>JAZDUH010000459.1:5800000-7000000 GCA_036419115.1 Scarus forsteni
TATTATTATATAAATGACATATATTCCATATAAGTATTTTTTCAAATTATATATACATATATATATATATATATATATATATATATATATATATATATATATATATATATATATATATACATATATATATATATATATATATATATATATATATACATGTATGTATATATATATATATATATATGTATGTATATATATATATATATATATATAGGGTGATATCAGCTAAATTCGGCCACTTTTTGGTAAATAGCTTCAGGCACTTACAAAATACAACGTATTCTATTAAAATGTGGTTTTATGGTTTATTACAGTTTTTGTAGTCATTACCTATTGATAAACATATTTCACTATATTAAAAACTATATTAATTGAATTTATTGGGTTTGGAACTACATTGTTGTTTTGATGAGTTATTGAACCAAAATATGAGTTCATTGCAAATTTTTTCTTTCTAAACTTGAAAATTTCAAGTTTAAATTATTTTTGTTCTATTTCTATAAGTGGCCCTAATACACCATCGTACCACTGCGCTGTGGTGCAGCAAAATATCTCTATATTTTTATTTGAAGTTAGGTTGTATGACCTTTCCCACTGGAGTTTTAAAACTATTGATAGTCAGTTTTTGTGGCTGCTGTGTGTCTGCTGCTATACTTTGTTTGGATTGAATACAGCAGTCTGAAAGTTAAAATGACATATCAGTGGATCTCAGATGGAGCAGCAGGACACACACTCAATCATAACTTACACAACAACAGATACAAACCCACTCCATTAGTTTAGTGTGTACATGAATTTAGTTATACAGCTGCAGATTCTGCTTTTAAACAAACAGCTTTAAGTGTTTTGTTGTCGGTTGAACTTTAGCAGGTAGATTGAATTCTTACTTTTGTGTTATCCCATTTATACGTTTGTCTATCCTTGAATTTGTGACCTGTCAGGTTGAGATGTGTGTCAGTGAGTAAATGACAACTATCATAGATAAATTCACTTTTGCTTCATTAGTACGGCAAACTCGCACACAAGTGGGCCAAAAACCTTTACTAGAAAAACAAAATATTTGTTTACTAGTACTAGTTGTAAACTCAAAATATCTCACTGGTACTACTAGCATACTTTTTCAGTCTACCAGTAGTATTAGTAAAGCCAAAAGATGAACTAGTAGTATGAGTAGAACAAATGCAAACAAGGTTTGATGGATTATAAGCAAATCCAGCACCCTGATGAGCTGTAATACTTTGAATAGCCAGTGGGAAGCTTAAATTTGCCTTTCCACTCCCTAGTAGCATTTAAGGCTTACTTTTAGTACTAGTGAACATTTGAAGTATACTAAAATAGACCTGAACAGTCTACTACTTTTACTAGTGGCAGTTTTTGATCTACTAGTCATAATAGTGACACATTTGGCTTCAGTAGTAAAGTCTACTGGTGCACTAGTTGACCTAAATTGAGTACCTGTCCTGAAAGTTCAACTAACAGTCGAGCTTAACTACAGTTGATATTGCCAATATCTATTTCATATCCAAACAGCTTTCTGTATTCTTGATTTTAGTTGAAGTAAAGTCAGAACAGAATTCAGCAGTTTTCAGTTATCAATTAAAAGTACAGAACAGCACACAAGTGTTTTGACCCACTCACTGCTAAAGAAATAACTAGAAACAAATTATGATTACAAGATGTAAATTATAAATTACATATGAGTCATTATTGACCCATTTGTGGATATTTGACATACAGTTGTGGTCAAAAGTTTACATACACTTGTAAAGAACATAATGTCATGGCTGTCTTGAGTTTCCAGTTATTTCTACAACTCTGATTTTTCTCTGGTAGAGTGATTGGAACAGATACTTTTTTGTCACAAAAAACAATCATGAAGTTTGGTTCTTTTATGACTTTATTATGGATTAGAAGTTGCTGCAAAATCACATGGACAGTAAACCTTCTGAAAGTTCTGTGCAGTGATCACCATGGAAGAGATAAGAATTGAGAAAATGGCTCAGCTGGGTCAGGCAGAGAAAATATGTTTGGAGGAGAAAAGGAAGTGAGCCTTTAACCCACAAACCTACCATGCCTACTGTCAAGGAGTGGTGGTAGTAAATGCTGTGAGATATTTTGCATGCCAATGGAACTGGTGCTTTACAGGAGTAAATGGGATAATGAAGAAGGAGGATTACCTTAAATTCTTCAAGATAACCTAAAATCATCATCAAAAAGGTTGGGTCTTGAATCAGTAGTAATCCCAACAGGACAATGCCACCCAAACACACATCAAAAGTGGTAATGGAATGGCTAAATCAGGAAATTAAGATTTAGAATGGCCTTCCCAAAGTCCTGACTTAAATCCATTGAAAATGCTACAATGCTGAACAAACAAGTTCACGTCAGAAAGCCAACAAATTTAACTGAACTGCACCAAATTCTGTCAAGAGTGTCAAAGATTCAACCAGAAGCTTGTGGATGGCTACCAAAAGCGCCTAATTGAAGTGAAAATGGCAAAGGGACACGTAACCAAATATTAGCATTGCTGTATGTATATTTTTGACCCAGCAGATTTGGTCACTTTTTCTGTTAATCCATAATAAAGTCATAAAAGAACCAAACTTTTATGACTTTTGTTATAAAACTTTTGTTTTTTGTAACAAAAAAGTATCTGTTCCAATCACTCTATCAGAGAAAAATCAGAGTTGTAGAAGTAACTGGAAACTCAAGAGAGCCATGACATTATGTTCTTTACAAGTGTATGTAAACTTTTGACCACGACTGTAGTAATACAAAAACTGGTTCTCTTCATAGAATCAAAAGGGAAAAATGAAAATAAGGATATGTGGTAATCAAAAACTGGATACCCAAAAGTTACTTGTAATAACTAATCATAAGACGAATTGATTTAAAAAGATGAAACAAAGATAAACTTAGCCAGCGTTAAATAGCCATTGAAATGAATGCGGGCCATTTCTGACCCATGTTGTGCATTAAACGGAGGGTACCATGTTGCACATCAAAGGATTAAACAGAGCCTCTGTAAATGCACAGCACTGCGCTGTGGCACAATAAAATATCTCTGTTTTTATTTTGGTGTGTTTGGATTGAATACAGTGGTCTGAAAGTTCAAATGACTTTTCAGCGGATCACACATGGAGCAGCATAACTTCTTAACAGATAAATAAGCTCAAACCCACTCCATCAGTTTCCTGTGTAAATTTAGTTATGAAGCTGGAGATTCTGCTTTTAAAGTAAGAGTTTTAAGGGTTTTGTATTTTAATTATAGTAGATTGAATTCTTACTTTTGTGTTATCCCATTTAATATGTTTGTCTTCTCTTGTATTTGTGACCTGTCAGGTTGAAACGTGTGTCAGTGAATGAATGACAGTTATCCAATTTATCCATTTTTAAGAGACGTTGCTTATCACTAACAACTTTTCTGCCTGGTCATCACATTACATTAAATCATACAGGAAATTTCCTTTCCGCCTTTTTTTCTTTCATAATCTATGACATAATTTTTGCTTGTTGTCTCTTCTGGTTAATTTCAGGTGTCACTTTGAATGAATGTCAAATGGTTATTTAAACCAACCTCAATTACATGAAGATTTCTTCGTGTTATTTATTTCTTTGCTCCTTGCAAAGTATTTGAAATGTTTTTTAGTCGTCACTGTTTCTTGACTCTGTGAGGATCAATGAATCTTCATCCATGAGTGGTGCTCTATGAAAGATGACAGATTGTGAAGTTGTCCTGGCCAATGTCCTTCCTGTTTTAAACTGTAGAGCTGCACTGACATGATCTTATAAACTCAGACATTGACCTCCATGGTGAGGAGGAAGTCTTAGTGCTGGACTCTGAGGAAAATATGAGTGAACTTTTAGTTTAGTGCGTTTTGAAAGTGTTCCTGACATTGTTCTGGTTTGATCTTACAGAAAACTAAAGCCAGAGAGAAGCACAAACAAGCAGAGACAAGACACCATCGGATCGAGGACCAACACCAACGAAGAAGAGTGAGAGAGGGAGAGAGGAGGAAGGAGGAGGAGAAGGAAAAGGAGGAGGAGAAGGAGGAGGAAGAGGAGGAGGAGGACGAGGAGGTAAGTATCCAGGAGAGGAAGAAGAAAGAGTGAGGGAGGATAATGGGACTGAAGCAGTCAGTGAGATACAGGAGCAGGAGCAGGAGGGGGGAGATCTACAGAAAAGGGCAGGAGGAGAATTGGAGAGTGGAGGAGGAGGACAGATGGGGAAATAACCAGGGGAGGAGCAAGGAGGAGCAAGGATGGATGAAGGGTGAGAAGAAGGGAAGGAGAAGGAGACAGAAGCAGTCAATTAGATTGAGACCGATGTGTTGGAGCAAGAAGGGGGGGGGAGGAGATCTCTAGAAAGGAGCAGGAGGAGAAGCAGAGAGTGGAGAAGGAGGTGTTGGAGAGCGAGAGAGGGAAAAAGGAGGAGGAGGACAGATGGGTAAGTACTGAAGGGAAAAACAAGAAGGAGCAAGGATGGATGAAGGGTGAGGAGAAAGGAAGGAGAAGGAGATGGAGACTGAGGCTGCCAAGTATATTCAGATGCATGAGTTGTTGCACGAAGGGGAGGAAGGAGATCTACAGAAAGGAGCAGGTGGAGAGGCAGAGAGTGGAGGAGGAGGTTTTGGAGAGGGAGAGAGGGAGAGAGGAGGAGATGTTACAACAACAGGTTAGAATGTTGGAGAGCAGGAGAGAGGAGGAGAGACAGGAACAGGGGATACAGGTGAAGGATATGGAAGGTAGGAGATGGCTGGTGGAGCAGAGAATTGAGCTAGAGGAGAGAGAGGGGGAGGAGATGATTGAGAAGCAGGAGCAGGAGGAGAGAGTGAGGCAGGAGATGATTGAGAAGCAGGAGCAGGAGGAGAGTGAGAGGCAGGAGATGATTGAGAAGCAGGAGCAGGAGGAGAGTAAGAGGCAGGAGATAATTGAGAAGCAGGAGCAGAAGGCGACTGAGAGGCAGGAGATGCTTGAGAAGCAGGGGCAGGAGGAGAGAGAGGAGGAGGAGATGATTGAGAAGCAGGAGGAGAAGGAGAGTGAGAGGCAGGAGGAGATGATTGAGAAGCAGGAGGAGGGTAAGAGGTGTGAGATGATTGAGAAGCAGGAGCAGGAGGAGAGTAAAAGGCAGGAGATGATTGAGAGGCAGGAGCAGGACGACAATAATAGGCAGGAGATGATTGAGAAGCAGGAGCAGGAGGAGAGTAAGAGGCAGGAGATGATTAAGAAGCAGGAGCAGGAGGGGAGTGAGTGGCAGGAGATGATTGAGAAGCAGGGGCAGGAGGAGAGAGAGGTGGAGGAGATGATTGAGAAGCAGGAGCAGGAGGAGAGTAAGAGGCAGGAGAATATTGAGAAGCAGGACCAGGAGGAGAGTAATAGGCAGGAGATGATTGAGAAGCAGGAGGAGGGTAAGAGGCGGGAGATGATTGAGAAACAGGGGCAGAAGGAGAGTAAGAGACAGGAGATGATTGAGGAGCAGGAGCAGGAGGAGAGTAAGAGGCAGGAGATGATTGAGAAGAAGAGGCAGCGGAGGCTGGAATGGAAAAGAAAGCAGAAGGAGAGGAAGAAACAGGAGAGAGAGAGGCAGGAGATGATTGAGAAGCAGGAGCAGGATGAGAGTAAAAGGCAGGAGATGACTGAGAAGCAGGAGCAGGAGGAGAGTATAAGGCAGGAGATGATTGAGGAGCAGGAGGAGAGTAAGAGGCAGGAGACGATTGAGGAGCAGGAGGAGAGTAAGAGGCAGGAGACGATTGAGAAGCAGGAGCAGGAGGAGAGTAAGGGGCAGGAGATGATTGAGAAGCAGGAGCAAGAGGAGAGAGTGTGGCAGGAGATGATTGAGAAGCAGGAGCAGGAGGAGAGTAAGAGGCAGGAGATGATTGAGAAGCAAGAGGAGAGTGAGAGGCAGGAGATGATTGAGAAGCAGGAGCAGGAGGACAGTAAGAGGCAGGAGATGATTGAGTCCAAAAAAAAAAAAAAAAAAAAAAAAAAAAAAAATAGAGCAGGAGATGATTGAGAAGCAGGAGCAGGATGAGAGTAAAAGGCAGGAGATGATTGAGAAGCAGGAGCAGGAGGAGAGTAAAAGGCAGGAGATGATTGAGGAGCAGGAGGAGAGTAAGAGGCAGGAGACGATTGAGAAGCAGGAGCAGGAGGAGAGTAAGAGGCAGGAGACGATTGAGAAGCAGGAGCAGGAGGAGAGTAAGGGGCAGGAGATGATTGAGAAGCAGGAGCAGGAGGAGAGTAAGAAGCAGGAGATGATTGAGAAGAAGAGGCAGCGGAGGCTGGAATGGAAAAGAAAGCAGAAGGAGAGGAAGAAGCAGGAGAGATAGAGGCAGGTCCTCCGATGAGATGGGGTGGTAAAGGGTTTTGGTTTTATGTCCAAAAAAAATAGAAAAAATCACAAAAAAATAGATGTTATATGTTGTTTTGTGTAGAGATGTTTTGTCTTTATGTCCAAAAAAAAAAAAAAAAAATAGATGTTATATGTTGTTCTGTGTTGTGATGTTTTGTCTTTATGTCAAAGAAATAGAAAAAAACACAAAAAAATAGATGTTAAATGTTGTTCTGTGTTGTGATGTGTTTTGTCTTTATGTCCAAAAAAAAAAAAAAAAAATAGATGTTATATGTTGTTTTGTGTGGAGATGTTTTGTCTTTATGTCCAAAAAAATAGAAAAATACACAAAAAATAGATGTTATATGTTGCTCTGTGTTGTGATGTTTTGTCTTTATGTCCAAGAAATAGAAAAAAACACAAAAAAATAGACATTATATGTTGTTTTGTGAAGTGTAATGTCTCAATGTCCCAAAATAGAAATAAAAAATGGAAAGAGTAAATGTTTATGAATGTTAGAGCGTGTACAATGTAAATGTGCGAGTGAATGTGTGTGAATGTGCATGAATGTGTGTAAATGTGTGTAAATGTGCGAATGAATGTGCGTGAATGTGTGTAAATGTGTGTAAATGTGCGAATGAATGTGTGTTAATGTGTGTGAATGTCTGTAAATGTGTGTAAATGTGCGAATAATTATGAAATGTTCGAATGAATGTGAGTAAATATGCAAATGAATGTGTGAATGTGTATAAATGTTTGTAAATGTGCGAATGAATGTGTGTGAATGTGTATAAATGTGTGTGAATGTGCGAATGAATGTGTGTAAATGTGCGAATGAATGTGTGTAAATGTGCGAATGAATTTGTGTAAATGTGCGAATGAATGTGTGTAAATGTGCGAATGAATGTGTGTGAATGTGCGAATGAATGTGTGTAAATGTGCGAATGAATGTGTGTGAATGTGAGAGTGAATGTGTGTGAATGTGAGTCAATGTGTGTGAATGTGTGTGAATGTGTGTGAATGGGGTGTGAATGGGGTGTGTGGGTGTGCATGCACACAGGGTGTGTGGAGAGTCTGGTGCAGCGGTTTGTGCCATAGTGACCTGGTGGTTTGTGCTGCTGCCTCAGTGTTTTGTACTTCCTGCTGGTCACTGCGCTCACTGCTGCTGCTCTGTCTTCTAACAGGGTGAACAAAGGAGGAGATGGTTCACATCTTCTCCAACCGTCCACAGCCTCTCCACCACCAAGACCCCTGCAGTGCCTCCACGTGGCCACACACGGAAACTGGGTCTGTCACAGTCCCAGGCTAAACTGAAGGGGATCTCGGAGCAGCAGTGGTCCCCAGAGATGCAGTGTTCAGGGCGTCCTACAAACGGACAGGCCCTGGCACCATCAACCACTGCCCCAGCTATGGGAAAATAGCTTATTTCTCTGATACAAGCTACAGGACATTCTGCTTTTCTTGATATTTCACTTTAACAGGGTGGACAAGTTTAGCTTCACAACACCCTGTCCCAAAGACAATTTCACTAGCAAGGACCACACCACAAATGTGTGTGTTTGAAGGTTTAATGAATGTATAAGAATCTGAGGAATGACGATGATGAACGTGTGACATGAGATACAGCATGTTGAGAGTAGCACCGTCTGGAAGAACGTCAGAAGCTTGGCAGAGGGAGACTCGGTGTGTGAGGGTACCGTCTCATCGTGTTCTGCCCAACCTGATCTTGACCCCCACCTAGGATTAGGTGGGCAAGGAGCTGAGTGGAGAAAAGGAAAAACATGTTGAAAGAGAAGGGTGGGTTTAAGAGTCAGGGATAAACTGAGTAATGAGGGATGGTCGAGTATAAGTAGTCTAGTCAGCTGATTGGAGGTGTGGTTTGTGGCGTGGTCCTGCTCCGTTGTGCAAATAAAGAGTCTTTAAAGAAGGGATGGGAAGTGATAAGATTTTATTGATACAAGTGCTCTTGACAATCCTGCTAATCGATCCAATTCTTTAACAATTCCCTTCTTGATTCCTGCAGATATTCCGTGAGCAAATGTTGGCCTGTAGATTTTCAGTGTCAACAATGTCAAACACACGTCACAGCATAGATAACTTTGGCAAGCTGCTGGTGTTTCCACTCACTTAAGGTTGTGCAGCAGGCGCCTTTTGTGAAAAATGAAGCCACAATTCTGGCGCTTCTGAACTCTGTCAGTGGAAGGAATTGATAAGGGAATTAGCAAAAGACTCATGATGACTTTAATGGAGCTGTTAACGATTCTCAACTGGAATTGGTTTTTGATTCCCATCCCTACTTTAAAGTATATTGTTAAAACTATTTGTGAAGTACAGATCTGTTTTAAGAATGAAGATAACAATTCCTGTTATTTAACAATTAAATGGAATGTAAAGTTTGGAGATAATTTTGTGAAGAAGATGTTGCTTAAAAGTTAAACATGAAAAGTTTTGGAGGACAAATTCTAGATAAGAAAATAGATGTGTCCAATTGTTCTGATTTACTGTTTTTTTCCAACATAGATTTTAGGATGATTGGTCACATGATAAAGAAGCTATTGACAAAAAGAGCTGACATTTGGCTTTAATTTTAAACAAACAAACAAACAAAGAAGAACAAATTTGAGATGAAAAAGTATGTGTCCTACATGTAAATACTTAAAGCTGTGGTCTACGATTTGAAACTGCAGCCTGCCCCCCAGTGGTGTGGACTCGAGTCATGTGACTTAGACTCGAGTCAGACTTAAGTCACAATTTTGATGACTTTGGACTCGACTTGACAATATCATCAAAGACTTGCAACTCGACTTGGACTTTGACATCAATGACTCGGGACTTGACACTGACTTTAGTCTGATGACTTGAAAATACTTGAAATTTTCAGTAAGACTGTTGAATAAAATGTGCTCCCGTTCAAAGTATTTGACTTAGTGACTGATTTTTGTCATTTCCAGCAAGACAATATTTTTTTCCACAGGATCTGCCCCATTGAATGCATCGATTAACATCCCATCAGGGTTAAGAAGAATAAACAAAGAGGATTACACAGTTACTTCCCTGAGCGATTTTGCATTCATAGACCACGATGTCATAAACAAAAAACGAACTGCCGTTTGCAAAATCTGCAGCGTGAGAATAACAGACAGAGAGGCAATGAAGTTGAACTTTGTTCAGCACCTGAAGCTGGACAAAGAAAGGTAAGTTGGTCTGGTATCTGTTGTGAGATCCTTTAGGGTAACATTAGCTTAGAATCCCTTATTTGCAACAACGGTATCGCTCGTGAACTCGCCGTGGCTAAAAACTGAGAATGACGTTAGCTGAAAATAATTGTAAAGTTAAGGTCCAGGGTGACCAAGTGTCCTGTTTTCCCATGGCATGTCCTGTTGTCATGTCCTGCTCTGACTGTCCTGGTTGTTTTTTATAAAATGACGAAGCTATCCCGGTTTTTATTGTTTTTTTATTTGGTCAGCGGTGCTTATGACTTGGAAGGACTTGCACATTTTAAGCCTATGACTTGGGACTTGACTTGACTTGTCTCGTCTTTACTTGAGACTCGACTTGGACTTGCACATCTTTACTTGAGACTTGACTCGAGACTTGGGTTTAAAGACTTGAGACTTACTTGAGACTTGCAAAACAGTGACTTTCTCCCACCTCTGCTGCCCCCCCTTCCCTCACCCCTCCCCTCAGTGTTCCAAGATCCCGCCCCAAGCTCGTGTCGCCTCGCCTCATAACAAGCCCCCTCGGACAGAGCTACAAGCAACTAGCATAATATATCAGCAGCAACCTCAATCAAAAACAGCTCAGCTCAACTGATAGTACCAAACATGACAGACATCCCCCTTGTAACACACAGCAGTTGCCATTTCAATTGGACCGCCGGTACGCGGGTCTGGCGCCGCCAGAGCAGAGCCGATTGTGGGGGAGGATTTATCTTTCTCGGCCTGTCCTCCTCAGCTCAGCTTACAATGCTAACGATTAGCGGCTAACAGGCTAACCCGCTCCGCTACAAGTCATTAGCCAGGACAGGCACAGACTAACCAGAGTTATTCAGCAGACATCTCCCACTGTAGTAAACAAAGCCATTACCTGATCAACCAGGGGCGAAACGGCCGATGCTGAAGGTCTGACGGCCGACTGAGGCCATTCGTTAGCTGTTAGCCGCTAACAGGCCTCAACCTGCGGGCAGAGCTCCGTTGGGCCCCGCGGGAGAGGGAAGCGGCTTCCCGGTTTCGGCGCTAGGCCTTTCCGGCTCCATGATATTTCAGTAGCTAACGCTGCTAGCTGCTCACCGGAGGTAGTGGGGAGGAGGCGGGACCATGGGCATTACGCTACGTAGTGAGGGAGACAGGGGATTGGATGGACTAACGGACCAACTCTAGGACCAATTGAACCTTACTGCCTTCAAGGTTTGATTGGTCAGCTATTATGCTGCTTTGCAGCGGATATACTGAATGGATTTTTTTTCGTTCTTTTTGGTCTTTATACTGTGTAGATAGGACCATAGGACCATAACAGCCTTATAAACGGTGTTAAATTAAGATGTACAAAGCTTCCAAATCGTAGACCATAGCTTTAATATCACACGTAAATGCTGAATATAAATGTAAACATTAAATATAAACACATATTAATTATTAATATAAAAATACATTTTTCATATAAATACTTGATAAAAACAAACGTTAAATTTTAATATAAATGAAATTGTTCAATATATATGTTAATTTTAAATATAAATTGTAAATATTAATATGAATATATAAATGTTAAGTATAAATTTCTCAAGCACAACTAAATGGTTAGTAAACATGCACATTGTTTCTTGCAGTAACAGAAGGTACCAAAATGTATAAAAACTACATTCATATCATTACATTTTTTTTCAGTGAGCTGTATTATAAACAGCACCCCATATTTATAAGAGATAAAGGGACATAGTACAATGATAATGTGTAACAGGGAGTCTGTTGCAGCGCCGACGTCATGGGGGGGCACGAGGGGGCACTGCCCCCCCAAATTGGACTTTGTGCCCCCCCAGTCCAGATTGACCTGTAGTACCCTACCCAGACCCGGCGGCATGGGCGGGCATTGGGGGCCGTGAGTCAGGTATGCCCGCCCTGGACTGACAGCAAAGGTTTCTGTTTTATTTGGGTTTTGTTTATTCCGTCGGAGTAGCCATCTTCACTTAATCCCATCTATGTCAGTCAATCAAACCAATCCAACCGAAGGTAGGCAACGCCTTAGCCAATTACAGGTAGTGGGAGGCGGGTCACTGAGTCATTGTGACCGACAGTGTGTCCCAAATCGCATACTTCCATACTCAAATACTCAAAATTTTGAGTATGCTGCGTAGAAATGAAATACAGTATGCATAGTAAGCAAAAGTACCCGGATGATGTACTCAAATCGGCCCGGATTTTGAGTATGCAGCTGGACACTCAGCGTACAAGTATGTGTCTTACATGTAAATACTTAATATCACACGTAAATGCTGAATATAAATTTAAACGTTAAATGTAAACATAGATATCAATTATTAATATAAAAATAAAATTTTCATATACAGTAAATGTTCAACCAAAATGTTAGATTTTAATATAAAAATAAATGTTCAATAGGCCTATATATGTTAATTATAAATATAAATTGTAAATATGAATATGAATATATAAATGTTTGGTAAAAATCTCTTGAGCACAACTAAATAGTTAAGATGCACATTTTTACCTCCTAAACAGGAAGTACCAAAATGTATTTTTTTTGTCATTCAAAATTTTTTTGAGTGAGCTGTATTACAAACAGCACCACATATTAGAGATAATGATGTAAATTTTCAAAGTGTTGTTGTTAAACTGAGTTAAGAAATTTTGATCCATGAATGATGGATGTTTTTGAGACAAATTAAGAACACAACAGCAACGAAACTGCAAAGCTGAACTACTGTGAACAAAAGAGACACTTTATATACAGGCTTGATAATACAGTTGGGGTGGAGCTTTTATTACGTGATGACGTAGAAAAACAACGTCAGACACTGAGTGACGTCATGGTTCGGTTGCTATAACACCATCCCATCGTTTGACAAGTATCAAACCCCAAACCTCCACAAACTGAGTCCGCACTCCACAGATATTGACGAGGACTGTGAACAATTTCAGAGAGATTTCCGTGAAAAGTGTCTTTCAGCGAGGATTCATCGACCGAGCAGCAGCAGACAAAGAAGAAACTTGATCTTTACTGGAGAAATGGGTAGCACTTTAGATTACAGCCCACGTCTTACAGTGCAGTTTCCCGTCTCTGACAGTGTAGTTTCCACAACTCTTTGGGTAACTCTCACACATGTACCATGACATTTTGTGGTATCTATGGGGAAGTTACGCTCGCGTCTTACAGTGTAAGTCCTGGAGTCTTACAGTGTAGTTTCCTCAACTGTTTAGGTAACTCTCACACATGTACCATGACATTTTGCAGTATCTATGGGGTAGTTACGCTCGCGTCTTACAGTGTAAGTCCTGGAGTCTTACAGTGTAGTTTCCTCAACTGTTTAGGTAACTCTCACACATGTACCATGACATTTTGCAGTATCTATGGGGTAGTTAAACTCACGTCTTACAGTGTAGTTTCCCGTGTCTTACCATGAACTTATCAGGACTGTGTACTTTTCCTGGACATACGCTTTTGCTGTGCATACCTTGATGTGCCACTTCCTGTTAAGAATCATCATGGATACAGATAATGTAGACCAGTGATGAACTTAAACACTGTAATGTATTGATGAATATGTGTTTCACAAAATAATGACAAGACATGCAAACGTATAAAATATCTTTATTTTTTTAAATACACAGACACCTCACATAGTAATTCACCTTTGAATTAACCTGGCCATTAAGATCACAGTTGTCTTTGCTTACTGTCTAACTGTCCAGTACTTTCGCTGCGACAACCCAGCACTTAAACTGTAACTACTGATCAACATCTGGAACCGGGCTGGATTATAAAATGAACACTTGTTGGCTTTACATACTGTGTAACTACCCTCTACTTTACTGTAACTACTGGTCAACATCTGAAACCGGGCTGGATTATAAAATGAACACTTGTTGGCTTTACTTACTGTGTAACTACCCTCTACTTTACCTGTAACTACTGGTCAACATCTGGAACCGGGCTGGATTTTTAAGTGCTCACTTGTTGGCTTTACTTACTGTGTAACTACCCTCTACTTTACTGTAACTACTGATCAACATCTGGAAACAGGCTGTATTATAAAGTGAACACTCGTTGGCTTTACTTACTGTGTAACTACCCTCTATTTTACTGTAACTACTGGTCAACATCTGGAACCGGGTAGGATTATTAAGTGCTCACTCGTTGGCTTT
Organism: Scarus forsteni; assembly: GCA_036419115.1. NCBI lineage: Eukaryota > Metazoa > Chordata > Actinopteri > Labriformes > Labridae > Scarus > Scarus forsteni. The sequence goes on from JAZDUH010000459.1 coordinate 5,813,711, forward strand.
ACTTACTGTGTAACTACCCTTTACTTTACTGTAACTACTGATCAACATCTGGAACCAGGCTGTATTATAAAGTGAACACTTGTTGGCTTTACTTGCTGTGTAACTACCCTCTACTTTACCTGTAACTACTGGTCAACTTCTGGAACCGGGCTGTATTATAAAATGAACACTTGTTGGCTTTACTTACTGTGTAACTACCCTCTATTTTACTGTAACTACTGGTCAACATCTGGAACTGGGTTGGATTATTAAGTGCTTGCTTGTTGGCTTTACTTACTGTGTAACTACCCTCTACTTTACTGTAACTACTGGTCAACATCTGGAACCGGGTTGGATTATTAAGTGCTCAATTGTTGGCTTCACTTACTGTGTAACTACCCTCTACTTTGCTGTAACTACTGGTCAACATCTGGAACCAGGCTGTATTATAAAGTGAACACTTGTTGGCTTCACTTACTGTGTAACTACCCTCTACTTTACTGTAACTACTGGTCAACATCTGGAACCGGGCTGGATTATAAAATGAACACTTGTTGGCTTTACTTACTGTGTAACTACCCTCCACTTTACTGTAACTACTGATCAACATCTGGAACCAGGCTGTATTATAAAGTGAACACTTGTTGGCTTCACTTACTGTGTAACTACCCTCTACTTTACCTGTAACTACTGGTCAACATCTGGAACCGGGCTGGATTATAAAGTGCTCAGTTGGTGGCTTTACTTACTGTGTAACTACCCTCTATTTTACTGTAACTACTGGTCAACATCTGGAACCGGGTTGGATTATTAAGTGCTCGCTTGTTGGCTTTACTTACTGTGTAACTACCCTCTATTTTACTGTAACTACTGGTCAACATCTGGAACCGGGTTGGATTATTAAGTGCTCGATTGTTGGCTTTACTTACTGTGTAACTACCCTCTACTGTAACTACTGGTCAACATCTGGAACCGGGCTGTATTATAAAGTGAACACTTGTTGGCTTTACTTACTGTGTAACTACCCTCTACTTTACTGTAACTACTGATCAACATCTGGAACCGGGCTGGATTATAAAATGAACACTTGTTGGCTTTACTTACTGTGTAACTACCCTCTATTTTACTGTAACTACTGGTCAACATCTGGAACCGGGTTGGATTATTAAGTGCTCACTTGTTGGCTTTACTTACTGTGTAACTACCCTCTACTTTACTGTAACTACTGGTCAACATCTGGAACTGGGTTGGATTATTAAGTGCTTGCTTGTTGGCTTTACTTACTGTGTAACTACCCTCTACTTTACTGTAACTACTGGTCAACATCTGGAACCGGGCTGTATTATAAAGTGAACACTTGTTGGCTTTACTTACTGTGTAACTACCCTCTACTTTACTGTAACTACTGGTCAACATCTGGAACCAGGCTGTATTATAAAGTGAACACTTGTTGGCTTCACTTACTGTGTAACTACCCTCTACTTTACTGTAACTACTGGTCAACATCTGGAACCGGGCTGGATTATAAAATGAACACTTGTTGGCTTTACTTACTGTGTAACTACCCTCCACTTTACTGTAACTACTGATCAACATCTGGAACCAGGCTGTATTATAAAGTGAACACTTGTTGGCTTCACTTACTGTGTAACTACCCTCTACTTTACCTGTAACTACTGGTCAACATCTGGAACCGGGCTGGATTATAAAGTGCTCAGTTGGTGGCTTTACTTACTGTGTAACTACCCTCTATTTTACTGTAACTACTGGTCAACATCTGGAACCGGTTGGATTATTAAGTGCTCGCTTGTTGGCTTTACTTACTGTGTAACTACCCTCTATTTTACTGTAACTACTGGTCAACATCTGGAACCGGGTTGGATTATTAAGTGCTCGATTGTTGGCTTTACTTACTGTGTAACTACCCTCTACTGTAACTACTGGTCAACATCTGGAACCGGGCTGTATTATAAAGTGAACACTTGTTGGCTTTACTTACTGTGTAACTACCCTCTACTTTACTGTAACTACTGATCAACATCTGGAACCGGGCTGGATTATAAAATGAACACTTGTTGGCTTTACTTACTGTGTAACTACCCTCTATTTTACTGTAACTACTGGTCAACATCTGGAACCGGGTTGGATTATTAAGTGCTCACTTGTTGGCTTTACTTACTGTGTAACTACCCTCTACTTTACTGTAACTACTGGTCAACATCTGAAACCGTGTTGGATTATTAAGTGCTCACTTGTTGCCTTTACTTACTGTGTAACTACCCTCTACTTTACTGTAACTACTGGTCAACATCTGGAACCGGGCTGTATTATAAAGTGAACACTTGTTGGCTTTACTTACTGTGTAACTACCCTCTACTTTACCTGTAACTACTGGTCGACATCTGGAACCGGGCTGTATTATAAAGTGAACACTTGTTGGCTTTACTTACTGTGTAACTACCCTCTATTTTACTGTAACTACTGGTCAACATCTGGAACCGGGTTGGATTATTAAGTGCTCACTTGTTGGCTTTACTTACTGTGTAACTACCCTCTACTTTACTGTAACTACTGGTCAACATCTGAAACCGTGTTGGATTATTAAGTGCTCACTTGTTGCCTTTACTTACTGTGTAACTACCCTCTACTTTACTGTAACTACTGGTCAACATCTGGAACCGGGCTGTATTATAAAGTGAACACTTGTTGGCTTTACTTACTGTGTAACTACCCTCTACTTTACTGTAACTACTGGTCAACATCTGAACCGGCTGGATTATTAAAGTGAACACTTGTTGGCTTTACTTACTGTGTAACTACCCTCTACTTTACTGTAACTACTGATCAACATCTGAACCGGGCTGGATTATAAAGTGCTCACTTGTTGGCTTTTACTTACTGTGTAACTACCCTCTACTTTACTGTAACTACTGGTCAACATCTGGAACCGGCTGGATTATAAAGTGAACACTTGTTGGCTTTACTTACTGTGTAACTACCCTCTACTTTACTGTAACTACTGGTCAACATCTGAAACCGGGCTGGATTATAAAGTGCTCAGTTGTTGGCTTTACTTACTGTGTAACTATCCTCTACTTTACTGTAACTACTGGTCAACATCTGGAACCGGGCTGGATTATAAAGTGCTCAGTTGTTGGCTTTACTTACTGTGTAACTACCCTCTACTTTACTGTAACTACTGGTCAACATCTGGAACCGGGCTGGATTATAAAGTGAACACTTGTTGGCTTTACTTACTGTGTAACTACCCTCTACTTTACTGTAACTACTGGTCAACATCTGGAACCGGGCTGGATTATAAAGTGCTCAGTTGTTGGCTTTACTTACTGTGTAACTACCCTCTACTTTACTGTAACTACTGGTCAACATCTGGAACCGGGCTGGATTATAAAGTGCTCAGTTGTTGGCTTTACTTACTGTGTAACTACCCACTACTTTACTGTAACTACTGGTCAACATCTGGAACCGGGCTGGATTATAAAGTGCTCAGTTGTTGGCTTTACTTACTGTGTAACTATCCACTACTTTACCTGTAACTACTGGTCAACTACTGGAACCGGGCTGGATTATAAAGTGCACTCTTTACCTGTAAGTACCCAGCACTTCCCTATGTTCATGGTAATGTAATTGTGGTTAAATAGATTAAAATGAAAATATTAAAAAAAAAAATCTCTGAATTGGTCCTTTAAAATCAAGTGGTGAGCAGCAAGTTAAAACCAAGGAGACGACAATAAGATTGCTGTTAAAACCAGTTTTTTTTTTAATTAAAAACTGTTTTTTATAAAATACAAGCAGGTGGGTTTAAAATGGAGCAGGCAACTGTCCTCTACGGGATGCAAAGTCTATTAAAAAGGATTAAAACGCCAGCCTGCAGTTAGGGTCCTTCCTCTTCCCTTGCTCCTCCAGTGACAGACAGGACCTCAGCCAAGGACACCTGTAATTAAGAAGGAAACAGCGGCAGTGGGGGTGCACAACGCAATACAAGCCGAGTGACCTCTTCCTCTTAAGCCAGAGTGCTACTACAGTGAAGAATACTTACGCGGCAGGCAGAGCTCCTCACTCTGCTCCGCTGTTGTAAGGATGCGTTGTAACACTCTGGACTTTCCTTCTCAGCTGGACTCTGCTCGGCAGCTGTCTGCTCCGTGGTGCTCGGCTGCTCTTCGGCCCAATCCCAAACCGCCCCCTACACACTCTCCCTACCCACTACCCCTCCGTTTGCGCGTCCGCGCGGAGGGTCTGCCATATTAAGGGCTGTCCCATTCCACGGAGTGCGGAGGGGGAGTGGACCGTTCAGCCCTTAAATAGCGAGTCTGCATCAATGCAAGCTTCCATCGACTTTGGTAGGAAGTGCAACGTCTAAATGGGAGAGGAAACAACATGAATGTAAGTGCCGCATGTGTCCACATGTTCCCCACACCTTTGTCACACTGAAAATAACAAAGTGTGGTTTTAAAGTTTAAACGAAACAAACAAATCATGCTGACGTTCGATATGATTGTGCAGCCCTGGCGCCATAAGATGTGAGCGCAATTGGCAACATTTATTCATTTCTTTGATTGGAATTGTCAGATGGTAATCGGATTGAAAGACATGTGAAATCGCTTAAATTATTTGAATTAGTCTATAACGTAACTCATGTCCTAGCGGGTCATAATCTTTACCGCAGTGTAACAGCCGTACACGGGGCGTCTTTCTGTTGCCATGGCCACGAAGTTTTCCTTTTCCGGTGAAGTGAAGAGGGCCTCCCATTCCTGCCTGTCTTTTTTACATACCCTCCCCCTTCAGTGGAAGTGCCCTCCATATCTATGAGTGTGACTCAAATTTGGAGTGACACTCGTTAGTGAAGGGGTAGTGTGTAGGGGCGGTTTGAGAAAGGCCCTTCGTGTTGCGTCCTGTCGGTGTCACCACGTTTGTGCTCCTTCCGGCATTCTCCCACTTCCAGGTGTGCCACAGGTTAAATTGTCCCCTCTCTACTCTGATCGGCCACAGACCAGTTCCGTTCTCCAGGCCCATTGGGAGTCTCTTGGGGCAATAAAGTGCTCACAGTAGTTACAGTAAAATAGAGGGTAGTTACACAGTAAGTAAAGCCAACAAGTGTTCATTTTATAATACAGCCCGGTTCCAGATGTTGATCAGTAGTTACAGTAAAGTAGAGGGTAGTTACACAGTAAGTAAAGCCAACAAGTGTTCATTTTATAATCCAGCCCGGTTTCAGATGTTGACCAGTAGTTACAGTAAAGTAGAGGGTAGTTACACAGTAAGTGAAGCCAACAAGTCAGCGCTTTATAATCCAGCCCGGATCCAGATGTTGATCAGTAGTTACAGTTTAAGTGCTGGGTTGTCGCAGCGAAAGTACTGGACAGTTAGACAGTAAGCAAAGACAACTGTGATCTTAATGGCCAGGTTAATTCAAAGGTGAATTACTATGTGAGGTGTCTGTGTGTTTAAAAAAATAAAGATATTTTATACGTCTGCATGTCTTGTCATTATTTTCTGAAGCACATATTCATCAATACATTAAAGTGTTTAAGTTCATCACTGGTCTACATTATCTGTATCCATGATGATTCTTAACAGGAAGTGGCACATCAAGGTATGCACAGCAAAAGCGTATGTCCAGGAAAAGTACACAGTCCTGATAAGTTCATGGTAAGACACAGGAAACTACACTGTAAGACTCAAGGACTTACACTGTAAGACGTGAGTGTAACTACCCCATAGATACTGCAAAATGTCATAGTACATGTGTGAGAGTTACCCCAACAGTTGAGGAAACTACACTGTAAGACTCCAGGACTTACACTGTAAGACGCGAGCGTAACTACCCCATAGATACCGCAAAATGTCATGGTACATGTGTGAGAGTTACCCAAACAGTTGAGGAAACTACACTGTAAGAGACGGGAAACTACACTGTAAGACGTGGGCCGTAATCTAAAGTGCTACCGAAAATTTCATGTCACGGTTATTGTGGCCAAAATTATCACGGTTATAAAATGTTCAAAAAGTACTTTGACACAGTCTTGAAGACATTTAACCACTTTGGTATTATAATTTTAACTGTTCTTTTGTCTTTTTGTCAATAGTTGTGTCAGGAAATGTCCTTTAGGAATATTTGTTGAAACTTTTTTTCAAAAGAAATAATAGTAAACAATTCTGACAAGTATTTGTCATCATGTTGAAGAATGTAACCGCTTGAACAGTATGCGATTACATGAAAACAGAAAAAATAGATTTGTACTTTAAACAGGTTTCTCTTCATAGACAATTGTAAATGAACATGTTCAAAGTTTTCAGATGGCCAAAAATAAATTTAACCTATTTTACATACACTCACACATTTTAGTTTGCCTACAGCATTAGTGTACATGTTACAGCTCATTCTATTCGACCATGTCCAGGTCTTTTAATTTACTTATTTTTTGTTCAACTAACAATAGTCCCTGAAGCAGTTCGCCCCCTTCATGACTCTCCTCTGGTCTCCCCTTTCCATGGCAGATTTCCTCGACATCTCTTTTAAAATGTCCAAATAGTGGTTGATAAAATCCATAAAACAAGAACTATGATGGAAAAAGATGATTTATTATGTTGAAATACAGCGAATAAACAGCAAAAGAACGACAACACCATACTCCATTTACACAGAAATATTGTTAAACCACCAATAATTCACTCAGGTATGGCACACTGAATCTTCTCTCTCTCTCTCTCTCTCTCCTCGTTTTCTTGAGGAGTTACAGCAGCTTTCATCAGGCACATTTTGGTCTTCACCGCAGCTTGGTGTTTTAGACAGGGTGACTGTCATCAATCAGTTTCCTCTCGACATCCTTGTAAAATCCAAACTTCGACTAGACTTTGTCCGTTTCGAGTGGGAAAACCTGTTAGGAGTCTGAGCGAGGCTCCAACTGCTAAACTTTCTGAGACAAAAAATGCAAACTGCACATGCACGCATCAGTTTGTGAGACACGGCTGTTTCATCGGGGGCAGCCACACATACTTCCAGCTTTTCGGGGCAAAGAGCAGCATCACCGTGTGTTATTGACACAGTGTGATGATCAAACTCAGTAACTCAGTAATTGTAATAGGACGTGGTAATGATTACGGTGGATAATCTTACCGTGCACGGTTTACCAATGGTAACCGTTACATCCCCACCATTAACTAAGTTTAATATCATGGCCAAAAATGTTTTTTTCAAAATAATATATTTTGAAAGGCTCCTGCATCTGTACACTACGGTGGACACCCCTAATTTTAATTAATATAGATCAACAAACACAAATTTATTGCAAAAATGTATTCAGAATAAATAATCGGTATATGACATAAATAAAAAAAAATATATCACGTGGCACTGTCCCTTCCTTTTGGAATTTTCTGTCACCCTGTAACTCTTGCTGGCTGTAAGTCTCTCTGAAAAAAAAACATGATATTTTAGAGGAGTAAGTTACCAAAGTAAATGTAATTAACTGTAATGACCCAATCTTTTGACAAAATTTAGAAAAATACACAAACAAGCACTGACTCCCTACGCACTCAAAGTGGTCTTCCACTTTTATATGAAATAAGAGTGAAATACAATTCAAACGCTGATGTATGTTGCTGTTTAATTGAACTATTTACTTGTAAATTAAACCGAAATTATAGTTGCAGGAAAAAGTATGTGAACCCTTTGGGATTACTTGGATTTCTACTTAAATTGGTCATAAAATATGTTCTGATCTTCATCTAAGTCACATCACTAGACAAACACAGTCTGCTTAAGCTAATACCACACAAAAAATCATAAGATTTCATGTTTTTATTGAACACCACATGTAAACAGTCACAGTGCAGGGTGGAAAAAAGTATGTGAACCTTTGTAATTAATAACTGGTTGACCTTCCTTTGGCAGCAATAACCTCAACCAAACGTTTCCTGTAGTTTTAGATCAGACCTGCACAATGGCCATGAGGAATTTTGGACCATTCTTCTGTACAAAACTGTTTCAGTTCAGCAATATTCCTGGGACATCTGGTGTGAATCCCTTTTTTGAAGTCATGCCACTGCATCTCAATTGGGTTGAAGTCAGGACTCTGACTGAGCCACCCCAGAAGCCGTATTTTCTTCTGTTGAAGCCCTTCCATTGTTGATTTACTTCTATGCTTTGGGTTGTTGTCCTGTTGCATCACCCATCCCCTGTTGCGCTTCAGTTGGCAGACAGATGATCTTAAGTTTTCCTTCAAAATGTCTTGATAAACTTGGGAATTCATTTTTTCGTCGATGACAGCAATCCGTCCAGGCTCTGAGGCAGCAAAGCAGCCCCAAACCATAATGCTCCCTCCACCGTATTCCACAGTTGGGATGAGGTCTTGGTGTTGGTGTGCTGTGCCTTTTTCCTCCACACATAGTGTTGTACGTTCCTTCCAAACTCCTCAATTTTGGTTTCATCTGTCCACAGAATATTTTGCCAGTAGTGCTGTGGAGCATCCAGGTGCTCTTTTGCAAACTTCAAACGTGCAGCAATGGGTTTTTCTGGACCGCAATGGCTTCCTTGGTGGTGTCCTTCAATGAAATCAGTTATTGTACGATGTTTTACGTATTGTAGATTTGTCAACAATTATGTTAGCATGTGCCAGGGATTTCTGTAAGTCTTCAGCTGACACTCTAGAATTCTTCACATCATTGAGCATTCTGTGCTGTGCTCTCACAGTCATCTTTACCACACATTGGCAGAGTAGCAACAGTGCTGGACTTTCTTCAAGACAATCTGTCTTACCGTGGACACGTGGACATCAGGGCTTTTAGAGATACTTTTGGAACACTTTCCAGCTTCATGCAAGTCAACAATTCTTGATCACACATCTTCTGAGAGCTCTTCTGTGCGAGGCATGGTTCACATCAGGCAGTGCCTCTTCAGAACAGCAAACTCACAACTGGTGTGTGTTTTTTATAGGACAGGGCAGCTTTAACCTACACATCCTATCTAATCACATTGATTGGACCCCAGATTGGCTGATTCCTGGCTCAAATAAGCTCTTGGAGAAGTAATTAGCCTAGGGGTTCACATACTTTTTCCACCATGCACTGTGACTGTTTGCATGTTGTGTTCAATAAAAACATGAAAACTTTTTGTGCAGTATAAGCAGACTGTGTTTGCATAGTGATATGACTAAGGTGAAGATCAGAACACATTTTATGATTGATTTAAAGAGAAATCCAAGTAATCCCAAAGAGTTCACAAACTTTTTTCATACAACTGTATTAAATAAAAACCCCAGAGTAGGCAGAATATATCCTTTAGTGCATAACATCCACTGGAATGGACAGATGAATTTTGGTCACACAAAAGAACATACAAGAAAAATATTTTTTCAATCTGCAAAAGTGTTTCTAGCATGTTGTTAAATCAGAACAGATTTTTTTTTACCTATATGATTCTGTGAGACAAGGATTTAAAGCTTCAAAAATGTTTACACAGACAGACCCTAAAAAAAAAAATCCATATCAAGTGTAAGCTTAAACTACAGTTTCTTAGACTGTCGTCTTACATATAATTATGCCACATAGATGTATCATTTAACACTTACATGTGACATGAGCCTCGTCAAGGACAATCCTCCCCCAGTTTTTTCTTGTAAAGTTCTGAGGAGAGCAGATTTTGCCATGGATCACTGAGTAACCATGACGACCACAGACTAACCGGCATGTCCATGGAACGATTGCCGAGTTCTCTCTCAGTTTCTCAGCAGTGATCCCCAGTCAGGAAAAGAGCAAAAACATGATTCTTTGCAAAACAAGCTTCAAGGGACATTCTTTGCTCCTCTTTAAAAGAATAAATTTAGTCAATTTCTAATATATATGTTTAAAAAAAACACACACACATATGGAGACTACTCCTGAACCTGTCATTGTTTTCCAACATGCAGTCATTCCCCAATCTCGTCACATCCACAGCTCCCGCCTCTCTACGCTAGTTGAGCCGTTAAAGCATTTAGCTGAGTGAAGTCGTTGGACAATGGAAGTTGGCAAGATGGACATCCAGATTTCAGATAACGAAAAAGGGCAGGTCTGTCCGCTCTTCAAGGCTAGTTCCAAATATCTGCCCACTATAGTGGACACCATGGGTTTGTTTAAAAAAGTCCTCCTTGAGTCCTTCCCTATCCATAACCTTAACTCAAAGGAAAAGATCACAGGGCCAAGGAAAGGTGGATATAAGAGGAAAGGACATTGACTTCTTGTGATGTAGGTAAGCGAGGCAGAACTACAGTGTTCTGAAAGTAGCAGTGGTAATTAATACATACGGGTAATATTAAAGTAGGAAACTAGTACTACAATTGTATGTTTAATGTTCAACAACATTGTGGGTGGTTATGGTGAAAAAGAAATGCTTTAAAGTAAGTGCTTTATAAATTCTAACATGTAACGTTTTATCAGTCCAACAATTTAAAAATAAATAAGACATGAACTAAAGGTTATATTTTTGAAAGCACTGACTTTGAAGCATATCTCCTCTCTATACCTGCCAACACAGTATCACCTCTTCATAGTCCAACAAAACTCGCCCTTACATATGTAGCTGCAGCAAGGCATTATGGGGTGACCATCCTCCTTTCCTTTCCTTTCTTAAAGTTTGCTTTATTCTCCTTAACTTTTATAGAATTCCAACAGCTCTTTTCATGGCCGATGCTGACATGCTTCTGGCTCATTTCTTCAGTTAGGGAGGTTCCCAATCAGAAAGGACTTTTCAAACACACCCGCTGCATGAAAGGGTTAAGATGAGCTTCTCAGCTTAGAAGGCAGAGCTGAGTTTGAACTGTGAGCTCTGCCTCTCTCCACAAGATGGCAGTACATCCTAGGCCACCTTTTGATGGTCCTTTCCTGAACACTTACTGCTGACACATATAAACACAAACTCTGCTGATTACAGTAAAAACACTTCAGAGCCACATTCAGATTAGTTTGTTCCAGATCCTTGAGCGGATATACTTAATGCTCAAAACACAAGAAGTGCACAAACAGGATTTCCAGGCTCCCTTCGTTGTGCACACTCAGGTGTTTGCACTAATGTTGCCTGATCGGGTTAAAGCTCATGCTGCTCTGAACCTTCTTGACCTTCGTATTGACTTCTTCAGTGGGATTAAGTGTAAAAAGGGTATTTCAAAAAAAGCTAAATCAGGACTGAGAGAGCATGTTTTTTTCCATACTTATGTCAGCAAACATTGTTTATCTGCCTCTCCCTGATGAATGAAGTCTATTGTACACAAATAGGCGGCCTGTTATCCCCTTTCATTGAGTCGATGCGGCTCATTCATGCATGTTTGAGTGTTTACAAAGGCACACTCACAGGACAAACACCCTAAATCCAAATATGCTGTAATAATATCCTCCTGAGGTCATGACATCTCAGTGTAGATGTAGATAATCTGAGCTAATCCAGCAGTGAGACCTTTAGATTTAAACCACGTCGATCATCAGAGAATTAAACCATTCATAAAAATGGGCTATCACTGAGGTCTTATCTGTGAGGGCCGCAGATATAGACCACATGACTGAGGAGAGACGCACAGGCTAACAGTGTTTGTGAGGGGTTTGATCTGAAATACTGTTTCATCCTGTAAATCAAGAAAACACCTAAAACTGCTGCAGAGGAGCAACTGCTTCAATAAATAAAGAAGAAATAATGAAACAGTTAAAGACAATGGTATACTAAAATCATGCAGACAAGAAAGACTCAAAGAATGAAATTAAAATGACTATTAGGGAATGTGTGGACAAAGAAAATTATTAAAATCATGTCACATTAGATAGAAATCTAGTATGACAAACAAAACACACCCAACATTTTTTGGTAAGGAAGCATGAGTTTAAAAAAATATGGATTAATCAAGAAAAGGATTACAAATGTAAAAGGATTTAATGAAACAACACTTTAGGACTTATTTAATGAAACCTCAAGACATTTCATGCAAAGTCGTTTTAAGCATGAAATTATTTAAAATTCAGATATCTTAAAGTTGGGGTTGGCGATTTTGGAAAACTAGCATGAATTTGAAAGTAGCATCTCCTCAGAGCTCCGCCTAGCCCCACCCCCCGCTCACATGCACGCGCGCAGCCGCTATATCCAGAAGACAGATTCAACTCCAAACCCTCAGCACAATGTGTTTGTTTCACACTACACCAAGTCATGTCTCAGTCAGCACGAAGAAAACACCAAACAAACATGGAAAGTTAGTTAGTACTCACAGCCGATGTTGATCGGGGTATAGGTAGTTCCTCTGACATTCTCCACATAGCTGTCAAATCTCCCGTTTTGGCCATGAAACTACCGTATTTTCCGTATTTTCTCCTCTTTTCTCCCGTCCTCCTGTATCAGTATTCTCCTGTAAATCTCCCGTGTGACGATAATAAAAGCACTCCTCTGCCTCTCCAAACTGAGCTCCGTCTCTAGCCTGAATGGGGCGGTAATGCTCCAAAATGATGGATGCCAACCACCGAAGAAGAAGTCTCGCGAGAACTGCCACCTGCAGTAGCATGGATGGCAGTTCTCGCGAGATTAGAGCCAACAGCGGAACAAACTTAGAAAAATAAAGAGTTTATTTTAGATTTCTGTACACCTGTCTTAAAATGTGAGGGATACTGGAGCTTGGTTGGTGTTGTGGGACAGCTCACAGCGGACTTCCCTTATTTTCAAAGACAAAACTTGAAAGGTAAGCATTCTCCAGCGGAGTCTGTTCCCTACACGCTACATGCTACATGCTACACGCACTGTCTGTGCACGCCGGGAAAAGACACGCGCAGCAGGCACGCAGAATGGCGACGGGATTTGATTGGTGTAAAAACAGGTATCCCGGCAAGATTATTGGTTGGTGTTTTCCCTGTTTTACTCCTGCTGTAGATAGCGGATATTTTTCGCTCTGTTTTAAGAACACATTATGAGTTGATTACCATCGGGTCATAAAGACCATTTTAACCAGTATTACAAAAAGTGTATCTAAATCAGATCGCCATCCCCAGCTTTAAGAAATCACACGTAAAATCTTTTTTATGTCCAACAAACAGTTTGATTGGTTGATTGTTCTTTTCTTACATGCCATACACATGCAAAAACAAAGATGCAGTGGTTCAACTGTCCATTGAGCTGGAGCCTAACCTAGCTGACATTGGGCGAGAAGCGAGGTACACTCTGAACTGGTCATCAGCCAATCCCAGAGCCACATACAGAGACAGATAATGAGTTACACTCACATCCAAACCTAAGGGCAATTTGGAGACACCAATCAACCTAATGAGTGTGCTTTTGGTCTGTGGAAGGAAGTCTGAGTGCTTGAGGGATTTGATCTGAAACATTCTTGCATGTTTAGTGCCACCGTGCTGCCCTGGACAGTTCATAACAAAATAAAGTTGTATTTTCCCTTTAAAATTCAATCCTACTCACAGCGGTCTGCCATTTTTCCCATCAGACTTTGCACCAAAAAAATCCAACCACAGGAAATTGGCATCAACACAGGACATTTTCTTGAATGGTTCAACCCTTTTATCATCAAAGAGCTGATAATAAAATGTATTTATTGAATTTTATTATGCTTTTCACAAAACTCATACAACACAACAGAGTATGTCTCCCTCTAGCGTAGCATTAAACCTGCTGTTCTCTGAGGCTAGCATTTCCTGAGTTTTTGCCTTTTGATTAAATTGCATTGAGCATTTGATTCTGCATCATGACTATAATTTATGAGGCTGCTCTGTAACTACTATAAACACCATGTATCAACAGACCAGTGCTCCTTGTACTCGATAAACAATTTACTCCTAACCTCCTGAATATCACAGGCTTAATTTAACTAACAAGCATGAGACTTATCTACTCTTTTGCCCACTATCCCAAATCTTTTGTATTTCTTTGCTGATGTCTTAATGAGTCTTTTTCAAAGCTGAAGAATTCACTATTGTGCCTGATATTTGGATTTATACCATATACTCACAACCAAAACTGCACTCCTGACAATGATCTCCTGGCTCCCTGAAGAACTGGATTATGACTTTTTTTGTTCCCATTCATTTTTTAAAAATAGATGTAAACTAAAAACATTACAATGAGCGGGAAAACATTTTAAGAATTAAAGAAAAAAACAAAGTAAATAGTTTTAAAAGAATAAAAAGAGAAGATAAAATGCTATTAAGACAATATGAGGAACTTTTATAAAATGTTTATAAAACTCTTTAATTGCATACTGCTTGTATTTGAATGGTGTGAACTGAGATGTGATCAACCTCAATTACCCATAAAAATCCATGTATTAATAATCATTTCTAAATTGATTGATTACCCTATTTCTACAAATGCAATATGAGTACTAATGTCAGACTAAAGTAATCTGATGATGAAACTGAATTTTCTCAAGAATCTCACTTGTCTCATGTTCAGATTTATTGACTTTACTGTTTGTAAAACCAGACTTTAATTCATATTTATGTATCGACAGGTTTGATTTTGTGGAGTTTGGGCTTGTGTAAATTCAGGGCGTACGTACATGAGCGTGTGCGTGTGAGGGTGTGACTGGTAAGTGCTTTTATTTTCCACTGACACAGGAAGTGCATCGGTGATAGCGACCCTTTTCTGCTGTGTGTTTGTGTGTCACTCTCACATGTTTATGTGTGACTGCTGGAGTTACGGGTGTCGACGTGTGTGCTCCAGTTGGCCGCCAGTTTTCCATTAGTGCTCAGCTTACTCACACACACACGTAACATTAACACCATCAGTGCTTAAGTCAGAAGGGTCACAAAAAACACCAAACGTTCATAAAGCAAAAAACCTTCAGACGTGTTCCCTCCATTTTAGACCAATCAGCTCAGAGCTCACAGTCTTTATCCCGGTGTGGCAGATTTTGTTTTGTTCTGAGCTCATTATCCCTTTGTGTCTCCTCTGTTACTCGATTCTGACGCAAACAAACAAATGGACCATGAAGAACAATCAATTTAACCCCGACACTGACACAAACATGCACCCACATGACTCCTGCTCTGACCTACTATGGCTGTACAATGAGGACCGCTGTGACAGAGAACTGTGAGCCAGAATGAGCACTGGTCAACAGTGATGGCCTCAGGCCTCACTGAGTTTATCTGACCCACTTTACATCGATGTTTTAGACGTTTAGGGAAGTTTTGCTCGCGTTGACTTTCATGAATGAGGCTGAGCACACGCACAATGATTTTTATGGCTCTGTGAGTATTTGACAGCACAGTAGAGGGTCAAGAAGAAGGACTTTTGTGGTTGTGTGATTCATGGAAATCTCAAAGGAACAGATGAACATGAGGCTCCAAAACTCAAAATCAGTGTGTATTTGGTTGACTAATAATTATCATCATAGTTTTCGTCAACAACCTTTTTTCCCCTGATGAAAACTTGACAGTAACTAATTAACACAGTGCACATGAACAAAAACAATAAACTAAAACCTCTTCCAGCGGCCCAGTCCTCACCCATGTTGTGATTTTCATTATAAATATTAGTCCTACCTTTATTTCATAGAAGAATTTAGAATTCTTGACCATGAAAACATACCATTAGCAATTGGATTCATAATGATATCTATTTTAGTTCAGTAGTTATTCATGAAAATCGCATTTTTCATCATGGCGGATCCAGACGTTGATCCAGATCAGTCCCAAAATCGAATCATTCATTCCTTGTCCCAATCCTGACATTTCCTGAAAATTTTATCAAAATATGTGCTTAATATTTTGAGAAACAAACAAACATATAAACAAATAAACAGACACTGGCAATAACATAACCTCCTGGTGGAGGTAATTAACTGACATTTTTATCAATTATAAAAAACTAGAAGAAAATGTTTGACAGAGACTTAATCCAATCAGACCTAATTTGGTCATGTAGGAAGTTGAGACAAGTTAGGAATATATCCAGCCACAGCTGCTTTGGTTGTTGGCGGTGGGATAAGTTGTGGAGTGATCCAATCAGAGCTGCTCTCTTTATCTATTGATATATTCATGCAGAGCAGGTTCACTGTTTGTTGTCAGTTCTGGTATTGTAACTGAGATGCTCTACCAGGTAGCCTAAATAAATGTGACTGTATTTCACACAATTTGAACTTTGCTAGGATTCAATAAAGGGTTATTCGATGTTTCATTTTGTCCAAGTGTAAAACATGACTTCAGAAATTCAAGGAAACATAAGAAAGACCTTACCCTTTACGCTTGATGTTTTGGTCGACTAAATTACAGTCGATTTTGTCGACTAAACAGTTGAGAAATGTCATCAACTAAAAGACTTAAATTAAAACCTACATTAAAATCTACATTAAGTTGTTTTAACATTCCTTTACATTGCATTTCACTTTCACAGCCAACCAAAAAGAAGCCCAATGTTCCTGGGAAGAGGCGAACCTGGCAGCTGTTGTGGCGCACGCATCATTTGTGTGAGCCTGTTCGGGTTGAGCATGATGACCAAGAAACGAGGAAGTGTAAAGGACAAACCACCTACTGCAATTGTGTTTTGCTTTATTGCGGGGAGCTAGGACATACCTTAACACTGCTCATGCCTAATGCCAGCAGCTGAGAGGGAAGCCTCAGTGTCAGATCTGTGCGTGGTAAAAGTAACGTTGAGCTGAACTGAAAAAGGAACCACGTTTTAATACCACATTTTCAGATGAAGTGCACCACTTTACTTTTTACCTGAAAAATGTAGATATGTACTGTAACGCATTACACACAATACTGGTCATAAGTATTTTTAAAAAATTAAGTTTGGCAAAAATCAAAAGCCCCAAGACTTGAACTTTGACTCATGACTAGTGCTGGATATTTTTAGGGACTTAGAAATGTAATATGTATGTAAATGTGGGGAAATTGTGGATACTGACCACCACATTAAGACTGCTGTCTACAACTTTTCCCCACAACTTTTGTGTATTGTAAAATCAAAAACAGCAATAGCATGGTTTAATGAATCCTTTGACTTTTTTGTCTAAGATCCTCAGAGATCCCTGATCAGCTCTGTTAGAGCTCCTTCCCCACATTAGTCTGGTGGCTAAGTGAAAGGATTTTGCAGTTGCAGATAAAAGCACCATTTTTCTCATGATGATTCCTTAGGGTTGGTTATTGAATTTTAGCATTGGAGCCCTTGGCAAATATCTATTTTAAATATCAAATTGCAAATTTTATTGTCCGGTCCCAAATAAACGCCCGGTGTTGCAGTACATTTTGACAAATAGACGGCCATTCCAAATAAACGCCCGGTCTAATTCGGCGCAGCCTATGAGCTACATGCAAACGCTGAGCTCACAACTGTTAGCTGACGCTTGTAAAGATACATGATCAGACTGAAGCTTTACAGTCCGAATGGTTTATTTGTCTCTTTGGATATCCTGTCGGCTCACTTCTCCTCCCTCTATATGTCAACAAAATGTACGTTGGTCTGAGGCATTCTGTTTCATGACAGTGCAGCTACACTGAGGCCGCGTTTACATGGTGCCGAAAACGGTCAAATCCGATAAGTTTTCATTGCGTTTTGGCCTTGCGTCTACAAGGAAACTTGTTGAAAACGGAAAGTCTTGAAAACAGGCTCCACAGTGGAAAGATTTGAATCCGCTCTCCATTCAGCTCCATGTAAACCTGCATCGGAGCGTTTCACGGTAAAACGCAAAACGTCACTGCATGCGCAGTACTCTTTCAGATGAAGGCTGCGGGCGCATACCAGGAACAACCACAGCTTCGGCCGTCCGCAGAGTAACGTGTGAGCCTCTTCCCGTGCTCGGTTTGTTATCCAGTCAAAACCATCCAGACAGATTTGTTGTCCGAACTGATTTGTTGTCCAGAAAAGAAACTCCTGCGCCTCTGTGCGTCTAGTCACCATTGTTGTTTGTGAAAGTCTTTCTTCTTCGTACATGTGTTGTAGCAGCGCTGCCTCTCTGCAGACTTACACTGCCATCTACTGAACCGGCATGCACACTACAGCGGATTAACTCGTCTCCGAGCGTCGTCGTCTGAACGCAGAAGAACTCTAAAACGCAAAGGAAAAATCTTTGCGTCTTTAAGTCAGGAGTTTCCATGTAAACGTAGCCTAAATGTCCACAAAGGGCTCCTAGACAGAATCTTACATACTGGGGCTTTGAAAATTCAAAGAAGAACACGTTGACACTGCCACTTTTTTACGTCAGGAGGCTAGTCATGTCAGTTAGTGGTACATTGCTGCTTATCTCCATGGCCTGGTGCAGCAGAAAAAAAGAGAGTACGACCTTAACTTAACTACCAGTCGTTCCTTACCAGTTTTAAGAGTGTTTAGAGAGTGTTGAGTTGAAAGAAGAAAACAAGGGTATAACAACCATACTGTAATTTTGCCTTGAAAATGTAAAGGTGTTATTCATACTGGTGCAAATAAATAATTTGATTATATTTACCATATTTTTTCAAGCAAGATTTTTATGCAAAAGGAATTTAACACCTGTCCCAAATATTCGCCTGGTCCCAAATAAATGCCTGGTCTGCTCAGTGACTGAAGCAAATAAACGCCCCGGCTTTTATTTGGTATTTTACAGTACTTCCAAATATGATAAAATTGACTCACTTTGAGGTATAATCAATAATATCTTAAAGCTAGGGTCTACGATCTGAAAACCAGTTTGGCTGTTGAGACAGATTTGAAAACGCAGCCTGCCCCCCCTTCACTCACCCCTCCCCTCTGTGTTTCAAGATCCCGCCCCCCAGCTCATGTCTCCTCCTAACAACACGCCCCTTCCGATAGAGCAAGAAGCCGGCCGGCAGAAAATATCCATTGGCGTTGAAGATAAATGAGATTTCTCATAGCTGAAAGTAACAAACACGACAGTCATCCCCCTTGTAACGCACAGTGGTAGCCATTTCAATTGGACCAACGGCAAAGTGGGTCTGGCGTCGCCACTGTTAGCCAATCAGAGCAGAGCCTATTGTGGACGAGGATTTACGTTTCTTGGCGTGTCTCCACCAGCTCAGTTTACAATGCTAACTATGCGTGGCTAACTTATGCTAAAATCTATAGACAGAGCCTATCCGTTCTGACCAACAGCGTTCAGTCATTAGCCAGTATAGGCACAGACTAACCAGAGTTATTCAGCAGACATCTCCCACTGTAGTAAACAAAGTTATTACCTGTTCAACAGAAATCCGGCTGTCTCATCGTCAGTTTTCAGTCCCAAATCATTCTGCAGCTTTTTCCACCGGTCGTACGATTCTCCAATGTTGAATCTCAGTTGGGATCTGTATTGCTCATATTTCTTCCTTACTTCAGCCTTGTCCTCGAAACTTTTACGTTTCCTTCCCTTCGATGTGGAGGGTAACAGAAGCGGCCTCCCAGTTTTGGTGCTGGTCTTCTCTGGCTGCATGACGCTTCAGAAGCTGTGCAGCTAGCTGCTCACTGGTACATGAGGGAGGTAGTGGGGTGGAGGCGGGACCATGGGCGGGACGGTGCGGAGCAGGGAAGACAGGGGATTGGATGGACTCACGGACCAATCAAAACTGCGGGGAACGGCGGTTCGGATTGGTCGACTATTATGCCGCTTTGCAGCGGATATACTGAATGGATTTTTTTCATTCTTTTTGGTCTTTATATTGCATAGATCGGACCAAAGGACCATAACAGCCTTATAAATGGTGTTATTAAGATGTAGCAAGCTTCCAAATCATAGACCATAGCTCTAAATGCAATTAAGAATAAAAATGTGTGTCATAGTGAGAAAACATGTTATAGAGCTGTGCATTTTATCTATCCGTCACAATTGCTCAGGCTTAGAGAGGTGGCAATACATTATGGGTAATCCATCACAAAAATAAGAGCAAGAGAGCAAGACGATAGGTATAAGATGGGTCAGCTTGCTCTGATTGGTTTACAGGTCAGGTTTACTGTGGTAATTGGTGAACTATGCTTGTTACTTGTTTCCAACAACTCTGCATTCACTCTGAAGTCTCTGCTTTGCATTTGCCTGCTATTGTGAGCCACTTGGCCTTAACTGATGACAAAACAGTGATAGGATGTCACACTGGTAGATAAATTCAGGAGCACTATGTTTTCGGCAGCTGCTGATGCTGCGTAGAGGGAGAGAGAAGAGAGTGCTGAAGACTTTTTATTTATGTTCAGAGAAATGCTCTATCATGTGGAGGAGATATATTGAACACAAAAAGTGTAGAAAACTATTAATAAGCATGGTATTAGCTTTAAAGTACAGTAGAGACTTTGTTCACTTGACCAAAAATATTGGTATCAATGCTCGTAATGTGTTGAGAAATATCAGCATATTGAGATTGTCGAAAATCAATTCTGTGCATTCTTGCTTTTTTACACAATCTAGCAGCAAAGCCTCATGATAACCAAAACAGTTTGACCCTCCAGTACTCCATAATTCCAAGCATTGTCATATGTATTTCTATTGCTAACTCTAGTGCTAATGTTGCCTCATTCTACCTTCTGATCTCTCTCTGCCATGATCATTTAAGCTGTAAACCCTTCCTTACTTCCCTCTCCCTGCTACATTCCCTCTCTCCTGCTTCATTCATAAAACTGAGCTCACTATAATGTTACGCTGACTAAATACTAGCTGCTGCTATAAACCCATTTTTATATCCCTCCCTCCTCCCTTCTTTCTCTCTCTCTCTGTCAGATCCAGTTTTTCTGAATGATTTCCTGCGAACCATCCCATGACCTCACCGTTGGCTCAGCTGTGCCCCCCTCCCTCCCTCCCTCCACTCCAAACCCAAAAGATGGAGCACTGATGTTAACGATGGCACTGCTGCTGCTGATGATGATGGAGGGGGGGTTGTGTGTGTGGGGTGGAGCGGCGACCATGCACCAAAGCTACCAGAAACATCCGGTCTCTCTGCAGACGGTCAGGCACACACACATACACAAAGTGGTCACATGCACGAGCCTCATTCAGGATTACAGCTCTTAATCTGCACGGCAACAGGCCCCATGCTGATGTAAGGCTGAGCTGACGGGGTGGGGAGGAAGAGGACAGAGGAAGTAATGAATGAAAGAGGAAGCATGAGAGGAAGAGAGCGAGGAAATGTCAGGGTGGAGGGAGGAGGAAGAGGCACATGGAGCTGAATGTGAATCCGAGGAAGGGAGCGAGACGAGATTAAGAATGGCTGCTTATTCATTCATAATTTCCTCTTCATTCAGATCGCCCGCTGGCCCCGTGCTCGGCTGCTATCAGCCTGTTATGTAAGAGAGGGAGGGGGGGGGGGTATAAAAAAGGGGGGAGGGCAGGTGAAGGAGGGTGCAGATAGAGAGGAGATAACTGAAGAAGAAAAAAGAAAGAACGAGGAGGGAGCTGCAGTAATCTCAGCCCCATCTTCCCTCTGCAGCTCTGATCACCATAATCTCTGTTTTTTGGACAACTGTGATTACGATGATGTCACCACAGTAAAACGGTGTATACAGCAGTCATAGTGCAACCCTGCTCCATCCAAAATGAGAGTAAACATGAAGCCAAAGGGGAACAATTCCAAAAGAAAGAGCAGATCTGCTGCGAATGGCACAAAGAGGCAGAGCGAGGGAGCCTTGATGAATGATGTATGGAGGAGATGAAGAGAGAGGAGGTGCAGAGAATCATGTGCACCCACATGTGATGCCAACCACACTGACTGACACTGAAGGAGATTTAAAGAGACGCCTGGTGCACAGAGCTGCAGAGTCGAGGTGTAGCTGCAGAACAACTGAACACGAGCGCATTCATCCGCAAGCTGTCAGCATTTGAAGTGAAAGACGAATAATGTGAAATGTCAGGATTGAAGTTGCTTAATAATTTGATAAGAAAAGGCATGGATTTTTAATTTTGCCACCTGCACACGGTTTCTTCTGATAACAGTAGAGGTTGATTTGGTGGCTTGGAGACACTCTTTTTGTAACAACACAATTACCGTTGAAATATAACAAAAGCACATATATTTATGGCCACTTTATTAGGTACACCTGCTGCAATCCGTCCCGGAATAGATTTACTAACAAGGTGCTTGAAACATTTCTCAGAGTCACACAACGGCTGCACATACATGATGTGAATCTCCCATTCCACCACCTCCCAAAGGAGCGAAATTGGGATCAGGTGACTGTGGAGGCCACTGGAGTAGAGTGAACACATCTTCATGTTTAAGAAACAAGTTGGAGCTTGAGGTGTTGTTCTCCTGGAGGTATCCACCAGGTGATGCATACACTGTGGTCATAAAGGGATGGATACAGTCTACAAAAATACTCGTCTCGCACACCATTAAAGCACCACCACCAGCCTGAACTGGGGATGAGAGACAGGATGGACCCATGCCCTCATGTTGTTTGCACCCTACCATCTAAATGGAGATCCATCAGACAAAGCAACTTTTCGGTTTCACTTATCCTATTTCAGTCTGCCCATGCAAATTGTAGATTCAGTTTCACCAGTGTGGTGTTTTTCTGCTGCTGTTGCCAACATGCCTCAAGATTTGATGTTTTCTGTTTTCATAAATGATCCTCTACATACCTTGGTTGTTATCTTAAACTGCTTTTATCCTCTGTACTCTGGCATCAACATGCTTTTTGTCCTGAAAACAGCTGCGCAGTGGATATTTTCTCTTATCTTGACATTCCTTATAAACCGTAGAGATGGTTGTGTTTGGAAATATCAGAGGATCAGTAGTTTCTGAAATACTCAGACCAGCCCATTTTGCTTGAAGTCACTTCAGGTGCTTTCATACTGAACACAACTTGGTGTTATGTGTAATGTGTAACTACTTTTTCCAGTAAAAAAGTAAATAACGCACTATTACTGAAAATTTGGTAATGGATGTAGTTCCTTTTTTAATGTGGTGCAACATTACTTTTCCCACAGACAGATCTAGCACCAAAGCTGCCTACTCAGCTGCCCACATAGACACGAGCAGCGTTGTCAAGGCCGCTTGTTATAAGTGTCTAAGGGCTGCAAATCTCTTGAGTCACTGCCGTGTTTCGCGGCTTTTTGGGCTTGTTTCTAAACGTGAAGGTGCTCCTTTGGGCTCTTCTGTCTGTGTGAATCCCCCTGATTATCTTCCAGCTCCTAACAAAAAGCAAAACACGACTGCGGTAGGCAGTTTGTCCACCTTTGTGCACGCCCCCAAACACACTCACGCACATAGCGTACACTCCAGAGCCAAAATTGCCAGGTCTGCTTATTATAAGCAATGTTATTTTCTTGAATAGATACTTGGCACTGTGATATTGAAATGTAATGTAGCCAAAAATGAACACACTTCATGTAGATTGCTGTTTTGAAAAAGTAATATCGCATTAGGAAAGGAAATAGCTGGAGGTTACTTATTTTGGGCTTGTTTTTATGGACCAGGTTGCCACTTACAGAAGAAAAATTTGGACATACTGGGCAGGAGCTCTCATTTCACAGGGTATGTGACATGAATTTGTAAAACAAAGAGTACAAAGGAAATGACTGTTATGTTCTCTTTAGTAGAACTTTTTGTAGGCCTTCACATTTAGAAACAGATATGGGGTTCTGTCCAAAGTCGAGCAATGTAAAAGTAACATGAAAAGTTACTTTTTATAGAGGATAACTAAGTAAAGTAATAAGTTACTTTTTTAAGAAGTAAGCAGTAACGAGCAAACACTACTTTTTAAAAGTAACTTCCCCAACACTGACACAACTTGGCAACCTGGGTGACCACTCTACATGAAATGTTAATGTACAGCCACGATTGGGTGGGGTTAATCCTCCCACAAAAGCAACAACAGCTTGTGATTGGATGATCGTTCGGCTCGTCATCACAGACCAATCTGCATCAAGCAATGCTGCTATGTATAACACAGCACACAGCGGCTATACGTTAAGTTGTAGTGAGACAACTTCACAAGCCGCCATTATTTTCAAACATGCAGTCATTTCCTGGTGTCATCACGTCCGCAGCTCTTGCCTCTCTTTCCTGGTTGGGCTGTTAACCTACTAGCTAAGAGAGGTCGTTGGACAATGGAGCCAAGACGGATATGCAGGATTTCAGAATCAGGCTGCTCTGCAAGGGTATCTTCCCAAAGGATTAATGAAGTTCAGTCTGATCTAATCTCTGATCTATTGTGACGGAATAGTGTTAGACTTTGAAGACTTGCATCACTGGTGCTCAAAACAGTCAGAAAGAGGCTGGCTGAAGAAACAAAGCAGGAGAAACAGGAGAAACCACCAAGCATGGCAAACCTGTAGTTATAATGAAGTTTATCTCTGACCTCTGACTTCAGTTTTGATCTCAGTAACAAGCTAAACACCTGAATGAGACTCAGACACTAATGTAAGACACCGCTCCAAGTAATAAAGTCCCCCTGTCTCTGATTGACCCAGAACTTCTCCACCCACAGTAAGAAGTCCAAAAGGAGGCCAGTATCTCTCCGTGTCACCTCGTGCCCCCCTCCTCTGAAGAAGAGATATGTAAGGCAGAGGGAGTTTAATAGTGAGGAGAGGAACAAGAGAATAAAAGAGACATCCAAGAGACAGAGAGAGTGAACCACAAGATGAATCACGCCACGATGACTAACATCTTGCATAACCCAGTCTGAGAATCCTTCCTATTGCTTGTCAGCGAGCGCCCACAAAACCCCCGTTTTGTAAGCCTCCCACTGCGCCCTCCTCACAAACCAGTCCTGAGAACACACTAACACCATTAGTTAGCTCAGAGGTAAACACTGTGTTTCATTCGGCTGTACGGAGGTGACGGGGGTCTCATTCAGGGACCCGCCACACCAGAGGCTGTATTGACATGTTTGGAGCAAGGTCAGAGTCAGTGATTACATGAACGAGGGCCATGGGGGCTGCTCAAACCAACACAAACAAATCATATAACTCTGGTCCTTGACACCTCTCTAAGGACAAAGGCACATTACATTAGCTTTAAAAATAAACTTTCTTCGAGTGTCTCATTTTTATAGATCTATTTGTGACACATTTGAGCTTTTTATGGAATATTACAAGGATGATGTTGTCTTACACTGTTGGCAGGGCTGAACAATGACACTGAAATATCACCTGTTTGTTTAATGACACTGCAAGACAGGCAATTTCAGGCCATGAGAGTCGAGAAGAAGGACTGGGATGAAATTTTTGTGATTGGTTGATGTCATACGGGGAGCTTCACTTGTCTTCCAGCTTGGATGTCAGAGCTCAGAATAATATTGCATCTCCTTTGACTGTGTCCCAGGTATAGGCTGGTAAATTTTGGTTTATTGAAGATCCTCAAAAATTCTGACATTAACGCAACTTAAGAGACAAATTTAATATACAACTCTGATTTTCCAACTAATGATTTTTAAAATGGAATGAACCAGTGCTTGTTTAAGATTTAGGTGCATGTTTTGAGATAAAATTTCAGGTTTTAAGCCTACACCTCCAGAATGCATTGAGTAAAACCTTTAGTTAGAGTTACATCTGTCAGTTGAAAACATTTAAAATGCTTTCATAAAAAGGAAAAAAGACAAAAATGTTGATGAATTTATCAAAGATAGCAATATTTCAAGTAAAACAGAGTTGATATTGGCTGTACTTGCCTCTGGAAGACACCATTTATTACCAGAATCTATTACCAGTGACTCTGCTACCCATGAGCACGCGGGGCGACTGTTGTAATGCTGCGTTCCAGTAACCTCGGAAATTGGAGTGACATCATCTCCGACTTATCGGCGTTCCAGTTGAAGTTGGAAAAAAACATGCCGATCTACCAGGCTATTGCTAGCTGTTGTTAGCACGCCCTGTGTTGTTGTTCACAAATATCACATGAAGAATGTGATTATTACTATGGCAGCATTTTTTTTAAATATAAGTCTAACAATACTATGTATACAGCTGATCTAGGGCGACACACCCCAGTCAGAAGTGCAAATAAATGGATTATTACAGGAGCTAAATAACTGTTCACACTATGGGCATCCATCTTCAATTGTCAACTCGCGGTTGGCGAGGTTTCACCGAGTTCCCAGTAGGAAACTCCAGTTGCAGTTTCCGAATCGGAACTTGGAAATTCCTACTGACTACAACTGGAACGCACCAAAGTCGTGACCCAAGCCAAAGCGTGTGTTTGTTGTGATGCTAATAGAAATGCAGCTTGGACCTTCCTCAGAACTCTGCATTGTTTTACAACTTCTGTTTTCAACAACTTACAGGATGCAAAGCGATAATGTATCTCTTTCTAGTTACATAGTGGTAGTTTTTGATGTTTGACAACAAGCAATTTTAGGAAAATCTTTGTATCGTAGTTTTATAGCCGGCTGTATATCACTACTTATATATCACCTACTAAGACGTGTCCAAATAATATAAATTTGCTCTAGTCTTAATTGTCTTGTTCCTGAAGTTGAGTATCCAGGCCAGTCCAGCCCTGTCCGACCCGACCGGAGGGCTAAGGAAGAGCATTTATAGGGCTCACTGAACTAAAATCAGAGCAACATACAGTATATTGCTCATTTAACATACAGTATCATGTTTCTTTCAAGTTTAAAAGACGGTATCAATTTTGAAATACTTATCCAAGAACAAAAGCAACATGAGTCAAAAACATGGTAAATCTCAAATATCGGTAACACCCAGTCAAACTTGACTGATCACATTTTTAAAACTGGAAGTGTTTATATCTTATATGACTGAAACCTTATAACAGGGGTGTCCAAACTTCCCCCATGAGGGCCAAACCCAAAAGAATAATCAATGACTTTACCACTTTAACATGTTAAATCATTTTTAAAGGTCCAGTAGGCTTATAGCCACACAGGTCTATGTGAATAAAGCTTTAAGTTTCTTAAAAACAACCCATTCTGAACTGAAGAGGAGTGGGTCGTGTGTCCAACCAACTGTCCCAATACAGAGTTCAATATGGAGTTAAATATAAGGGCCCACAGGGGGATGGGCCACTACACAGGAGCATATGATTTAGGGAGAGTCTGTTGTGCATTTAAAAAGGGGGAAATAATTACGTAAATGATGCATCGTGATAGATAATATGTAAATAAACACTGGATCGAGGGTGACATAATGATATAAAAACATTTACCCTCCCCTCCAGTAAAATCCATAAAAGTACTCCTCAGCTGAAGTTTCCGGTGCCGTGTTGCATATTTTGGTTCCCCTATGACGGTGGCCTACTTGTATTTGTGTCTCCCCCTCCTCTGCCCTCCCAAACACAGACATCCCTCTGACGTCATCCTGCAGAGCCATCCCAACTTCTCTCTGCTCCATCCAACCAAAATATAAAAGCAATGAGAGCGGATGAATCAGACAACTCCTACCATCAACCCCCTCTCTGCTTTTATTTCTCTCTCCCCACGTTGCTCCCTGAAAGGTGTTTTTACTCATTATTGATGGTTTATTTTAAAAATAAACCCACTCTGCTGTGCTGGATTCCCTTGATTTTATTTGAAGGTTTTAAATTCCACATATATTCTTTAAAATATCTGATAAATGCAAATAACGGGCAAAACACAGTCCACAAGCCTTTCAACTTAATAAATGTGCCTTCTATATTCATAGCATGCTAGAGTTGGATTATGGGAAATAAAGCATGTCAGAACAGCACTGTGCCCCTGCAGTGTGCACGTAGACCAGCAGGTAAACATGGCAGCCAGGTGTGTGTACACACACATGCAGGCTCTGGCTCAGACCGGTCCTGTTTACCAGAATCAGGAGTCCGAGCCTCTGATGTGGTCTGAATCTCACTTTGTAGTGATTTGACGCTTCAAGCTGTTAGATGGCGTTCATGTGCTGCTGGGACATGGGGCAGGCTTTCCTGTAAGTTTCAGGAATTTTTCTCTTCACCTCACATTCAACTGGACAAAAAAAAAGTATAATTCACAGGATCTGCTAAAAGAGATTATTTTTTTTAATATTTTAAATATTTTAAATATTTGCAGGAAACTTCAGTTTGATTTCACAAATTCTCTGCAACATTCGTGAAGTGGGCAGTTCACATCACTGCAGCTGTAAGAGAAACAACTCTGTGCTTCACTTTCACTTGCCTGCTACAGGCTCATCTTCATGCTGCATATTCTTACCATGCACAACGTGAATGAGGACATTCAGACTATTGTCTGAACTGGGCTTCAAATTATTTTTGTTGTAGTAGTTTATTTCAGGATGTTAAAAAAGTGGGAATATAATCATGCAATAGCAAACAAACATCGCAATACAATACATAACTGACAAAATATGACAGTGAAAATTGTCATTACATAACTGAAAAGAATGGGAAGAAGTGATACATATGTACACCCACCTCTTATCCATAAAATACGTATCATTTGGCTTCCTAATCAAAATAAATCTTCCTTAATTTACATACATAAATACAGACAAAAAACAGACATACACAAATCCCTACTCATACATTAACTGAAAGTAACTCGCTAAATAAAAAAGGGGGAAAAAAGAGAAATAGAGAACCCCAAAAATAAACAGTTAACACCCATCAAACACATTCATTCCTATATATACTGAAAATAATCTCTTTATTCTTCTTTTTAAAGTGGTTTATGTTCAGACATTCCTTCAACTCCACATTCAAGCTGTTCCTTAGTTTCGCTCCACAAAATGGAAAACAAAAGCTTTTTCTTGTTGTACTGATTTTGAAATAAAAACTTCCCTGTAGTTTATTAAAATGTTTGATTACTGTGACAAGTTTTGTTCATTTCATATCACTAACAATAATGAAATACACAGTCTTTTGAATAATTTAAATATGATCTGAATTCCCGAAGAACCCAATTCCCTATGCCTAAGTCACACATACGACTGTACACGATTGACGAGGCTGGTGTGATCGCTATGATACGGGATAAAATGACTGTCTCACCCCTGTATTCACCCCATAAATACACAGTCAGTAGCATTTCTACAGTGCTTCGGGGGGCGTTCATCCCGCTCCAGTTCGGTTAATACAACGATATGACGAGGACTCCTTGAATTTTTATCCCGCTGACATGACGTCAGCCCCACTCAAGCTCAGTTCGCGTCCCGTCACTTGCGCCGTCTTGAACAGGACACAGTCGGGGCACAAACGGATACATCCTTGTCAGTCGTCCTCATAAAGCTTTCAGGATTGAGCCACGATCAGCCTGACTGAGCTCCGTACATGCCACATTAACACTGTTCGCTTGAGGACTGCATTAGGCTTCCACCTCGTTATACTGAGAGCGGCGATTCTCCATGACAGTTTTGAACAGGACCCTTCCACGTTCCCCGCCGTTCATCCACGACTATACAACGACCGCATGCACCACGACCAAAGCACGTTTTATCAGGATTATGACAATCGTGCACAATCGCCATGAGAAACAGGAATGTGTGACTGGGGCTTTAGTTATTGAAAAGCTTCAAATGTTTGAATCATGCAACCAATCAGAGACAGGCAACACATAACAAGCCAATTGCAGCAGCTCTGTGACATTATATTGTTTATTTTTAGTCTATTAAATGCATTTTACGAGTGTGGCATTTATGTCTCAGAGGAAGAGTTGGTTGTCTCTCAATGAAAGGCTGAGTTCAATCCCAAGCTCCTGCTGTCACATGTCAATGTGTCCTCGGGCAAGACAGTTGACCCCCTCGTTGCTCCCATGGCTGCATCAGAATGATCATATGTTACCTGCAGCCGTCAGTTAGTTATTTATCAAAATAGCAATGTAATAGTGAATTCTAGGGCTGGGAGATATTTTAGTTTAATTGACTGATTGAAAAATATTGCAGGGAGTTTAAAAAAAAAGGAGATGCTTTTCTTTGACTTTCCCTGTCACTGATTTTGCCCCTCTAGACTCCTGAAGTATTTTGCATTGCCTGTTTTTTTAAACCCTCTCAAGTTAATCATTTTTGTCATGCTGTGTGTGACAAACATTCACACAGAAAATGGAGCACTTGCACCTTACCCTCCTTCTCCCTTTCATGACCTCTCTCTAAAAATCACATGTACGAGTGAAGAAGCAGGCTGAGTGAGGCTCTGCTCACCACACTGCTCATTACACTGATGTTTGCATTTGTTATTCAAGATTACAGATTTTCACAATTATGAAAAGTTTTCTGAAAGCCTGTAACTCAGATGAACAAATACTGATCGATATTTTTACATCGCAGCTCTGCTCAGTAGATTTGAAATCTTGCTGCGTCACACATTTGAAAAATGTTGAGGAAAATTTCCCCATTAATCTACAACATGTACACAGAACAAATCTGACAATATTTGTGCGTCATTCTCTACAAGACATTATTAAGATTATTGTGTGTGCGTCAGAGGAGCAGAGAAACAGCTTTTGTGATATTGAAGGATCTGCTGTGACGTCTCACAGAGGCAGGAGCTTAAACACATCATGACCACGTCAACCTGAGATGGGGGGGGGGGGCAGATTCTGTGCAAAAAAATGCATGAAATGATTTAGGAAATATTTAGGGAGTCGTCAGTCTTGTGATGTTTGAATGTTATAGCGAGTGTTGCATGATGGGGAGAATTCAGAGGTGCAGCAGGTAGTGCTCGTGCCTCACTGCTTGGTTCCGGGTTTTGCGTTCACACTTGAGTGTCCTGGGCGACACTCTCCATGCAAAGTCAATGTAAAGCTGCGATGGGGCGGGGCTAACCTCACGGGATGAGAGGGATGCAACCTTGGCTACTTGGTCGCACTACCAGGTCGCTTTGGACACCTGGCCAGTTTGCACCAGAACAGCCAATCAGTGTTGTGTGGGTGTGGGAAGACACCAGTGACAGTTTACAACAACTGTTTTTATTCTGGATCACAGAGTGACAATCCTTGTCTGTGTTGGACATTTGAACTGGGAAGTTTGGATTTCCAAGTTAAGAGTTGAAAATTTCATCTGGAACACTTCCTGAGGTCGAACTTTCCTACTGGGAAGTTGGGGATCCTCACTACTCCCCAAGTTGACAATCCAAGATGGCTGGTCCCAGTGTAAACAGTTATAAAGTTCCTGTAATATTCATTTTATGAGCACTTCAGACTAGTGTTTGTCACACTAAATCAGCCGTATACATAGTATTGTTTGATGTTTATTAATAGAAATACATTTATACTGTTACTTACGTTCTTTATGTGGTATGTATGAACTATAACACAGGGCATGCTAACAATAACCTGGTGGATCAGTAAGTCTTTTCACGGACTTTGTAACTGTAACACTGATAATTGGACCTGACGTTATTCACACTCCCCTCTTCCCAGTTCAAATGTAAATGGCCAGCAGCTTTAAAAGTACGTAAGTAGTAGTAGTTCCACCTTATTCAACAGAAGTGGAGGTTCCTCTACAGACAAATCTATGATATGATCGCAGTGAAACTCAAGCAGACGTGACATCGCTGAGAGATGCAACCGAGACTAAATGTGCTATTATGGGCGAAGGAGCCATAAACATAGCAATCTAGGTAAATGTACAAACTGTAAGGTACAACTGTAGAAAAGGACACTTCTGAGCATGTCTACAAAATAAGAGCAACTTTTTAATGGGAAAAGATCATTCTGGTGTGCAAAGGCTTTTAGGTGTCTGCCAGAATGATATTTTATGTGTATTAAGCAGAGAACTTAGGATGCATCCCAAGCATTTACAATTACAACATTCATTCATTTTCTGTACTGCTTATCCCTTTCAGGATTGCAGCTAGGCTGGAGTCCAGCTGTCATTGGGCGAGAGACAGGATACACTCTGAACCGGCGTCAGTCTATCTCAGGGCCACAAAAGAGAGAAAGACAACCATTCTCACACCTAAGGGCAATGTTGCGCCACCAATCAACCTAATGAGCAAGTTTTTGGTCTGGGGAGGAAGCCGGAGTGCCCGGAGATAACCCACGCATGTACAGGAAGAACATACAAACTTCACACAGACGGGCCAGGCCTGACTCAAGGATCGAACCGGGAACCCTTTTGCTGTGAGGCACGTGCACTACCTTCATGACCCGCCACCATGCCACCCACAATTAAAGCAGTTTATCGGAAACATATTGCCACAACACATATTTAGATGTTTGCTGTTGGTTTTCATGCCTCAAAGAAAAATCTTTGTTTACAAGCTTTCGGGAATACAGCCCTCAGAAGTCAGATCACGTGCCAACTAAGTCTTGAAGCTCTAACAGTTATGAAAAAGTCAGTAAAATCAAACACAAAGTACATTTATAACACTCTAGATATCTGCCCTGAGACTCAACCTACTGTGTCATACCACATGTATCATGATCTTACTTTCTAGTCTGGATGAAGAACATGAGCACACAAGAGAAATACCACCCCATCACAGAGACTTCTGAGGGATTTAAGTATTCACGAGGAAGTGATATAAAAAATTTAAACACAAGTTCAACAATAATTCAGCAGTTATTGCTCATTCTGAAATCTTACATCTTTTCTTATGAAATCATGAACGCATTTTTAGAGACATTACACTGTTCTTCATCTCCACGTCGCAGCTTGGGGCAAAAAGTGGACTGAAAGTATGAATTCTTTATGAGCACTCTTGGAACAAATGTGATGTGACGCTTACTGCTTAACATTTTAAAAGACCAGGGAAAGATCACGGCCCCCTTGGTTTATGAAAATTCACTAGTTCCTGACCTTAAAGTTAAAAGTAGTTTGGAAACGTCAGCGATTAAAAAGTCCTTAATTTACGATCCAAAGTTGGGTTTACCTGAGTCAAAAGGTACCTTTTAAGCTTGAAGCTGTTCATTTAAAGCTTTAACTAATGCACACAATCTTCTTTGTAGTCGCTTCGTATTGATGATGTTTGTGCACAAGCTTGATGACATACTTCAAGTTGCTCTGAAAGTCATCACACTGTTACCTGTTTATGTCCATCTGCTTTCACATTTGATTTAAGATGGCAAGTTTCTTGAGATGCCTGCAAGATTTATTGAGACTAAACATTGATGCATGTCTCCTGTAATGAAGAGAAAATGAGTTAGGGGCTTAAACTCTTAAAGTTTAAAGTCATCTCTAAAGGAACAAGGGTGATTACCACATAGTTAGCACCAGTGGCGATTGCTCTAAGACTGCAAGGGAAGCTCAGCTTCCCCTAAAATGTTCCCCAAAAAAGTGGTGATATGTACTGCTGTGTGTACATTTAATTGACTTGATATGCTCTAGAATACCTTCATCTTTTGTTCAGAATCAGCTACTTAACACAAGTAACTGGCGCGACTTCTTTCTCATTCATCCCTGCAGCGTCTCAGTGCTACAGTCAGAGTCGGACGCTGAGCGTCTTCAGACTTCAGCGCTTAAATATAGAGTGGGTTGTTCCACTATGGAAACTGGACGGTCATTGGATAAACGCTGGGCTTTGTCCTGCGCCATGGACGCTCAACCTACTGTGTCATACCACATGTATCATAATCTGGATGATCTGTCTGAGGCCGAATTCTTTTTTGATTGACAGTGAAATGAGCCAATCAGCGATCTTGAAGGCTCACCCTTCACCGGGGGAGTCTTCGAAGTTTTTCATTTAGTTGTTCTGTACTGATCCGGAGGCTTTATCGATCACCAGCGACTTTATCTTTCTGAAAAACGACCAGCGTTGTGTTTAAGATTCTCTCCTGTCACTTTTTCTTTTCACAAACGAGCAGCTGCAGCTTCTCTCCCTCTCCCTCACACTCACAGCCTGTCAAACAGTGGTCTCACGTAGCAGCTCCAGCTGCTAGCAAGCTGCACATCATAGCAGATAGTATGAATGTTGTCAACCAGATTTTTGCGAGGCCATTTGATAGTCTTCCTTACGAAGAGAAAATTAGAGTTAAACAGCAGGGCAGATCAACTCTTTAGATTGATTTAGTTCAAAAAGGTGTGGAAAAGAAACAGGTCTTTTCAGCATTCCTGGTATGACAAGGTGAGCTGGCTCACTGGAAGTGCTGTCACAAATAAAATACTGTTGGACATGCCTCTTGATGAAACCATCTCGGGGATGTGTTGTCTGCTCAAAAGTGGGTTTTGGGGAATAAAACCCCTGGAAAAGACACCTAGTTGGTACAACAGGGTCACAGATCATTTACATAAATAAATAAATTTATGATGTAGGCCAGAAAAAAAATGAGCTTCCCCTCCCTGACTGACCAACAGCCGCCACTGGTTAGCACACTGTGGTTAGCGCTGTGCTAGCTAGACAGTCTGTATTTGCTCCCATTGTAGCTTTTTTCTTTTTTTGATAAATAATAAATATCTGCATTTCTTGAAGTTTCTAACAAAGATCAGGTTCCAGTGAAGTCACTGTCAGGCATAATGTATAATATAATAATAATAATGATAATAATTTCTTGTAAGTCAGACAGTGTGCAGGAGTTTATCTTCTGGAATTTAAATAGATTAAATAGAACAGGATTTTTAATATCATGTTTTAGCTTGTGCTAATACTTCTTCACTAGCCAGCACATCATGCCAAAGCCCACGTCCTCCGAGCACGCCAGCGTCAGGGAAGTGCGTCATGCTTGAGCACAGAACAGAACGATCACACCACACAAACTGGAATGTTCATGTCAAACATGCTCGAGAACTGAGCGTACAGCCAGGAGTGAGTGTACCCTTGGATTAAAATAATGTTAAGCTGCATATGACAGTACTTTCTGATTTGGAGACGCTCTACAAACTCTTTTCAAGTGTCTAATGTCTCATGGGACCGTGAAGCCACTGTTCACGCCACCATAACCATGCCAGCTTTGAGACTCCATGAGTGTGAATGAATAATGCTGAGCCATTCAGGAGTCTGTCTTTAACAGTGTCCTCTCACAGGCTAAAACATCTTTAGCATCAAACTTTGATGTGGATCAGAGAGGGCGTTTCACTCTGAAAGAAAAAAACTCTGCCCACATGTAAGTCAAGTCCCAAAACCACAGCAAAGGCAGGAGACATCTGGAGCGTCTGTAAGGAGGAGCTCAAAGGATGACAGCTCCACATCAGCAAACACTGTCTACAGTCTGTGATATGATGTCAGGATTCAGCACCAAGGTCACGATAGAGAAACAGGCAAGTCACGTAGTTTAATTTGACATTCAGATGACTTGATATTTATTTGACTTTTTTTGGAAACAATCACCTCTGGATCTGTCATTTCTACATAGGAAAAACGTACCAAAATGCCAAACTTTTGTCCTGTTTACAGCTTACAGAAAATGGTTACCAAAAGTAGTGGCACACAAATAGACAGAAGTTGAAAAAACTGGAGGAGAGATGACGAAGATGTGGATTTAAATCCTCTGTTTACAGTTTGAAGGAACTGATTCATACAGTGCTCATCTATGCAACGACCACTTTATGAAATATAAGATTACACTCACTCTGACTGGATAAAACTTTAAGAAATACAGATCGTCTACACCAGCGGTACGTGGTGTAATTGCAAGAGGACCTTAAAAAGAAAATATATAACCTATGACATTTGTAAAAATAGGATTATTTAACTCAAATATGACCGCCTGTATCTACATACTAAAGAGGGTAACAGGACTTTTCTTCCTTAATTAAATCTGTTTGACAAGTTTAATTTATTTTTTTTAGTTTGTACAATACTAAATGAACACAATCTGCATCCTTTTTAAAATTTTGCCCCCCCACTGTTTCAGTTAGCATGCACCGTTCATTTCTCCATAAGGATTTTCTTGTGAACCATCTGCAGGAAGATGTGGGAAAAATCAATAACTTGAAAAGTTGAGAAGAAGTAGATGTAGGATAAGATCTCGTAAAAACAGGAATTTATTTATTTTGGAGATAGTATCTCGTAAAAACAGGAAAATCAAAAATAAATAAATTCCTGTTTTTACGAGATAGTATCTCATAAAAACAGGAAAATCAAAAATAAATAAATTCTTGTTTTTACGAGATAGTATCTCATAAAAACAGGCGGACTTTTACTTATTTTCAAGTGAATGCAATACACCACCTTACAACACTGACTTTGATGTATTATTAGTTTTTGTGTACCATTAGATGTTAACTTTTCTCCCTTTCATACCATTAAGGCCAAAAAACAGCCATTGACAAAAACTGCTGAAAATTTTGACATAACTATTTTTTTCTACTTTTTTGGTTTAAATTTGCTAAAGGGAATGTGAGGAGTTTCTAAGTAATTACAAAAAAGTCTCACTTTAAGATATATGCCTGATCGAAATACACAGTTTAAGATGAGTTTTATAGCATCAAAATAGGTTATCTATAAATGCTATTCCTTAGCTTCACGGTCGGGTCGGACAGGGCTGGACTGGCCTAGATACTCAACTTCGGGGACAAGACAATTAAAACTAGAGCAAATTTATATTATTTGGACACATCTGAGAGCACCGGGCTGTAAGTAGTGATATATAGCCGGCTACAAAACTGTGACGACCACGTTTTCCAAAAATTGCTTGTTGTCACACATCAAAAACTACCGCTACATAACTAGAAAGAGATACATTACCTCGTTACTTTGCATCCTGTAAGTTGTTGAAAACAGAAGTTGTAAAGCAATGCAGAGTTCTGAGGAAGGTCCGAGCTGCATTTCTATTGGCATCGCAACAAACACACGCTTTGGCTCGGTCACTCTTTTGGTGCATTCCAGTTGAAGTCAGAAGTAGGAATTTCCGAGTTCCAAGTAGGAAACTGCAACTGGAACGTCCCCCAAAGTCGGAATTTTCTACTGGGAACTCGGTGAGACCTCGCCACCCCCGAGTTGACAATGGAAGATGGATGCCCCCAGTGTGAACAGTTATTTAGCTCCTGTAGTAATCAATTTATTTGCACTTCTGACTGGGGTGTGTCGCTCTAGATCAGCTGTATACATAGTATTGTTAGACTTATATTTACAAAAATGCTGCCATAGTGATAATCACATTCTTCATGTGATATTTGTGAACAACGCAGGGCGTGCTAACAACAGCTAACTATAGCCTGGTAGATCCGCATGTTTT
This sequence comes from Scarus forsteni, assembly GCA_036419115.1. Classification (NCBI taxonomy): domain Eukaryota; kingdom Metazoa; phylum Chordata; class Actinopteri; order Labriformes; family Labridae; genus Scarus; species Scarus forsteni. The sequence continues at coordinate 5,850,585 of JAZDUH010000459.1, forward strand.
TGAGTTTTTATGTCTTCAGAAATAGATTCTCCTCATAGCACCTTTAAGTAGGCTAGAAGTCTAATTTTAGTAGGTTAATAATTCAGTAATTTATTCTTATTCACCAATACTGTTATTGTTCTGATGTTATCTCCCCCTAAAGAAAATAAATGTTTTGCCACATATTACAGTATGGTTTGACATCTTACATTATGCACTCAAGGATGTGCACTGTAGTCAGAAAACAGCAGGCTTTATCAACATCTGTCTTGCACGATGCTCGTGTGCAAAGCATGCAAGGTAAAAAAAAAAAAATAGTTTCACAGTTCCTGCAAGAATCTTCTCTTGCTTTCACCCCTGAATATACTGGACCTATTCTCTGCCTCAAGCAACTTTAAGGTACTGGCAAGCCACAATACACCTCATATTTTCCTTTATTTGATCCGACATGACTCTCTACGCAGCATTTTTCTCCCCTTAAATGACAGCATGTGTTTCATGTCACAGATTGAAGATTAATCCCATTCTTGGATTAATCTGCATCTTCATACATTATGTTCTCATAACTGGGTCAAACCATCAGGCTGACCTCAGACTGCTGAAGTATATCAGGTCCAACCCTGATTGACCTGGTCACATTGTTCCTGGATCGTTTCATCTTCCCAGACTCTGTCGTGTTCATCTCTTAAGACTTACTCACACTGCTGAGTCAGCTCGTTCTCATGTAATCTCACATCCCCATATGTCCCCCATCCTCATTTCCCACCTCTGTCTCACTCTGAGGTCACCATCCATGATCTGGCTTTAGTTATAGATGCAGTAGACCCCGTGTATGTTACTTTTTCAAAGGACTGTACATGGTCTGTCCTTGTTTGGCTTTTTCCTGTTCACAAATCTAAACCATGTTTCTAAAGATCAGGAACTGAGATCACTGGTTTAATATAGACTGAATCATTGGCACATTCTGATTTACAAGGCTATTCTTGGCCTGCTTCCATCATACTTGAGTAATTATATTCATGTGAAAAGCTCTGGAAGCTACAGTCTCCGTTCTGTGACTCAGTCACAAAATCTACTCTTGCTATCGTGCTCAAAGTTCGTCTTGAAACAGGTAAAAGAAGCTTCAGATATGCTGCCCCTGCAGACTGGAATCTGCTACATAACAGACTGTGTCTTGGAGTGCTGGTCCATCCGTTTAAATGCAGATTAAAGGCTTTAGAGGAAGATGAAGTTTGCTGTAAATGTTTTGACTGAAAATTTTCTGCTCTGTGACTCTGACTTAACTGGTTGATATGTCTGTATCTGTGTTTGAAATTTTTATGTCTGTAACTTTGTAGATGTGCTGCTGTCTGTCTTGGCCAGGACACTCTTGCAAATGAGATTCTTAATCTCATTGAGGTTCTTCTGATTACATAAAGGTTAAATAAAAGAAAATAAATAAAATATCTGGAAAAACACAAACCACCAAGTGAGCACCCAATTCTGTCTCAAGCTGCTGCTCTCTTGCTGCAAGTCATTCCCCAATTACTCTTCTCAAATGTCATACTTTTTAAATGCTCTATCTAAATGAACAAAAGGCCCATAAATGAATCTTAAAAAAGAAATGAACAAAAAAGCAGGTCAAAGTTTGCTCTGAAATTTTGTGACCCATAGTTACATTGTCAGGACTTCTGTCTTTTATTTATATTTACAGAAAGACTCTCCTTTTTAGAAGACGTGTCCTCAGTTGGAGCTATTAACAGCTTCATATTGACTTAAATAGTCTTTTTACATTCTTAATCTGCTGTTAAAATTATAAGTGAGAGCATCTAGACCAGCACTTGAGGTCCCAGCAAAAGTGAAATTACTGAGAAAACTCCAAAAATTCATTTTGGGCCTGTATTTGCATTGGGAAACTGGCGGCCTGGTGCTACATTTGGCTCTGTCTTCACTCAATGTGGCCTGTCCTCAAACATTTATACTGTGAAATACAGAATTTACAACTTCATCTACGTGTAGAACATTGGGAATAGGAGTATTTACTTGACAGTCTTTGATAAGTAGTGTATGTTTAGCTCATCGCAAGAAAATATAGATATAATTGGCTGTAACTTACTCTTGAAAACTCAAGAGCATCAATAATATGGAGCTAGAGCCAAGATTATTACGTCACGCCAGAACACAGCTAAAGGTTGACACAGAATATCTGAAGGTGAAGTAAGAATTCTGAAACCAAAAAGATAAGATTTGAATCTGAAAATGTTCCTCCTGCAACTAAAAAATGACACATTACATGCTAAAATATACTACAGAGTGAAAAATGAAATATTTTATTAGAAAATAATTACTGAGCTGAATCGAAAGTATATTTAAACAGAAGAAAGTTCTCTTATTCTTATTTTCAAATCAATGTAGGGATTTTTGTTTTTTAAAAAATTCAAGAATAAACATTTAAATTTCAGTTGCAAATTTTATGTTTTCTATAGTTTTTTTTACTTCAAATTGAAACACTTTTGGCCCGGATTTATCTCTATACAATCAAGCAGTTCAAGTGTTTTTTTTTTCCTGTGAATAAACTATATTTACAAATACAGTATATGTTTTCTAAATCTAATTTATGTTCATTGCAGTGAAAAAATTCCTGAGATTAGCTTGACTTTATGTTTAGCTCATTCTGTAAAACATCACTAATTGTGTTTGAATTGAATTTTTAAATTTTGCAGTTATTTTTAAATCGGGCTATATTAGTTTACTCTCATAAGGACTTTTAGTTGTCGAATTTGTAATACTGTACAATTTGTAAGAGTCAGACTCTGTGGCAGTATGTGTACAGTTATTTTTTCCCTCTGCGAATTCAGTTTGCAAAGTCCTGGTCTGAAATATACAGGTTTTATATTCATTCTTTGTGAGCAATGCTTAGGGCAGACCACATATTTACTGCACAATCAAAGCTCAATCTGGTGTATGTCAGGTTTTGAGACCCTTACAATCTGTATTTTTACATCTGCTACTTTTTTTCCAGTGTTTGTCCATTTGGGGTTTTTATTGTTTGTCTGACTGTGAGCAAGTCAACTAAAAAAAAATCTCAAAGGATTTTGGTTTAACTTTCAGAAAATGTCGGCACAAAGGGAAAGTGATCAGATTTTGGTGTTGTTTTCAATCAAGATGTAGACCTAGTGCAGTCACAGTTTCACAAATAATTTAATTGAGAAGGATGCCAGAATAGCCTTAGAGGAGCTATTTGCTTGCGGAGCACTTCGAGTTTCACTTAAGAGACTGAATACCTCAAGTAAAGAGCATCAGCACCACATACCAATGTAAGATGAAATTCTTAATGAAGACTCAAGTTATTCCTGCAAAATATATGAACTGTAGGAGAGATTACTGAGCTATTCAAGGTTTAAAGTTCAAGGTTTCTTAATTAGTACTAGACAGTAAATCTGTTGTTTATATTGTATACTGGAATTTCTGAGTTCCCCGAATTGTAAAACAATCACCCAACAAACATGTAACATCAAACGGATCACATAATAAGGAAACAGTAAAAACCATTTCAGAATAAACAGTACATGCGAAAAGTTTGGACACCTTCTTATTCAATGTGTTTTCTTTATTTTCATCACTATTTACATTGTAGATTCTCACTGAAGGTAACAAAACTTTGAATGAACACGTGGAATTATGTACTTTGTACTTAAAGGTGTAGTCAGCGACCTTCTAATCTTCTAATCTAATGCACTATTCGTCAAAATCACCGTATTTCTCCTCTCCATTCACAAGATGTCACCACTGACAGCATGTTGAAAAAAAAGTCTGGTTTCAATACACAGCCTTGGCTCTGAATTTCAGCAGGTAAATACTGTGGCTCGGGCCGAGTCACCAAAACAGGGTACATTCCCCCACATCCAGGGGGCGATCATACTCATCCGCAGATCTGACAGAGGGGGGAGGGGAGTCATAGGTTGCGTAGCGTGCGCAGTTAGCATAAGAGAGAGATACAATAGGTGCAGTAGCAATGGCTGAAAAACAGCCCAAAAGAAAAAGGTCAGAGGAGTTAAAAGTGAAAAAGAAGGGCTATGACCATGAAAGAGCGAAGACCCGGGTCAACATTGGTGTTGCTTTCCGGTGGTGGAGGGAACTCTGCGAATTGAAAGACCTGAAAATGGACGTGGATGTCGCCGTCTTTCTGCTGGACAGGTAAGCAACATTAGCTTTGTGGTGCTTCTGACAACAGTAACAGCCGTCGGGCATTCATTTTACTGTCTAATCTGCCAGAATGTACTGTTGTTGTGATGTTATCAATAATGCAAGTCGAGTTGTCTGAAGAGTTGGGGTTACCTTAGCTACGTTGGTCAGCTACACAGTTTCTACGCCTGTTTCCATGACAATGCACATCGATCAGCTTTCGGGGTGGAGCCAGGGGTGAGATAAGAAGAGAGAGGTGGGTCCAAATTCATTCATCAACAACCTCTTTTTAACAAAAAAAGTGTGAAATAAATGAAAACATGTCTTTTATTCTAGTTTCTTCAAAGTAGCTACCCTTTGCTCTGATTACTTCTTTGCAGACTCTTGGCATTCTCTTTATGAGCTTCAAGAGGGAGTCACCTGAAATGGTTTTCGCTTCTCAGGTGTGCCTTTCCAGGGTTAATTAATGGAATTTCTTGCCTTATTAATGGGGTTAGGACCATCATTTGGGTTGTTCAGAAGCAGTGGTTGACAAAGTACTCAATGCCAGTACTCAAGTCAAAGTATAGATACTCATGTTCAAATACTACTCCAATACAAATGAAAGTTGCTCAGTCAAATTTTTACTTAAGTTAAAGTACTAGAGTACCTGCTTTTGAGAATACTCAAGTATTAAAAATACGTTTTCCCGTTGACCTTACAGAACGCAATGACTGAAATAATCTACTGAATGCACTGATCTGCTTATAGATCACGTAGAATAAAGACTTTGAAAATATGCTACAAAGCCCATGGAAATGCATACTGAAACACTAATGAATCAACAAAAGGACAACCATTGCCATTTTCTTTTCTTTTATTTTAAAAAATCATGGAAAAGTGCTTAGACATCCCCCTAGGTCTAACTCAAGGGCACTGCGAACAAGATCACCTTGTGGCCTTGAGATTCGGGGTACAAAACTGTTTCTGAAACTTTCTGTCCGACACTTAGGGAGCACAAAACGCCAGCCTGATTGAAGGAACTGGAAGTCGCTGTGCAAAGAATGGGAGCAATCTTTAAGGATTGAGCTGCCTTTACGCTGCAGCTGTAAGGAATTCCTGCCTGTATGTGTAGGAGAGGGACACCCACAAGACTGAATTTTGACACAGCAGTGTCCTGTAGACCTCCTGTGAGTAACAGGCATTACCATTAGCATGAAGCTAGTTTATTAATCATCACAGGATTTTGATCAACACATTCACAGTATGTTTGTTTATGTTGCACCACTGTACTCTCTCAGGTAATGGTGTGATTTTGTAGCTCTATGATCATCTAACATGTCCTAAAGAAGACAAAAACATGGTGTAGTCTCACCTCTGCAGAAGACAAACCAAAGAGAATGTGAAGGTAGCAACGTTTGGGTAATTATAGCCGCCTCTGTGTGTTCGTGTAATGGGAGTACAGAAGACAGCAGGAAGTTTGAAGCCACTAATTGGCCTGAAATGACTCCTTTAAAACCTCATGATGACAGCAGGAAGATGACAGCAGGAAACACCCAACGCTTGACTCATGCACACAAACACACACAGAGCGGACAGATTAACAAGTCTGACCTGAGATTAGTAAAACTGCACAGAGGCTGGAACATGCTCATTCTGCTGTCATGCTGTTAGCTTTAGGAGCATCTGAACTGTGTGAGGGTTATTAACCAGTCTTACAGCACACAGTTATCCTGACGTGTCAGCCCAGCAGGTCGACTCTCAACACAACAGCAGATCATTAAAAACACACAAGTTAGTTCTTTTCTCTGTCTGTGATGGTTGAGCACAGCAGCAGCCATGATCTCACTGTGAGCCATGAGCTTGAATTATAGATAGGTGCCTTAAAATTACATCATTTATATACGTCAGCAGCTCTAAGCTGAGACTGAGGCCATTTCCTAGACTGCTTACTACATATTACTGATGAAGGTGTTGTTCAGGATCCACACACCTCACTTTCTGTTTTAGGCAGAGGTGTGTCATTATTTTGCAGTTCGCCGAGTTCAGCTCCTCTGGTTTGATCTCAAAGAGCTGAAGTAAATTATTACCAAGCTAATGGCTAACACAGCTAGTGTAGCATCCATTTGAATAAGCTGACGAGAAACACATACATTTGAAGCTTTTCACACCTTCATATGCCATACCTGGTATTTCCCAATCAATAAGATCAATTACCCATCAGCCAATCAAAAAATAACACATGGTATTTCAAGCAGGGGATTTGCATTTGTAGCCCCAGTGTTTGGTTTTTTTCAGCTTCACTTAGCCCTATTTGCTGATAAAGTCTCCGATTTTAACATCAGCCTTTGTTTGTAATGACAAAATAATCAAGGAGTAAAGCAGTAAAGGGAGGACATATTTTTGTAGGCCAACGCAGTTAGCATTGCGCTAGCTCCCTTTACAAAAACGCCTATGAGATTTTCACTGTGTTTTTATCGGCAATTATAATGAGCTCTGTAGTGAACAAAAAACCCTGAAAATGACACACTTTTTTGTGATAGTCTTAAGAAACAATTTGATTTGTCATTATTTACAAGCTTAACTTTAATCAACAGAGTACAAAGCTATCATTAAGCCACTGTGGAAATACTAAATGGCAGTTCCACTTATAGCAGTTACGGTGTTTCCAACATATACTGTCACAAAGCTTTTTGTCAGAGAATTCCCTCATAATCAAGGGATCAAATCAAGTTTTTCCTCAAAGGCGTGTGAATAATTACTAATGATTAAAAAAGGTTGGAAATGCCTGCATCAGGGTCCTCAGACATTTTGGTAGTCCTTATTAGCAGCTTGTTAGCAATTGTCCTTTCAAACACAGCACTTCGAAATTCAGCAAAAAATTTCAGATGTATTTAGCTTTTTTAAAGCATTTCTTTGAAACGGTGCTCTGAGTCTCAAATATGTTCGGCCTTGGGAACCAGGAAATCATAAATGTGAACTCACTTTCATGTTTTAAGGCTCATTCAGTTTTTTGTTTTGGAAAACAGAAGAACAGATCCTATAAAAAATTAGCCCTATCTGAGGCAGTGTTCATTTTATTGACTAATTACTGTTAGTTATAGTTTATGTCAACAGCCTTTTTTCTCCTAGACAGTAATGCCTAAGTCACACATTTCTCATAGCGACTGTGCACGACTGTACACGATTGAGGAGGCTGGTGGGATCGCTATGATACGGGATTAAATCACTGTCTCACCCCTGGAGACACCCCGCAAATACACCGTCAGTGGCGCAGCTACAGCGCTTCAGGGGGCGTTTGTCCCGCTCCAGTCAGGTTAATACAGCGATATGACGAGGATTCCATCCCGCTGACAGGACGTCAGCCCCGCTCGAGCTCAGTTTGCATCACGTAAGCCCCAACTGAGCCCTGTCGCTTGCGCCGTCTTAAACGGGACACAGTTGGGGCTCAAGCGGATACATCCTTGTCAGTCGTCCTCATAAAGCTTTCAGGATTGAGCCACGGTTGGGCCACGATCAGCTCGACTGAGCTCCGTACATGCCACGCTAATACCGCTTGCCTTAGAACTGCATTAGGCTTCCATCCCGCTATACTGAGAGCGGCGATTCTCCACGACAGTTTTGAACAGTTCAAAACTGTCGTGGAGCTTCTACGTTCCCCTCTGTTCATCCACGACTATACAACGCTGATCCAGACCAAGTAGCGCATGCACCATGACCAAAGCACGCTTTATCAGGATTATGACAATCGTGCACAATCGCCATGAGAAACGGGAATGTGTGACTGGGGCTTATCTAATAAAAACAAGTGCTCATTGACAAAAACTTAAACTTAATTAACAGATCATTTCATCAACAAAACTAGACCAAAATGTTCGACAGAGACTTAATCCATTCAGACCTGTTTTTCGTCAAATAGAAAGTAGGAACAAGTTAGGAATATATCCAATTGCAACTACTTTGGATGAGTAAGGAGGGACATCTATTAACCTCATTCTATAAAGGGTTAATAGGTGTTTCATTTTATTCAGGTGTAAAACATGACTTCAGAAATTTAAAGAAACATAAAAATGCCTTACCCTTTGCACTTCATACTTTATTCTACTGAATTTCCAGTAGATTTGATTGACTAAAATGTGAATTTCATCATCTAAAACTAGACTAAAATGAAAACAACTGAGATTACTAAAGTATGACTAAAAGTAAAGAAGACTAAAACTAGATTTAAAAAAGTGCTGTCAAAATTAACACTGGTTTGATCTCCATTAAATCTGTGTCATAATTCCCCCTCTTTGAGAAGTTTTGAGGACTCAGAACTGCAAAGTGCTGCAATTTGAGGCCCTACCCTGACACAACAGTGCTGTAAGAGACATGCTTACCCGCAGTGTTTCAAAGGAGAGCCAGTAATGACCCAGAACACTGTCAACAATACACATTATCCATCTTCAAGATGTTTGAGAGCCTAATGCTCCTCTATGACTCATCCTGATTGGCTGCTGCTCAGACCTGCAGATCACTAGAGGTGTTTGCTCAACATAACTTTATAATGATGGTGATTAGAGGCAGATTAAACAGGAAATGACTCACCTGACCTGTTTACAGTGGTGTCAGCCCTCATTCAGTCTTTCCGTCTTTAAATTGTTGTTATTCCTTCATGCTTCTTCTTCACAATCTGATGTGATTCATTGTTCCCAAGCTCCCAGAGATCACGGCCAAATCCTCATTTACATGAACTATAATTAGCAGGGTGCAGAAGACTGCCGGGTGCAGTGGGTGGACTCTGTTATGAGGCTTTAACGGCTATTCAAGAGTCTGTGACGCCGGGTTTGTTGTGGTTTGGGACATTTTTGTTTGTGCTTAAGGAGATGCTCCGTCAGTTTATCATCCTGACAATAGGAGCTGAAAAGTGTCCAAATGCAAGGTTTATTTTTACAAAGGCCTGTTATATTCCTGTAGGCTTACTCAGATGAAGCACCAAACGGATCCAAAAATCTTCTCTCACACGCTTACATTCCATATTTGCTCTTTTATATTCAGATCTGTTGTATGACAGCTTCAGTCACCAGAACAGATAACCAATCTGACCCAGAGGGCTCCAATCACCACAGTGGACCTTGGATCATTTGGTATGGAGGTGTACAGTAAGATGAGAATTGATTTGTCTGTGATCTTTAGTTCTAAGACATGGCTGGATTCCCTTTTACTGTACCTGTCAGTGCAACTTGTCTGTCAAGATCTGACATAAAAAGGCCTCTGTCCTGGTCATGACTTTGATGACTGAGAAGTGAGACCTGAGATAAACTTCACATTTAACTATACATCAGCATGGATGCAAATCTATTGGCTTTAAAACACATTACTGGGCACACAAGTGAGCTCTGGCTGTATACAAATACCTGATGCACGTGACATAAACTACAGATATGGGGACGATGCAGACATCATAACTATCATCAGTAAGCAGTAACATCAGATCAGCTCAGACTAATAACCAGCAGATAGAAAAACACCCTTAGCAGACAGTTCAGTTATTTTACACTGATGTTTCATTCTGGTGTTATGATGCTTTAAGTGAGCTCGTTAACTTTTGTCATTTAGCTTCTACATTTTTAGACGTTATTGCTGCAGCAGCAGGTGAAAACGGAGAGGTCCCCATGAATGTCTTAATACCAAAACATCCACAGAGATATGAATTTATAAAAAACATAAAAAAACTCAGCCATGTATTGACCTTTTGCAGGGGGCTTCTTTCTGGAACGGTGTTTTGCACAAGAATCTGAGTGCAAGCACATCTTATCTTAATTTTCTTGACATTTGCACAGCATTATTCACACATGCATAAATACATACACAGTATATTTCTATATTTTTTTCATAGGGTGGCTTTACTCCACCCGAAGAGGGTGTACCTTGAATGTCTGTAATCAGCCAGAGCCATCTTGCCAAGCTCCGGTCTACAACAAATGTGCTCTGCCCAAAGCAACATTGCCCAGTCAGCTTCCTTTGGAGCAGGAAGAGGTGGAGCTAATTGCATGCCAACAGCATGTACTGACTGCTCATGCAGAGATTAGCATAGATGCTAACAGCTTTAGGAGCAGTTTTACCAGATCTGGACCGCATTTCTAAACAAAAAAAAAAAAAAAAGTCGACACTGAAATCATTTCTCATTAAAAAAGATGAGTTCATTTTATGATGTCACTCATGTTTAGTCCTTTACGTTGTGTAAGTAGCACCCGCCTACAATACTTTCTGATTGGCCCATAATATCATGACAGGGAATGATTGTCCAATCATATGCTGGATGTGCATTTAAAATGTTCTGCCTATTCCTAAACACTCCCTAAGGGCTAATGCCCAGATGGACTTGTAAGATATGTGATCTGTTGTTTTGTGTTAGTCCGGCGAAAAATGACAGCTCTTGAGTTTGTTTGCACCTATGTCCTGAAATGAATTGGTAAATATCGGGCAATAATTCAAAGTAATAATTAATTAAATGGTAAATGTGTTGCTTTTAATGTGAACAGAATATGTTTTTTAAAAATTACCCTTGGTGTGTCCTTCAGAAATCTGCAAACAAATTTATGAAGTTTGTCCCATTGTTCATGTTTGTGGGTTACTTTATATTATGCACATAAAGAGGCTCGTTTGCTTCATTTATCAAAACTTGAGGACAAATCCTCTTGACTATATTTTACAAATGGAAAAGTAAAATAACTAATAGCTAAAACTCGACATCTAAAATCAGAAGAGTAGCCTCTACCCTTTCTTTACCTGCTGACATGGCTGCGTCAGATCCTGGTGCAGCATTTGGACGAAAAAGAGACGAGCAGCAACAGCACACTGATTGTTGAATTGAATAAAGTTACACCATGACTCCAATAGCTCAGCCACTGCAGGTGTTTGAAACATGACAAACACAGTTACATAAATTTGTTACATGCAGGTCGGCTTTCCAATACATTAGTCTGTGTCATGCAAAAACAGATCATTAGGCCTGATTATATGCCCACGAAACAGCCCACGTGTAAGTACACCGCTTCTGACCAATCAGCTCGCTGGCTTGCAGTCACCTGTTGCATAATATGACAAAGTGCGCAGCAGAGCAGGGGAACATGAACAGACAGAAGTAACATGTATGACAGCTGAGGGCGTCGGTGTTTGCCTTACTTATGAGTCATGATGTAACCGTGTGGATGGCGTGTGAAAGACTGTGCGGGGTCTCCAAACATGAGAGGAACACACCTTCATGAACCATGCAGGTCCGTCTTAAATGCTTGAAAACTTTAACTGCACTGACACAAAACATGACAAAAGTCCTGCTGCTGTACGATGTCAAATCACAGAGGCACACTTTCTCTGCACACTAAGCAAACACACTTTTGATTAACTCTTCCTCTGGAGCCACTCTGACTCATTCACTGCATTATGCAACTTCCTATAAGCGCATGATCTTCTTGAAAGCCTTAGCTATAATCTTATTTCAATCCTGAATGAATGGACCTTTTATTGTGGATACATTTTTCTCAAATCTTTAAAAAAACTGCATTCTTACTAACAAAAAAAAATGTAAAGTGGAAAATTTAGAGCTGCTGCTTTTAAGTGAAGTGGACTCTCCGCTGACTGAGAAACACCTGATGAACAGTTGCATGCTGCAGCCACAGGGTGTCATGTGTTTAATTTCTGGTTTCTGCAGCCTCAACCTGAAGTCACTTTCAAAAATAGTCCATCCAACTTCACCTTAAGGTCAAGGGGCCTTGAGTTTAACAGGTTTGGATGCGGCTACTGTATTTTATGCCGCCTACCTCCTTCTGTCTCTTTCTAACTTCTAATATCCAGTGAGCAGCTGGCCAGAAAAGTTTTCTTTGTAGCTTTTTTGATAAGATTTGAAAGCAACAATCCACCATCTGGTTGAAGCAACACATTGTTATATTGGCTCCACAGAGACCGGAGCTTGAAAAGACACAAAAAGTAGGAAAAAATAGAGAGAAAAGCAATGAATCTCTCAATGATCAATCCTTTAAACAAACTTAAAGGGGGGTTTTACCTTAGCTGCTTTTTTACATTATTTTTAATTAGATTTTTTCAGTTTCAGTGTCAGGGCAGAACAGGTTTAGACCATTCATAGGTCCTCCTTATATCGATGTGATTGTCCGGTGAAGGTGATGGTGCCCTCTTCTGTTCTGAAATCAGTTTGTTTTGCTCACTTTTTTTTTTAAAATTGTGCTTTCTGTAACCTTAATTTGTGCATGAGTGCCTGCATTACAAATATCTCTTCACCCGTGCACACCATCTGCTCCCCAGTTGATGGTTCTACTCTATACCACAATCTGATAATTCCTTTTTACTGCCAATGATAGTATTTTAATAAGGTTCTTATCTTTTCTTTGTATTATATCAGGTGTCAAATTTCCTTAATACAATGTCTTACATTTTTTGGGTATTTGATATCTCATTATTTTTTGCAAACCTTGCCATATTTCATCCCAATACCAACACTGGATGCATTTTGCTAGAGTGATGGCAGCAGTTCACGCATTTCTTTTTTTATTTTAGCAAGCATGTTAACAAGCCATAACTTTCAGACTGGAAGTGCAAGCTGCATGTACCACCTGAGTCTCCCATGCCAAAAATCTCCAGAATGGAAGCCCCTGCACTTTTCCCTAAAAAAACAGAAAGAAAAATGAAAAATAAAGAGCCAGTTAACCTTAATGCTGCTAGTATGTGTGTCCACAGCAGTGAAACATGTCACAGAAAGACATCAAATGTTCAACTACTTATCCTGTCGGTGCCTCTAAAAACTAAAGCTCAGTTTGTCTCCTTCATGGTGAAACTCTCCTCCTTCATCAGCAGGCTTCTATTCTGCAGGTTTCAGTTCATTTTTTTCAATGCATAAGTTTCCTTTTGTGGTTTTTCCTAAACTTTCTGTAGAAGAACATCCGGGCTGCTGAATCATCCAATGTCTCCAACGTTTGGAAAACATGACACTAACATTACATCTAACTTATTTTGACCAGAGCATTTACGTAGATGAAGTGCAGAAAGAGCATCATCTCCTCAGTCTATATCCGAGCTCATGAAAATCTGGGAACTCACGCCTCTTTTCACAGCATCAATATTTTAGTCCCTCGCAGGCCTCTGCTTCCGCCAAGCGGTGATGCCATGTTGAGTCAGACGTTTGACTTCTGCAGTCTTAGATCATTTTCCAGCGCTCAGAGAGGGGTTAGAATAGATGGGCGAGGGAGGCAGAGAGTGCACTTCTATGCTTTTGTCCTTATTTTGTTCTGAGAGAGATGATGGCGAGCTGGGAGTGGATTGAGGGTTGACATAAAGAGAGAAAATGTTCAAAAACATTCAGTCACAAAAGTGAAAAGACCCTCTTGTGATTTACGACAGGTCTATTTGAAGGCTACAGGAAGTTTGAGTTTAACATCTCAGTCTCAGGACAGATTTTCTCTGTCAGTGAGGATTCATCCCTCAAGTGTTAAAAGTGAACCGCTGTTATGACCCTGCAGTTGACCGAGCTCACAGGCTACTTTTTTCCTGCTGGTATGTGATACTGCAGCAGGTACACGAGGGTGAAAGTCCAGATCATGAATTAATACATGAATTAATAATCCACATGCTCAAATTACTTAATATGAGTAATTGAATGACTTGAATTATTTAATGCAAGGGAACAAATTACTACTTTGTGCGCATGATTAATTTGGATTTTCATTATACCATCAGTCTTTAGGTGCTGTGTGGTCGCTGTGAGCTGAGGTGGTGTGGATGGACTGGCTTGCATACATCACCACTTTACTCAGTGAAAAACCATAACATAGGTGCAGTCTATATATTATCATACAGTTGTAAACTGTATGATATTACTGTTCATGAACTGGAATGGCTGACTGTTATGTTTGCATTTTGCAAACTTTCAATGAAAAATAAAAATAACTTAGGTGCAGTCATTTATTGAACTAATGCAGACATTTCAGAGCACAATTGGATGGGTTATTCCTTTAAGCCTTCAAAAATTTTAGCTATAATTCTTAACATGCCATTTAGCTGGATGACACTTGGTTGTGTAATAGTATATTAGCTTCTAGAGCTTAAAATAAACATCTAAAAAACCTCAACCTGCATACAGTTTTTTTACTCTTCAAACGAATGGACTAAAAGTGCATCCTTAAAGGAGACATATCATGCTGATGCATGATTTAATACTGACATATAATATAATAAATTTGAAAACAAGACCTTACACCCCCTTAATTTTCAAAAAATGAGATATTGTATTTTTTCTGATATCCTAGAACGAGATTTGATGCCTCTGAAAATAGGTCATTGTGAGATGTCCGCGAGATTTCAAATGTCATGACGACACGAGGTACCTTTCTTTTTATTGGAGTAATCTGATAAAACACTTCCTCCTCTGTGATGTCCGTCAGCCCCAAACCCTCACCGAGGAACACATCCAGCAGCAGGGGTATAAAGCTCCCTCGCTCACACTCCCTCGTTACCAGCTCTGGCCTGTAGGGGGACTCAATACGCGGTCGCTGCTTTGAGCCTGCCGGAAAATACAGTAGAAGAAGAAGGACAGGCTGGCTCAGCCCCCGATAGAATTGACCAATCAGAGCACAAAGGGCTGTGACATTGCGAGGTAACTTTAGGTCATCCTTGAGACCAAGCGTTTCAACAAGCGCTTCATAATGGCCTAAAATGAGGATTTTGAGGATGCTATTGTGGGGCAATGAAGGAACTAAATGACTTGTTCTGAGGGCAGAAATGCTTTACAGGCATCCTAGTCTGGCATAGTGAAAAGGAGAAACAAGCATGATATTTCGTTTTTAATCAGAAAGCAAACATATATTTTAGTTTGTTTTTTTAATCAGTAGTTTAATCTGGAAATTTAGGTGGGTCCTCAGTTTTTGATGCAAGCCTCTAGTGGACACTTGAGGAGCTGAAGATTCCTTTTATTGCTGCATTTTTCAGCACTGGAATTTGCTGCGTGAGGATGAGCCTGTCGTGTGCGTCTTATCAGATACCAAACCCATATCAACCTTTTGAACTTCCTGTCATGATGAGGTGTTTACCAGGATACCAAGGAATTTTTACAACATGTAAGGTCTGCAGGGAATTCCACAAGTGGGCCACTTCAAATGAGATCTGTTCTGCCTTAATGTGCCCGAGACCTCCGGCTCAGGGGTCAAGTAAATAAAGCCTTATGGCAACCTGTGAGGGACAAGAATGTGAGCTTTTAAAGCACTTTGTGCTCCACAGTTGTGCAGATGGGCTTTATGGACCTTCTTGTTATTATGTTCTGTTTGTCTTACTCTGCAGCAACCACCTTCTGCGAGGCAGTGATTGCTCTGCAGTTTATCTTCTTAGCTTTTGCTTTTTTTTTTTTTACCTGTGGAGTGATTCTGAGAGTTTGTTCCTAATATTTTCTTTGGATTGTTTTTTGTGCTTGTTATTGTTTTAAAAACAGCCAGTGAGGCTTGAGAAAAAGAGAAGAAACGTTATTTTATAATTGTGTCTTTTTTATTCAGTTTTTTTCTTTGCTTTCATCTCAGCCAACCTAGAAAAACATTTAAATGGTTGAATATTAAATGAATTTCACAAACATGGTAATATTATCAATTTTGTGATTAAAATATCAAAGTAACTTTTCTTTACTTTTCCTTTTTCCTTACTTTACTCATGTCTCTGAGCTAAAGAGTGGTTTTGATTGTTTTTTCCTTTACATTGTTTAATTTCTCTTGAATTGTTTGACAACATCAATGGAACAACAGATCCTTTCTGCAGAATTATTATCATAAGGTGATGTATTTAATGTTCTATACATAATATGATGGTAAGATGATGTGTTTAGGGCTCCTTGGTTAAATGGACTATAGAATGGTTGTTAAAGAGTCCTGGTAGTAGAATGATTTCAGGTGCTACTTTTAGAGTATGGTAAGAAAAATGGTGTTGCGTTTATAGTCTGTGATGAAATGATTATCCATAGGAGGGTATAGCAAATTAGAATTTTCTAATTTTACTTAAAAGTTATCTCGTTTGGTATCAGCAGCATTGAATAGATATGACTGATAATTATAATAATAAAATGAACGTGACATATCAAACACAACCCAAAACTTACCGAAACAAAAAATATTTTCTTTGTGTTCAAATTAAAACAATATTATTTATCAAAAGTTGCTGAAACGTTTGTCCCAGGTTTCCATCAGAGTAGAAATCCCCCATCTTAGTATTTATTCTTTAATGCTTTTGAGAAACACAGGCCTGAGAAACATACTCCTCGTTGGAGACACTGGTTCCTGAATGCAGCGTTTGTTGAGCGGTCATGTGAACTGTAGTGGCTAAATTTGGCCTCCCTTCTGCATCTCATGACATCCTGAGAGTGGGCGGTGGCGGCACTGGGAGGGGCCGATCAGGAACCTACAGCAGTAAAAAGTTCAGTCATAAATCTAAAGATGATCCTGATGGAGGACAAACTGACACGACAGCATATCATGTAAGTGCTCAGGGGAGGAGAGGCTCAAATATCCGGAGAGGGGATCCAGATCCATATATTGACACTCCTCGTTTTCAGGAAGTGACTGCAGCCCTGCTCACACACCTCTGAGTAAACATGCAGAAGCTAACATCATGAACTCTCACAAACTGAACTGCAGCTCACATGACTGATCCAGGAAGAGATTCACTCAACGGAAGAATCCACGAGACCATCACAACACCCACACACATATATTCATTCAACTTACAGCCTGAGACCCTATGGGAAACCACTGGACATTTTGAAACAACAATTAACAATATCATACATAATCTGGCACTTTATAATTTCTGGCAGTTGTGGAAAGTACAATGCAGCATACACTTTATTTACTATGCAGAATGAGGTAGCTAGCACTCTGCACTTTATCACTATGGCACTTTAATTAGCACTCCAGCTCTTTATAATTCATTGTGATTAATTAATTGAGCATGGTTAACCCAGCCTCAACTTCTCCATATGGGAAAGAGCCACTGGAAAGGGCTTGAGGAGGGCAGAGTCCTTCAAAAGCCTATCTGGCAGGTGATTGGACGATAGTATCATCAATCACATTTACTAATAGCCAATCAGATAATGTAGAAGGCGGGCACCATGATACTACAGGCAATGAGCCACTATAAACTTTCAGCAAAACATGTTGAAGGTGGAGCAAAATATCTTTTTTAAAGAGAAGTTTGCAGTGTTGTTTGTTTTTCATTTATTAAATAAATGTGGCCCAGATCTGATAAAACTGCTACTTAAACTGTTAGCATCTATGCTAACCTCCCACTTTGGGCTGCTCACACTGGTTGTAGATCGGAACTTGGCCTGATGGATCTGCCTGACTATAGACGTGAAATCAGGTGGATCCAGCTGCTGCTCAAGGTTAGTGTATGGTGGGCATTTGTGTACAAAACACTTAAATAGTTAGCTAGGTTTGTATACTATGGTAAAAAAAGAAACCCATTCACATCTGCAAATGAACCCTGACATTATAGGACTTTTATTGTAACTGAGATGCTCTGCCAGGTAGCCTAAATAAGAGTGACTGCATTTCACACAAAAGTTCAATGTGTTTCTCTTTACTTATACATTCAAATTTTACTTGCATTCAATAAAGGGTTATTAGATGTATAATTTTATCCAAGTGTAAAACATGACTTCACAAATTCAAGGAAACATAAAAATGCCTTACCCTTTACACAACAAATTTACAGTAGATTCCATCGACTAAAATGTCATCAGCTAAAACTAGACTTATAGAATAAAAAAATTTAGATTACTAAATCATGACTGAAACTAAAATATATTTTAGGCAAAAAAAACATAACTCAAACTAAATTTGAAAAGTGCTGTCAAAGTTAACTCTGTATCCCAGCTGACGTCGGGCAAGAGGCAGAGTAAACCCTGATCACAGGGCCAACATGTATAGAAAGACAACATCCACATGCTAACCCTTGGCTAACTAAGCTACCAAGTGTTATTTGGTCTGTGGGAGAAAACTGCTGTGCTTCGAGAAGACTGAGGCATGCACAGGGAGAATATCTAAGCTCCACACAGAGGGGCCTTGACAACCTTCTTGCTGTGACACATGAGCATGAAGCTTTTCCACCTAAAATTAAACAACACAAACTGTTAGTCATTAGTAAAAAAATCTGAAATATAAAGAGCAAATGCATTTATATGCTTTAATCACCATGAAGGGCCACATCCTCTCTGACATTTGCAGAAAGAATTGTTTATATATGTCAAATTTGTGCTCTGTGTTGTCTTTAAGGTTGATCACATTTATGCTAGATTTGACCTGGGTTGGTCTGATGGGCTATGAGACCAGTTTTTGGGTCCAGGATTGTGTGACACCAGCTTTTGTGCGTCTCTGAAAGCATGTAATCCCTCCTCACAGTTTTGTTCTCTAAGTGGTGAACCACAGACCGTCCATTCACAGACTCCCTGAAAAGCCCCTGAACTAAACCCTCCTTCAGGTTTCCTCAGCTTTCTGATGGCTATCACAGCAGAGACAATTTCAAACGCTCCTTTGTCGCCGTCGTCTGTGCCGGGTCCCCACGGGTTACGCAACCGTACACACACACCCGGCCCGGTCCTCCCTCTCCCTCTCTGTGGCGGTGGCGGATGTGGCGGCTCCTCTTGGCCGGGCCTTGGCATTCTCGTGTTACTGAGCGTGCTGGCGGACAGCTCCTCCTGTGTATCTTTTACACTCGCTCGGGCGGGCAGGAAGTTCCTGTTGACATGAATGAACTGGCCTTTCAATAATGCAGGAGGAACTCGAGGGAGAACGGCTGCCTCTCCCCAAGGACCATTACCTCAGCAACTGTCCTGCTTAGGCTGGCCTGCAGGCTGGGAGAGAGAGAGAGAGAATGTGAGTGTCAGGAAGAGAGAGAAAGACGAGGAGGAAGCAGAGTATTTGTTTTATGTTAAGTGGCTGTGTTAGAGTCTGTGTGAGCTTGTGTTTCAGTGAGTGTGTTCACTCTAAGGCAGGTTTGTGTGCATCTGAAATTAGGCAGATCCATCATGAGAGACGTTTTTGCCCCTACACCAGGGGTGTCCAAACTTTTTACATCGAGGGCCACATAAAGAGGAATACATGGATGACTGGGCCACTTGCTGCACCTCACTTTTAGTGGATTAAAGTTGAAGTTTTAGGGTTTAGGGGTGTAACCCCCTTTGTAACCCCAGCCATCACTGGATTCTAGGGCTGGGACAATACCCTTTTCTCCTGATTTGATGTTTTTTTTTTATTTTTTAGATGCCAATTCAATTTAAATTGTGGTTCTATGATACTGCAGATTCTTGCAATCTTTAGTTAGCTTTTAAAACACAAGAGAAAAAGATGAACACGGATTATGCCTGCAGACTACATATCAGGAAAATACCCATCACATGTCAGTCTGTTTTTAGGATCTATTCAGCAATATCCATATATTAACCAGCTGTTTATCTTTTCAAAAGCCTAGACTGCATTTAATAGTGGCTTATTAACTCAGAGTAAAATAAGCATTTTAATTTGGGAAAAAAAGGGGTTTTTTTGTTTTGTTTTTTTTTCTCCTGAAAACAAGATGTAGCATCTCAAGAGGCTAACCTCTAATAAATCAAATGGCAGGTCTATGGTCCATGGATCTGTCACTAACTTTAGTTCTTACTTTAGTCCACTTGTCTCCTCTTATATCCCTTCCTTCGCACCCGACACAGCATCGTGTGGATTTGCTGTTCATCATGAGACTGGGATCCACATTCAAGATTTCCTAACAGAAGGTTTTTCTTGTCGCCATGATGGAGGGATTCATTATTGACTATATGGATTCATGTTGGGTGTTGGATATATATATTTGTGTGTATTTTATATGTATCAATGCATTTATGTGTATCCATAAAATGAAGAGTTTGATGCTCTATTGTAAAGTGTCTTGCAATAACACTTGTTATGAATTGGCGCTATGCAAATAAAGATTGATTAATTGATAAAGGTTGATTGATATGAATGGGACAGAGGTTACTAGAATATTTAATATTATATTTGGAAGGCTCCATACTGGTGCATGCACTGTTGGGGCATAATCTGCTCTGTGCACCTTTTCTTTCCTATGATGGTATATTAGGGCTTAATAAGAAACAAGGTGTGTGTAGGAATAAGGTTAGTGGATGTTGGAGGTTAATAAAAACTATCATCTAATTAAAGGAGCAGAAATCGGAGAGGAAGCCTGGTTCAGAAAGCACCATGACTACTTTAGCCTGCTGTTCTCTTTCCGATTATGGCCGCAGCAGCAGAGGTGGTGGCGGTGGTGGTAGCGGCGGCTGGTAATGAAGTAGCTCTGGCACAGCAGATGGGAGGCTGGTTAATGGCAGAGAGCTGCGGGGGACGACTTCAAAAGAGCTGCTGAGGAGTGAGGAGAGCGTGGAGGCTGAGCGGAGAGGAGGAGAAAAGGCTCCACTTTGGGCTTTTATGGCCAAACAAGAATGTTTGTGTAGTCTGGCTTGTTTAGTCTGGTCAGATAACAAGGAGCATTTACAATGGGCCTGGTGGGATGAGGTCTGCTTGATCAGGGGGTCTGTGGTGTGCAGGGGTCATATTTTCTAAGGGTTGTATTTCCATTTTGCTGGTTTAAATGGCTCAAAGTGATTAGGATTACACTTTCCAACTGTAAGTAAAACTTGTTCTCATATGGAGATGAAGAGGGCTGACAGCTGTTTAGAAGGGCTTTTTTCATTGTGATGGAGAAATTATTTTAAAGGAATAGGAATACTTTTTTTAATGTTTGATTTTACTTTCAAACAAGTTAAAAAATCATGGTCAGGTTTTTCAGTCTTATATTTTGTGGGAGTTATGCATCTGTCCACTTCATCATACATCAGCGGTGTAAATAGTAATTTAGTGAAGCTAAGTAAAGATCCAGAAACACACGTCTTTGACAAACATCTATTAAGAGTAGAAAAAAGAAAAAGCTAAATCTGAAGTATATGTATTGGTGCTATTTAAAATGTGAAAAGATAATATTTCTTAAAATATGAGACAAGGGTTTGGGAATTTTACACCTTGTTGTTGGACATGGTGCTGCAACCTAAAGGATGTAAAATTTATTCCTAATATCTGTCTACTGTAGCAGACACCATGCATGAAAGGGTTAAGAAAGATTCTTCTTGTTGCTCAGACTCTTTATTTGAAATCAGAATCAGAAATACTTAAGTAACCCCCAAGGAGAAGTTTGGTTGTTTCAGTTGCTCTTATACATAAAGTCACGTTTTACTCTTGGATAAAATGAAACATCTAATACTTCTTTATTGAATGCTGGTAATGCCTAAGTCACACATTCCCGTTTCTCATCGCGACTGTGCATGACCGTACACGATTGAGGAGGCTGTTGTGATCGCTATGATACGGGATTAAATGACTGTCTCACCCCTGGACACACCCTGTAAATACACCGTCAGTGGCGCTGCTACAGCGCTTCAGGCTGTGTTCATCCAGTTAGGTTAATACAGCGATATGAGGAGGATTCCATCCAGCTGACATGACGTCAGCTCCGCTCGAGCTCAGTTCGCGTCACATAAGCCCCGACTGAGCCCCGTTGCTTGCGCCGTCTTGAACGGGACACAGTCGGGGCTCAAACGGATACATCCTTGTCAGTCGTCCTCATAAAGCTTTCAGGATTGAGCCACGATTGGGCCACGTTCAGCCTGACTGAGCTCCGCACATGCCACGATAATACCGCTCGCATTAGGTCTGCTTTAGGCTTCCACCCCGTTACACTGAGAGCGGCGATTCTCCACGACAGTTTTGAACAGTTCAAAACTGTCGGGGCGCTTCCATGTTCTCCGCCGTTCATCCACGACTATACAATGCTGATCCAGACCAGCGCCCTCTAAAGAGAGAGTTGCGACACGCTCTAATCTCGCCGCCGCGTGGTCACGTGGTTCATGGAGCTCCGAATAGTTCCAAACAAGCCATAGCTGTCAGTCTGTTTGAATGATCTCGAGCTTGACAGACAGCGGCAGCAGAACTTTTTCAGTAAATATTAACTTTTTATCTACAAAAATTGCTATTTTTGACTGGAATATACTCGTATGTGTTGTCTTATATCACAACTTTTATTGACAGATGTTATTTTAGTGATCGTATTACAGAATCAAGGAGTTTTTCTACATTCAATTTTGGAGGGAACGGGAAAGTAGAAGCGGTTTTTGTTGTAGTTTGCTTATAAAAAGCAATTTCCAATGAATATGAAAGCACGTTTGCTAGTTATGACTGACCACACATTTTTTTGTGATATAGAGGGACTGTTTGGTTGGTGTTAAAACTTTTGATAGATGTTATTTTAGTGATCGGATTGCAGAATCAACAAGTTTTTTTAATATTCGATTTTTGGAGGGAATAGGATTACGTACAAAGTAGCAGCGGTTTTGTTGTAGCCTAGTTTGCTTATTAAAGGCAATTTCCAATGAATATGAAAGCACGTTTGCTAGTTATGACTGAGCACACATGTATTTTTTGTGATAAAGAGGAACTGTTTTGTTCGTGCTAAAATGGTATACAACGAGACACTGTCCGCAGTATATAACGTTCATTATTCATAACTACGCCTTCAGTTAGAACGGGATTTCTACTACTATCACGACAGCCCACATAAAAATGTCAGCTTTCAATGAAACCTGGATTACATTTATTCGCCACTTACCACCTACTCATAGTTCAATCCTCATTAAAACTAAAACTAAGTCACATACATGCCCACGATCCCACCTGAGTTTTGCCTCTGCCCACCTTCATTTCTACCTTGCCTTACTAGGTTTTACCACAATACATGTGTGGAGGTGGCTTTGTGTGTGTTTGTTTATTTTGTTTAGGACAACTATACTTTCTTCATAACCTTGGTTTATCGCTCCCACCTCACTAGTCTGGAAAAACATTGTGTTTCAGGACTCCTTACTGTATCACAGATTGTCCAACTCCACAGTCATAATGTCCATTTTTTTTTCTTGTTTGTTGTTCTTACTGTTCTGTATGTTTTGGTCACCTCATCACCAATAAAAAAAAAGTTGAAAACACTGAAATTACTATGCATTTAAATCTTTGTACACATTTTCATCTGATTACTCAGTCATAAATTATACACATAAATGTTCAAAAACAGGCATGTTAAATGAATATTGGTGCATGCAAGTATAGCAAATACACAAGTTCAGACAATAGTGAGTAAATAAACAGCAATCTGTTTGTATTCAACATGCATTTTATTGCATAATGTATTCAAGACGGCGGGAAATGTTCAAAGTTTTCAAAAGAGCCATTGCATCCTTTTCCACAGTCATTGATCCTACACAATACTTCATGAAGACCTCCTTATCGCTGTAACCAAAAAATGCTGTCCCTCCTTCTTTGATGATCTGCTGCGCTCCTGCAGATTTGGCAGCTTCTGAGGCCTGAGCCACCTTGCTTGGAAGGGAGGCTAGCCTTTGGACAGCAGGCTTCCTTCATGTCACGATCTGAAAAATAAAATAACAAGAAGATACATCAGGCTGAGATTGAGGATTGCAGCAAAGCAAATCCATGCTTAGAGAAAGGCAGAGCTGTCAAATGATGGGCACTTGGGCAGCAAAAGCCAGACACAAAGGGCCAAGAAAAGCCAGCCAAGCCGCAATATACCAGAGACCAGGGATGTAAGGATATGAAAATTTTGTATCATGGTTATTGTGACCAAAATTATCAGTTATCATTATTATCACGGTATTGTTGCAGTGTGCTCAAAATGTTCAAAAAGTACTTTTACACACGGTTTAATCATTTAATCCCTTCAGTATATTATCATAATGGTCTCTTTTGTCCTTTTTATCAATAATATGTCAAGAAATGCCCTTTGAGTACATTTT
Source organism: Scarus forsteni (assembly GCA_036419115.1). Classification (NCBI taxonomy): domain Eukaryota; kingdom Metazoa; phylum Chordata; class Actinopteri; order Labriformes; family Labridae; genus Scarus; species Scarus forsteni. The sequence continues at coordinate 5,874,610 of JAZDUH010000459.1, forward strand.
TATCCTTCTTTCATGAGAAATAAAAGTAAACAATCCTGGAAAGTATTTGTCATTATTGTGTTATAAACGGTATGATTATAAAAAAAGAAAACAACTGATTTGAACTTCAAACAGGATTCTCTTTATAAACAGCTGTACATGAACATGTTCAAAGTTTTGAGATGACAGAAAATGAGCTTAAACTATTTTATATACTCTCACATTTTTGTTTGCCTGCAGCATTAGTGTCCATGTTACAGCTCCTTACATTAGACCATGTCCAGGAATTTTTTTATCTCAAATGACGATAGTCCTTGAAGCAATTAACCCCCTTCGTGATTCTCCTCTGGTCTCCCCTCTCCCTGGCAGATCTCTTCAGTATTTTCTCCTCTAAATATTTCCAAATAACGATCGATGAAATCCATAAAACACTTAACTTTGATGAAAAAGACGATCTATGTATAAAAAAAAATACGGCGAATACGCACGTCTTTTTCTTTCGCTGCAGCGTCGTGTTTAGACAGGGAGACTGTCATGTATCAGCTTCTCCTCAGCATCCTTGTAAAAATCCAAAATTCAACCTGACTCCAGAGTCCGTTTTAAGAAAACTCTGCTATGGCTCGAACCCCGCCTCAGACCCAGAGGCCAAACAATGCAAACTGCGTGACAAGACATCAGTTGAGGCCGCTTAATCGAGGACTGAGACATAGGTCCGGCTTTTCCAGGCAAACAGCAGCATCACCGTGCGTTATTGAAACAGGGTGGTAAACAAACACGGTAAAACGGTAATTATAAAAAGACACAGTAATGATTACCGTGGGAAATTTTACCACGGTTTACCATTTTACCAGTAACCGTTCCATCCCTACCAGAGACCAACCAAACACCAAACATTCTGGTTGTTGCTAAGGAGGAGCAACCAGTTCATGTAGCTTTAACTGCAGCAGGTAAGAAATGTCACTTTCTCCTGATTTTAAATGTCACTAGCAAAGGGTTTTACTGTAACTAATCATATGATTTTTTTTCTGTCATATGGGTGGTTAACTACAAAGAAATACTATGTCAGTGTCATTGGCACTGATTTAAGTACAGAAAATGTTAACTTTTAAATTTAAAAACTTTATTAAAAAAATAATAATTCAGACTGAATAACAAAAAGCAGATTGGTTTTTACAGTTGCATGTCTGACTGATGACGAATATTTTTTTTCTTTAATAGCTTCTCCATCACTAAATCTTCATCTGCCATCCACTCAACTGTCTCAGCAGCCCTTTATACCTGCACCAAAATGACTCCACCACCCACAGGAATGGCAAGCTCCCTCAATGTTGTCAACATTCCTGGCTTCACTCAAGGCCCATCCTGATCCAACCTTTCCTGTGACTGAAGAAAGGACAGTTTGTTGCACAATGCATAAGATAGATAAAGTACAAAATACATAAACCATTGACAAATCTATCAATTAAAATAAATTCCAATCTGTTCAAAAGTCTATCCTATGACTTATTCCATTAAAAGTAATGTCTCTGGCAAGAAATAAATGCTGACATTATGAATAATGACCTACTACTTGTAATCAATGCAGTGCTGTTTTCCAAACACAAACAATGCCAGAGGGAATATATATATATAAATATATAAATATATATATATATATATATATATATATTTATATATATACATATATATATACATATATATATATATATATATATATATATATATATATATATATACACCAAGTGACCCAACATTAGCTTCACCTAAGGCACCATTATTCCCACAGCTATAAATTAATTTGGTTATGCTATGATCTGCTTATTAATGCTGCATACATGTTTCTTCAGGAAGAGTATTGGGGCCATGTTGGGTGGAGAATAATGTTGAGGAAGTCGACTCTAAAGTCGAAATTTCGAGAGTAAAGTAGTGTAACAATGTCGTGATAGAAGTCAAAATGTCGAGAATAACGTCAACATACAATTTACGTTGATTTTAATCTCTACATTTTGACTTTTATCACTAAATTGATATACTTTATTCTCGAAATTTTACCCTTAATCCCGAAATTTCGAGTTTATTGTCGAAATTTCGGCTTGAATGTCAGCTTAATAAAAATATTTTCTCCATCTGTATGGCCCTGACACTCTTCCGTATATAGGAGAATTAATCCACGTGTGGCGTTTTGCTAACAAACCACGGAGATAGAGCGAAGCTAGCGGAGTTAGCGCTACGCTTTTTACATGAAAACACGTTAAAAATATGAACATGACCAGTATTCATGACCTCAGTTATCTCACGATAGATGCAGGAGCTTTACAAAACTACCAAAATAACATGGGAGGTAAGGACAATACATGATAGTCATGCAGCGATGTCCCTGAACCGATTATCTAAGCTAAAGCACCTGTGCAATTCATTTTGATTAATTTCAGTTCATCCACGTCCCGATTATAAAATAGGGCCATTTCTTTCCTGTTACCATTGTTCCTTACTTAAACAACAAATATAACGAGCACAAGTTTTGAATTGGCTTACGTTTAACGCAGACAAACCGATATCTGGTAATGCAAACTAATCTGGGCATTATTTTAGATAAACATTGACTAATACCATATATATGTTAAAAAGACGTATTGTCTAGACTTACAACATGCCATCTCATGAGACAAAATGTGAAAAGTAAACCGTAATTTTGTATACTTACTCGGCGAGTTGGCCTCGGGTCCGCTGAAAACACATGCTCTGATATGGAACTATTCCATTGTTTGGAACTATTCGACTCCCCATGAGCCACGTGACTTCCGCATTCCTGAATTTCTATTGCAGTCAATGGAAGTGTCGCAACTCTCTCTTTAGAGGGCGCTGATCCAGACCAAGTAGCGCATGCACCACGACCAAAGCACGTTTTATCAGGATTATGACAATCGTGCAATCGCCATGAGAAACGGGAGTGTGTGACTGGGGCTTAAAGTTTGAATGTCTAAATGAACAGAAACAAATGTTCCTTTTGTGTGAAGTGCAGTCACCTTTATTTAGGCTACCTGGCAGAGCATCTCAGTTACAATACCAGAACTGACAACAAACATACCCCTTTTCCACCAAGCTGGTTCCAGGGCTGGTTCGGAGCTAGAGCCAGACTTAGCACCAGTTCTTTGGTTTTCCACGGACTAAGCACCGGTTGCTGCTTCTCAAAACCGGTCCTTGGCAAGCACCAACTCTTTGCTGGGCCAGCAGAAAGAACCACATTACGTCGGGGCTATGCGCTTACGTCAGGGGATGGGGGCGGGATTAATGACCAACCAAGGCAGAGTAAAAACACGGAAGAGAGCCATTTTTAAAAAGACGAGTTCGGGGTAAGCAGTAAGAAGATAAGTTGGAAGATAACAATGGATAGTAAAACGAAACAGCAGTGGTCAGTGGAGGAGACGACCTTGCATAATCATTGAGCAGCATTAACTTGCTGGATCGCCAAATTTTGCTCTCCAAGGAAGGCTCCGCAACGTAGTCCTCCATCTTTGTTGTGGTGATAAAATTTGGCGCTAGTTGTTATGGGAAACTGTCGTGACATATACAGACGTATACAGACGTATACATTGACGTGATGACGTAGCTCTCTGGTCGGCACCCGTTTGTGGAAAAGCAAACGGTTCTTAACCGGTTCTCACTTGAATCAACTGCGAACCGGCTCTAGCACCAGCACGAGCACCAGCCCTGGAACCAGCTTGGTGGAAAAGTGGTAACAGTGAACCTTCTCTACATGAATATATCAATTCATAAAGAGAGCAGCTCTGATTGGATCGCTCCACAACGTATCCCACCCCCACCAAGCTAAGGCAGCTGTGATTGGATGTCCCTCTGAACTCATCCAACCTTTCCACACAACCAAAGTAGCTGTGATTTGATATATTCCTAACTTGTCTCTACTTTCTACATGACCAAATTAGGTCCGATTGGATTAATTGCATTTTCGTCTATTCTTTCTGTTGAGGAAAATGTCAATTAATAGAGTTTTAGTTTTTGTCCATGTGCACTTGTTTTTATTAGTTACTGTCTAGTTTTGTAAGGGGAAAAAGGTTGTTGACAAAAACTCTGATGAACATACTTAGTCAACAAAATAAACACTGTTTTCAAAATGTCCCAAGATTGCAATTACAGAAGCCTTTGCATGTGCTCCAGAGTCCGTGTCATGTTTGTTGTCTTGTGATTTATTTTCCGTACAAAAAGACCGAAGATGCTGAAGTTTGGAGTCGTGCCGTCATCATTACAGACCTCAGGACAGGAATGCTCACCCTGCACAGGAGGGACATCTGTTTCTAAATCAGAGCATTAATCCACCTCTCAGCCATGCAGCTTCACCCCTCTGTTCCTGTCTCTCTTGTTTTTTTATATGAGGGGCTGTAAACAGACAGATCGCCTCTGGCTTTACAGCTCCCCTCCCTCTCCCTCATTTAGTGACTTCCTCTCAGCGTGGCCGTAAAAAAGGCTTTATTCCTCATTATTCCTCCGGTCGGCTGCAGCTCCAGACTGCAGGATCAAGTTGAGGTCAGCCAGGTTGTTGTTTGAATGTGAAGTGGAGTGGGTTTGTGCCCTCTGTGCTGCTGCTGCTGCTGCAGACCTCTTCATGTAGATGTTACACAGATATCGGCTGATTAAGGAGGAGGCCTGCTGAGCCTCTTTGATGTAAGTTTCAAAGGTTGAGAAGTAAAGAACATTTACACCGTGAAACAATGGGAGTGCCTCTGCTGGGACTTTGCTTAATGAAGCCATAAACTGAGACGTCAAATAGAGTTTATGTCAGTCAGGTCAGTGCACTGTAGTGAGGAGTCAGGGCTGTGAAAGCCAACTCTGGAAAGTAAATCTAATTTTTTTTTCCACAGCTTTCTACACTTTTCAAGGTGAAAAAATCCAAACAAGTTCTCCCAACAAAGTGACTTTAATAGGAGGAATTCAGCTCAAGTGCATGAAAAGAAATAAAATTTAAACGATAGCTAATCAACACGTACATGAACAATTTAAGGATCAAAAGTAGGGATGCACGATTCTGGATATTCACTGATATCTGACATATCAAGATTTCCAAATACATTACTGCTGATGCTATATGTTTTTGTCAGGAGCAGTACATCTTTACATTATGAAACTGACTTGCTGCTTTTCAATGTGGGAGTCTATTTGTGTGAGAAAAAAATGTCAAATTAAAAATCATCGTCTTTTTAAATGTGCCTGTGAAGTGATGGTAAGGTGAAGCCATATGTTACATTTGTGCATTTTGCAGATATAACTGCTGACATGTAGGATATGGCAGATGTATGTAGCTGATGCATTAGCTGTAAATATCTGCAACAATTTCAATATCTGCTGATACTGATATCTTGACAGTAAAAGTGTATCTCCAATTAAAAGCATCCAAAGGAAAAAAAAGGACTAAGAAATATCTGAACTAGAGGTTTCATATAACTGTAGTTTTAAAGAAACATCAAGTTAAGTTTTATAAATCACAACCACTGCTATTTACAGTTAATTATTATTTAGGCCTTTATGCATTAAAAAATAATGTGAAGCAGTTTGATTTCCAGTTAGGGAGTTAATGAATGTGAAAAGGTCCATAGTCTTGGCTTTCAGATTTTTTATTGAAGTCATTGCTGAGCTTCATGATATGGACTGAAACTTTGACTTGGGGCATCTGTCAGCCTTGTTAATTTTAAATATCTAGGAGCTGGACCCAGATGACAAATCTTCCAGGACATGTTTTGGTCCAGTTTACCACCACAACACCATGAGTCAAATGCTTTACAGCAGCGGTCGGCAACTAACGGCCCGCGGGCCAAAACTGGCACGTCTCCAATAATATCTGGCCCGCTAGATGAAATTGAAAATCTGATTTAAGGACTATTTAAAAAAAAAGCTAAAAATTATTTAGCTGCTATCACAAAAAATGACAATCATAGCCCAATCCTGAAAATCTTTTTTTTTATAAATCTTTATTAAAGTTGGGCTCAAAGAAGTGGTTATTTTCAAAATGGAAATTACTGACATTTTTATTAAATGTGTAGAGGAATAAATAAAGCTGGCTATGGCACATTTATGATGACTCAAAAGACAGTCAAGTTGCTGATTAGAGACAGCAGCTTTATAATCACCAAGTTACTTTTATAAGCAGTTTTATAACAGACACAGTGGAGCTAAAGCAGTAATAACACACTGATAGTCTGAGAAATAAAGCTACTTTATTTAAAACAAATCGCTTTCTTAAATTAGCCTACATTTTGTATTCACACAATATAAAAGTAGCCTATAGATTAGGGAACAGGGTTTTTTTTTTTAAAAAAGAGAGAGAGAAAGACAGAAAACATGGTTCTGATTGATGTGATGTTTTGGCCCACCATTCAGTTGCTCGGAAAAATTTTGGCCCAAGGCCAAACTTACCTGCCGACCCTGCTTTACAGCATGCAAAATGAAAACATTTCTTAAATACCAATTAACATTGGTTTTATTTTATTATTTGCTGGAAATAGCATTAGTAATATATTTAATAGAAAAGTCAGTCAAACTAACTTAAACAATCAGCATCAACAAAGACTTTATTACTGCCGCCCTGGCCAGGTTACTTTTTAACCCTTTTACTTCCAGCTCCACTGTTTGGCAGAGTTCATCAATAAATTCAGTGATATTTAATGTTTTGAAAAATTGTTTGAATCCACTAACACCTCAGAGAACAGAGAAACCATAAACCAGATATTTTCTTTGTGTGGGATTTATAGGTTGATGCAATGGCATATGAATTATGAATGAACAAATAAGTGGGACAAAATCAATTAGCAAGGGCAGGAATGTTTGTAAACAAAATAAAAAATATCTCAAAATAGATTAGTTTGACAAACACATTTATTGACTGATAATAAGTGTATACATATATACACATATATATTTAAATCATATCAGTAGAAGTATTTAAAATAATAATGATGTTATAATAAAAGCTTTTAGCATTTTCAACCTTTAGGTCTCTCACAAAGTAAATATCAGTTCTTTTAGTTTGTTTGCAGTTTTTTCCATATTTTAAAACACTGACAGAAACAAATAATGACATGTTATGTTTGATTGTTTTTTTTAGCACATTAAAGATTCCTGAATTTACTGACCTCTGTCAAACATTAAAGCTGGGAGTTAAAGGGTTAAGTGTGTTCATTCTCAGTTGGACTTACAAGTCAGAATGTGAATTTACAAAAAATAATAATAATAATAAAACAGTAGATGCTCTTTTGTTGAGCAGAAAAGTACTTTAAATGGCTTTGGTTCTGTGTTTATTACATTTAATTAAGCTTTTGTTTGGTAGGGTTTTTTAGCTTAATGGTATCAGTATACATTCTGATAAAGGATATATATTTATTGTTTTGTTATTGTTTTGTTTGCCTTTGCCAAATGCTTTCTAAGGACATGTGAAATATATCTACATATATATGGACCTTGCGATGGTTTCTTCCCACAGACCAAACACTAATGACTCTAAATCATCCCGAGGTGTAAGATTTTTTTTGATCAGTTGTCCATCTCTTTATGTCAGCCCTGTGGTTGGCTGCTGACTTGTCTCTAATATGCCATGCATATCACAGAATTCAAACTGGGATTAGCTCCCCCACAACCCTTAAAAGGATGAGCAGTGCAGACGATGCTTAGATGGATAAGTTTAGAAAAAGGTAAAAACTAAACCTGCCCTTAAGAACAAAAGGCCTGAAACTGTGTAGAAACGGATAGTTTATATTTTCTCTTCAAACTTCTTCCCTCCATGGTGCAGAAATTAGCAAGTATCAAGACAAACAGGGTAAAAGGTGAAGTTTTCAACACACATGGTGGACTTTACTCACCTGTCGTCAAAGTGTGCCACATCACACCACCGCGTCGAGCTGCTGATTTGTTTATGACGCTGATCATCTTGTGGTTCCACCCATCTCCCTCTTTAGCAGGTCACAGCAGGGTCATCACCTCACAGGAGAACAAAAGTCTGAAGTCCTGGTGGTCATCACTGACGGTAAAACGATGACACCGCTGCTCTGCCGACACCTTCCTCCACCTCCATGAGTCATCAGCACAGAGCACAGCTACTCAACTCTTTCAAGTGCTTTCATGCCTCCACATTTAGACACATTCAAGGGTTCTCTGCTGCTTTTTATCGCTTTAATCAGTCTGAGTTTGAATAATAACAGCGCTCTTACATAATTTGATTAAATCACAAGGAAATAGACACATATGCTACAAATAATACAAAAGTTGAAAGTTAGAGCTGGCTTTATATCCAAACAGTTAAAACAGGCTTCATCTGTCAACAAGCTCAAAAAGCTGCAGTTCCTAAGATGTCCACTTGAGGCTGGCTTCAAAAGTTAAAGGGTCCCAGCTAGGGCTCATATTCAACAGTTATGCAAAAAAAAATAAAACAGTTTACAGAGTGGCACAAAAAGGAACAATAAGAGGTTTCTTTTTGAATTTAATTTATTTTGACTATACTGATAATAAAAAAATGGGGTTGCAAAATGGTGCAGCAGCTTGTGCACATGCCTCACTGCAAGAAGGTTACTGGATCAATCTTCATGTTGGTCAAGACCTTTCTTTTTGGAGTTTGTATGTTTTTCTCTGAACACTCTGGCTTCATTCCACAGACCAAAAACATGCCCTTTAGGCTTAATTGTGACTCCAAATTTTCCTTAGGTGTAAGTGTGAGCATAAATGGTTGTCTGTCTCTTAATGAGGGCTTTTACAGTCTCTGCTCTGTGCTGATTCTGGTTCCTGGACCGAGTTTTGAATCAGCCAATCTGTTCAGACTGGAAAAAAATTAGTTCGGAACCAGCTGGAAACAAAAAAAAGTGCATAATCGACTAGGACACTATTGGTGGGCATGCAGTATTTTGTGTCAATAACATGTGCAGGAAGTCAAGAAGTAAAGGAAGTCGAGAACACAAGCACACTTCTTACAAACCAGATGCCTTCTACAAGCATTTTCTATGTCTCTTCATCAACAGTTGTTGTGTGCTTGATTGCCTGATGAAAACAAAAACCTTCAGTAAAGCTGTAATGCTTTAAGAATACTGATGCGATCCGTCTTTTTCTGGTGTTTTGTTTACTTCTGCCCGAGTAATGGGGTATAGCACCTTCCCACGTTTGTTCCGCTGTAACCAACACTGAGTAGTTTTTCCACCCTAACGTAATATTTCCACAACAGGTTAAATGACGCCTCTGTCATGGTCTGAGGGGGTCTGTATCACATTCACTGGCACTATGTAACTTCGATGTGGATGGTAGGAACACTTCCACACTAAAAAACTACAAATTTTACTGCTTTGACTGCTTTATGGCATATGTCACTTCCCCCTCAAGGCAAAAGCTTAAGTAGGGAAAAGGATAATATAAAGCAGTTTTTGAATTTTTGAAACCAATTTCACAAACAGAATTTATTTTGACATAAAAATGCAGTTATTTTCCTATGGAAAGAGGGACCTCTGGCTCACACTCCTGCAGAGTAGGTGGCAGTAATGCTCCTCTGACGATAGATATCCCCCACCGCTAAACAAGAAGAAGAAGAAAAAGCTAAATGTAGAGTTGTTATCATGGCAGAAGCAGCAAAAAAAATCAAAGAACAGAAAAGTTTTATCAGAGGGGACAAAAAAAAGGAAAGCAGGAGAGTAACAACGCCCGGACAGGGATAAACAATAGCCCAGCGTTCACTCACTGGCATGAGCTGAAATACGAGGAGGGATGTCCGACCATTGCAGTTTTGACCCTGTTATTGTTGGACTTGTAAGTGCATGACGATTTATTCTAAAATAAATATGATCAGACTGTATCTTATCAGCCCACATGTTTTATTTGTCTCCCAGGACGCTCTGTAAGGTGTCAGAAACTTTCCTGAAATAAACACTTGTTGACACCTGATTGACAGCAAAACACAGTGTATCCTGTTCAGCCATTCTTTGCCAAATGCAATCATGATGAATTCGGCACTCTGTCTCCTCTTTCCAAACCGCAGGTAAAAAAAACCTGGGGGTAACATTTGACTGTGGCCTCAAGTTCGATAAACAGATCACCTCTGTCATGAAAACAAGCTTTTTTCAGCTGCGCCTTTTCGCCAAGGTGAAGCCCTTCGTCAGTCAGCAGGATCGTGAAAAGGCAATTCATGCTTTTATTAGCCAATCTTCACTCTCTCGCCTCCCGCTCATCCAAAATGCTGCGGCGCAACTTCTCACAGACACGCCAAGACGTGGGCACATCCCTCCTGTGCTGTCGTCTCTCCACTGGCTTCCAGTTCGTTTTAGAATTGATTTTAAACTGTTGTTGTTTGGTTTTTAATGCCATTCACGGCCTGGCTCCTCTATATTTATCAGATATTTTAACTTTATGCAGCCATACGAGGGCCCTGCGTTCTTCTGGCCAGTTTCTTTTTGACATTCCAAGGTCAAGATATAAACAGTGGGGGGACCGTTCTTTACGATCTATACTAAAAACTCACTTTTTTAGGATGGCTTTTAACCCTGGTTTGTGGTTTGTGGTTGATAAGTGAATGATAAGGATACACCTGGAATAATGTCCACTTATACATCCTATTATATGGTATATGATATGATTGCGGTGAAGCTCGAGCAGACGTGACGTCACCAAGCGACGGCCGATGGCAACGGTAACCAAAATGAGGTATTTATGTACGCGCAACGCTACGTCAGTGGGCAACGTGATTTTGGTAGCTGGGTCGCTTGCGGTGTGAACGCAGCATAAGGCTTCTAGGTCTGATGCTCATGTTAGTTAGTTTTATTGTGTTTAATCTTTTCTGAATGGCTTTTAAGCAACTTGCTGCTGTGTCGCACCTTTCATTGCATTTTAATGTATCTTTTTCTTTGATGTATTGTTCTTCTGGTATTGTTTTATGTTGCTTGTATCCATAGTGTTCTTATTAATTTTCTGACACTGCTGTAAAGCACTTTGGGGCCTCTTAGGTTACTGTAAAGGGCTTTAGAAATAAACTTGGTTGATTGATTGATTGAAACGTCACTGAATTAGTGTCTGGCCTTGTCATAAAAATGTGTTAAGATGAAAAATATGAAAAAGTCAAAATGAGGCAGGAAGAGGCCCTCCCACGTCCATCAGAAAAGGTCTTTTGGTGTTAGGGAGCCATCTAGACACTGGCTAAGATCCAGAGACATTCAGTGAGTGTGACAAATTCTGTTATACATTTTGTGAGCGTCTGAAAGGAACAAACAGCCTCCATTGTTCAGATGTGAGGTTTTGTTTTACTTTGTTTCAAAGTGTGGGCTGTCTGCAGCCACGTTGGAGTGGATGGAGCTGCTGCACGGATCCACTTCACTTTCACCTCAGCGCACGTGGGCGTCCTTCCTTTCTCTCTTCTGCGACAGTAAATATTCCTGCGAAGAGAAAAATGGATGTGCGTTTTTCGTTGAGAGGAAGAGGAGGTGTGATAGAGCATGGATCCTGTGTGTTAACATCTGTGTGTGGGAGAGAGAGGGAGAGTCAGAGAGTAACGCTTACGGGTGAACACTACAGCTACATGTCGACATTAGCAAAAACTTGAATCCAACTTTTATATCATACAAAATTCGTAGGAGGATAGAAGTTTTTGGATGTTATGGGTTTAGCATGAAAGTGAAGTGGGAGCAGAGTTGAATCCACTCATCATCAGCACTCTTCTTCGCTAAAGCGGTGCACCTCAGATCACTGAAATGTGAAGGCTGAACCGCTCCGCAGCTTCTCCAACTTATATTGAACTTTAAGAACATTTAATTCTGCTACAGTCCACCACCTGATGCTTTAACCCAGAATCATAACCCTGAATCAGGGAGAGATATGGACTGTTTTTTTACCCAAAACAATCGAACATTCATAAGGACTCACTCTGTGTTCATCAGCATTGAACAACGAAGTGAAGGAAGAGTGTTGCTGAATCTGTTTGCATAGTAACTAAATAAACTGCTACACTCTCCAAGTACGGTGGAAAGTGCTTTAAAACTCAAGGTTACACTTATTTGATATCTGCTTTATTAGATTCAGCTTCTCGTCAATACAAATATCTACTTAGAAATACACATGGCAGCAATTCGATGCATTCAAGCATGCAGACACAGTAATGACGACCTGCTGAAGTTCAAATCAGACATAAACATAGGGCTGGATGGGGATATAAGTAGCTTTAAATATTATATTTTTGCATTTTTTATGACTTTATTGACAGCAGAGAGAGACATTAACTGAAGACTGCCAACAGGCTGCAGGTTTGATTCAGCAGAAGCATGTCTATGTGTTAGCGATTTCAGAAGCTTTGAACAAGACCATCCATGGTGTTTACAGAGGAAGGGCTGAAAAAGAGAAAATGTCCAGTGAGCAGCAGTTCTCCGGACAGTAAGGCCTTGTTGATGCCAGAAGTCTGATGAGGATGGGTAAATTGGTACTCAATGGTAAGGGTGAATGATTTCAGGAAAGTTCTAATGGCAATTTGATTCACGATTCTCTTCAAATCAAGCTTCAGTGCAATATTCACAATGTTTACAGTCCAGACAACAGTAAGGAAATCAGTGATCAAAAGCACAGAACACATTATTCATTATCTAATACTAGGGGTGTAACGAAATGGTCAACTCACGAAACGATACGAAATACGAAACAGGGCTCACGATACGAAATACTCAGGATACGAAATAAAGATTGAGGAAAATCCCCAACAGTAGGAAGCTGTGCTAAAATCTCATTTTCTTTATTTACTTCCTAATGCAAAATAATGATAATACTATACAAAAAATATTGCTGCATCAGTACAAAATAAATGCTCTTTGAAAAAAAAATTTAAAAAAATGTACTTTTTTCCCCTTATTTAGACTACAGTGTAAATACAAACATAAAATCTCAATAGAAAAGTACTTTGTTGTTGTAACAATCAGGATAAGTACATTCTTGAATGAAAAGGAAAAAAAGCAGTCCTTAGAGCTGCAGTTTAGACCTATAAATGTCTGAACTGTGAACTATAATATTTAGCCTATAACAGTGCATTTACTTCTGATCTTTAAGTATGATCAAATTCTGTCAACTCAACAGTAGATGCAAAAATCAAATATTGTTTTTTATGCAGACTTACAAAAACATAGTGGAGCAGTTCTACAATTTGTTATGTGTTCAATGTGGGTTTTAATGTTTCCTATAAATTGACGGTCAGTGAATGAACCAGGAAGGCGGGGCGAGTGGGTCAGAGTTCAGAACAGGAGAGTTAGTGTGTGTGTGTTTGAGCGAGGAGGGAGAGAGCCGTGCAGGAGGTCTAGAGATTACTACTCACTGTTTTGTTCCTGAATTAAAATTGTAGTTGGCGTGGTCACAGCCCACAGTGACTGTTAAATAAAAGCAGGTATTCGCAAGCTGGAGTCACCTTTATTTTTACGTCCGACGGACGTCACAATACAGCCGCTGCCTGTCTCCAGTTCAGTTCTAGTTGTTCTCGCCACAGTATACGGCGAACTGTAGCGGTATATTTTGCACACGGTTGTTGTTTTGTCTGCAATCTTCTCACTGTTCTCTCGTCTTTTACATGGGAAGCCAAAATAGGTCCACACAACCGATTTATTTGACAGTCAGCTAATTTCTCCACTTTGTCCTCCTCAGTATTGCAGCGAGTGTTTGGCTACGGGAGGCGAGGAGGGTTTATTTCGTCAAGTGAACAGTGGGAACCGATTCAGTTGTTACATAGCTGTTCATTTGCGAGCTGTTCTTTAATGCAAAAATTGCAGTGTTGGGGGTCACATGTTTGTGTTGTCTGAAATTGCAAATTTGATTAAATGATAAATCTCTCAGCCCTTTGCGACTGTGGGAGGGCAACAGTCTGTAGAATAACCATTCAGTAGATAATTTCTAAAAGCACAAGACATTAATTCTTAAAGCAGATTGGCTACAGCAGTAGGAGACCACACCAGGTGACACTCCTGTCAGCTAAGGACAGGAAACTGAGGCATAATTGGCCAACTGAATATTGGAAAATAATTGTCTAGCCTGATGAGTCTCGATTTATGATGCAACATTCAGATAGTAGAGTCAACATTTGGTGTGAACATCACAAAAGCATGGATCCGTCCTGCCTTGTTCCAATAGCTATGGCTGCTGGTGGTGTGATGGTAAGGGGGATATTTTCTTGGCCCACTTTGGGCTCCTTGGTATGTACCTGAGTGTTGTTGCTGACCATGTCCACCCATTTATGCCGACAGTGTAATTATCTTCAACCCTTGTATTATATTTGCCCCCCCCCCCCCCCCCACACACACACACACACACACACCTTACTTTGGTGTTCCCGGTCAAACTTAACATAATCTAGTATTATTCATTCATTTTCTATGCTGGTCATTTTTGACTGGGAACACCACAGGTGTTTCAAAGTTGATTAGACCTGTCAAAATTCAATGAAAGTGGTGATCAGCAATTTTTTGTGAGGTAATCAGAGGAAAAATATTTTTTTTTATGTTTGTATGAAGTTGTAAATTGGTCTGATTTGACCCAAACATCATGGAAGGGTTAAATGGCCACCTGCAGGACAGATAGCTCTGTCAAAAAGCTCCAATCATCTCCAACCGTGTCTTCAACATGGCATTAAGCTCACTGTACTTCAGTGGCCTCCACAATCACCACATCTCATTCCAGTAGAGCACCTTGGGTATGTGGTCAAATGGATTAATTACTACAGCTCTGAAGGCAAAAGGGGTCACAAGAGGCCTGTGATGCTTCATTCAATGAGAAGGCATTTTGATTTGTCATAATGCCTGTCTGGGCCTTTTTACATTAATTTACATTAAAAATAATGTAAATATAAAAATATGATCTACAGGATGTTTGTCGTAACAAGTATTGGAGTTATTAATGATACAGACAACCATTGGACAGTTAAGTGCTTTTGTGTTAAATGCAAGAGGCAAGAGCACCATGTTTCTTTTGTTGCACTAAAAAAAATAATCGTACATGAAGTACAACCTGCCTGGCTTTGTTTTGACATACTTTTACTCCATTAATCTTCCTCCTCCATGTGTTACACAATGGGGAGGCTCTGACCTGTGGCTAATCTGTGTAAGAGTGCAGACAGATGTATTAACAGCAGGAGAAAATGTACTCTGTGCCATAGTATACAAACATTAACAAGGGTTCTGGTGAGTTCACACAGTCGCTGCAGCATCATAGGTTGAACCCAGTTAGTGACATTTAAGTGTTCCAGATTAAAGGACTGGGTCGGACAAAATGTCAGTGATCCGGCTATGGGTTGAACATTTTGTCCAGACAAACAGAAACAAGAATCCTGCAGTAAATTAAACCTGCATAATGGTTGCTCGGTAATACGAGTCAGTATTCTGAGGTCAGTACAATAGCAGCATGGACATTATTACCTCCACCAAGGAGGTTATGTTGTTACCGGTATCTGTTTGTTTGTTTTTTTGTTTGTATGTTTGTTTCTTTGTTTCTCTGTTAGCAGCATAACTCAAAAAGTTAGGAATGGATTTCAATGAATTTTTCAAGAAATGTCCGGACTGGGACAAGGAACAAATGATTAGATTTTGGAGTGATCCAGATCAGCATAAATTTGATTTTCGTGAATAACTACTTAACTTAAATTGATATCATTATGAATCCAATTGCTAATTCCATGTTTTCATGGTCAATAAATCTAAATATTTAGATTAAATAAAGGTAGGAATAATATTAGTGAACTCATATTTTTTTTTTTAATTAGTTAATAATATAAAAGAGGGTTGAAGTCCCAGTCAACACCAGATTTACAGGTCAGTTAAACACATTCTGTGTGCTTTTCTGCTACGAAGGGTCCACAATCCCATTCAAATGCTTTGTCCAAATCGTGGCCCCCCTCCATGCTGCCATACTGGCACTTTGCAGATCTATGTTGAGGCTATTATGCCTTTGATAGAGACAAGACAGAGCATTTTATGGGCCCTTTAGCTTGTTTTACATGTCTGATGTACTCATCTGGACCTCTCCCCCTCCCTTGTTTACATTGCCAGTAGCTGCCTGATACTGCTTGTTCTCCAAGTACCTTGAATTGACTGACCAGTGTGATCCCACCATTAGTTTTTCAGCTCTTTAGGACCATTGGTTAGGGTGGAAAGTCCAGTTCAAAGAAGAGACATGCTGAGTGGTTGGTTCAGTCAGCATAGGATAGGCAGCCTGTTTTCCACAACCATACATTGATTCTACAGCCTATGGTCTACACTGGCCTTTCCACTCCAAGCCAATGGGCTTCATCTGCTGACAAAACAGTGAAAGGATGTCACACTGGTAGGTCTCTTAAAGGGGGGCAAGGGAACACACTGTTTAAGACAACTACTGGTGGCTGTCTTGGGTATAGAAGTATTTTGCCATGCTGCAGACACATGTCAAACACAGTAAGGGATATATAAAACTCTAAAAAGCAAAATATGGGCTCAACTCCAATTACTCCCACTGCTGTATCATTGTTGTGTAACTGACTATGAGTGTCACAAAACACTGCTAAATAAGGCTCTAGTTCTCATCGGGTCGTAATCCGGCCTCCGCTGCTCAGCCACAGCTGCAGCGGAGGCTCTGCAGCGGAGCCGCAGCTCTGCAGTGGAGGCCATTTTACGACCCGATGAGAACTAGAGCCTTATTTAGCTGTGTTTTTGTGTGAAAGTAACGCGCTGAAAATTCTCTAAATAAAGCGTGAATGCAGACAGATACCAGATTTTTTTGGTGGGAGTCCGTTTATGTGTGTTTTTGGGCAAGTAAAATATGGTCCCGTCTGACTGCAGAGGAACTCTGCATACGAGCAGGCCGGGAGCAGAGAGGGAGGGTTTGGTGCGTGCGCCCTGGGCTTCTGCTGCACAGAAACACTGCTGTAGGGGTAATTTCTGCCCTAAACCTTGTGATAGGACCCAACTTGTTCCATCCCGGAATATCACTTTAATGAGTAAGTCATATAGAAATGTAAACCATCAGGGAGTAGATGGTAGAGTAAAAACTTGTGAATAGGTGAGTGCGACCTGTAATCTAAGATCTATTTAAAGGTGCGATGAGGAGAAGCTATTATCGGCGAAATAAAGACTCTGCTACCCATGAGCATGCACGGCGACTGTCGTAATGCTGTGTTCCAGTTACCTCGGAACTGGGAGTGACATCATCTCCGACTTATGGGCGTTCCAGTTGAAGTTGGAAAAAAACATGCTGATCTACCAGGCTATTGTTAGCTGTTGTTAGCACGCCCTGCGTAGTTGTTCACAAATATCACATGAAGAATGTGATTATCACTATGGCAGCATTTTTGTAAATATAAGTCTAACAATACTATGTTTACAGCTGATCCAGAGCGACACGCCCCAGTCAGAAATGCAAATAAATTGATTATTACAGGAGCTAAATAACTGTTCACACTGGGGGCATCCATCTTTGATTGTCAACTCAGGGGTGGCGAGGTTTCACCAAGTTCCCAGTAGGAAATTTAGACTTCGGGGGACGTTCCAGTTGCAGTTTCCTACTCAGAACTCGGAAATTCCTACTTCTGACTAGAACTGGAACGCACTAAAAGACGTGACTGAAGCCAAAGCGTGTGTTTGTTGTGAAAATTGCATTTCGGACCTTCCTCAGAACTCTGCATTGCTTTACAGCTTTTTTTTTCAACAACTTACAGGATGCAAAGCGACCAGGTAGTGTATCTCTTTCTAGTTACGTAGTGGTAGTTTTTCATGTGTGACAACAAGCAATTTTTGGAAACCTTATTATCGAAGTTGTAGCCGGCTATGTATCGCTACTTACAGCCCGGTGCTGTAGACGTGTAATATAAATAATAAAATAATATAAATTTGCTCTAGTTTTAATTGTCTTGTTCCCGAAGTTGAGTACCCAGGCCAGTCCAGTCCAGCCCTGTCCGACCCAACCAGAAGGCTAAGGAATAGCATTTATAGATAACCTATTTTGATGCTGTAAAACTCATCTTAAAGTGTGTATTTCGATCAGGCATATATCTAAAAGTAAGACTTTTTGTAATTACTTAGAAACTCCTCACAGTCTCTTTAAGCAGTCAGAGAGACAAAAAAATTGACATACAAGCCATATCCTTTTATCGAATGGAAAATGGATGAGTTCAACAAAACTCCCTCCCTGCTGGGTGCATGGGTAGAAAGACATCCATTATTCCAGCCAAAACTTTATCTTTGAACTTTTTCTAGTTTATTCCGGTGTAAAAATAGTTGTTTTTCAAATTAGATTTCCTCTTCCGTTTAAAGTCATATGCTCACGATTGGAAATTCTGATGCAGTTTGGTCTTTTGGTCACTGTTTGTTCCAGTCTGATTTGTTACATTATAATCATGTAACTTTTTCCAGAGAAAAACAAAGTAAATGTCTTGACTTTCAACCTCGTATCTAATTTGCCAATAGCATACTTATTTAACCTTGTTGTCCATGCCAACTACTGTTTAACAAAAACAGTAACAGTATTCTGTATTGGAAAATCCTACCACCTCCTTCCGCTGCAAGAGTTAGTTTCTATTAAGGTTTTAATTTCAGTGGCTTTATCTTACTCCTAATTTGATGAGAGTTTAAGCTACAGTGTAAGTCACATACTTTTTTATCCAGATAGATTTAAATTTTAACACCTCTTTAACAAAAGCATTAGGACAAAATCTCACTTGAATAATGATCTGGTTTCTGGCTTGTTTTAGTCTCAATTGCTGAACCAAAGTATCGTGAAATCTTGGTTTTTATGCCTTTGCAAATCAGCAGCTGAGACCAGAGGCATGATAGTTTGGGGGTTTTCCAACCATTGGCCTTGCCCATCCTTGTGAACGTGGTTTCTCAAGCTCAGTTTGAAGCATTTTTATAAATTTCACACTAATGCCGACTATGATTATATAATCAGATGAGATAGTCCTTTATGATATCCATAAGGGGAAAGTCAGGAGTGCAGGGGTAAGTACAAGGGTAAATTAGCATGCATTAAACGTCAACAGAATAACATTAATAAACAGTACAAATAGCACACAAAAAGTATAAATAGTAGTGGTATTTACAATTATTAAGATAAAAATTAACAGAGTAAGTGTCATTCAGGACAACTGAGGCATTCTGTGCAGTAAGTTAAAGTGACAGTGTGACACGTATCATCAGTTACATGGACAGGACATTTAACAGTGGAATTATTTTACCTTGAAGTATTGTGATGTAGACCAAGACCAGGATAAGAGATATGTTGAATAATAGAGCTGGGACGATTTCCCCCGATTCATTTTTTTGCCGATTTTTTAGGTGCCGATTCGATTTAAATCACGATTCTACAATATTGCAGATTTTGCAATCTTTAGTTAGCTTTTTCAACACCAGCGAAAAAGATGAACAATGATGATGCCTGAAGACTAAATCAGGAAAAATACACATCACATGTGAGTCCGGTTTTAGAATTTATTTAGCAATATATTTTAACCAGCTGTTTATACTCCCTCTTCAAAAGCCTTGACTGCATTTAAAAGTGGCTTATTAACACAGACGAAGCATTTACATTTGAAAAAAAAAACGATTTTTGAACAAAAAAACCTATTTAAAAATCATTACACAAAAAATCATGATACTTATGTAAATCATTTTTTCCTCCATAAGGTGCACTATATTTAAATAAAATTTTAACAATGTGGATAAAAATTGTTTTGGAGTGTTGTTATGTTATAAACATTGAAGTGTAGAAAAACTTTATGCAAGCAATTAGGGAGTTCATAGTTTCAGGTGAAAGTCTGGATTACTTGGCCTCATATTTACTCTGTCCTTTGATTTAATCACATTGTCACAAATCCTCTCTTCTTGACCCACCTCTGCTTAAACTGTCCTGCACTTGATGAGCTCAGGGAGGCTTTGAATCACCAGCCAGTTTTAGTTTCTGATAAGTTTACCTTTACGAGTAAAATAACTTTTTTATGCATACATTTAAGAAACAAAGAGTAAATTAATGACCTCCTCTTTGCCACTCTTCTGCCTACAGGCGTGAGCCAATTAGAGCTGTTAAAACCTTAAACGATGTCACGTATAACCCTGCCCTCGACCAGACCATTCAGCTCCAGTCACCCTCAACGGATCAGCCCCCAGCTCTATCTGCTCATCTCCATATGATTCTTTTCTTTAACTCAATGGTTGACCCCTTGACCCCACGCTGACGCCCCACCAGGGTAGACTGAATGATCCACAGGAAGGACACCACCTCAGCCTGCAGGAAGCCCCTGACCTTAGACCCCAACGCCTCCCTCTGGTTTGTTTTTCTCACTTTCCAAACCATTTGACCCTGAGCCCTCATCAGGGCTCCTGTGGAAGCCCCGCCTAAGATGCTCTCCACGCTCTGTGGCCTCATTTACAGCACGCATGAACATCCATCATGACAGCAAGTCGACCACACCTCAGTGCAGTCACTGATGCATACGCTCCAGAGATGACCTGCATTCATGATTCACCTTCTTTTCTTTGCAAGATATAGTCCATACTCTGTTATTGTAGCTATCAGGCTCACTGTGGTCTATAATGGCCCTTTTCCACTAGCCCTACTCTACTCTACTCGACTCTACCCTATTCTACTCTACTCGCCTTGTGCTGCTTTTCCATTAGCTCCAGTCGCCTGCCCAATGGCGTGCAGTGTCGCTGTAAACAGAGAGCCAGTCTGCGGTGATGTCATTTTGAGAGCGACACAACAATCTGTGGCTTTTTGTCACAAACCGAGTCAAAAAGGAAAGCAGAAGAAGGCTGCAGGTGGCAGGAAGATATACCTCTTGAGAAGCACATGAGAGTTTTGGAAGCTATACAACAGAATGAAGCCGAGGACAAGAGCAATCGAGCTGCAAAGAAAAGACGTAAGAGGGTAAGCTAATGGTAGCTACCGCTAGCATGCTAGGTCGTCGTGCTCATGACTCATCAATGACAACATTGTCTGACCAATCAGTAGCCGGCAGTTGGTGACGTCATCTTTTAGTATCAATTCAGCTCGCTTAGAACCAGAGCGGAGTAGGTACTAAAACTAGCTTGTTTTGAGGTACCGGGCTAGTGGAAACACTCTGCAAATCGAGTGGAGCTGAGTAGAGTAGGGCCAAGGCGTGCTAGTGGAAAAAGGCCATAAATGTTGGGCCAACTTCCCTGGTCACTTGTGATCATTAAAGTGAAAATGAAAGAATCCAGAGCTGTGACTCTCAAGCGGTCTCCGAAGACGTCTGAGGGTCCGGATCATGCATAAAATTTTGTGTCCTAAAATATCAGCACTTTTTCAAGCAGATAATACAGGTTTGTTGTCCGAATAAGAAACTCCTGTGTCTTCATGCATCCACTCACCACTGTTCTTTGTGAAAAGTTTGTCTTCACAAGGAGGCATACACTTATGTATTGTAACATCGCTGTTTCGCTACAAAATACACTGCCAACTACTGCTCTGGCATACACGCTACAGCATTTTCAATTGTTCCCATGGATCCATGTGAACGTGCATTGTTTCACATAATTTCCATGTGAATGAGGATTGCTTTTGAAAATGTAAAGTAAAAACCTTTCCGTTTCTGATGACAACGTTGTTGTGTAAATGGGGACTTAGTGTAGTAACAGGCGGCTGCAACCCTGTTAACAATGGCTGCTTGTAGAGATTAGCACGTA
This sequence comes from Scarus forsteni, assembly GCA_036419115.1. Lineage (NCBI taxonomy): Eukaryota > Metazoa > Chordata > Actinopteri > Labriformes > Labridae > Scarus > Scarus forsteni. The sequence goes on from JAZDUH010000459.1 coordinate 5,896,248, forward strand.
TGCTGCATGCTCTAGTAGCAGTTTGATCAGAACTGGGGCACATATAAAAATTAAATTAACAGGAAAGAAAAACTCTGAAAGGCTGCTTTGATAGGAAATGTGTTTTTGCTCCACATTTAACAAGGTCCTGCGAGAGTTTTCACATGAATTAAATCTAATTTCATACTTAACTTTGAGGCAGTAGCCCCCACCTATGGCATCTTTTTGGACTGAATGATCGCAACTGACAAAATGTTTGTCCAATCACGTTTGGTGTCTGTTTTTTTAAAGTATTTCCCGTCCTTGACACTGTCTGAGCTGTTGTGCTTCATTTGATGATGTATTAACAATTTAAGGTTTTGCATTTTAAAAGACAAAGCTAATAAGGTTAATATGACTACATGCTCTTCATCAGGAGGCTGAAGACCCACCTCAGCTGCCATCACTTTTTTAGTTATCAGGGTGACCTTAAATTTTTTTGACAGCATGTCAACATGATATCCCTTGGATTGGACTCCATAGCTTCTATGGTGACCAGATGGTGGACATCAGTAGGACTCAAAATGTTGAACTGGTCCACACTGCCAAATGAGTCTGACTAGAGGTATTCACACTACCTCTATTTGCAGTTTGAGCTATCAGATACCAAATTTCCTAGAATTTCCTCAGGATCAGTAAAGTATCTATCTATCTATCTATCTATCTATCTATCTATCTATCTATCTATCTATCTATCTATCTATCTATCTATCTATCCATCTATCTATCTATCCATCTATCTATCTATCTATCTATCTATCTATCTATCTATCTATCTGTCTATCTAGTTCATGTTGAGGTGCATCCACACCAAGCATGAAGAACTACCACTCATTCAAATATTCAGTTTGAATGTTAATGCTGAATGTAAACAGGGCCTCAGATAAGGTCCCTCCCTCTGAATCAGGATCTCCCTCATTGTGGTTGAACTTTCTCTCACAGTTGTAAATGCAAAAATAACGGCAGCGAGTAAAAGGAGCCTCACCGGGGAGCAGGGAGGGAAGGATAGACGGAGAAGGAGGAAGGAATGGGAAAAACAGGGATTACTGCCCCACATTGTCCTACCACTAATCCCCTCTATACCTCACACAAAAACATTTGACACCTTTCAGTGGCTCAGCCCGACACTTCCAGGCACTCCCACACACTCGGGGTTACACAAACACACACAACACGGAGACGCACTCTCACACATGCACATGCTCGCAGATCCTCAGTGTTTTGTTCACACTGTTTGGCAGACAGTGTGAAATCTGCTCTTCATTGGAGTTTTTTTATTCCTCTTTTACTCCCCCGCTTCTTCTTCCTCCTGGCTTTCATCCTTTCTGAGAGGCTCCGCCCTCCTTCAGGGGCCCCAGAAGGCCTTTGTGGAGATCGATGGCCTGTGGCTAGCCTGGAAATAGGGTTATACAGAGTGCATCATACTCTCTGATGAAGGGTTTTCGGGGTTGCATGGAGGGAATGTTCTCCCCTTCATGTAAAGTGGAGGCTAAGTGAAATCAAAGACTGAAATCAACATTAATTTAGAAACTAGACTTCATGTAAGAACAGAGTTATTTTTCTCCAATGTGCAGGACATGTTAGTCTTTTAAAGTACATTTTGAAGAGCTTATCTTCCTTGGAACTCACCAGCCTACCACATCAGGTAAACCCATGCAGTAATGCAACTTATCAGCCAATCAAACGGCAGTAACACAGTGCATGTAAACATGATCAAGATGACCTGCTCATGTTGAAACCAGGTTTAAGAACAGAGGAGAAAGGTGCCTTAAGTGACTTTGTACATAGTATGGTTTTAGAGAATGGGATGAATGAGAATATACCTTGTTGATGGTTGAATAGTAAGAATCGTGGGGTCCAGGAATGAGTTCAAAAACACAGATGTGGAAGTTAGCATTTTCGCACTTCTGATTCCTGCATCTGAAAGTCAATGAGATTTAAGGTGTCGTTTTTGGATAAATAATATCTGAAATGAGGTTTTAGCGGCACGGTGGCACAGCAGGTAGTGAACATGCCTCACAAGAAGGTCTCCGGCTTGATTCCCAGGTCAGACAGGGCCTCTCTGTGTTAAGTTTGCATGTTCTTCACATGCATGCAAGGGTTCTCTCTGGGCGCTCTGGCTTCCTCCCACAGACCAAAAACATGCGCACAAGGTTAACAGGTGACTCTAAATTGCCTTTAGGTATGACTGTGAATGGTTGTCTGCAAAGACTAAAATGTTAAGACAAACAATGAATAAAAATGAAATAAAATCTTGATAAGATATAAGATTAAAATAAATAAATATAGAAAAAAATAGGTAAATGAACAGTAGGTGCTGCTCTCAGGTCTTCAGGTAGACTGACCCACAGACGAAGACTGTACTATTGAAATGATGCTTCACCATATGTCTTAGTTCCTACTTTGGGTACTATCAAAAGGCCACTACCTGAAGACCTGAGGGCTCTACTCGGTTAATAGGGTAAAAGCAGATTTGATAAATAAAAAGGAGGAAGACCTTTCAGGGATTTAAAAACTAGTGAAAGAACCTTAAAATCAACTCCAAGAGATACAGGCAGCCAGTGCAGAGACTTTAAAATCGGGGTGATGTGGGCTCTCTTTCTGGTCTTTTTCTTCTGTAAATGTTGCCACATGGGGATGTCTTTCCGAAGCATAAAATTTCTTTTCATTGTTTTGCTGATGATGTCCAAATAAATATGCCGCTAAGGTCACAAGGCCAGGACACTGTGCAGGCATTTCTTGATTGCCTCAGTGATGTTAAGGATTTGATGAGGGAGAATTTTCTCAAACTCAATGAATCCAAGACGGAGATCATCTTGTTTGGAGGATGCACCTCCACAGCGGCCTGCTTTGCCGAAAACCTGGGCCCTTTGAGTTCCACCATTCAGTCAACTGTTAGGAACCTTTGATAACAATTTTAACTTTGATAAGCAGATCAGTGCTGTTGTGAAAGCGAGCTTTTTCCAACTCCGTCTCTTAGCAAAGACCAAGCCCTATTTCTCACAGGCTGATCTTGAAGAGACTATCCATGCCTTTGTTACGTGTAAACTGGACTATTGTAACTCCTTATACATTGGCATTGATAAGTCATCCATTAATCGACTTCAGATCATTCAGAACATTGCTGCTCGACTCCTCTCTGGCAAGAAAAAGCGCAACCACATCACACCAGTTTTAGCGTCCCTCCACTGGCTCCCAGTCCACTTTCGCATCGATTTTAAACTTCTTTAATTGCTTTTAAAGCCCTCAATGGTCTTGCCCCTCCTTATCTGTCTGAAATCCTACATCACCACTCCCCAACCAGAGCCCTAAGGTCTTCTGACAAGCTGCTACTGGAGATCCCCAAAACCAGACTTAAGTCGAGAGAGGACAGGGCCTTTGCAGTGGCTGCCCCTGGACTGTGAATCAGCCTCCCCATCCATATAAGAGCCTCCAAGCCTTAAATCTTCCTTAAAGGCCCACTTCTTCTCCCTGGCGTTTCATCAATAAGCTCATACAAATCACAGGCACTTTAGTTTTTTTACTTTTACTGTTTTACTGCAATGTTTTTATATTTTTATTGTTTTTATTGTTATATTTATTTCTATGTATTTGTGTACAGCACTTTGATCAACTGTTGTCTTCTTGAAGGTGCTCTGTAAATAAACTTGACTTGACTTGACTTGGTCTTCATCAGCATGCCAGCAGCTGAATTTTGAAGCAGTTGAAGCTGTGAGATGTTCTTTTTAGGAAGACCAGAAAGAAGAGCATTACAATAATCAATCCTTCAAGTGATAAAAGCATGGATAAGAGTCTCTGCATTGACCCGAAAGAGAAACTGGTGCACTCTGGAAATGTTCTTTAAATGATAAAATTATTGAATGAATGAATGACAACTGGGATAGGCTCCAGCCCCCCTGTGACCCCGAAAGGGATAAGCGGTATAGAAAATGAATGAATGAAGATTTGCAAACAAAACCACCATTTAAATGCTATATTTTACAGCATTAAGTACATCAAGTATTACCCTGCTTTCGAGATTTACAGCATTATTGTGTTTTAAAAAGGAGGGTTGTTGATGGACTACAAAACTGGCTGTGGATCCATGCTATCATTTTGGATTGCTTTTTAATAAACAATAATAAAAAGCACCATAGCCACAACCATGGGGATCAGGTTGTTCAGGCTGTTTTATTAGAAGGAAATCATTTTACATCAGATTACAATGTGACGTTATGTAAGGGAAGTGTGGTTGCTGCTTCTAAAATCGATGGTCTGGTGGTGTAACTGTGTGTGGGGGATATTTCTTGGCATATTTTGGGACCCTCAGTATACTTTAAATCCCTGCAGCCTTCGTGAGAAATGGGAGAGTTGCATTATAAATCCTGTATCAACAGTGTGGTGCTATCATGTCAGTACAGAACAAAATCTGAGGAATGATAAAACACTGTTCAATCTATGCCACAACGAATTAGAGCAAAGGGGGTCCAACCTGGTGTTAGCATGGTGTGTCTAATGAGCTGCTGGTGAGTTTTGGTGAGTTCATTCATATAACAGATGTTTGTATTTCTTTAAAAAATGTTTGCAGCAGCAGAACATTAGTCTTGTGTCATGCTCAAGCTCCATCACTCCTAGCAGATTTATTTTGCAGAGATAGAATCTTACACCCCCTGTTTTTAGTCGACTTAAATGTATGTTAAATATTCTGTATTTAACATGTAAGGTCCCTGCCGATCCTCACACTTTGTAATTAACGTTATCCTGCTCTTCTCACCTCTTCCTCTCAGGGTGGGGTCCACTTTGCAGGTGAGGTGTGAACTCAGTGACCTCTTGACTCACCAGCCCTCCCCTCCCGCTCATTTGGAAAGAATTCATTCACAGTTCCTTATTTCCTTTTCATTGCCCCTCTCTTTCCAGCGGTCCCGCCCCCTTGATGCCCCCTCCTGGGGCAGTTAAAGTGCAGCTGTCGCTCTCTGCTCTCCATTATCTGACCTCCGGGGGCTGAGCGGGATGAATACAGAGCAGGACAGAAGCGGAAAAGAAAGAGGAAAGTAGAGTAGGAGATGATATTTTAACATTTCTGGGAAGCCGTGGGTGCAGTGGGGGATTACTTGAACAGGTGTTAGCCTGGTCTCTTTCTTTCCTGTGCTCCCACGTTTCCTTTAAAACAGTAATAATTATTCCAGAATAAGTTTGAATCATGAGCTAAGAGGAGAGAACAAAGCAAAGTCTAATTGTAAAAGCTGCATTATCACTGCTTTATTTCCAAAAAAGTCTTTCCGGTTCTTTACATATTCTTGGCATTGGCTGGGTTCCTCAAAAGCTCTTTTTGTGTTTGTAAATGGTATAATGTTTATTTTAGTGGGCAAGCTGAAGACAAAACAGTCCTTCGAGCACGTTGGCCATTGCAGACTAGAAAATTGCTTTTGGTTTGTTTTGACCATCTTGGGGAATAATATAGTAGTATAGAAAATTAAACATTGATAAGTAGGAGCAGACAAACAGAATTTCAGATTGAAGCTGATAATATAACTGATTGATTTTATTCTGGCACAAAACATCACAACAAGACAATATTGCTAGGCTCCTGTGCTGCCTGCGATGGTGATTGTTTGCCTCCAGTATTGCTCATTTTGCCATCTCATCATGTTGAGATGTCACTCCTGATGTAAGCTGTAATAGTGTGTTTTTGTCTTTCCATCCAACAGAATCTACTAACCAAAGAGCCAACTCATAAGCCCCATACATGCTGCTGTTTCAAACCATTAGGTTTGCACCCATACGGCCTAAAATTTTTACCACACCTAAACACCTATGAATAAAGTTGTTTTTAACATTACTAATAGGGCAGGAGTCATCAGGAATGATGAAAGGCGAAGTGTTGATCCAGCATGTGGTCCCAAACCACACAAGAGTGCTTCACTTCCTGATTTGGAAGGAGTTAATTCAGAGGAAAGAACTAATCAATTACAGATCAATAATCAATAGAAAACACAGATCTACTTGGACTAATGGGCAACAGATGGAACAACCACAGTCAACATTAGGAACAAGCCCATGGTTATGATGAAGTTTACTTTGTGCAACATGTAGGCTGTGCTGGTTTGTCGGCCCCTCCCCTCGCCCCCTACATTAGCTGAGAAGGCCCAAGAAAGGTTGAGGATCACTGACATAAATTCTGTTGAAACACAACCACACACAAACAAAACCTCCTCCAAGTAACCCCTCAGATGATCCTGTTCACCTGTGACAATGTTTAGCTTCCCGTCAGCTCTCCCTTCTCTGAACACACACTCTTACACAAACACTGTCACACAAACACACATCCTCAGAGGGTCATCACAGAGTTGACCACCACCTGCCTGGCCCTGACCCTTCCTCTCCTGTTTTACGATGCAGGGTGAGTGTTAAATTGCCTTGACCCCTCGTTCAACTCGGCCAAACTGATCCTGAGAAGTGAGATGGATAGGATGGCGGGCGGGCCGGCAGACTCGCGGGTGAAACACAGATCAGTTAACATGCTGGTTTCCTCATGGTCAGGGTAAAATAGCTGCTTAGTGGAGCGAGGATCAGCCACATTAGCCTGCTGTCACCTCTTTTTGTTGGAGACCTAATTATAATACAGCAAAGAGAAGTTTTGTGTGATTTCAAGCAAGAGTTTTCATGTCTCACTAATGGAGCAAAATACATATCCTCACTTGGAACATGCAGAGGCCAAAGAATAATTGTAACTTTAAGGATGCGGACTTGCATTAAGACCAGCCTGTCATGCCCTTCAGATTGAGCTGCAGCTGGTGGTGTTGGTCATGTCGACAAACCAAAATGTATTGAGTTGATGCTATGTAAAGACGTAATCAGAGACTGGTGGTAACTTGTTCACTGAACCCACATGGGGCTTGTAGTGTGAGTCTGGGATCCATACTCAAGATTTCCCACTGCTATACAGAAGTATTCTTTTGCCAACATGATGAGTTCATGTTGGGTTTTGGATGTGTGTATATTAGAGCTGAAACGATTCCTCGAATAATCGCGAATATTCGATTACAAAATATCTTCAAGGCAAATTGTGTGCCTCGAAGCCTCGTTTAATATATAATTATACATATAAAATATATATCTGGACTACTATACAGTGCACAGTGTTTGACACGGACGGTCATTTCTGTGGCACAACGCGCCTGCTACCTCCGCTGCTGCACGGCTTGTAAAATCATGAAGGAAGAGAAAAGAGAGGGACAGAAAGGAGAGAGTCCACAGAAGAAATGACAGAGAGTCCCAAGTCCCAAGTGTGTGGTCGCTACAAGAGGGGACGAAAAAAAAAACAAAAACAGTGCAGTGGGTCTGATGTCAAATGGAGTTAGCTTAGCATGTAGCTTAGTGTGATAGCACGTCGTCAATGCTGCTTGCTCGTCCACAGTAAACATCCGGCCTGTGCGTGAAGTCCGCACTCCTCAGAACAACACAACAGGATGACACTCATGATACATCAACAGAAGCAGCTAATGTGATCAATAACTGAGATATGGGCTAGTAAATAACCTACTTTGATTATGGCTCCGTGTAAAGGCTGGTTCAGAACGTAAATCAATGCAGAGGCTACTTGCCCAGAATCATGTGTATTTTGTTCACATACTTTTCACATCCAATAACTTTACATTTAATTTGATTGCAGAGAGTAGAAGAGGAAAAACTGACAGTGAGTAGAGGAAGTAGGTGTAGGGAATGCTTTCATATGTTATAGAAATGTTCATTAGCTAGTTAAATGATCTTAGTATCTAAGTATGATATTATTTGGTCCTAGAAATAAAGTAAGCAAAATAAGAACATCAATATGGTACAGTAGTAAAGGCAAAATTTTAGCAAAAAGAGACAAGCATGAACACAAAATAAAAATAACCATACACTAAACAAAAATACTGAAAAAGCAAGATATGGCCCAGAGTAAATATAAAAGTATAGATTTTGATTTTGAGATCTCATTTATGCTAAGAATGTACAAAATAAGAAAAATAAGTTGTTAATTTAAGTGACCTGGCTTTTCTGTTTTGTGTGTTACTAATAATAATAATGTGTAGTAATTCACTGTAAAAAAAAAAAAAGCAATTTAACTGTTATCCGATTACTTGATTACTCCACAAAAATTTGCTAGAGTAATCGATTACAAAAAGATTCGATAGCTGCAGCTCTAGTGTATATATATGTATATGTATATTTTATATAGGCATATATGTTTCTATGCATATTGGGAGTTTTAAGCTCTATTGTAAAGTTTCTTGAGGTAACACTTGTTATGAACTGGCGTTATACAAGCAAAGATTGATGATATGTGTTGCTTTGATGCGTAGTTGGTCCCAGGGCCACAGTTTGGCTCTTTTTGCTGACATATAGGGAAACGTTAAGCCATTGAGCTACGAGGGTCTAAGTCAATGTAAGTTGGACAACAGTGATGTTTGTGGAGGGTGTTGTAAATGCCAGATCTCTACTGACCTGCATCCTGTTGTCTTGAACTGCTTTCTCCTCAGGACTGGACTTGAGATCTACGAATCTGTGTACCCTCTTATGAACAGCCATCTTTTTCTATAGGCACAGAGGCCAGATGAAGCTGCACGTGGTGAAATGGCATATCTGTCCATTTTAAATGGCTTTCAGTGAGTGAGTGTTACATTTGTAGGATGTGTTAGGCCAATGCTCACCTAACTTAAGCATGTTCCCCGTGCCTCAAGTGGGGTACACACATAAAGGTTATCAGGCTGTTTTTGTACAGACTTTCCCCCTTCCCAACCAAGGATGGCAAACCCCAGATTATCTTATGTCTTATTATCCTCCTTTCTGAGGTGTGTTAAGAGTTATTTTGTCCATATAATCAGCTCTGAAACAGGTTGGGGAAGACAATTGTAATTATATAACACTTGTTCAAAATTTACCACAAATTATCTTTTCTATACGAGGAAAGCTGGATTTACTCGAAGTCGCATGACTCTGTAGTTACATGACCAGTGCGCCAATCAAGAAGGCGGAAGCTGGCTGAGGAACATGAAGCAGGCTTGGCTGCTGGTCTACTTATTTGGGAAGCTTGTATACATATTAATAACACCGCTTATAAAGGGCTGTTGTGGTCTGCAATTTCCTATCTACACAGTATGAGATAAAAAAAAAGAATGAAAAAATCCGTTCAGTATATCCTTTGAAAAGCTGCACACCAGTTTATTTCCAGTCAAATGACCCTAAGAACTCATGCGATTATGAACATGGTCTGTGAGTTGGTCTGTCAAGTCCATCCAATTCCCTCATCTCTCGCCTCCATCAGCCTTAGTCATCAGTGCGCTGGTCGAACCTGCTCTCCTCTACCTCCGGTGAGCAGCTAGCAGCGTTCTGGCTACCTCCTATCATGGGAGCAGAAAAGCCTAGAAACCGAGACCGGAAACCCGCCTCCCTCACCCGCTGGGCCTAACGGAGCTCTGCCCCACGGTTGCAGAAGACTATTAAGCCAGCGGCTAACGGTTAACGGCTAACAGCTGTGAACGTAATAGCCTCAGCCAGCGTCGGTAGACCTTCAGCATCAACCGTTTGCCGCACTGGCTGTTCAGGATGGCCGCTTTTATTTTGCTGATGAGGAGATGCGTCTGCTGAATAACTCTGGTTAGTTTGTGCCTGCTCAATAATCTCTGTAAAGGGGCCAGGTTAGCCTGTTGGCCGCTAATAAAACCTTAGCTATAATTGGGCTAGGGGAGGGACAGGCTAGAGAAAGATAAATCTCCCACACTGCCCGCTCTGGCGGGCTGCTAAAACCACATTAAGCCGCTTTCAGTCGAAATAGCTACTGCTGTGTGTTACAAGGGGGATGTCTGAGTGGATGATACTTTCAGTTGAGCTGAGGCTGTTTCTGAGTTGAGGTTTACTGCTGATATTATTGTGCTAAAAATATTCATGCTCTGCTCAAGAGGCTTTATGAAGTCTGCCAGGCTGAAGATCTTGAAGGAAAATTTCTGATTTTAGATAAGCTTCTCAAAACAAGTTGATGGACTCTTTTTAGCTAACATGTTAGCGCTGTCTCCGAGATTTTTCCTCTGTCTTTTCTGTTTGATTATGAGTTTTGGTCAAAAATAGTCCCAGACACAATTATAACCCTCCTTTCATCCTCTTTAATATTTATTGTGTTGTTGTTAGCTATGTTGTGATATAGGTGTTATGTGCCTGAGATGGCATCTGATTCAGAGTCTTCAGTCAATGATTAACTTCATGTTTGCACAGATAAGGGTGCGAGGATGTGCAGATAGAGACCAGGATAGATGGGCACATGGAAAGCGTCTTTAAAAGTAAACAACTGATGATATTTATGATTTAAAACATGAGGGATTATATGTAACAAGGTCTGAAATGATAGATGCTTAGACAATAGTAGAAGTCACTTTATAGTGTCTTGTGTCATGATAAAATAACTGCAGGATCAGCAGCCTCCTTTCCTTCCCGCTCTGTCTGCAGTCCTGCATGTAGTGAACTATCTGTGAACCATCAATGCAAACTGAGCTATCCTGTGACACAGGGAAGCCAACATCCCATGCATTCATATCCTGTCCTGTATTCCCTCGCAGCGTTTTTGCTGTTTTTTGTGAACTTATGTTACTAGAAGCTTCTTTCTGTCAGCATAATGTGGCAGCAGTTTGCTAAATCTGCTAAAATCTGCCTTCGCTCCAAGGTTTTACACGTCTAGATTCCGGTGGAAGAAGCTTGTCGTTGACACAAAGAGGATATAGATTTCAGGATGTTTCCTCTTCTTACCTTCCACCTAAGTGTCAGTCTGACAGACGGAGGCCCACGGGCTCAGTGTCAGGGCTCTGTGGAAGACATCACAGTGGTTACAAAGAAAACTGTAGGTCAGAGGTTGTTCTCTGCTGAACGTCAGGAGCCGGTGAGTCTGCCTGATGGACTTTTAGTACAGGAGTGTCTCTGTGGAGTTTTCTCCAAAACAAAATATATTTATTTGTACTTTTTCTTCTTGTATGAGATAAATGTTTTAATGGAGGCTCTTAATTTGTGACATGGATCCATGACTTAAGATGTCAGCATCTTTCTTCAGCTAACAATCAGCTGAGCTATATTCAGATCTATCCACAAGCTCTATTTTAATCTTTTAAGCTTTCTTTTTAGCATCTGCTGAGCTAACAGTCTACCAACTAATCAACTGAGCAACCTATCAAGCTAAATTTTTAGCTATATAGCTAACAAGCTAACTTTCAAGATATAAATAAAGCTGTCCTTGAGTTTTCGATTCAGAAATCTATCAACAGAGATGTTAGGCAGCCTATAAAGCTATCTATTAAGCTAGCAGTACAGCTAGCAATCAAGATGTCTTTTGAGAAATCTATTAACTTTTCAATTAAGCAAGCCCACTATCAGGGCTTTATTTGGAAGAAACTCTAACAATTGATTACATACAATGCTAACTTTTGAGTTGTCAGGACATTCAGTGAGCAAACTATTGGTCACAATCTGCCAATTTTAAAGCTAACTGTCACACTACCAACTAAACATTACAGCTCTCCAAAATGCTATCAACCACGTAACCTCTCAGGTTTTTTATTGAGCCACTAAGCTATAAAGCTCTCCAGTTAACTTTCTAGCTATCTATTAGGTCACTAATCGTAGTATAGAGCTAATACATTTATAGAGCAATCTATCTAGATACTGTATCTGTTGAGCTATCTGTCAACCTAGTTTTCAACTACCAAATTATCTATTGTGTAACAAGGATTTATTAAGCTATTAAAATAAACATCATGCTATCAGTAAAGCTGTCCTTTAAGCTCTCTATTAAGCTCTCTGTTGAGCTTTTTCATTTTTTAAAAAGAGGGTTTTTTAAAAAGTAAAAAAATAACAAATGTGTTTCATTCTTAGAAAGATTTTACGAAGTTAAAAAATTTAAATAGGAATAAAACATAGTTGAGATGTACACACTGCTTAATTTTCCTGTAGTTACCTGCATAAAGAGTTTGTCATAAAACTGACCCCTGCAAAACGTATTTCAGACTTTAACAAAGTTAAGCGTTTTCAATTCAAAGTGTTCAAAGGCATTTTTCTTGACTATTATCCACAAATTAAAGAAAAACTTTCTGATGGTTAGAACCTTGAAGCTTAAAAAAGCTGACCAGATCTGACCTTGATGGTTTAAAAGGCCTCTGTGTTGATTAACATCCACCCTGCTGACACTGAACCTTCAACATCTCCAGGAGTTCTCTATGTGTCTGACCCTGACTTTTGACCTTTGCCTGTCAGGAATCAATAATCAGACATGATGAAATGAGGCTGAGAGTAAAGTTGAGCGTTGAATGCCTCAGAGGGGGGCAGCAGCCAGGGAAAACATCACATTAGACACACTAAAATATTTACAAGGCTCTGTCGGCTCTCAAGCCTGCAGCCTTCATCATGTGCCAGCGCTCTGCCATCCGGTGTGGCCCCCGCTGTTTGTTAATGGACTTCCTCTTCTGCTCTAACAGAGGGATGGCTGCTGCTTTTATACGCTCAAGGCCTTTTAAAGGAGACTGTTTGGAGAGAATAACAAGATACAGGTGTTAGAGTGAATGCTGGTTAAGGGAACTAAAGAAATGAATGCTTAATCCATAAAAGTCACATGCTTAAATAGGCATCAGAGTAATTAATGCATTAAAGCCTGCAAGGGATACCTTCATTATCATATATTTAAAAATGAACTGCAAACATCCAAACATATGACAATACTTAACCTGCCATGTGAGTGCCATACGCTGTTTTTCTGCCTGTCAAAAGGTAAACTCCACACTCTGGTGATGGGCAATATCAGACTTTACAAAGTGATAAGATACAAATAATTTTTGCTTTAATTCTGTCAATACCAATGCTGATACTCATCCCAGTTATGTCCTACCTGGAATATACAGTATTTTTGATATGGTGTTTTTAATTGACAAAAGGACAAAAATACATCGTGTAGTGTAGACTCCTGACCACCAGATCTTAATTTAGCTTTTTAATCTTGATGGACCAAAATCTCTGAAAGATGTTTCCAGCAGCTTGTTGAATCTCTGCCATGAAGATTTAAGTAAGCTCTAAAAGCTTTAGAGGTCAACCAGGTACTTGCAAGGTTTACCTAATATAGTGGTCAGCAATGTTGGAAGTAACAGCGTTAGAAATAACAGCGTGACTAATTCTGTTTTTTTTTTCCAAGTAGCAGGTAATCTAATTCATTACTATTTCAAACGTTACAACGCTTTTACCAACAGTGAAATGTGGCACGTTACTTTGCACTGATATCAAGCAGCTGATATCCGACCTTGCACAGGAGCTGCGCCGCTAACAGACAGACAAGAAAACTCAATGCCAAGTCTGCTTATTATAGGCCTAAGCGACTTTTGGTTTCTTTTTGTAACTTGCATGTGTATATTGGGAGTTGTTGGTTGCATTTTTTTGTTTTGTTTGTTTTGTTTTTTGGGCTTGTTCCAATAGTGCAGTTGCTCATTTGGACTTGTTGTGTCCCCAAACCCTGAAGGAATTTGGTGCATGATCTACCATCAATATAAACCCAATTCAGAAGTTATAAAAATCATCTTATCCCACCCTAACACTAATTAAAATATTACTGTAAAAATGATGTTTCCGCCTAAAATAAATCCTTATAGCCAGAATTAAATTGATTTCTAATGTGGCTACTACTGTTAACACCATAATAACGATGTAGAGGAAGGATACAACTTAGATAAAAACCTGACTTGTCTTTTCGGTTACAAAAATCAAGGTTAGATGGACTGTTTAGCAATAATGGAGTACATATAGTCCCTTCTCTCACTTCTATATAAAGAAAAGGACGTTCCACCTCCAAACAAAAGGATGTTTAATAAGTAAATTAAGAGACAAAAAAAAGAAATATGACTTTGAAATTGAAATGTAACATTGATAAAATGTCTCTCTTTAAAAATGCTTATTTCAATTGCAAAATCTGGCGACACAGCTAGCTGCAGCAACAGAGAGTCTGGAGCAGTCTGTGGAGTTACAACTGGTGTTTTCAGGATGGATGTTCAAGAAGTTAAAGGCAAGAACACACATGTGAAGTGTACATTATGCCCTAAAGCAAAGTGTTTGTCTGTTGTAAGTAAATCTAAAATCTAGTGACCAAAAATACCGAGAACTCCGCTGATGATGTCAGAGCTGCTGCAGCAGGTAACAACAAGGAGCAGCAAAAGCTTTTTCAAAAAAGCAACACATCAATTACATTCCCTGGTAATTAATTACATTTATGAAGGAGTAATTCCATTAGTAATTCAGTTACTTTTTTGGGAAAGTAACTGGTAACTATAACTAATTACTTTCTTAAAGTAACATGCCCAACACTGGTGGTCAGTGGGTGAGGAATACATTCTTGAAATCTGGTTGAAATTGTCCTTATGACTGTCCTTCCAAAGTACAGGTATAAAATTTGTCCAGTGCATAGCTGGCCTGAGTTCTATTTTAGTTAATGAAGAAAATAGTGCATAGTGCAGTTAATTCTTCTTTATAAAGGATCTGTGCTTTTTGTGCTACAAAGTTGATGATTCCACCCAAAAAGGTTTGCATTTAAGCTTATGCACTAGGAAAAAAAACAAGTTAAAGCTTCTTGTTAATGAATTACTGTCTAACATATGAAATAATTTTAGTTTTTGTACCTTCCCAACAACTGAAAAAGGTTCCAGGTCATAAACCACACATATTCAGGCCATGCAACCAGAGTTTTAACAGGGTCACATACCCAGCAGCATTGGGTAAGAGCAGCATAATGCGTCTATTTTGGGAAATGTCAACAATCCCATGAAGTGTACTGTTTGCCAGCCAATAGTTGTTGAAGTGTGCTTGGATGCTGGAGCGATGATTTCCTCCCACTGCCTCCATTATTAGCTCTCTTCCCTCTGCTCTACTGCTGCTGAAGTGGCACAGTTGTGTCAGCAGGATTACTCATACCTGGGCTGGATACACTGAACCGGGCTCTGCCTTAATCACCCACTTCCACTTCCTGTTCCTCGACTTGCCAAAAACCTGCCGTGGGCGACGCTGATGACGGGAAACGACGCAGACGTACTGACGAGGAACAGGAGGGAGAACTTGAGGAGGATATTATTATCGTTACACTAATTTATGGCTGGGAAGAAAAGTGCGGATGTCCTGAGTTTGCACAAGTAAGAACATATACTTAAAGAGGAATGAGGGTTTGCTGATTTACCTGGGAGAAGATATTCTGCACGACTTTACAAAAACTTTGGTGCCTCAAAAGTTATACAACGAGCACAAAGGGTCCAAAATTATGCATAACTATTATTAATGAGAAAGGAATGCATTTAAGTCATCCATGCATGCCTTGTGCATAGATGCATGTTTGAATATTGAATCTCTAAAAGGGGTCTTTAAAAGACAAGTCCATGGCATCCGAACTTCTCCCTCTCCCAATCTTTGAACAGACCTTCCATTGTGACATCAAACCATTATTTTATTGACAGTTTAAGCCCATTAGCTTGTGGTAGCGAGCCCAGGGTAAAGCAGGGATTGTTTAAGATATGACCAACTAGCACGAAGAAGACCAACCAACCAGTCAAAGCAGACTGGGCCTCTCCCTTAAAATGGCAGGAGCTCTGACAGAGAGTCTCAGACAGATTGAGAATAGAGGTGGATCAGGGGTGCTCAGCATATGAACACTAGAGAGCTATTTGAGCATTACTGATTGTTAACATACTCAAGCAGTCGTGAAATATTTAAACCAGAGTTATGGCAGTTTATGGGCTCTATAAGGCCCCGTTCTCCACTTTGTCCCTGTCTACTCTGTGGTAATTGGTCAGTTCAGTGGTGCTTGATGCCATGTTGTCAAAAACTCTGGTTACAGAGCAAAAACTAAAGAATGAGTGCATCCAATGGGCTTAAATTGCCGATAAAACAATGGTAGGATGTCACAGTGGTAGGTCTGTGCAGAGGGGGTGGGGGCGACTCCCTGTTTCAGGCATCTACTGGCACTGTAAACATGAGAAAGGGGAAAGGGAAAGTCCTGGTGTTGCTGATGTGCATCAAAGTGCTTTATCACACAGAGAATGCATGTAAAACACACTGAGTGCAAATGCAACTTGAATAAGCAGAATGTGGTCTCTTAAAAAATCACAAGGACAACAGTGGTATTGGAAGGGCTAAATATTTATTTCTGTGTTTTAGAATAATAACTGCAGCACATACTTGAATATTTAGAGGTGGGGCTTCGTTGACTGATAGGTCTGCCCGTGTAAAGGCCTGGGGCCTGTCTTTTAGACTGATAAAATTAAGGCTAAGACAGCATTTTCAACATGGTGACCAAAATCACTGTGCTTTCATCCATCTTCAGAGACCTGTGATCAACATCACACTATCACATCAGACTATGACCATGTTTGACACAGTCTGTGATGATAGCTCTATACTGCATCTTAGTTAGACACAACAGCACTGGGACACTGAAGGTGTAAATAAGAGAGAGAGCTAACAGACAACACAAGAAAGCAGCATCAGTCTGTGTTATGCCTCTCATTTCCAAAGCACCGCTTAAATGATAACGACTATTTATACTCCTCTTGAGTTCACTGTGTGGGCCCGATGGAGACGGCGACGATGATTCACAGATCGCCTTTTGTCAGGAAAGAGCTTTTCTTTCCTGTCGCTCGTTCTTCTCCCTCTCTTCTTCATTCTGTTCATCTCTCTCCTAATATCTTCCATCTCTTTCTTCAGCTGTGCAATAATAGAAAGATCTTGTAGTCTACTCAGGTAGAGTCTGTGTGGGCGGAAGGACACGTTGACTAAAGGTTCACAAAGGAGCCAATGAGAGTGTTTTTTTTTAAAGTAAAGCTTTCATAAGCCTGACTCATGGTTAATTTGATGGTTACTGTAAGTCACTGCTTATGTCTGATCAGTCATGTTTCTGTTCTACTTTCCAGCTGGTTCAGTCGATGAAAAAAATCTGGACAAAAGCTCCTTCTGAGGTTTAATTCTGGCTCAAATGAGTCACACAAACTGCTAATGAAATGAAGAAAATGGAGAAATAATTCCTTTTCACTGAGACCTACTTCTCCTACAAAACCATTCATATAAACTTACACAAACAGATGTTATTCTAATGTTGCACAACGTCACAGTAACAAAGGCCTTGATGTGTCCCACATTTAGGGATGGGAAATGCAAAGATTTTTGATGCCTATGTTGGTAAAAGTTAACCTGGCACGCCAGATGGACCAGTCAATATATCATAGTAGTTTATCTGGAAAAAGGCCCATAGAAAGTGTTTGGAAATGGGCAGAATCTTTCAGAAGCATATCCGGCAGAAGATTGGATGATTGTTTCATCAATCAACATTTATTACAGTCAGGTAAAGTAGAAGACAAGTACTACTGAACAGAGTGAGAGCCACTTCATAAAACAAATCCTCTTAAACATGTCAGAAGTGCAGGGAAAATATCCTTTCTATTGAGAAGTTTGTTGTTTTGTTATATTTTGTTCATGTGACAAAGAAATGTGGTTTGGATCTTATAAAACTGCTACTAAAGCTGTTAGCATCAATGCTGGTCTCAATAAGTGCAGTCACTGCCTGATAAGGCTGATTAGGCCATGCTACTTTAGGCCAAGCCCAAACATTGTAGATCTTGGCCAGATGGATCTGCATCATTACAGACAACGAATCAGGTGGATCCACCTACTGCACTAGGTTAGATAAAAGCTGGTCAAGGTTTTCAGTGGCAACAATGCCAAACACATATCACCCCTGGTTTTCAAAGCTGTACTGCATAGATAATTGTACAGGCAAGATGTTGGTACTTCCATCCACTGAATTGTGGGTATTTTATGTTTTTCAAAGGATTAATCAAATTTTTATCACCACCTTCCCCTGTCTGCCATGATTAAACTCTAGTATGTTCATTTTTGCTGACTGCCTCTGATTAGTGTGAAATCTCTGATTTTTAGTCATGTTACTGCCCATCTGCACATATTCAGTCATGCTGTTAGTAATAGTGTGCCTCATCGGGTTTTTAATGCTCACCTAAGAGAATAAGCAAACAGAATAAGTCACTTACTTTGATTTTATGTACAAAACCCAAAACCAGGGAAGTTGGCACGTTGTGTAAATCATAAATAAAAACAGAATACAATGATTGGCAAATACCTTTCAACTTATATTCAATTGAATACACAGCAAAGACAAGATACTTAACATTGGAACTGGTAAACTTTGTTATTTTTCGCAAATATTTGCTCATTTGGAATTTGATGCCTGCAACATGTTTCAAAAAAGCTGGCACAAGTGGCAAAAAAGACGGAGAAATTTGAGGAATGCTCATCAAACACTTATTTGGAACATCCCACAGGTGAACAGGCTAATTGGGAACGGATGGGTGCCATGATTGGGTATAAAAGCAGCCTCCCTGAAGGGATTTTATCATCTATGGTCCGTAATATCATCAAAAGGTTCAGAGAATCTGGAGAAATTACTGCACGTAAGCGGCAAGGCAGAAAACCAACATTGACTGCCCGTGACCTTCAATTCCTCAGGCGGTACTGCATCAAAACCGGCATCACTGTGTAAAGGATATCACCACATGGGCTCAGGAACACTTCAGAAAACCACTGTCAATAACTACAGTTCATCTACATCTGTAAGTGCAAGTTAAAACTCTACTATGCAAAGCCAAAGCCATTTATCAACAACACCCAGAAACATCGCCGGCTTCGCTGGGCCCGAGCTCATCTAAGATGGACTGATGCAAAGTGGAAAAGTGTTCTGTGGTCTGACGAGTCCACATTTCAAATTATTTTTGGAAACCGTGGTCGTTGTGTCCTCCGGACCAAAGAGGAGAAGAACCAGCCGGACTGTTATAGGCGCAAAGTTCAAAAGCCAGCATCTGTGATGGTATGGGGGTGTATTAGTGCTCAAGGCATGGGTAACTTACACATCTGTGAAGGCACCATTAATGCTGAAAGGTACATACAGGTTTTGGAGCAACATATGTTGCCATCCAAGCAACGTCTTTTTCATGGACGCCCCTGCTTATTTCAGCAAGACAATGCCAAGCCACATTCTGCACCTGTTACAACAGCGTGGCTTCGTAGTAAAAGAGTGAGGGTACTAGACTGGCCTGCCTGTAGTCCAGACCTGTCCCCTATTGAAAAAGTGTGGCACATTATGAAACGTAAAGTACAACAACAGACCCCGGATTGTTGAAATACTTAAGCTGTACATCAAGCAAGAATGGGAAAGAATTCCACCCAAAAAGCTTCAAAAATTGGTCTCCTCAGTTCCCAAATGTTTGTTGAGTGTTGTTAAAAGGAAAGGCGATGTAACACAGTGGTAAAAATGCCCCTGTGCCAACTTTTTTGCAATATGTTGCTGCCATTAAATTCTAAGTTGATGATTATTTGCAAAAGAAAAAAGTTCCTCAGTTTGAACATTAAATGTCTTGTCTCTGCAGTGTATTCACTTGAATATAAGTTGAAAAGGATTTACAAATCATTGTATTGTTTTTATTTACGATTTACATAACGTGCCAACTTCACTGGTTTTGGGTTTTGTAGTTAAAGGGATCTAACATCATGTAGTTGTGTTTTCTCAAAAAAAGAAAAAAAAAAACGGTGTTACTTCAGCTCTCAGTTGTGGTTTATTTGGCAGGTTGTCTCTTTAAAAAGCCGGTGTTCACTGAGTTCACACAACCTGCACTTTTCCAGTCAAGCCTCTCCTCCACAAGCCATTCCAGCTGGATCTCTTCTCATGCCTACAATGGTAAAAAGCTGAACCATGAAAATTGGATGTTCCCCCCCGTGGGTATACCCGGTATCTGGGTCGGCTCAGTGTGGCACGTGCAGACCCTGATGGTGAGCTCCATCAACATCCTCAAAATCCTTCGGATTCACACATGGATCACAGAAGGAGGGGGCGATAAGCGGGTGGTGAGGGGGCTGCAGGAACAGGAAGGTGGGAGCCGTGAAGTCATGCAAACACTCCGAGTTACAAAGAGGACCTCAGAGAGATGTGAAGAGCCAAGCTGTTCAGGTGACAGTCTGGTTTTTGTGGAGTAGTGGAGTGAAAATTCAGGGCCAATTTGCAGCTCCATGAGGACAAAGACAGAGCCAATAATTCAAACTCTGTGACTATTTCTGTCACCAGTTCACACCTTGTTACTGGAGGATTTTAGTTCCATTTTTTGGTGTAATTTTTAGCACCTGCTGTCTCCTCGCACCTGCCTGAAACTGGAAATTCTGCACATCAGGAGACAGTTTTAGAAAGCCAGAAATATTGAGTGTGTTGCTTTCGAGTTTGAAATGAAAATGTTCTCCCATACCTAAGTTTACATTCTCTTATTTTACCTCATGCAGACTGGAACTACAATTTAGCCACAAAGTTAGCTTCTGAGGTACTTCAAAGTCTACAGCAGGGATGTTAAAACTTTTTACACCAAGGGCCACATACACAAGTATTCAGGAAGACTGGGCCACACTTCTATACCTACCTTAATTTATGTGGGTTAATGAAACCAACCCCTTTATGTTTTATAAGTTAATGTTCTTAAATAATTAGCCAATAGTAAGGCTTTCTTCTAATGGCTTGACATGACAAATTAGTCAATTTTTTGGGGATTTTGGAAGGATAATCATATTTTCTCATGTGAGATTACAAGCTGTGAGAGCAGAGGCCCTGATTGTAGGTGAATGGATCGTTTTTTTTGAGTGCCTCAGGTTCCAAATTGGATACGACCTTAACAATCTCCCTGTGGCCTAAAACACAAACTTATATTGGATCTTCACAAGTTTCTGTGCAGATTTTTTGTGTGGGATTTCCTGCAGCTGCAGCATTGGTCTAACGTCAGGCTCAGACTCCTTTTTTTTAGCTATAAGAAAAAACGATGCTTGGGACCTCATTTGAAAGAATACCAAGTCTGACATGAAGGTTACTTTCATTTTATTCTTTAAAAAGATCTGAATCACTCAGACAGCGCAGTGACCATGGACAAAAACACGGTTCAGGGTTCAGTTTGTTCTGTAAAAATATCTTTCTGTAATACCAAAGAGTCTCTGGATAAAGGCTTAAAAACGTGACGAGTGCAGCTCTAACTTTGGTTGAAATTATTATTTGTTTACTCTGAAATTATTAATAAACATTAGCGTTAAAGTTAGATCATGTTAAAAGGTTAAATATTTGACCAAAATGTCAGCAGACGGTTTCAGAGCGAAGTCTGGGTCGAGTTTAGGAAAGAAATTCTGTCTCACTGTGGAAACTGCGTGGGCTAAATGGCTGATAGAGAACATTGTGTTTGACTGTACGCACACACACACACTCACTGAGGAAGAGCAAAACAGAGTCTCCAGAAACAAAGCTCATCTTTCTGACTTTCCCCCCACTCCAGACATTCCTTCCCAGCATTCCTCAGGGCGTGGGTGGGGTCAGAGGTCCAGAGACACAAGTGATGGTTTTAACAGCGGGGAACATGTTAATGAAACTCACACACATGTTTGGGAGGACCATCTGTGATGTAACACATTCTCTGTCCCCAACCCACAACTTAACCTAAATCTAAATGTAAATTCAACACCACACCACACCACGAGATTTAACTCTTACTGACGACTGAAACTTAAAGTTTTTTTTACATTTTCTATTTGTCCCTTCTTCACATGCAGGCAGTTGGATTGCAACTTTTTAATGAGTCAATAAATATAGATGTAATTTGTCCTGCTGAACTTAAAATATGATGGAAATTTCTTCACAAAGCAACTGTAGCATGTCTTTGAAAGACTACAAGGTTATCACGCTGTAATTACAAGAGGTTTGTAGGAAATTATCAGAAGAAACTAAGTACGGCTACTGGAGGGCAGGCGCAGACAATAAAGACACTGAAACAATATTTGCAGTTGAATATGAAAATAAAGTGTACAAAGCAAAATCAACAAAATAAAGCCCTAATATTTACAAAACTGCAGTTCGAACTTCCAAGTGCAGATTTAGGCTTTGCCAATAATTTCAACACATGAAACAGGCAGTCTTCCCTGGTCTAGTTCCCTAATCAAAGAAATGATCAATTAAATGAGCTCAGAGTTCATAGGTTATGAGTTCAAGGGGTAATTAAAGAAGTGCACTTAGTCCAGAGCAGTGTCAGTGTGGTGATGGCGCTCAATTCGAGGAGTTGGGAGAGTAGGCAGGCTGAAGAGCCTCCTACCAGACCATCTGCAGGTAGAGCTGACTGTGACAAAAGGGTTCCTCAGGCTCCTGGCCTTGTTTCGTAGCTCGCCATCTGGTAGTTGGTCTTGAGGCCGGGCACCTGGCCTGCATGGACCAAACAATCCGCTTAGAAAACTCAATAGCTGTGTTCAAAATTGTCCACTCATTCACTCACTCACTATTCCCCATGTAGTGTAAATGAAATCGTGGACTACATAGGGAATGACCAAACGACATTTCGGACACTACACTTAAATTTTCATAATGTCATAGCGTCAGTAGATGAGCCGGATATTCCTGTGAGTGGGCGCGCCAAAAATCACGTAAACAAACCAGGACCTGAGGAGGATAAGTAGCAAATTTTGAAAGCCGTTTACAGCCGCTAAAAGACGTAAAACAAGATACGATAAGATGTTAAGGATACTTTAACATTTTTTTTACATTTATGAATGAAAGCAGCGCCTAACATGCTTCTTTCTCTTCTTCTTCTTCTATGGAAAACCTCGACCGCATTGCATTGTGGTATACGGGAGTACATTGTAGGGTACATCTTATATACACTCACTGTTGCAGTGCATTGTGGGTATTTTGTAGTGCACTATATAGTGAATGAATTTAACTGCTGAGAATTCAAACACTACAAAATGGCGAACACACTATATAGTGCACTATATCTGTGGTAGTGAGCGATTTCGAACACAGCTAATGTCACAGATGAAGCTAATGCTAAGCTAACATAGCATGTCACGTAATGAAGTAAAATGTCTCAAATCACAATCAGATTTACATTTGCAATCATCATGACTTCATTTTAGCAGGATAGCATATTAGCATGCTAATCATTAGCATGTTAGCATGACACATTGACATCAAAAATCAAACCTGTAAGTATAGATGAGTTCCCAGAACCTGCTGTTAGCATTAGCCTACACAACTATACTCCTCAAAAAAACTTTGTAAGCATTTTTGCAGTTGATTACCTCTCCTGTTAAATAAAACCAGAGTATTGTATTTTACACCACTTGAAAACCTGATAAGTCTTCTTTAAAACAAGCTATAAAACTTAGGGATTGAGTATTTGGAGAAAAAGCAACACAGCTAAACATGCGAATAGCACCTCAAAAAAAAGTGTTGCGAGTGGGAATTTTCATCTTGAGCGCCCCCTGAGGTCGGAATTTCCTACTGGGAACCCCAAAATTGACAACTGACTATGTCTGCCCTGGGTGTAAACAGATAATGATCTCCTTTTATATTCTGTTTATGAACACTTCTGACTTGTGTTTGTTGCACTAAATCATCTGTATTCATAACATTGTTCAGTGTTTATATATAGAAATGCTGCTATAGTGTTATTTACATTCTTCACATGGCATGTGCGAACTACAACTGCTAACAACAGCTTGGTGGATCGGCAAGTATTTTTCCAACTTTTTAACTCGAATACTGAAAACTCGGATATGACGTCATTCCCACTCCCTTCTTTCCAGTTCTGATGTAAATGGAAAGCAGCCTTTATCCACTTGTTGATCCATTTTGTAGTCCTCAAACAAATACATTAAAACTACAAAATGGATGTACATTTTTTTGTTGATCTACTTTTCATGTTTTTACAACCTTAGAGAATACATTTTAAATTCATATTGGATTTCTGTTAAATGTAAAGGAGAAGTCTATGTCACGCTCTTTACTGTCGTGTCTTCCATCAGTTCGGTGCGTCTAGCCATAGAAGAGGCCTCGTCCATGTGGGAGGTTTGCATTATCAGAGGTGATGATAGCTGAGTGTGAAAGTAGTGCTATAATGCAGAAACAGAGCCGACCTGCTGACGCAGCCAGAGGAAGAGTGTATTTACGAGAGCAAACACCATAAAGGCACCAGGTGTTTCCTGCTATCTCAGAGTTGACCTCTGGACCTCCATCTGCTGTTTGGCACCATTAAACCGTGATAAAGGTCAAGTGAACATTCACACAGTTGCCAAAACAAACCCTTTAGACCAACTTGAATTCTGTTTCCATGACGGTTTCTGCAGAAATTTTGTTACTGCTGTTAAAGAAATGCCAAAAAGAAGAGTATAAAATAAATTCTGGATTATCATGGAACATTAAAACTGGCCAGCAGGGGTTTTTAAATCTTGAAGTCCCTTTATTGAAACAAAAAATAAGCTCTACAGGAGTGAAGAGTTAGCAATGCTAAGTCATCACATAAAAATAACAAAGAACAAAGTACTAAACTAGTGGTAACTGAAGTTTAACAGAGCAAGACAAAGAGGAAATGGTTTATGATGAGGACATGGCCGGCTTCCAGCCACTAACATGTAAAGAGAGGAGGGATGCGGAACATTGTAAGGAAACACTGATTTATTACAAAAATAAGCAATGATGACAAAGACAATGCAAATTCAGATGCTGCCAAAGCAACCTAACAAAATAATAACTAAGAGGGGGAGTGGAGGTCCATCAAGAGCTGGGTTTGTCAGCCTCCTAGAGGCACTGACAAGCCTGATCTTTACACACATGAGAGCACCGGACCCAGATTATCGCAATCCACATGCCAAACCACACATACTGGATCCTGAGGAAATCAAACACAACAACCAGCAACAGGTCACCAGAGGAACATCACATAACAAAAATGATTGAGGTTTATTTAATGGTTAACACACTTCAACCAGGGGAGACCAAATGTACCTTATATTTAACCAGTGTTCATGACATGAAAATGTGAAATGTATTTTGTGATTACCTTCTTTTTGGAAATTAGCCTCCATCCTAATGTCTTCAGGGGTACTGAGGCTTACTGATAGACAGGATACTCCCCTTGGAGTCAAGACACTGGTGGTGGTGAGGGATACAGGAAAAGATGACGGGTAGTTTTAAAGAATCCAGCTGGATCCCTGATGTGAAGAACTGAGGTTCGCATGAGGTCTACAGGTTGAGGTGAGGGGCCAGGCTTCTGAGGAAGTCGACCTAGAAACTGAATATTTTATAAATAAAATAGTAATGAAACATTTTACTCGATGTGGTGTCATTTTTTTGAAAATAATTACAAAGCTGAATTTAACATATATTTAAAGAGACTGTGAAGAGTTTCTAAGTAATTACAAAAAAGTCTCACTTTTAGATATATGCCTGATTGAAATACACACTTTAAGATGAGTTTTATAGCAACAAAATAGGTTATCTATAAATGCTATTCCTTAGCCTTCTGGTTGGGTCGGACAGGGCTAGACTGGCCTGGATACTCAACTTCGGGAACAAGACAATTAAAACTAGAGCATATTTATATTATTTTATTATTTATATTACACGTCTTAGAGCACCGGGCTGTAAGTAGTGATATATAGCCGGCTACAACTACGATAATAAGTTTTCCAAAAACTGCTCGTTGTCACACATCAAAAACTACCACTACGTAACTAGAAAGAGATACATTACCTCGTCGCTTTGCATCCTGTAAGTTGTTGAAAAAAGAAGTTGTAAAGCAATGCAGAGTTCTGAGGAAGGTCTGAGCTGCATTTACCACAACAAACACACGCTTTGGCTTGGGTCACGTCTTTTGGTGTGTTCCAGTTGTAGTCAGAAGTAGGAATTTCTGGGTTCCGAGTAGGAAACTGCAACTGGAACGTTCCCCGATGTCAGAATTTCCTACTGGGAACTCGGTGAAACCTCGCCACATCCCAAGTTTGAGGACGAAGATGGATGCCCTCAGTGTGAACAGTTATTTAGCTCCTGTAATAATTAATTTATTTGCACTTCTGAGTGGGGTGTGCCGCTCTAGATCAGCTGTATCCATAGTATTGCTAGACTTATATTTACAAAAATGCTACCATAGTGATAATCACATTCTTCATACAACAACGCAGGGCATGCTAACAACAGCTAACAATAGCCTGGTAGATCGGTTTGTTTTTTTCTGACTTCAACTGGAACGCCAATAAGTCGGAGATGATGTTGCTCCCATTTCTGAGGTTACTGGAACGCAGCATTACGACAGTCGCCGCGCATGCTCATGGGTAGCAGAGTCTTTATTTCGCCGGTAATAGATTCTCCTCTAAGCACCTTTAAATTAGAAATAAAAAATCTCTCACACCTTATTTTTAATTCAATTTTGTGTTTTTTTTTTTTAAAAACATGCAAAAACAAGTGTTGAAATTTCAGTGTCAAATTGTATTTTTTCAATCATTTTTATTTTAAAATCGCAATACTTTTGGACAGGATTTTGGTCCAAAATAGAGCTGACTTGTATTGTAGCTATTGAACAATACAATATCACTTCAAAAACACCGAAGTATCCCTTTAAGTAATGTTTGTTACCTCTGCCAGAAAGGTTATGTTTTTGCCAGCCTATGTTTGTTTGTCTGTTTGCTGTTAGCAAGATGACACAAAGATGACTGGATGGACTTTGCTGAATTTGCAGATGAATTGGTAATGGCCCATGTTGGAAATGATTAGATTTTGGTGGTGATCCAGATGACCTTCATTAGTAAACGATTGTTTTTGCTCAATATCTGCATAACTATTAAATATATCAACATGATTCTGAGTGCTAGGTGTGTGTTTTTAGGGTCATGAATTATTTTTTGATGGTAACTTTATCATTAACTAGTGCTTACAGATGAAACAACTACATGTGAGCTACCTTGGTGGAGGTTTATGCTCTCTGAGTGCTCTCTAGTTTAAACATGTTACTGTTTTTAATGATGTATTAAGTAGCAGCAAACAAGCATACAGACTTCTTTCATCTTTATTTTTATGTGGCACACCATTCAGACAATAAACACAAATCACAAAGCTCAAATTACTCTATTTTTGGCAACACATGCTGACACCAAAAACACTTAGACAGCATTTGACCTCTGACATATCCTTGTCCAGTAATTTCACATCAACACTGAGACAAAAACACCTAAACATGATTTTCACAGCACCAAATCTCACTCACAAAAACACAAAGCATCCTGTTTCCACACTCACTGACTGAACAAATAGTCGCCGAAGCTAACCTCGACATCCGCCTAATCCATTCATCAGAGGTGTTATTTACAGTTAGGCTGGCGAGTGTGAGAGTGTGTCTCTATGTGAGGGCGCTGTATGTGTGCAAATCTGCAGACAGGAAGCATTTTGGGGGTTTGGGCTGTTTTTTTGTGAGGCAGTCCATCTGTTGCTTCCGACGAGGGTTTTGGTCACAGGCTGTTCCCTGAGCCGGATTAATAATCTGGTCAGAGAGAGAGAGAGAGAGGGAGGGTAAGAGAGAGTGGTGGATTGGCGGTGAAAATGATATCATGGCTGGCATGCAAGGGAGGGGGTGCGTTTTCGTGTTTGTGTGGATGCCTGCCTCCCTGTTAGACTGAGTGTGCAGGCAGAGAGAGTGCGGGTGTCTGCCTCTGCAATTTTTGGAACTTGTAACACAATCTGCGAGGGCAACAGGAAATTGCTGGAGTGGATGTTGGGGGGGAAGCAATGTGACATGGGACAGGTGGGTTGGGTGTGTGTGTGGGGGGGGTGGAGGCGGGAGGAGGAGTGGGTAGTTGGGGGGGGCTGTCAACGCACTGCTGTAGAGGGTTAGAGGGACAGGAACCGTTAGCAGAGGATTAGCAGCCGCGCCAAGTTTAGCCCGCAGCCCCCTTGTCTTTATTTCATGGTCAGTGAGAAGTGGGACAGCCGCGCCGCACACCGACACCCACCGCTGGATGTCATGTCCGTGCTCCATTAGAGGGCGGATGTGGCATTTTCAACACTTTGAGGCGCTACTTTGCAGCATGTGTTAGTGAGAAAGGGCATGAGTCTGGTGCTCTGGAAACAAGAGGGGTGTTTTGGTCCAATCGGTGATCATGTAATCAGGTGACTCTTAGCCACTTGCATACGTAGCTGCACTTACATTAGTGCAGATATTCATTAAACAGACCTGATTCAGAGTTTGTGTTCAGTGTGGTGCAGTTGTTGTATTGTAGGAAATGCCAACACAAACCAGAAAGCACTTGAAGAGCACAAAGGTAGCTCACATATTGCTGTTACATCTATAAAAGCTATAGATCCATGATAAAGTTTCCATCATAACATAATTCATAACCCAAAAAACACACCTAGCACTCAGAATCATGTTAGTATCACGATTGAGCAATTTCACTTAATTTGTTATGCTCTAATCTATTTCATTGTCTTTGATATTTCTACTGCTATACTGTGTATTACAGCGACTGAAACAACCAAATTTCCCCTTGTGAATTAATTCATTATTTCTGATTCTGCTTCTAGTTGGGGCTGTAGCTGTGGTCTTTGTTCCTGCCTCTAGCTGCACTATGACATGGGAAAACAAAACGGGCTTCAGGGTTTCCTGTGCCATAAAGTGAAGATAAATCTGAACCTAGCCTGCTCAGGTGAAAATAACCTGAGCAATTTGTGACCATATTCCACATGAACTTATAGACGTAAACCTGTTAAGAGAAAAAAAGTCTTGAGGTGCCAGAAATGCAAACCACCTCCTTACTGATATGATACTCAACCAATTCAAGCAACTGTTTCACTGTTTTTGTGTTTGCTTGACTTGTTTTAGTCCTCTTTGGTTCCCACCAAATATGTTTAGTCCAGACCGGACATTTTCTGATTTGCTTTGATGCAAAGTTATTTGGACTTTAGTTTTGCTAACACAAACTGGAAACCAAAAAACTGAAAAACTAGTTCAGCAAGTCTGTCTGATGTAGTAAACAAGGGCTCTGGGGTTGCTTCCAATCAGACCAGACTCTGGTTTGCGTTGGGTGTGAAGCCACTCAACCAAAGAAGAAACTAACAAGAAAAACAAACCAAAAAGCAGGAAATTGTGACTTGAATCAGCACAAGTAACACAACAGTATGCAACCAAATGTAATAACTGACAATATCAAGCAAATTTGGCTAGATCTGTTCACCCCGGCATCATCCTACTCTTAAAGTTATACAGACCTCTTATGCTGCCATTTATATTTTTAATTAATCTTTTTTTTTTCTAAAAAAAAAAAAAAGTGTTGAAGGTACTCTACATATTGTGGTTTTAGTTTTAGTTTTTTGTTTTTAACATTTTATCTTGCTATTATTATCTTTCCAATGAGACTATACTTTCCTGGCAATTTAGAAGTCTGTTTGTTTGATTGATAAAAGTGTAAGTCATATAATTCTAATTGGAATTTGATGATTCGGGATAGTTCAGAAATGAGCCAAGGACCCATTGATTGAATTTAAGTGGTGTTGCAGATCCAAGAACTTTTTGAAGATTTCTTTAAATTGCAAGTTTGGACAATTTTCCATGTTTTCCCTAATATCTCGGTGAGTTCTCAACAGATTCAGAAAATTCAACAAGTTTTTGTCAAGGCACAAGGGACGAGTGTTGAGATTTTTTTCAGAGATTATGACTCCGGATGTGGATCTACAATATTTTTTAAAGAGAACGCTTCCTCAATTTTTTGACAATAACTTGCACAGCAATGTTGTAAATGCCTTGGTGGAGGTTTATGCTCATGGAGCACTTTCAGTTATTCATAATTTCTTTTGAAGCAAGTTCTTTTGTCCTGTGGTTGAAGTAACGTCTTCAACTTTGACCTATCAGAAGTCCCCATCTTTCCTTAAAATAAAGTAGTAAAGCACCCTCGGTTTTAAAGAGAATCAAACACAGAATGCAAAGATAAAATGGAGCAGATTGTCAATAAAATGTTTTAGGAATAGCAGGGACAGATGTCCAGTGGTAGTCCTGCTGTCTGGACATGATAGGACTGAATGTTTGCCCAAGGTCAGAGTAACAGATATGGACTCTCAGGGATCAAACCTGTGAACCTGCAGGTGAGGGGACAGGTCTCTTCGTGCTCCGGATGTCATCCATCAAACCTTAAACCCAACTTTAGCCCGGCCTGGGAAGCTCTTATTCCAAGAACGGGCCGCTGTGATGTCATGGCAGGACTGGGATTGACAGAAAGGGTCGAGGGTAAGCTCGGCATGTCAAGCGCCCGAGGGGCTCTCATGGCCGTCCTTCCTGTCTGCGGCTTGGCCTTTCGTGGTTCTAAAGCCAAGGATTAAAGGGCACAGGAAACTACCGGTGCTAATTTTGGACAGGCATGTGAATGGGCTTGGCAGAAGCCGTCAGCACCTTCATCACATCGGCACAGCGGCTGTGACAGGGCCGGCCAAACTGGGATCTGGAAACACGTATGGTTGGGTCACGGTGAGGACTGTCAGGGGGTCGGCATGTGGACGTGCGGTCAGATGACTGCAGGCGTAGAGTTTAACGTACAGTGTTGGGGTGATCAGCTGGCAGGCTAAAAAAAGAACAGCAATGCAGATGTAGAGCTTGGTACATGATCTATCAAAAGTTCAATCACAGAACAAACTTTATTTGATGAAACAGTTCAGTCATACTGGCTGTCACTTTACCCTGCTACTTCCTCTAAGGGTGTTTTTTTTCACCTATTTGTTATTTGATGCATCATTCATACCAGAAACCTGAACAGTGTAGATGCGGCGTGAATTTGTCTTTAATCACAAATGATCTGATGTGACTCAAATGTTTTAAAATAAATTATTTTTGTGAAAGCAAAGTTATAAGTTCATGTTTATAGTGTGGACCAATTCTTGGTAATATCTTGATTTGGAAATCAAATGATGAATTCTCTTTTTTTTTTTAAGAGGTCACTTTTTGCCTTAACCCTTTAACTCCCAGCTCAACTGTTTGACAGAGGTCAATAAATGCAGGAATATTTCATTTGTTAAAAAAAGCATTACACATCATTGCTTGTTTCTGTCAATGATTTAGGAAACAGGAAAAACTGCAAAGAAAGTGTAGAATTTAAAAAAGCTAAAAGTTTTTTTTTAATACAGTCATTATAATTTAAATACTTATATTAACCATTTACTCATATGATGATTTAAATCTATATTTAATCTGTTATTCATAAAAAAAACTTTTTGTGTGTTTGTCAAACTCAATATCATCTATTTGAAGTTATTTTTGCTATTTATGTACGAACATTTCAGCCTTTTCTAATTTATTTTTTCCCAAATTTTTGTGCATTTTTATGTCATCACATAATAAACTGTTAGCTTTTCAAACCTTTAAATCCCACGTCAAAAAAAATAATAATCTGTTTTGGTTTGTTTGTAGTTTTCTTTGTTCCCCGAAGTGTTAACGGAATCAAACAAGGATTTGGTTTATTCTGTTTTTTGAAACATTAAATATTCCTGAATTTATTGATGACCTCTGCCAACCAGTTGAGCTGGTAGTTAAAGGGTTAATTCTGGTTTATACATGTCACGGTCACAAGAGACATTTCTGTCAGTTCCTGCCAAAACAGACGCAAAACAAGATGGGAACAGGCAAATACACAGGCATAGGTGATTATTGATGCCCTTAGAGAGACATATGTAGATTTTTTTATATATTGTGAATTGTAAGTGAGAGCATTTTGTTTACTTAACTGTTATGGCTGCATGTGCATGAATAAAGATAACTGACATTTTAACCTTCACCTCGAATCTGCACCAAATTCACTACAGGGCATGTAAAATGAAAAAAATGCATGACGTAACAGATTAAAAGCGTATAGTCTGTCAATAACACTGCTAAAAGCTGTTAAATATGAAGAAATATGCTGAGGTGCATGCACAAAATGACTCACTGATCCTCACAAATATGGTGTATGTAATGTTTTTTTTAAGGAATTTGAGTTTAGTTGCTCTCTCAGTGAAGGATACCGAAATATTATATGCTTCTCAGGTCTGTTTTTAATGATGTGCACCAGATGATCATTTTTCATTTTTTAATGGCCCAGGGACTCAGTGGTTAACCCAACTCACAACATCTACAATCGAGTTTCCCTCCCAGCCGTGATCCTTCAGTGTGGAGTTAAAGCAACTTTCTCCAGAGTTTCCCTGGAGCGTCCTTAAACAATTTAAATGGATTGGATGCGGTGTTAGGTTGAAGCCAGATATGAAAGCTATCACTCACTGCCTGTACAGTATATCTGCATTAATCCCATGATAAACTCTTGACTCTTCTTTCCATTCATTGCAGCAGGCGGACCACATGACCCTATAAAGTATTAAGCAGAGAGGAAAAATGAATGAATGATGACATCATTAAATTTTTCTGAATAAAATCCCACAGAGATTTGCCCAGGAGGATTATTTGGCATGAATGAGTACAGCGAGTACGCCTGTATGGAACATGAATACTCAAACACACATTTTGGTGCTGCTGCTTCTGTCTGCCCCTGTTTTTCCTCTTGGATATGCAGATTACTCTGGTATAATGGAAAATTACTACACAAAGAGATCCCATAAAAACAAACCACTCTTTCCTGTGTGTGCCTTTCTGTTAAAGTTAGATTGTGCGAGTCAGGTTATTATGAAATGATTACCCAGGAAATGGAAAATATCATCTGAACTGAGAGCTGGTCAAAGGGGAGAGAGCGCGGGCACCTTCTGAAAAGTTTGAGTCTTTTTATAAATGATTTACGTCAGGACATGAGTGTGCAGGTCCAGGTCTTTGTTACATAGCCAATGATTCACTCGCTTTGTTCAGATGCATGCAGAGTTTTATTTTCCAACACAAAGCTGAGAAAAGGCTTGTCATGGAGACTGTAACTCTGAGTTTACTTTTCCACTGAGAGCTAGTTTATCATATGTTACTGTCAATGAATGATTCTGTGTATTTCAGTCAGATATTTTAGTATATTTGTCTATTTCAAACTTCAAATCCTGGTTTCAATTTTGCTCTTGATTCTCTTTATACATCTTTACAATAACTTGTGATTTCTGTGCTCTGTTGTGCATCATGAATGTTGAAATTCTGCTGCTTTAGAAGTGCTGCACAGTGAAATACAGTAAAGGGCCAAATAGAGGGGTTGGTTGTCATTGTTGCTGAAATGCTGAATAAAATCTTTTGCCTGTTGCTTAATATACAGACGTGGAAAAAAATTGTTGGTACCCTTCCGTTAAAGAAAGAAAAACCCACATGGTCACTGAAATAACTTGAATCTCACAAAAGTAAGAATAAAAAAACAATTAGCTGAAAATCAACTGATTAGAAATCAGACAATGCTTTTGAATTGTGGTTTAATGGGACTTTTTCTAATAATATTAATGATGAAACAGGCCTGGACAAACATGATGGTACCCTGAAATAAATATTTTGTTGCACAACCTTTGAGGCAATCCCTGCAATCAGGCAATTTCTTTAGCTCTGAATGAGACTTCTGCACCTGTAGACAGGTATTTTGTCACACTTCTCCTGAGCAAATAACTCCAGCTGTCTCAGGTTTGAAGGCTGTCTTCTCCAGACTGTATGTTTCAGCTCCTTCCACAACCATTCAATAGGATTTAGATCAGGGCTCATAGAAGACCACTTCAGAATAGTCCAATGTTTTGTTCTGAGCCATTCTTGGTATTTTTTTTAGCTGTGTGTTTTGGCTCATTATCCTGTTGGAGGACCCATGACCTGTGACTGAGACCAAGTTTTCGGACACTGGGCAGCACATTTTCCTCCAGAATGCCTTGATAGTCTTGAGATTTCATTTTACCTGCACAGATTCAAGACACCCTGAGTCAGATGCAGCAAAGCAGTCCCAGAACACAACTGACCCTCCTCCAAATTTCACAGTAGGTACAGTGCTCTTTTCTCTGTATGCCTCATTTTTGCGTCTGTGAACATAGAGCTGATGTGACTTACCAAAAAGCTCCAGTTTTGTCTCATCTGTCCGACAGATGCTTTGCGGCTTGTCAATATGCTTTTTGGGAAATTCCAGTCTTGTTTTCTTTTAAAGATTTGCTTTCAACAGTGACGTCCTCCATGAAGTCCACTTTGTCTCAAACAGTGACAGATGGTGCGATCTGATTCTGATGTACCTTGATCTTGGAGTTCACCTCTAAACTCTTTGGAAATTGCTCTGGGCTCTTTGGTTTCCATCTCTATTATCCATCTCTTCCATTTGTGATCAGTTTTCCTCCTGTGGCCACATCCAGGGAGGTTGGCTACAGTCCTGTGGACCTTAAACTTCTGAATAATCTGTGCAGCTGTAGTCACAGGAACATCAAGCTGCTTGGAGATGGTCTTATAGCCTTTACCTTTAACATGCTTGCCTATAATTTTATTTCTAATCTCCTGAGACAGCTCTCTCCCTAGCTTTCTGTGGTCCATGGTCAGTGTGGCTCACACCATGATACCAAACAGCACAGTGACCACTTTTCATCCTTTAAATAGGCAGACTGACTGATTACAAGCTTGACTACACTTATGAGGCTAATTACAGGACACACCTT
This sequence comes from Scarus forsteni, assembly GCA_036419115.1. Lineage (NCBI taxonomy): Eukaryota > Metazoa > Chordata > Actinopteri > Labriformes > Labridae > Scarus > Scarus forsteni. The sequence goes on from JAZDUH010000459.1 coordinate 5,930,734, forward strand.
CGTTTAGCATGTCCCTATGGTCAAATCCTTTTCAATCTTTAGGGTGCCATCATTTTTGTCCAGGCTAGTTTCCTTATTTTGTTTTTTAACTTATCCGGTTGAACCTGAATTCAAAAACAATGTCTGATTTTCATTTGCTGACCTTCAGTAAATTCTTATTTATTCTTACTTTTGTCGGTTTCAAGTTATTTCAGTGACCATGTGGGTTTTCTTTCTTTAACGGAAGGGTACCAACAATTTTTTTCTCAGTTTTTCAATACCACAGCCTCTGTTGTAAACCCGCTGTTGTTAATCAAGGATGCTTCACTCAATTAAAAGTGCGTGTAGTTAAGCATATTTATTCAATTGTAAATTTCTATTCCAGTTTGACATATCTTGCATATCTTGCACAATGGAGGAGAAAAGCTGTTTAAAAGTGACTTCCATGATTTGCACTGCAGCTGATTTCAGACATCTTTGTCATCTTTTGTTGCTGTTTTAACCAAGAGCCCCTGGTGGTCGAATTAACACACTGGTTATTAAAATGACTATAAGAAGATAATTACAGTGGAGCTGCTGTTGTGTTGACTCACTCTCACTCTTCACCCTAATTCAGGGACTTTTCTCTATGACAGGCTCATACATGCAGCACCAATCACACAGAAAACAGACAAATGAGAACAGAGTGAGTCATGTTCTTATATTAGAATCAACTGATTCACATCAATACTTTAATTAGCTGGTGCTTTGGATCTTGTTATAATAAAGTGGAATAATTTTCCACTTTGAGAGTTGCATCCTTTGTTGTCTTTGTGTCTTCATTCTGGCTTTTATTTGATCACCCACTGGGTTCTATTTTACACCTTATTGTCGTATCTCTCTTTTCCTGTGTTTGATGTCTATTGGCTGTGTTCAGTGCACTTTCTTAGCTGAATGTATTTCTTGTGTTACAAGGTGCGAACAGGTATAACAAAAACATGTATGTCAACTTGTCACATAAAATAAAATAGTGCTCAACACACAACCCAGATTATGTGCTCTGATAGTCCAAAGATAGCTGATGAATTGAAGGAAACTCCAACCTCACTCTTTAAGGTATATCGACCAGTAGTTTAAGCTAATAGCTCATCAGCAAATCACAGGGCAGCAACTTTGTGCATTTGGACACTGCCAAGATGACCTGATGAAGTTTAAATAGAGCATGATAATGGAGAAAAGCACATCCAAGACACCCTGAATGTGGACTGATTGTTGGTGCCAGATGGGTTAGTCTGGGTATTTTAGAAACTGCTGCTGTACACAACTATCTAATCTTTGGAATGGTCCGACAGAGAGAAAATATCCAGTGAGCTGTAGCTCTCTGGGCAGAAATGCCTTGAGAATGTCCAGAGTTGTTCAAGATGATAGAGAGACAACACAAACTCAGACCACCTCTTGATACAGCTCAGGTATGTAGAAGACAAGTCTACAATGATGGGCTACAACCGCTGAAGACCACACCAGGTGCCACTCCTGTCTGCTATAAACAGAAACCTGAAGCTACAGCTCACACAAGCTCACCAAAACTGAAAGAAAAGAGAGTGGAAAAGTGTTCCCTGATCTGATGAGTCTGGATTTCTGCTGCAGTATTTGGATTTAGGGTTGAATTTAGTGCGAACATCATGAGAGCATAGTGAATGATTCTGGCTGTTGCTGTGATGGTGTGGGGGATGGTTTCTTGGCACAGTTTAGGCCAAGAGCAATGTTCAAACACCACAGCCAATCAGAATGGTTTTGCTGACCATGTCCACAGTGTACCCATATTCTGATGGATACTTCCTGCAGGATTACCTCAAAGTGGTTCTTAAACATGACAAGTTCACTGTACTCCTGTGGCCTTGACAGTCACATAGTCTCAATTTAATCGAATAGAGCACTTTTTGGATGTGGTGGAATGGGAGTTTGGTATATTGGATGTTCACCTGATGAATCTGCAGCAACTGTGCATGTTGATATGGACCAAAATCTCTGAGGGATGTTTCCAGGGCCTTGTTGAATCAAGGACACCAAAAACTACAGAGCTCTGAAGACAAAAGGGGTCTTATCTGGTACGAGTAAGATGTACCTTACAAAGCTTTCCTGGTAGCTCCTCATTGTTTTATTGATAAACGAACTAAAATTACTTTACTACCCCTACCAAGAACGTTATGTTTTTGTTGGCCTTTGTTTGTCTGTTTCGTTGTTTGTTGGCAAGATAACACAAAAACTACTGAACAAATTCCGGGAGTTGGTGGAAATGGCCCAATTTAATATTGATTTGATTTTGATGGGGATCCAGAAAAGTCCCATTTGCGATTATTTGTACTCAATAACTGTCGAATTAATGACATCAACATGATTCTAAGAGCTAGGTGTGGGTTTTCAGGGTCAGTGAATCGTATCATGGTGGTAATTTCATCATGGCACTATTATTTAATGGTGTAACAGCAGTATTAGAGCTACTTTTTTGTGTTTTCTAGTCTTATAAATGTGTATATATATAGAGAGAGAAACCTTCCCACTTATGATTCTCTAATATGCAAGCCATTCATTTGAAAACCTTTGAATCATGAAGCACTTCCCACCTCAACCATAACACTGTAATTAAAGCATAACCAGGACTTCAAGCCCCCTTAGAAAACATTTGCAGTGTGTTTGTTGCTGCAGAGCTGCCAGTCCTCTGCAGAGCTGTGAAGCGAGTTGCTGCTTGCGTGCGGACTCCTCCTCCTCTCCCTCCTTCACCGAGTGTTTCTCTCCCCCGGGGCCTCCAGGTCCTTACAGGTACGCTCTGCAGCACATGCGCTCAAATAACACCATATCTGGGTACTTTCAGCTGCCTTTGATGACTGAACGCTGATGCCCTGCCTTCAGGAAGCGCCAGAGGGATTGTGTGAACCCAAAGCCCTCTGCACAAAGCAGCACCTGGAAAAACCAGTCGAGGCCGTTTACAGTGTGACCGGAATCACTTTGTACCTGTTGAGTAGCATTTTGCTGCTTGTGAATGATTGTCAAAGGGAACAGAATGTGCACGCTTGTTTTGTTATACAAGCATCATGGGACAGGACATGCTCGTTCTGAACTGGAAATTTGAAGTGGGAGATGTGTGGAGTGCTGTGGTTTATGAATAGCGAGAGCTTTCTGAACAAGCCTTGTGATTCAACTTTTTTTTGTTTGTCGTGACTCGGCCGGCTGGTTCTGTGTTCTGCGGGTGAGGAGACACTTACATAAACGTGTTACTGCGGACTCAAAAGCCAACAAGATCTGAATGGAAGAACAGGCTTAGAGACAGGAAGTGTAGACAAAATAGCAATTTATTAATAACTTATCTTTCTTTACATTCGTAAGAGAGGAGTGTGGAGTGGGGTTGGCAGAGGATGCCACAAGATGACGTCCCCTGGAAAGAGGCCTTCTCTGTGGGTAAGGGGGGACACTTTTTCTCTCTTATCATCACAAATAAAAAACTGCATTAGACAGAATTTTCCCTGAAGAGGCGAGGAGAGCTGAGCTCCCTCCTTTCTCTCCACACATCGGAGACTTTTCACCCTTGTGCGTGGATCAGAAATGCTCACATTAACGTTCAGAGACCGCCTCAAACATGCACAGACTGGGTTTGGTTCATTTTGTGACATGAAAAGAGAATTTCTTCTCATTTTGTTGAGCTCAGTGGACGGATTTCTCTGAAAGTTAATGCACACACATTTTCTGAGGGCAAAAGTAAGGCAAACAACAGAGAGGTGACTTTGATTTTTGTGAGGGGAGGTGCAAAAACAAGGCCATCGGCTGATTTCACACATAAAGCGATTATCAAATATATTACACATGTACACATTTCTGCACAATTCTTCCAAAGCCTACTTGATTTTTGGCATAATCAACTTAAACATACTGATCAATATGCTTTGCTTACATAATAGTAGAATAATAAACAGAATCTTCAGTACCCACTTGTTGCAAAGGGTGTGTGTATATACTAGAGCAAGGCTTTACTGTCTTATATTAAGATATATATACACAACGTATAAATGTTTGAAAAGACTCCACAAATGTAAAATTGAGTCCAGTATAGTGTGCCGTTTAAAGCTGGGGTGCTCCGACCCCAAACAGGCAAGTCTTCACAGAAGACAGAGCATCTTAAAGTCTCAGGGTGGACGAGTGCTAGACCCCAAAACCAGCCATACAAAAGGGTTCAGATCTGTCCAGGTTGAACAATCACGTCTCTTTGGCACACCAGCCCAGGAGCTTTATAGCAAAACAAACATCAGTCCCACTTTCCTCTGATACAACAGATATAAAAAGAGAGAAAAGACCCCAGGAGTCGAACGGTTATATAAGATTCAAGAAAGTATCTGCGTTCTTTAAATGACTTTCTTCCTCTTTTCTGTCTCTCCTCATTTATTCAAAAAGCAGCTGCGCCTCGGCCCAAACTGCTTCGGCCCTCCAGTAACGTCGCTCAGCAGCAGTCGCCTCAAAGCAGCTGTATCAATGCCATCTCATCAGACGACGGAAAAAAGAGAAACTTTTTGCAGCTTTTTCCAACAGGAGGTGCGTGAAACCTCCGGTTCAAGTGGAGGAGGTTTTGGAGCGGACCTCACGTGGACTCCAGAGGGTCCAGCTGGAAGACATTGTGGTTCGTTGGCGTTGTGAAGTAGAGCGGCTGGCTGGGAGATGCCATGCGGTTGTCGCACGGGCTTTTCAAGCCGAGCGTGCGCTCAAAGTCCAAGAGCTGTCCCATGAAGTTGAAGTTTGGGGAGATGTTGGATTTCTTCATTTTGACAATGTCGTATGCATCGTTCATGGACAGGTTGAGCTTCTGCATCAGGTACGCGACTGTTACCGTGACTGAGCGGCTGATGCCGGCGAGACAGTGGACAAGGACGCCGCACTTCTGACCTCGAGCTTCATCTGGAATAGACAAAAGGAACAGGACATGTTATAGACCTCTGCTGATGAAACCAAGCAGATAAAAGCAAGAAATGAAATGTTAAGGCTGCATCTAGAGATTTTGGTGAGCAGTGAATAAAATGCATGAAATGTATCCGATTATTTAGTCCAACAAAAGTCCAAAATCTGTGTGTAGGTCAAATTTATTTTCTTGTTTGAGATGAGATTTTCACATCTGGCAACAATTTTATTGCAATATTTAAGCAATTATAAGCTGATACTGAAATCACCCTTCTAATATAAACTGACCCAAAGAAATGGTCTTTCCTAAGTTAGTTCAGCTGTGGCATCTGCATGTTAGCTTGTTGCTAACACATAATGAATACTGCCATTACCGGGCTAAGAAACTTACCACTTCTTTTGACAAAAATGTAGAATTTATTCAACTGGTAAGATTAAGTAATTGTTAAACTCATATAGCAAACAGCTTTTGGGTTTGCTATAGCTACCCTCTGGCTTGAATGTCACATAATATTAAACTGCTTAAAAAATGATAGTTATGTAGCTTAATGTTGAGTGCACAGCTTTAAAACAATTCCTTTTGGATATTTTTTTGCCATTTGAGCATCCAAATGGCATTCTCAAGTCTTCCAAACACAACAATTGAAGATAAAATCGACTAAATTGGGCTCAAACCTCGTAATATCTGAATAAATCAACAAACTTGATATTTTTTTAGCATTAACAAGCATGCTAAAAGCAGTTCTCATTTTGCACACTTTGTCATCACCAATTCTTCTATGGGTAATTAACAAGTGAACACAAACAGAACAAAACTTGTGATAAAACATCAGTGACATTTAAGTCGAGCTGTTCTGGAGCTTGGATTTAGTCCAGGGAAGACAGAGCAGCGGAAGTTATAATCGCGACCATCTCCCAGGCGTGTCAGTCAACAAACAGGGGCTGCTGCAGTGCCGCACATAAACAGAGCCGACATTCTTTTAGTTCTTTTTTTTTTTGGCCTGGAGTAGCCGGCTGGGAAATTGACTATTACGGTCTATTAAACCATTCTTCCGCTCGCTAGGGTTACTCCGACAATGGTGCCATTTGGGCGTGTAAACGTAGGAGTCATGAGGGCAACCCTGTCAAGGCGAACAGGATGTCAACAGGGCCTGTAAATGGCTCCTTTTGTAATGTGGAGGGGAGGGAAAGCGGAGAGGAGGGGTGGGCAATGCCATGTCCTAGATTACTTTCAATGCCACTTCCTTCCTGTTGCGCTCGAATTACCGCCCTCCCCTCTTGTTCACTCTCCCCAGTTTCTCCTGTTTCAACGTCGCCCTTTGTGCTGCAATTACACAAGCCCCGGGACGAGAGATAGGCCAGGATGTCTTCCATTGAAGTCAGGGCCTTTTGTGCAAAAACACACACAGTGCATTTTAGCCCGCGCACCGTTAGAGGCAGACTTGTGTTCCTCTTCCTCGCACACAATGGCCCTAATCTGCCCGCTCTGTGTCCCTGCCTGAGTGACTGATAAGATCACAGCCAGGGACACCTCATCTAATCTCCATTGCACAATAAGAACATAAGAACTTCCTGGCAGTGATAACGCATATCACATTAATAAGATTATGTCCTCTACTATCACCTGCTGCCCCTTGGCTTTGTCTGCTAATGCTCAAAACAATCACACAAGGTCGTCAAGTGATTGAGTGAAGAGCGGCGAACACAAAGACATTTAGCAGGATGATTCCTGCGTCTAGGGTGACACTAGGTCTCTTTTCTGCACATGACATTGGGACTGGTTGGATGACAAAATGAGCAATTATACTATATGTATAACTATTATTTTAAAAAAACCCATAATCAAGACATCTGTTATTCTATAAAAAGAATCATGAAAATAACTTTCACAGTTTATTCCTGTTCTTTGGATGTTGCTTTTTCTGATCTTAAGTGACCTATAGTGCCCTTAACCTAAGAAACTGGCATTTGAGTAATAATTGGATCATACACAAAAACAATAAACATTAAAATTACTAATTTTCGCTCTTCAGATACAAATTTTGACCTATATAATGGCTTCTTCTGATCATTAAAAGCAAAAAAACTCCAGCACTAGCATTGAGTAAACTTGCTGTTTACATTGTCCACAGCTATAAGTGACTTGCTTATTTACCGCGACATAAGCCTAAATGGGTTATTTTCAAATCAATTTTGCACTCTTATATTTCTTTGTCCAAAGATTAGTTAATATTAAGATGATCTCACATGTGTACAAACTTATAAAAGTATTTTTATTTGACTGATTTATTATTTAAGTTCTGTTTTGGGTAAAGAATCAGGGAAAGGAGTGAATTTCAGTTTGAGTGGTTTGCTTAAGGCGTAAAGGTTTACTAGGCATCAGGTACAATCTTAGGCTTGGCTGTACAAGACTTTATCATCACTTCATTTAAATCAAACTCATACCTAATTATCACAAAACTGAAAATATTAAGATGTTCATCATATATTGTCACAAAGCCAGACGTGATTGTTGGTCTACATCAGTAACATTCTGATGTTTTTCCAAGATTATTTTTTTATGTTACCATGTAAACAAGCCTGAGTCCTGGTTAAAACCCCTCCGTGTGTTCCCGGCTGCTTACCGATGAAGCTGATGGCCTCTGGGAAGAACTGTGACAGATTCTGGCTCCAGTGATCTGAGATGGGGATCTGCTTGTACTTGAACTCCCCGGCGTTCTCGAAGAGGTTGGGCAGGTTGGGCGTCACGTTGAGGATGTACTTGATGCCGTACTCCTCCAGCACGTCCAGGTTGGTGGAGTCCTTCGCGCAGCCCAGGTACAGGTGAGGCAGGATCTCCACGGGGAATGAGGGCTGGGGGTTGGAAAGGGGGCTGCCATCAGAGTCTGTGGCGCTGCTCGGGTCCCGGTCGATGTCTGACTCGATGTCCGAGGAGTCTGAGCTGATGCGGAGACCGCCGAGGCCCAGCACTTGTGCGGTGGGGGAGCTGCTGTTGGAGGAGCCGTCGAGGTTGGTTTCACACAGAGAGGGGTACTCGGCCTGGAATTTACTAAAGCCTCCTGCAACACGCACAAGAAATGTTTGATGTTCATGAGGTGCACCGCAAAACTGAGCATCTTAGCTTACATCTAAGCTGCATTTTTCAGCTGCAGGACCAAATAAGCCTCTACACAAATAAACCACTGTCTTGTAAACAGAGCGGATGGAGATAAAAAGATGTGAGCGTCCATGAATTTACCTAACACTTCTTTTTGAGTCTAGTGCCATGTCTATGAGCATCCAAACATTCAAATATTCATTCTGTTGGCATTGAGGACTGTTGTGAACATGGCTGAGTTAAGCTGGTAGGCAGCTGGTGGCCTGAGGGCCATGGTTGCTCCTTCTTATCTCTCACTGCAGCCCGACACTCCATTTTCAGTCTCTATGAATTGTATACATGGTTAAGAATGAAAATGCAATGGTGCATTAAAACCTTGCATGCACGAAAGCTCACATATGACAGAACATGCAATGGACTGATATTACTGACAAAATAAATGATTATTACCTTTACGGGTTATGTTTTTGTTGACATTTGTTGGTTTGAGAGCTGGATAATTCAAGAGTTTAAGAAGGGAATTTACCAATAAATTTAGAATAGCTAAGAAATTGCACTATTGGATTCAATTTTGGCAGCAATCCTAATCTGAATGTGGATCCAGGAATTTTTTCAAGGATTTGTTCGCAGTGCACATAGGGCAATCATTCACCTTTTTTGGACAATGATAATCTCCTGTTTGTGTAGATCTATTTAATTATTTTTTTTTGGAAACTACTTGATGTAATGTGATTACTTACTGCCTATAACAGCTCAGCAACACATTGCCCAATAACAGTTTCAGTAATTGCAGATAAATTGAATTCTTCGCTAAAATGAAGATATTATTTCACTTAGTGTTTAACTGCTTGTGTATGCACTGTTGTATGTATTAGAGTTTTATTTACATAGTTGTTTGTACAACAATGGTAATAAAAGCTGTATTTAAATTGCTTCAAAGTATAAATTACAGGCAATTCTATTTACTAACACTGAATTGATTTGACCTTCTCGAAATCAATTCAAATATCAAATGTTCTTCATATGAAACATCTCCACAGACATTCATTCATGCTGCACTGTATGATTATGATCGTTTTAACTGCATGCATAGATGCATAATTATAGTCAGCGGCATGCGCCTCCTTCAGTCCCTGCAGCGCTCTGCGGCTGTGAATGAGGAGCAGGGCCCCTTGAAATGTGAATGAACCGCACTCACCCTCCAGATAATAGGCCCTGTAGCCCTCGTCCTTCATCCTCCTCAGCAGCAGACCCAGCACCGAGCCCCCGTCCACGTTCTCGTTCCACTCCCGGCTGTACTCGTCGTACAGCACGATGGTGTCCGTCTTGCACCTCCGCACGAACTTCTCCCGGTCCTCCCCGTCGGAGAGCAGTGAGCGCACGGGCAGGTTCCCCTTCTTCAGCCGGCGCAGCATGAGACTCGGGATGGCCACGTTGATGGCCGTCTCGACGTGCGAGGACTCGTAGAGCTCCTGGGCCCGACAGTCCATCACCAGCAGGCCGTCCCTGCGCGTCTCCAGCTGCTCCCGGAGCCAGCCCACCGTCTTGCTGATCGCCATTACCGAGTCGAGCTGGACGACGGGCTTGAGCTTGTCGAGCATTTATACGCAGGAGGTGAAAAAAGTAGCTGAAGAAGCGAGGTTTGGACTGTTTTCTGGCTGCAGTGGGCAACCAAAATAAATCTCTCGTCGGTGGATATCTTCAGTCAGCCTCTCGACGGGCCCTGAAGCCGAGGGGAGAGCTGAAAAATGGAGGTAAAAGTCCTAATTAAGCGACAGAATCAAAACTCCAGAGGCTTGTGCGCATTTGGCACAGCGCGTATGGATACCAGGCGCGTCTCCTTCACAGATTCCCCGACTGCGGGCTTCCTACTCGGGCAGTCATTCATGCATCTGTCCGGGGAGAGCTGCTGTTATTTATCAATGAGTCACAGCGGCCCTGCGACCACTCTGACGCTCCCTCTGCTGGAAAAATAGATCCACGGATCCTCACGCTTCCCCGTCTCTTCCTCTGTGATCCACAGTGAAGTCAGAGATGGAGGAAACAGTTCTTTAAATGCAAAACACCGCTTTAATGGCGCGTCCTTGCAGATATATCCCGTGCGTATGTGCGCTGTAGATCGTCTCTCTGCAGGCTCTGGCTCTGCGATGCGCTCTCTGCGGCGCCAGGCTGCTGAATGGCCACGGACAGGAGGCGCCTCATTGGATACATTATGTCGGCTGGCCAATCAGAGCAGGCCTAGCGGCGGTCGCCTTGGAAACGGGGGCCGGATGAAGCGGCCCCGTGTTGATGAATTGTTAATGAGTTTGTCATTCACAAAAACGGAGGAGAGGAATTTCCGCTCCGGATCAAGTGAGTGCAAACAAACAGAAGAACTGCAGGGAGAAGGAAGGAGAGGAGGGAGGGGGAGAGGGGCCTTTACTGAGGGGAGAGAGGGGGAATCAATGGAGGGGCAAAGTAATAAATGTACCGCACATTAATTCAGTCCATCTGAAGGTCTTAAACGGTGGTTTTAACAGCTCCACCTAAATAAAGCCAAAATATCAAAGCAAATCATATTTCTACCTATGATGCAAAGTGTCCTATTTCACAAGTTACAGTAACAGTATGGACATTTTAATTTTGTCCTCCAACGACTTAAAATTAAAATTGGCCAGCAAGAATTATTTTTGAAGACATATTTACAAACACATCTTATTTGCATATGAGGCCTTTAACCCTGCAATGTGTCATGATATGTGCAAATAAAGAAAAAAATATCATCAGAGTCAGAAATACTGAAATCAGAATCAGTTTTTATTACCAAGCATGTGATACATAGAAGGGATTTGACTCAGGCTGTTGTTTTCTCTTGTAAAGTAGACATTAAAATAGAGAATAAAATTAAATAAAGAGAATAGAAATGAAAATAACACTTCACAAATACAGCTTAAATTCACATCAGGAACATACACAAGCATCCAGGAATGTTTTCAATAATCCATCCATCATCTAAACTGTTTATTCCTTTCAGGGTCCCAAAGCCTGAAGCCTGTCCTGGCTTTCATTGGGCGAGAGGCAGAGAACCTACGCATGCACAGGGAGAACATGCAGCCCCGATAGACACAGGGCCGAACATTCTTGCTGTAAGGCACATGCACCATCTGTTGTGCCACTAAGATGCCATAAGCTGAGAAGATATACTCAAAAACTGAGGAGGCTATGTCAAGGCTCCCTTACCTTGACCTTAAACCTAAAAAGCTGCAAAGTTTATCCTTGAGAGTGGAAAACAAAAGCTGGTGCTATGAGACTGGATTTTTGCTTCCACATTCAGATCGAGGGTCAGAATTTGATGTGAAAGCATGGATCCATCCTGCCTTTGGTCAGCGGTTCAGGCTGCTGCTGGTATCATGGTGTTTGGATATCTTGGCACACTGTGCCCCTTATGACCCTTTTCCACGAGCACACCTTGGCCCTACTTGTGTCTGCCGTACTTGATTTGCAGTGCGTTTCCACCAGCCTGGTACCTCCTAAAACAAGCTAGTTTTAGGGCCTACTCCGCTCTGGTTCCAAGCGAGCTGAGTCCATACTATAAGATGACATCACCGACTGCCGGCTTCTGATCGATCAGACAATGTTGTCATTGATGAGTCATGAGCGCGACCACCTAGCATGCTAGCGGTAGCTACCGTTAGCTTACCCTCATACGTCTTTTCTTTGCTGCTCGATTGTTCTCGTCCTCGGCTTCATTCTGTTGTATAGCTTCCAAAACTCTCCTGTGCTTCTCAAGGGGTATTTCTTCTTGCCACCTGCAGCCTTCCTCTGCTTTCCTTTTTTACTCAGTTTGTGACAAAAAGCCAGGGATTGTTGTGTCGCGCTCAAAATGACATCAGCGCAGTGTCGCTCACCCTGTTGAACAGCTGACTGGGGCTAATGGAAAAGCAGCACAAGGCGAGTAGAGTAGAGCCGGGTAGAGGCGAGTAGAGTAGAGTAGGGCTAATGGAAAAGGGACATTAGTCCCACCTGAGCATCACTGAAACCCACAGCCTAACTGAGCATCACATGTCCATCCTTTTAGGACTACAGTGGACCAATCCTGACAGATACCTCCAACTACATTGTACTATTTGAACAGAGATGAATTAAGAAAACAAATAGTCTGCATTTAAAAGTATATGACACTCTGCAGGCATTTGCTGCCACTGTCACCTCAGAAATAGTCTTTAAAAAATCTAAATTAAACTTTTTATTCCACAAAGCTTGCACAAAGAAAGTTTGCAGCCATTTTAGCTGTGTGAAAGCACTAAAAGACATAAAAGCAGGACCGCTTTGCTTGACTATAGAAAAACAAGTATTTTTAAATTTTAATTTTAATCTAATGCAAGATGTTCTACCACTGTGATGAACCATTAGAAATATAAATTAGAAGCTGTCCAGATGCCATCTAAATACAAACACAAACTCAAACTCATGCAGCATGACATGAAAACATACATGAACAAGACCAACAGACAAAGTGATATTTAAGGACAGAAAAATGCCCAAACGGAGCAATATAAAAAAAGATGATGTTTTTCAGTGATGACATAACTTTAGGATGTTGATTTTTTTTCCCGTACCCTGTGGACATCCTGCTGAGCAAGAAACTCGTGTTTTCTCTGGCCCCCATCCGCTCAGAACAGAGGTCAGCCAAACAACAAGTGGTGCCAGCTCTGTCCTGCGCTTAGAGGCAAAGATGGAGCTTTTTCTCCATGAGGTAACAGCACCACTCGACTCAAATCTACCCTTTTCTTTTGTCGCAACATTTTTTTAATTGTCTTTGTTCCTCCTCATGTTCATGTCATGTCATTTCTTGGACTTAGAGGGACCACCTGATGAGTCCCAGAAAACAACTCACTCATATTCAATTTGCTTTTCACTTTTCACCTTTAACCAAATTATCATTAACCAGGAAATCACCAGACTAAAAAAATCTTTTGTTCTTCAGGCCTGCAGACTGTACAACTCCAAACTTTAGGTGGAGAAGGAGTAGCAGGAAGACAGAGGACGGGAGGAAGCAGTAGCCTGTGGCCATATTTTTAGTTTTATTATGTATTTATATTTACCTCTGCCAAGGAGGTTAGTGTTAATCCCACATTATGTGTGTTTGTTTGTTAGCAAGATTACACAAGAACTACTGGATGGATTTTGCTGAATTTTCAGCAGATGTTTGCAATGACTGAACTAAAAAATGATTCGATTTTGATATGTATATCTGTCTGGATGCAAAAAGAAAAAAAAAAAAAACGAAGTTAACATTGAGCATTTTTTTTAAAACCATATCTCTGCCATTTTTTATAGATACAATTCCAACTTTACAGGGTTATACAAGGTCAATATCTCACTAATCACGGTAAGTTTCATCTGGATAGGACCCACACTGACGTCACAAAAAACATTCCAACTTATAATAGAAAAAACCACTATTGACGACATTCAGTATTCAGTAATATTAAGTGATGTTCCCAAAACTTGTTGTGTTCATACAGGATAACAACCTCCATGTACATGCTGAGTTTGGTCCAGGTCCTGGCTCTGTTTTGGATCCAATGATCCAGAATTGTAGCTTTAACATGAGTTGTGGAAAAGCCACTACAAGAACTGAGCTGCTTCGTGGAGGTCTGTGCTCTCTGACTGCTTTTAAATTTGTATTTGTAAATTGTTTTTACTTTTCTAATACCTGAAGGCGTATTTTACCCTGTATGCTTGCTTTGCTCCTGGAATCTCAATTTCCCTGAGGGAGTCTTGTGATTGATTAATAAAGTTCTGACTAATCTAATCCAGTCTAATCGTATCAGTCCCATTCACGCTGTCATTTCAAGCTGCAACATTTACACCCCTGTTACGCCTCACTTCCACTGCAAATCTTGTAAAGGTATGATAGAGGAATGAGTTGACCCCCATCACTTGAAGTCTTGGAGGCATAATATTGGAGAGAGGGGCATGCAGACCCAGCAGGAGACAGGAGGTTTACCGATCTGAATTTTACATTTTCTCTTGATGGTTCAAGACAAGAACCAGATCATTTACTAACAAGCCGAACACAACATCAAAATATTAATGAAACCCATGAGCCAAAATACTCTGTCCACAGAATGAACCTCCTCCATCATCCAATCGGCATTGTAAAGCTGTAAACAGCATTAGTGTGCACCTTTTCAACCAACAGCCTCATGAAAAACAGTTGAATAATGGCAGAGCTCGGTGTCCTTGTGAGCATGCAGCAGCATCTCTGCAGCTATTTCTGTCTGTGCAGCCTTCACCGGACTGAAGAGGCTCATTTGTGTGGGTGCTGCTGTGTGTCACCTTCTCTTCCTCGCACCAACATGGCTCACCAGAATAAATACCAACCCGCTCCACAATGCTGTAGAAATGTGATCAAAAAATTTACAATGACAGCTTCAGCCGGGCCTCTGCTATGTTAGCTATTCAACAAGTGAATGAGCCAAAGTTCTGACAGTATCAGAGTTTATTTATGAGATGTTTCCTCTTTGGATCCTCAGATGTTAGGCTCCTTCTCACCTCCTCACACAGACATCCTCAGTGTAAACAGGGTGATGATGAGGTCTGATCACTTCCTGTCAGCCTATCATTGACCTCCTCACACATACTTAACATATGCGCAGCAAACAGAAGAAGCATTTCCACCAGTTGTGTGTTTTTATAGCAGCAGGAACACAAAGCTTTTAGATGATGACCTGTTGACTTGAAGAGGTCTGTCACTTCATGTCCAGACTAAGGTTTCATTAACCTCAGACTACAGGACAAACACCTTCAACAGATAAGAGCTGGTTAACAGCTGTGATCCTCATGGGGGAGGCAGGAAGATTTTATTAAGAAACTTACCCATGTAGATGTCAGTGCATCCTGAAAATAAATATATTTCTTTAGTAAAAAGTAGGGCTTGATAATGATCAAATCAGTTAATTCCAAATATTTTCTGTAGAAGATTTAAAAAATAAAAATCAACCTTTTTTTCTTGACATACTCCAATTGTAAGTTGTTGCAATGTTTGAGAATATAAATACTGAAAATTTACAGTTTTCATGATGGTAGGCCCTGTGAGGTTTTGCACAAGCACGTTTATAGGTTTGTATTTGTTTTGATTTGTTTTTTTGTTTTGTTTTTTAAATGAGATTAACTTAAAATTGGATAGTTTCATGATTTAAAAAATCCTGAAGGCAAGTGAAGAGTATGGAGTCCAAAAATATTTGATTATGACCCCTGAAAATCCAGTTACTACATCTTTGAGTTGTGGTTGAAATGTACATAATGTGGAGAAAATACTTCAAAAATGATTTTGAGATATTCCTTCTACAAGTATGGGATTTTACCAGATGACATTTGGCTTTTTACAATAGTGGCCATTTATGCACATTTCTTTCAAAAATTTTGCCAAAGCAGTCTTGTTCACTCACGTTCAGTATCTCCTCATATGTTAATGCAGATAATAAGACACTGTGGGTTTAACCTTGACTACTGAACTCCTGAATCTGTTCAGTGCAGTATTTGGATCCAGGGGGACATTGCTCAGAGTTGGAGAAAATCCATCAAACTATTTTTGAGATTTTGTCTTCATAGGCCCAAGATGTCAACAAGGCTCCTTTATCTTGGGCTTAAACTTAAAACAAATCCGCTGAATTGGTCATAAAGATTGTAAAAAATATTTCCTGGTTAGATGAGTCTGATTTCTGCAGCAAACAGATTGTCTGGTCAGGATTTGGAGAAAACAACATAAAGGCATGGATCCATCCTGCCTGTGTCCACGGTTCAGGATGGTGGTGGTCTTTCGGTCTCAGTGATATGTCATGTTTATTAATAATGGGCCAATCAGCTGCTGGAGTAGGCAAGCACAATACAGTGTAAGGTAAGAAGCCCTAGGAGCTTTGCATGATGGATCTGCCTGATAATAGACGTGGAATTAGGTGGATCCAGATGCACTGCAAGGTTTGATTAGGGTAGATCTGAATGAAAAAGGAGATCCAACCCTAATAATTTGGTGTATCGTGTAAATTTGACGGGTTCAGTGTGTCACAATGTTAATGTGTTCACTAAACAACGACACAAACACAACTTGAAAGATTGTAGAACACTGAGTGCAGAGTTTTACAGTAGGTTTGATTTCACTACACAAATAGAAAAATAGAGTAAACAAAGATGTTTGTTCTGTTTGCATCTTTGGGAAATTTGTTCCCCTCACTGATGAGGAACAAACTTTGTTCCATCTTCCTCCAAATGGCTCCAAACACAGTGAGTTTGGCTTATTTTACAAACCAGGCAGTGTGAGTTTCTTTCTAAATATAGCCGTGTTTTGACAGCCTTCTTGTTTCTCTGCTGTCTGTCTGTCTCACACCTCGGACAGCAGCGGCTCTGTAATGAGATAGCATCAGTGTGCAGGAGGAGTTTATCAATCAGCTGCCAACAGCCTCTGACACGCTGCAGACTCATCATTACAGACTTTTACTTTTACTCCCGGAGCCGAACAGAAAGTGGATCAGTCCCTCATGTTGGCTCAGGACAGAACCAAAGAGGAGATTTAAGGGTAAGGGCACATTTATGGACATTGTTTATAATCTTCCTCCAAATGTTGATTCACTGATTGTCGCCAAGTTTGATGGTATTGCCCTTTTATTATAATTCCACCTTTTTATATGCACCTGTGATGAGAAAGGGAACTGCACTGGTATGTGGCATCTGCAAATGTTTAGCAAAGACCAAATGTAGCAACGTTAAATCAGCAGGTTTGATGGTATAAATCCAGAACAGGAATGAACAGGAACCATATACACACTTTGGTATCCCTCTTAAAGGGATAAGCCATCCTTTTTTTCATGTATTGCCTCACTCTTGAGTCCATGACAAGCAGATTGACTCCATTCTTTCAACAGTGCATGTAGTAACAAGGAAGAGATGGGCAGAGCTTGCCCACCACGAAGTCAATGGGTAGCATTAGTCCGCCTCTGCCTACAGTCATCAGATAAACTCTTTTTTTTTTTTTTTGCGGCTATATTACGTTATCTGTTTTTAGACTACGATTAGCTCTTTATGTTATTTATCAAAAGAAATACTTGCATAATGAAACCACAGGGTGCAAAAGCAAATCACCAGAGACATGCTTATAAGTCGGTCAACAAAACAAAGCCTCTGTTTATGAGTAGAAGAAGATTGGTACCAAGAATTATGGCAGACTTCGTGAGAAGGGAGAAGGACAGTGTCTTTGTATTTACATTACATTTACATTATTTCAATGTAAAAAAAAAAAAAAGTCAAAACAAGCTTGCAGGACTATTTAGAGATGCTGAAGTTTATCTGATGACTGTAGACAGAGGAGGGCAAGCATTTCCCACTGACTCCCAGAGTTTGAGCTAAGCTAATTAGCAGTGGGTGAACTCTGTCCATCTCTTTCTTGTAACTGAATGCACAATCAAAAGGATGTTGTCCATCTGCTTGTCATGAACTTGGGAGTGAAGCAAGATGGAAAAATAAAATAAAAATGAGTGGATCCTTTAAATCAACAGGTTGGATGTTACAGACACAGAAACTAAGCACTGTATAGTTTTGCATCAGTCTTAACAAAATGAAATCTCTCTTCACTTCCTGCCACATTTTAACACAAACCCACACCAGCGGCAGATGACTCGTCCCCCCCACCTCAGCCCATCTCCTCGCTCATTACCTCCAAGTCTGCGTGTGTGTCTTTGTTTGTGCTGCTGCAGACCAGCCACTGTCTCTGCAGTGAGTTAGCATATGAAGCGTGTAGCGGCCCTGGCGTTAACATTGGCCCTTTGGCCCCAGCGGCACCCGGCCCCCCCCTACCCCTCAGCATGACAGAAGTCCTTCTGAAAGGAGCCAAGCTGTTTCTATTCAGCTTCAAATGAATTCTGCTCCCTTTCACCACCAGACTACCCCCCCTCACACCCCTTCATCAGCCCCTCAGCGCCCCCTCCTCCCCCGCTGCTCACCATTCTTCTCTTTCTGCCCCTTTTTTTGCCCTTGGCCCCTTCTCTCCTGCCCCTTCTCACCCTTTCTTTTTCGTTTTCGCCCCTCTCTTTGTGCCTCAGCTCTGTCACCAGTATCTACATGGACCTTATTAAATTTGTCAGGAGCCTCTGATTTATGCTTAAATGCAGGATAATATCACATTTTTCCTACAGTAACCCATATTTGATCAGTGTGACTGAGGTGTGAAGAGTCCTAATGTTCCAACATGAATATAAAAAAACACTGATCAGAAGTGAGAACGACTGCCTTCCTCTTATTTACAGGCCTTCTGCAGGACGTCCTTGTCCAAAGCAGCAAGCAAAACTGAAAAAAAATCTTGATTTTTGAGTTTTGTTTATCAAAGTTGGGCTTTCTTTCACTGAGAAGTTATGATGAGCCCCATTCACAGTGCTGTTTTAAGCCCTGTGATGCTTTGCCTCCACTATGAACAACACAAAAGTGGAATTGGGGAACAAGGTGACCCCAGTTTGCTCCCACTTATGTGTTACTATCATAAGCACAATTCATACTGCTGTCACAGAGGCGTAATGTTTACCCCTGCAACATTTTGCCTCTATTGTGAACGTCATGGAGACAGAACAGGGCATGAGATGACCCTCTCTTTGCTCCTTTTCCAGAGGAGGTAACAGAATTTAGATATTTTAAAGCAGGAGGCATGGGGTGATGTGAGTGACTTTGCCTTTGTGTCTAATATGTGGTGGTAAACCTCGAGTCACCTGCATCCAAGCCATATAGCAGTGTGAAGTTACGCATACCCCTTTTCCACCAAGCTGGCTCCAGGGCTGGTTCGGAGGTAGAGCCAGACTTAGCACCAGTTCTTTGGTTTTCCACAGACTAAGCACTGGTTGCTGGCTCTCAAAACCGGTGCTTGGCAAGCACCAACTCTTTGCTGGGCAAGCAGAAAGAACCACGTTGCGTCGGGGGCTACGGCTTACATCAGGGGGTGGGGGCGGGATTATTGACCAACCAAAGCAGAGTAAAAACACGGAAGCACTCTTACCCGCCTTCTCAAGCGTAATTGCTGTTCATTGCATGATCGTCGAGCAGCATTAACTTGCTGGATCGCCAACTTTTGCTCTCCAAGGAAGGCTCGAAAAGCCAACTGCAACACTTGAACCGCAACGTAGTCCTCCATCTTTGTTGTGGCAATTGAATTTGGCGCTAGTTGTTACGGGAAACTGGCATGACGTATACAGACGTATACATCGGCGTGATGACGTAGCCCTCTGGTCGGCACCCGTTTGTGGAAAAGCAAACGGTTTTTAACCAGTTCGCACTTGAACCAACTGCGAACTGGCTCTAGCACCAGCACTAGCACCAGCCCTGGAACCAGCTTGGTGGAAAAGGGGTAACAGATGTTGCAGCCATCGCAGAATTAATGTGAATGTCTCTTGTAGAGCCTTGTTAAAGTCACTTTGGGCTTCTTTTTTTGAGAAGTTGCTTGTGAATATTGACAGTTGCAGGTTGTGGTTTTTTGGTTTTGTTCCAAAAGTGCAGTTGATCATTTGAGCTTGTTGTGCCCCCAAACCCTGCTACCAATATAAACTTAATTCAGACGTTAAACAAACTATTTCTTCCTGCTCCAAACACAAATGTAAATGTGACTGTAAAAAGGGGGGCAAAATGTTTCCACCAAAAATAAATCCCCATAGCCAGATTTAAATGTATTTTTAATGCAGCTGTTACTGTTTTCTCTATGATAAATTTGTAGAGGATCAAAATAAAACTTAGATAAAAGCCTGACTATGTCTGCTTGGTTACAAAAATCAAGGTTAGACAGACTGTTCAGTGATAACAGAGTTATAAATAACAAGAGCCCTTCCTTCACTTCTGTTTAAAAATAAAGGATGTTCCAGCTCCAAACAAAGGATGTTAACTAAGCAAATTATGAGCCAAATAAGAGAAATGTCAACGTGAATCGAAATTTAATGTAGAAGAAAATCAAAACTGCCTTTACATAGCTGGAGGTTGCTTGTTTTGGGCTTGTTTTTATGACCTGGATGCTTATTTCAGTACAAAAATCTGGCAACACTGGTCAGAGGTTTAATGTTTTAGAGAGAGGAAACTGCAGACAGCATGACACTGGAGATAAAATCCCTCCTGCACCTCATCAAAATCACTATTGCCTGGACCTCATCCCATAAGAAGCTAAAATGGAGACAGGGCATCAGAAGGTCAAGCTGTGTCGTGTTGTATCGGGCAGCATCACTCACGGTTAGTCAGAAGCTCACATGATACCAGGGTATAAGCCTGATTTTGTTGTCAATGTCTGTGTGAGTCCAATTCACTCAGAGCAGTGTTGGCCTAAAGCAACACCAAAACATGTAATAGCGCCAAAAATATACTTAACATACCTTAAACAAGCCAAAAACAAATAACTACAAAAATGCACAAAAGCCTTGCGATAACAGTTTAATAGAAAAATTTGAGAATTAAATTATACAGATATGGAATCAAACAACTTCCATATGATCCCACACCCATAAATAAGTAAAGTAAATTCATTCATAACCTCTGCCAAGGAGGTTATTTTATTGCCAACGTCTGTTTGTTTGGTTTGTTTTTTTTAATTAGCATCGTAACTCAAAACATTATGGATGGATTTCGATGAAATTTTTAAGAAATATCTGGATTGGGACAAGGAACAAATGTTTAGATTTTGGGAGTGATCCTGATCGTCGGGATCCAGGAATTTGTTAAAGGATTCTTTAAAATCGCAAGATAGGGCCATTTTCACCATATTACTCCACCAAAAATAGTAACGGCATTTGGGAAAAAAACAGGACAAGTTTCCAACAAGTTCTACAAGATATCAAAGACTGATCCGGATCCTGGCAAAATTCTGGATTTCCTGATCCAGAACAAGAAATATTTAGATAGCCTTGGAATTTTTGGCATTCGAACAAAAAGAGGCATAGACGGTAACACTTCACTTTAGAGGTCCGCAAATTTCATCACACTTAGGTAATAATTGGACCAATTTTTTTGTCTTATTTCTTTGAAATTACCCCCGAAATTTCATGAGAATTTGGTGAAACTTCACAGATAACTTCTTTAAAATAATGTCCAAATTTATTGTCGCGAGTCAGAATTGGTAGGTTACTGTTTTTTTTCCAGTTTCTTTGAAAATTACTTCAAAGTGCAAGGTAAGAAGGTGACAATTAGCAAATAATTTATTTGAAATTAAATCACATCCCACCACAAAATGTTTTGTGGTGGGCCTATGGTTATAGGCCTAATCATAAAGGTATATCATTCATCTTTATTTTGCATGTGATCCCAATAATGCATATCAACAACTTGGTGAAATTAGATAACAAATAGCTTACTATCAACTGCTTATTGGGAAATAGAATTATTCACTTAACATTTCAAAACTAATTATCAGAGGAAACAATGAACCTAACTTCTGTATTCAAGAACTAAGCAGCTATTGATCACCTGCTTCTCTGGAAATAGCAGAAATGTTGGGATACTTCTAAAAACATTTTGTGGTGGGTTGTAATTTCATTTCAAATAAATTATTTGCTAATCGTTACCTTCTTACCTTGCAATTTCAAGTAAATTTCAAAGAAACTGGAAAAAAACTAACCTACCAATTCTGACTTGCGACAATAAATTTAGACATTATTTTAAAGAAGCTATGTGCTAATTTTCACCAAATTCTCATGAAATTTCAGGGGTTATTTCAAAGAAATAAGAAAAAATGTCTCATTATTACCTAAGTGTGATGAAATTTGTGGACCTCTACAGTACAGTGTTACCACATAGGGTAGCATAGACTTGGAATAGACACCAAAATATAGCCAAGATACTGTGGAATCTGGAGTGTTCAATCTGATTTGTTGTATCTTCAAAAACTTTGGAGCGAGATCCAGAAGAAAACCGACATGACGAAAAATGTGAGTTTCGTGAATAACTGCTGAACTAAAATAGATATCATTATGAATCCAGTTATTGAATCCAAATATTTAGATGAAATAAAGGTAGGACTAATATTATTATGGTTTATAAATACATTTACTTGGTCATTTTCATTATCATTTTGATTCAGGCTATCAGTGTAGTAGTTTATGATCTAGATATTTGGAAAACTATTCAATGTCATCAAGATTATCCCAACAGCCTGTTCACTGCAGAACTTAAAGTGACATGCGGAGTCCTGCAATTATCTCTCAGAAGTATTTTAACTGTTGTTCTGTTCAAATATGAAGAATTGTTTAATTACTATTTATTACTTAGTGTACATAAACTTTGATCTTTAGGCATCTAAGAAACTTTCTCTATGACAGTCAGGTGGTTGCTTTTTTAACTGCCTTTTTTTCTGTTTCAGTTTTCATATCATTTTGAATGTGAGATATGTATTGTGTTGATACATTAAAAAAAATCTGGTGCAAGCCTCTACCATCAGAGGTTTATCGTTCAGTGGGTAGAAGATTTCTCTCTAGTGATGCCCGATGGCAAAGGAGCCAAAACAATGTTGAGAGTCATTAAGTCCTCAGTCAGCACCAGATGATAACATCAGTTTTCAAACCAGCGGCAGACTGGGTAAAAGGTCTCCAGATTTATCTTGTTCTGCTCTTGATTTCTCAGTATTCTTCTGGAAACCCCCCCTGACTTCCCCCTCTTTGTTCCTATTCATTTGCGTCCTTTGCCCTGGAGACATTAAATGTCCCTCGTGTGAACTCCAAGTTTCTTTGCTTTGTAATATTCTACCATTATATTACCTTTCTTCATCTACAATCATTAACATGTCAGTCAGGTCACATTTGCATATAAAATGACCCACTGACTGAGTCTGAGTGGGCAGACCAACCCTCAATCACAGCTGAAGTTCAGGCAAAGAGTTTAATGAATAGTTAACTTCTCCATTACCTCTGATCTAATGCTGGTTAATGGACTGATGCGCAGAGGAGCTTCATTCACTTCATCTAAACCTTACACTGACATCCATGCTGGGCAGTTGGGTAAAAATGTGTCCACCTTAGTGCTTGGTGTCCTGTAGCTCAGACTGCACGTTGAGGTGGCCTGGAAGCTGCTGCAGACACACCAAAACAAGAGAAGAAGACATGGAGCATTTCCCTAAAACCTGTCTGATATCAACAATCACTGGGGTCTGCTGTTCTCTGCGTCCTCTTGTTGCTCATGGTGGTTGTAGAGGAACAGAAGGTTTTGCTATTGAAGCCAGAACAAGCTCAGAAGCTTCTGCAGTAGAAACAATATTCAGCCATTGTTTCTACTGTTGTTGGGATTAGCATGTGTTGTTTAAGGGAGAGGTGGGATCATGAGATCCATGAGATCATCATTCCTGAAAAATGTGCATATTCTTGGTACATCCATTTCAAAAATGTGTGTTTTTGGTCTCCCAAAATGCTGGGTCTGTGTGGACAAAACACCTATGAAATAAGAATATATGTAGATATGCCTACTCTGGTCTTCATGTAGTCTCAGCTAAGCCTGCTTGAAACCAAACTTGAGGTAATATGAAAACCTTCATGGAAAAGCAAAACAACTGAGTCAAGTCAAGCTTATACCATGTAGAGGGAAAGCCATATTAGTGTCCACATTATTTTATTGTGATTTAAACTGAAAATTACTCCATGATTTTAAGTTGCTTAATTGTATGTCACTTTCATTCTGATGAATATGTACATGCTTTGATATACAAGCAAGGCATAGTTATCAGGTCTGCTTAATATAAGGCACTTTAGGCTCCTTTTTTTTGGAAATTTGTTGCGAATATTGACAGTTGCAGATCATATTTTTTTGGGTTTGTTGTGCCCCCAAACCCAGTGGGATCTGATGTTGTAAAAAGTCATGACTATCAATATAAACTCAATTCAGAAGTTATACAAACTGTTTTCTCTCACTTTAACACATTTGCAAATTGTTTTCACCAAAAGAAATCCTTATAGCCATAAATAAATATATTTCTAATATAGCTAATAGCCTACTGTTATCACCATAATAGAGCTGGAGAGCATCCACATAAAACTTAGATAAAAAGCCTGACTGTGTGTGTTTGGTTACAAATATCAAGGTTAGACAGACTGTTAATATCAATTGCAGCTCCCATCACATCTGTATAAAGTAAATGATGTCCCACCTCCAAACAAAAGGATGTTGAATAAGTAAATCAAGAGACAGAGAAGAAAAAATGCCACTGTGAGACTGAGATATAATGTAGACAAAGATCAGGACTGGCCTTATGATTTCTCTTTAAAAACTAAATATATCACATTAGAAAATAAATAGCTTGAGGTTGATTGTTTGGGGTTTTCTTTTTTGACCTTGTTGCTTATTTTAGTAGAAAAATCTGGCAACGCAGAAGCAAAGTTAGGCAAATCTGAATGAAAGGAAGTGTTGAGTGTGCACATCCAGGCAATATGCATACAGGTGCAGGACAAAGACATCAACAACTGTGGAATAATAAATAAGTTTGCACTCTACCTACCTCCCAATTAAAAAAATATTTAATAAAGAAACACATTTAAGTAACTCTGGAACAGTGACAGCATCACATTCAGGTCTCTGGTCTTTCCCTGAAGTTCTCCAAAACACAAAATAAACCCAGTCAACATCATCAAAAGTTGTCACATCATGTTAAATTTCAAGCTTCCATAGTACTCCTTTTTTCTTTCTGAGGTCAGCCGTGTCAAACCGTTCACCCTTAATCAAAAACGAGATTTTGAAATCACGTTGAGGCAGTTTTATTCTCTTAATCCTCCTCTTTAACATCCACCCTCCCCAACACCCCCACTCCTGCGACCCCACCCTCTCCTCTCATTCAGCAGCTAATCTTGTCCTCCTCCTTGTTTCTTCGCCACCGGCTGCTCGTCTCAGACGGGGAAATCCTTTGTCCCAAAACAAAGGCTCACCACATGCACTAATCAGGTCTGGAGCTGGACCTGTCTGCATGTTTTTCTCTGATAATGTGCTCACATGACACAGATTTCAGGAAGCGAGTATGACTTATCACGGAATTATAGTGTGTGAGAACGGCAGAGAGGCAGACGGAGGCAGACACCGAGAGAGTGTCTGCAGACAGTGTTGCAAAATCCCAAAGTTAGCACATGATGCACAGGACGTGTGAGTTGGTGCTTAAAAAGAGGAAACTGGTATTAAGCGTGGGAGCTGTGATAGAATCCACAGCTTTACAGACAGCTTAACTGTGTCAAGAAAATTATCTGAAGACCAAAGGAACTGTACGGACGAAGAAGAAAGATGACTAAAGAAACTCTGAACAGGACTTGTTCCTGCTGGTCTGAGTGTTTCACAAACTCGCCATCCACAGGTTTTTAAAGAAGGTCCATCTGTAGTGTTTTCAGAGAAGGATGTAAAATTAAAAACCACACAGGTAGCACTGAAAAATGACTTAAAGCAAACAAGGTATGCTGAGGAGTATCTCTTATGTCCACCTCAGACTGGAGGCTTGTTAGCTTTGGCATGTGTCAGCTCTGGTATGTGATGCCAAGGCTTTCATACCAGGCTCATGTGAGCTACATGCTGGCGCAGTTCTGTCTGTCTTCAGGCAGGAACCACAATATAACTTAACTTGTAAAAACTCGTTTTGTAACAAGGGATTGGAATATTTAAAAAAAAAAAAAAAAGCAATTTCAGATGAGGATCGACCCAAAGGAATGGACATCATTACCCTTTTCACTGAACAATTCCCACATGTGTTCAGCACGCCAGTAGTCTCGGAAGTTGAATTGACAGTTACAATCAAATACATCACATTGGACACCGCCTCCGTCTGAATTCCCTACTAAGAAATAGGACGATCTTCACATCATTCTCACATCTGCCATATCTCCCAGTGTTAAGAAATTCTTTCAAAATCCTGAATCTGCATCCAGATTAACATCAAATTTGATGGTGATGATCATATCCAAAAATACTGACAGAGGCTGTACTTTGTGGTTTTATTCAAACAATGGAGGTTTGGTTAAAGACTCCAGCTGAGGAAATCAGCAAAACACGTGAAACATGCTTTTATTTGACATTCAGCTCAGAGAGCTCATTGAATATCTTGGCCAGGATTACATTTCCAATATTGCTGCGTGAGATATTGTAAAAATATGTGTGAAAGCAATACCATTTCTTGCACTGTAAACAAATCGAGAAAAGAAGCTGGATTTGCATTTGCATTTTGACACAACCAACGTTCCATCCTTGAGCCATGACCAACATCCCCTGAAATTTTTAGAAAAATCAGATAAGAACTTACTGGATTTTTTAGTCAAACTACTCGAGCCCGCCCTATCTAGCAATATAAAGTAGTCCTTGAAAAAACCTCTGGGTTTGAAACTAGAAATGTTATTACTTCCACCTTGTGGATAATTTATTAAGTTATTAGTCCAAATATGGAAAACTGGCCTATCTTGCTATGGTGGCAAATCCTTTAAAATAATCCTCGATCTGCCAAGTTCACACCATCACTTTTTTCTTTCTTTCTTAATTAAGATCCCCATTAGCATTGGCAAAAGCATTGGCTATTCTTCCTGGGGTCCAACAAAAAATCTGACAATAAACGCACAACACAAACAAGCGAGGTTAACAACAAAAAACGCACAGCTCCTGAAAAAAGTATACAAAACATATACATACAGAAGGTAACAAAAATCCGTCATTCATTTACAAACATGGTGCAGAAACGAGGTTATAAATACAATTTAACCCATCAAAATTATTGTCACCCCTCAGTTACACACAATAAATTCCAAGGAAAAAAGAGGTGAAAATACATTTCATAACATTCATTACTAATCATTAAATGTTATTAGGTAGTGTTGCAATTCAAAAATCACTGAATATGGTCTGAAAATTTGTTGTGAAGTTATTAAGTTACTGGCGGAAAGTGGATAAAACTGTTAAGAAAATCTTGATAGAATTCCTGGAATGGCATCTGGATTTGGAAACCATCAAAATCTAATCACTTCTTCTATTTGCCATGACCAACATTCTCTGAAAAAATAAATCTGTCATTTGATTTGATTTGAACTCACTGAACATTTAAAGTGTTTCTTTTTGAAATGTGGAAATGTGAAATGAGGAAAACTACCCTATCATACAAAGATGACCATTTCTTGACAACATTCCTAGACGCACATCCAAATTTGTATCACTTCTTCCTAATGCCATGACCAGCATTACCTGGGTCT
Organism: Scarus forsteni; assembly: GCA_036419115.1. Classification (NCBI taxonomy): domain Eukaryota; kingdom Metazoa; phylum Chordata; class Actinopteri; order Labriformes; family Labridae; genus Scarus; species Scarus forsteni. The sequence goes on from JAZDUH010000459.1 coordinate 5,957,914, forward strand.
CTCATATTCTGTCCTGGGCCCCACATTAAAACAGTCACGATGTCTCAAAAATGTAATCATCCAAGACAATTCTAAAAATTTGAGATTTTGATTATTTTTTGGGGAGTGTGGGTCATGTTACAAAGGAGAATCTGGGTGCAAACACAATAATACTTATTCGCTAACACTGTTTGATAGGACAGTTTTCCACACTCTTCGTAACAGCTTGCCCAACCATATTGAAAATGCCTTGGGGAGGTTTGTGCTTCAACCCACTTCTGGTCTAAAAGCGCAAACCCTGTAAAGTCCCAGTCACACATTCCCGTTCCTCATGGCGATTGTGCACGATTGTCATAATCCTGATAAAACATGCTTTGGTCGTGGTGCATGCGCTACTTGGTCTGGCTCACCGTTGTATAGTCGTGGATGAACGGCGGGGAGCGTGGAAGGATCCCGACAGTTTTGAACAGTTCAAAACTGTCGGGGAGAATCGCTCTCAGTACAGCTGGATGGAAGCCTAAAGGTGCGTACACACCGGACGCTACTTGTACTACCTCGCTGGTCACTCTCCATACAAAGTCAATGTACAGCTGCCATGGGGCGGGGCTAACCCTCCTGCAATGTGACAGCCGCTTTTCACACTACCACATAGCTTGTCGCGCAATGTGAAAGTAGAAAAAAGTTGATCAATCAGCGGTGTGTGCACGTGTGACGGTACCCTAGACAGACGGTTATTCATCTGGACCACAGAGTAATAATCCATGTCCGTGTGGGAAACATTAGTCAGTGAGGACAGTAGTTCCGCCTAGACGGACCGCGGGAAACTCACAGATAATGCTGCTGCAGGGCATCAGCTGCAGTGTTTTGTGGTTGATTTTGTGGTGAATGAAAAGGATACAGCTGGAATAATGTCTGCTTATACATCCTACTATATGATATATGATATGATCGTGGTGAAACTCAAGCAGACATGACATCACCGAGCGACGGCCGACGGCAACGGTGACCAAAATGGGGTATTTATGGACGCGCGATGCTACGTCAGTGGGTGACGCAATTTTGGTAGCCGGATCACTTGCGGTGTGAACGCAGCATAATGCAGTCCTAATGCGAACGGTATTAGCGTGGCATGTACAAAGCTCAGTTTGGCTGGTCATGGCTCAATCCCGAAAACTTTATGAGGACGACTGACAAGGATGTGTCCGTTTGTGCCCTGACTGTGTCCTGTTCAAGACGGCGCAAGCGACGGGGCTCTGTCGGGGCTTGAGCTCGAGTGGGGCTGACGTTGTGTCAGCGGGATGAAAATTCATGGAATCCTCATCATATTGTTGTATTAACCTTGCTGGAGCAGAAAGAACGCCCCCGAAGCGCTGTAGAAGCTCTATTGACGGTGTATTTATGGGGTGTGTCCAGGGGTGAGACAGCCATATCATCCCGTATCATAGTGATCACACCAGCCCGGTCAATCCTGTACAGTCGTGCACAATCCCTGAGAAACAGGAATGTGAGACTTAGGCATAACAAACAGATAAATGAAGTTAAAGAGATCAAGGCCTTAAAGCTTTAGCTAAAGTAAAAAGACATAAGTGAAGAAAAGCCTTTTTCTCAGAAGTGTTTCTGGCTTCATGCCGCTGTGAAGCTTCTTCAGAGTTTAAGATTATTACAGAGACAAAACAGGAGGAGCTGTCAGACTCCTGCTGCAGATAAAGACCGCATGCTTCCTTCTCTTTATCACGCTGATTACATCTTAACAGGAGCACAACCGCTCAGCAGAGAGACGCCCACGCAAACACTCACAGGTGAACAGCACGCGATGCCTTTGACATCTTCTTCAGTACTGAACACTCTGTTCTCCAGGAAACATTATCTCCTGGTCTGTGGAGCTGTTCTGACGAAGACTGGGGTTTTTCTGAGAGCTGACTCAGTTTGAGGAAGCTGTGGGTAAAATCTGCTGGTAAAGGATTTTTTTCAGCTGATGTATCGTGTAGTCATGCAAAGTATTTACAGAATTACCCCAAAATATCTGAGACATTTAGATTAGGCTGCTAGTGACGGTTAACCTAAATAATGTCATGTTTTCCTGTGTTACACACAGTGTCTGAACTTTAATCTCGAAGGGTAAATAACCTTCATAACTCCTCAAGAGGTTCCTTTAAGACAGTGATCACCAACTGGTGGCCCAGGGGCCACATCAGGCCCCTCAAAGCTTTCCATCTGGCCCCCTAATTTTTATGATAATCTATTTGAGGATCAAACTTTTTGGGGGGGAGTAAAAGAGTGGGAATCTTAAGAAAAAGTCAGAATTCTTAAATTAAAGTTTGAATTCTCAAGTAAAGTATGACTTAATTCTTAGACCTCTACCTTTCTCCACTTTTTTTCTTACAATTCTAAATTTAATCTCAGAATTTGGGCTTTTTTCTCAGACTTTTAAACAAGTTCAACCTTTTATTTTATTTTCTTCTCTTTCTTTCTTTCTTTCTTTCTTTTTGGCCTTTATGGTCTTCTGTGTTACCAAAATGAGAACATGTGCAGGCTAAAAATACGTTGTTTTGATGATAGATTTTGTCTCTAAATACCCAAAACTATTGTAAGTGGACCAAAATATTTCATTTTGATTGTTTTGATATTACTATCACTGTTTTCTGGCCTCGATAGCATATGGCAAGAAAAAAGCTGGCCCTTGTACAAATGTGGTTGATGATCCCTGCTTTAAGATGAGAAGCAGCTCTTGTCCTGTGATGCAGATGATATATTAGTATTTGTTAATATTGCAGAGAGAACTGAAACAACCAGAAAGCACTCAAAGAGCACAAACCTCAGCCAAGCTAGCTCACATATTGGTGTTACATCTAAGCAATCCCCCAAAGTTACCATTATAATATGATTCCTTGACTGAAAACCCACAGCACTCATAATCATGTTGATATCACTATTATTATTATTATCCAGATCATCACCAGAGTCTAATGATGTTTACGTTGGGTTATTAGCAACAACTTCTGAAAATTTCAGCAAAATCCATCCTGTAGTTTTTTGTCCTCTTGCAAACAATCAAACAAACAAACATGGCCATAAACAGATCCTCCTTGGTGGAGGTAAAGATCCGGTTCACATTGACTCCATTCATCAGGAGGAGGTCCAGACTCTTCCTCCTCCAGCCCACAAGGACACCCCGTCTCCGCTGCCTTGTCAGCCGCCGTCTCCACCACCCATCCAGCACCCATTCACATGTTAATCAGAGACATTTACACCCACATCACCTGAGGGGCACATGGTGACACACTAACGCAGACACAAACACACACCAACACACACTCCAAAGCAGACATGTAGGCGCTCGTGTTTCCTGTGTTGTGAAAACTTGTCTCGCTCTTACATACACACTCATGAATGAACACACACACACTTCCTGTGCGGCAAGAAGCTTTGTATTTATTGTGAAATTACACCCACTCATAAACAGTCATGATTCAGTATATGAGATGAAAACCTCAAGATTTAACACAATAAACTCTGACTTTTATTCTATTGTAAGATTATTTTAAAAAATTTGAGACTTAAACACTTTTTTTTTTACCTCTAAAGCAAACTTATGTTTAAATTTCACCTCATTTCGTTTTATTGTTGTTATTTTATTTTCATGAATTTATGATCTCTTTATTTCATTTAATTATTTTGTCAATTCAATTAAGATTTCTTTTTATTTATTAATGATTAAGCTGTTTCTGATTTTTTTGTCATTTAATTTTATTTGGTTGTTATTCTGTTTATTTAAATAATTTTTAAAAATTTAGTTAAGTTTTATTCATCAATTCTAGTTTATTTTACTAATTTAAAAAATTGCTAAAATAAAAAATGTGTATTTTTAATGTCATTTAATTATATTATTTTGATCTTATTTTATTGATTTTGTATTTGTATTTATTATTTCATTTTATTTCATTGTTTGAATTTATTTTATATTCACGCATTTGTGATTTTATTTTATGTTTTTTGTGGTGATGCAATATTTTGATAACTTGTTAACTTTTTTAACTTTATTTGGATTCTTAGTTCACTTGTCCTTCTATTTCATTCCAGTTAGCTTTCATTTCCTCATTATTAATAAAGTGAATATATTTTAAATTCTATTTTTTTATTGTATTGATTTTGTTTTCACCAGATAACCAAAGGCTTTTCAGAGTGAGATCCTTTATGTTAATAATGATATGTAATGTTTATCTGAACAAGGTGTCAATGTACTTTACAAAAGCATGAAATAAAACAAATAATTGGATCAAATATGGTCAATAAAGGGGCCAATAAATGGAAAAAATAAGTTTGCAAACATGCCTGGTTACCAAGTTATAACTAAGAGCTGGTTAAGTGGAATGAAACAAAGTTAAAAGTTTGATCTGACGTGTTTTGCATCCATAAATATTTCTTTGCATATCTGTGTTGTAAAGAATAATTGTATGGGTTTCTGTCTACTTCTGGCCATCGGCCTGAGCCTCTGAATGGAAATGCTCTGCAGCTCAGAGGAACTCACAAACTTCCAGGGTGTTTCCCTCCAGCTGTTTCGTGACAGCTCCCAGAAACACACCCTGGTCTGAGCTCTGAGGAGACAATGGCGGCTCCAGCGTTATCTGCAGCTCCATCACTCTCTGGCTCTGCTCCGTGCCGCCTTGCTGCTGCCCTGTGAGTGTGATGAGAGGGCCTCGGTGAGTGTGCGTGTGAGTGTGTGAGTCCCAAAGAGAGGATTTCCCCTTCACTGGGTGTCCATCTCCTTCAGCCTTTGGCCCATTTCTGTCACTTTGCATTCACATGTACAGACACCAAAAGCCTGATGGACTCCTTCCTCTGGCGCTGCGGCTTTTGTGCAGTTTAGCACTCGTCTCAACATTTCAGTATCAACTCCGATTTGACAGGAGCTTCCTGGAACTGCCCCCATCAAGAAGTCTAAGTAGGCCAATCATATTTTACTCAAAGTTGACAAACTTTTTTTCCCCAAAAGCTTTTTATTCAAAGAAGAGGATGATGTTGCAGAAGAGGAAATGCACACACATACCACTAAGCTGAAGAGCCACAGAAAGAGAATGTTAGGCTAAGTTCACACTGCAGGTATTAATACTCCTTACCCCAACCAGGGAGGTCATGTTTTTACTTCTGTCTTAAAGGTGTAGTCAGCGATGTGGGAGAAAACGAGTAGAGAGGTTGTTGACAAACAAATTTAAACACGTCTCTTCTTTCATACCTTACCCCTGGCTCCACCCCCGAAAGCTGATGGACGTGCATCGTCATGGAAACGGCCGTAGAAACTGCGTGGCTGACCGACGTAGCTAAGGTAACCCTGACTCGTCAGACAACTCAACTGCCATTGTTGATAACATCACAACAACAGTACATTTTGACAGATTAGACAATAAGATGAATGCCCAACGGCTGTCACTGTTATGTGAAGCACCACAAAGCTAATGTTGCTTACCTATCCAGCACAAAGACTGCAACATCCGCATCCGTTTTCAGGTCTTTCAGTTTGCGGAGTTCCCTCCACTGTTGGAAAGCAACACCAATGTTAACCCGGGTCTTCACTCTTTCATGGTCATAGCCCTTCTTTTTTACTTTTCACTCCTCTGACCTTTTTCTTTTGGGCTGTTTTTCAGCCATTGCTACTGCACCTATTGTATCTCTCTCTTACGCTAACTGCGCACACTACGCATCCTACGACTCCCCCTCCCCCCTCTGTCTGATCTGTGCATGAGTATGATCGCCCCCTGGATGTGGGGGGTGGACCCTGTTTTGGTGACTCGGCCCAAACCACAGTATTTACCTGCTGAAATTCAGAGCCAAGGCTGTGTATTGAAACCAGACTTTTTTTTTCAACATGCTGCCAGTGGAGACATCTTGTGGATGGAGAGGAGAAATACGGTGATTTTGACAAATACTGCTTTAGATTAGAAGATCGCTGACTACACCTTTAATTCGCCTTAAACTTAAAACATCAAATTAATATGCACATCAAACAACCATCCATCAAATACATTTACATGCAAGTATACATACGTGTGTCAACACAACAATTAGTTTGAGAAGGAATACACTAATGTGATGAGCTTATCTAGTCCTGCCCCCCACCATGAACAAGATCCAATAATGAATTGAAACCATAATTCATCACTAGCTGTCATTATTCATGAAAACAGTTATACACATACATGTGTATAACATACATGTCATACACATGTATGTTATACACATGTATGTGTATAACAGGGTGAAATATTAATCTGTGTTTATCTATACTGTTTATATAATTATGCAAAGTTACCTGGCAATCTTATGTTCTATTATCCAGCAAAGTCTCCATCCTTACACTCCTGCTTGTGTGTTGTGCAGCCCCCTTTTTTCTTTTATCTTCTTCTGTGTTTTTTTTAATTCGTATGTTTTCCTGTTGCCCCCCTCCCCTCTCCCCTTTTCTATGAATCCCTTCGGGAGAGGTGGGTGCTCATCCTCATGTCTATTATTAATATAATGCCATCTATGTATTAAATGTTAGATTTTGTGCTCTGCTTTGTTCCCTTCTGTTATTTTGGTTTATTCTCCTTGCCTCTAGTCTGTATATATGTCCATTATATTAAGTATGAATGTTTATTTTAACCCCCTTCACACACTTGCGCGGCAAGCTAAACGAGCATTTAGCTACTTACATGCACTTTCCTTGGCGTAACTTTGTTCCTTGTAGAATCTGGAGCAGGCTGGGAGGCTCATGTTTGTCAATATTTTTTCTTGCAAGAATAAATGTGGCCAAAGAGACACATGCAGTGACCAATCTCTAAATAAATAAACAAGAATAGATTTTAATGGAGCAATTTTTCATTGCGGATATACAGCGGACGCTACTACTCCAGGTAACACTAGAACAGCTCCTGTGGTCTGATCACAAGGCGGTCATACCATGAGTGTTCCTAAATATATGTTCTGCAGCCTATGTTTTCCTGCGCTCTCCTCGGGCTGATGCTGTTCTCTTTCTTGTTGTTAACTAGTCGAGTTGATCATTTGTTCATGTTATTTTCGTTGTTTCAGTGTTTTTAACACTAGCTTGCTTCAGAATGTTTCACACTTTGCAAGTTCTAGCATCACCGCGTACCGCTGTTTTTGTGTGAGAAATAAAGAGAAGAAAAAAGACTGAAAGACAGGGAGAAAGAGTCAAGGACAGCATGAATGAGAGAGAGAGAGAGCAAAATCTGGAACCTGTGCAAATAAAACATGACTGTTCTTGTCACTTTGCTATGTTATATATCAATATTTACGGTAAAGATGCTAGCTGTACACTCAATGGAACATCCTGTATTAAAAACATTGACAATAAATATTGTTAAAACCAAAAAAATGTGGACATATGGGGAGGCTATAAGACACAAACTGATCTTTGGTTTGGACCTTTTATTGGAGGAAATTTTATCAACTGGTCCATGGTGACTTTTAATTGATACCCCTGCACTAGTCCATCTGGAAAACATCTTATAGAAAATGTTTGGGAAAGGGCAGAACCCTTCAAAAGCATATCCAGCAGGTGATTGGACAATTGCTCTGTCAATCACCTTCAGTCAGATAATGTAGTAGGAGAGCAATACTGCTGCAGTGTAAAATACAAAATGTAAGCAAATTTGTGGAACAAACTCTCACCAAAACATGTTGTAGAACATCCTTTCTTTTGGGAAATGCTTACAGTGCTGTTTGTTTTTCATTTAACAAAGAAATGCAGCTTGAATCTGATAAAAAAAATAGGAGGGTGTTTTTAGAAACAGAGGTCTTCCTCTTCTGTTTTTCAAAACTAATCCTATCCACATTTGTGACTATAAAAGAAAAAACATCCCTGTCCACATAAAACCTCCTAAATCCCATTTAAAAGCTGTTCTGTTGTAACCACAAGTCGGACTGGTGTTCTGGTGTATTTTGAGGATGTGTTAACTGGTGTTAACGAGCATATTGTATAACAATTTTTCTGTTTATATCTCAATTCGAGACATTTCAGACAATCTTGTTTAAATTCTGTTAAAATAGTTTAATGGATACTCCTGCTGGTTGCACAGTTTTCACATAAAGGCAGCTGTTATGGTGACTGATAAGTATAACAGGTCACATCAAGACTGATTAAGTGACACAATCCTGAGCTGTGACGGCTTTGCACCATCATCCATGAATAGAAGAGCTTTCCCCTAGAAGGTGATGGAAAAGCAAAGGTGTTTTGCTGCCGGTTGAAGTGGACAGAAGTGCAGGACTGCTGCCGTGAACTTTCAACTACTGCGGTCTGAAGTGAAAACAGGAAACGTCGCACTGAAGGGCGTCCTTTGAGAGCAGGTCTGCAAACAAACAGCCTCACTGGAAACAGACGAGAACAGGCATGAAGAAAACAGGAAACACAACCGGGGAGGGGGACGGAGAGAGTTTCACAATGTGGAGCTGTGAAAGTGTGCTATGTGTGGTCATGTAATGAGGTATTCCTGTTCTTCTTGTGACACTAGTTCAGGAGGAAGCTGTGTTCTAGGAGGGCAAAACAGGAAAGAGGAAGAATGGGGCAAGAGGGGCAAAGTCGTGAACCTGTTGTGTAGAATTAAGTAACATTTTGTCCAAATAAGGCTGTCTCAGCTGTACAGAATCACATCAGTTTCATTGGGACAAACATCTTTGGCATCCCATGTGAAGGGAGAGAAGGGGATGCTCCACTTTCCAAACAGCTGTGAGCGAGTCTCAGTGTACAGGCAGCAGTCAAAACAAGACACAGGACATGTTTACACTTGTTGTAGATGCTCTGGCTGCTCTGGCACTGGTTAGATTTTTGCTTTGTATATTTAGATGCTGGAAATAGCCTCAGACTTTAATTACAGGTCGTAGGGGGCATGTGCCGCTGTAGATTCTGAAAGGCTTAAGTAAGAGAGAGGTTTTGACCGGGTAATATACAAAAATGCTGTTTGCGCATACAGTAGAGGCTAAAAGTTTGGAAACACCTTCTCATTCAATGTGTTTTCTTTATTTTCATCACTATTTACATTGTGGATTCTCACAATCAAAACTATGAATGAACAAGTGTGGAATTATGTACTTAACAAAAAAGTGTGAAATAACTGAAAACATGTCTTATATTCTAGTTTTTTCAAAGTAGCCACCCTATGCTCTGATTACTGCTTTGCAGACTCCTGGCATTCTCTTTATGAGCTTCAACAGGTAGTCACCTGAAATGGATTTCACTTCTCAGGTGTGACTTGGCAGGGTTAATTAATGGAAATTTTTGCCTTGATGGGGTTGGGACCATCATTTGTGTTGCTCAGAAGTCAGGCTGGTGCACAGCCGACAGCCCTATTAGACAACTGTCAGAATTAATATTATGGCAAGAACCAATCAGCTAAGTTAAGAGAAAGGAGTGGCCATCATTACTTCAGTGAGCATCTGCAATGTAATTAGTGATGAAAATAAAGAAAACGCATTGAACGAGGAGGTGTGTCCAAACTTTTGGCCTGAACTGTATGTACATATATGTCTAGATTTGTGTATATACATGTGTGTATCTATAAAATAAAGATTGCATCCACCAGGGGGCACGAATCTGTCTCTCACCGACCTCCACTTCTCCTTTGCATCCAACAAGCTAACATTTGGCTCCCTCCCGATCTCCTCCCAGCTGTTTTGAAGTTTGATTTTGTCGTGGTGTCCCGGACAAGTAACATCATATATATGTTTGTGATTTCGCACCAGCTCACACAACTTTTCTTTGAAGAGGCCCGCCATATTCTTCTTCATTTCTCTCCAGAGATGAGTATCAGAGAGACAGTAGCGACACTGCCCCTACGGTTTCCGGTGGTACTGCTCCGTCTGGTCCGTATCCGTAAGCTTCAAGGATGCGCGCAGAAATACGGACGAAAAGAACGCTAAGCGCGGACAGAGAGCTCTGTCCATATCCGTATTTAACGTTGAGCATAAATGAGCCTTTAGAACCCTTGCTGCCTTAAACTATCACACATAAACCTCTACGAATGAGGTTACTGATGCTGGTGGTGTAGACAAAATGGCGACTTGCCACCCACGTGCTTCCTGACCTGACCGAACATGATCTGGTTCATTTTAGCTCAGTACGACGCACAATACAGCTTTTTCCGGTGTCAAACATAGAAATCTACCCTAATGACTGATCCTTGCTGTCCCTCTTGTTTGGCTCTCTTCTGTTGGGGTGCCAATAATAATGAGCTGTTTCAAAGGTTGGAGCTAAAAATGCTGTTGTCTGTTGATTGGTTGAAGAATCGTAGCAGCTAAAACATAAAAAGCATACAGTACCATGTTTAACCTGTCTGTGGATCTAAGTCTCTGACCGTTCGTAGACTGAATCATTGGCACATTTTGATTTACAAGGCTATTCTTGGCCTGCTTCCATCTGACTTGAGTGACTATATTCATGTGAAAAGCTCTGGAAGCTACAGTCTTCTTTCTTTGACTTTGCTATCGGTCCCCAAAGTTCGTCTTCAAATGGGTAAAAGAAACTTCAGATATACTGCTCCTGCAGACTGGAATCTGCTACAAGACAGATTGTGTCTTGGAGAACTGGTCTCTTTAAATATTTTTAAATGCAGATTAAAAGTTTGAGAGGAAGATGGAGCAGGCTGTAAATGCTTTGACTGAAAACGTTCTGCTCTGTGACTCTGACTAAACTGGTTGTGTTTGTAACTGTCTGAAATTGTTTTATGTCTGTAACTTTGTAAATGTGCTGCTGCCTGTCTTGGCCAGGACACTCTTGCAAATGAGATTTTTAATCTCAATGAGGTTCTTCTGGTTAAAGGTTAAATAAAATAAAATAAGTGAGGAACCTTAAATATTTTTGCAACAAAAAATAATGTTGCATTGGGATTTTGGAGGTGCAAACCTTCAATGCTGTAGTTGGAGAAGAGGAAGAACAGAGAGAGTTGGACAAGATGATGGGAAATCCTGTAGTGGAAATGCAAGTAAGATCGAGGTTAACTTTACCAAACTTTACCAAACTATACTGAACCAAACCAGGATACTAAGTGGAAATGCAATAAACATACTGATGAAGGACCAAGACTTAACTTACAACTGGTGTACAAAGTTTTAAATACTTTTGTACTTAATTTTTGTCACTCCTTTGTTAAATACTGGAGATACATCCTGGTATATTTACGCTGATTTAAAAGCAAACACCTACAGAGTTAGTATCTGTTGCTTAATCCTCCATTTTGGATTTTAGGTGCATCAGTTTTAACATTACCTGCAGACTCCTGACACCCTAACGCAATGAGGGACAGATATAAACAAACAAATTTTGACGAAAACCTTCCGAACAGCATGTGTGGTAAACTGCCATCGGCACAAACTTCATGTGACTTCATCAGACTTCCTGTTTTTCTCAAAAATTAGGCCTCCTGCGCCCGGTCAACAAGTGCTGGCAAACAGCTGCTGTCGAAATGACGAGTGGAAAAGTGCAGAGTCGGATGCATCGAGAGCCAGACAACAGGGGTGTGTCTGTTCTTAAGTTCTCGTCCTACACAAAGGGTCATTGTGAGACTATAATCCAAACTGCTGCATAAACAAGGTAAAGACGCAAGAAACACTCAGCGTCACTCAACCACAACCACAATGTGATGTAATTCAATCAGTCTCATCTCCTCCTGACAAACATCCAGGAAACGTTCAATACAGGAAGACTAGAGTGAGAAGGTATGAAGCCAAGGAACCCCTACGCCATTCAGAGATCTATGACTTCCTGTTTATAATTCATTTTGTTTTTAAGGCATTAAACACAACAGCTGTGGGGCAAAAGGCCAAAATAAAATGAAAACAGACTGTTATAATATTATTTAATTCACTGATCACTGCATCATGTTCCCTGCTTTAATGGCTGGGTTATTTAAGGCTGTTTTTCTACCGTGTAACCTGCAGCGCCACACTCTTGAACCACCATGTGCCTCTGCCACAGATGTCGAAGTGATTAGTCCTGGTTGCCACAGAGTTCAAGCTGAAGGCAGCAGACAGTTTTGCTCAGAGAGATTCTGTGAAACAAAACCACATTCAGACCTTGGATAGTTATTTCAGGAACAAGGTCTTCTGCTTAAGCGGGCATGTTTAGGGAGGACATGTTTAACAATTTTAACGGTGATGCTCTGTCCAACTTAGATCCTGGGAAAGACATGTTTGCTATTTCTTATCACCTGACTCAAAGCTTTGTTTCTACTGAATGATCTGGTTTGGTTCCCCACATTTAGGTATGCTTTGGAGCAGTAACCCTGATCTAGTTTGTCTGACCATTTGTCTGTTGGCAAGATAACTCAAAAAGTCATATTATCAGGGAATTTTGGTCACTCAGTGAGGAAGAAGTGATTTGATTTGTGTAGTGATCCAACTCCAGATGCAGAGCCAGGATTTTTAAAAAGTGCAACCCCCAATTTCCACATAGTTGGTCTGCAGTCCGTACACACCCCACGCCCCATAGCAAATCGCCCTCAGTCTCCTCAATAAGTCAATTTTCTTAGCCTGCATCTTGCTCCGTGGGATGACTGGAAATACTTAGCAAGTCTATTTTAAGCAGGAGCCACTTCAGCTCTGCTTCAGTCCCCACCAAGCAGATCGACCCAACACTGGAAAAAAAACACCTCTTTCCAAAATACAGTGGAGTAGTGGATATAATGTGGATTCCTACAAGAAATCAACATCGGGATGTAGGTCGTACAGTCTCAGTAGGCGAGAATGAGGGAGCAAAGCCAATGATCGAAGAAAACACTTTGTCGGGGTGGAAAATGTGGAAACCCGAGATGACATTTTACAATAATCAGATCATCCAGACTTTATGAAAGGTACTAAGGTTTTTTGATTTGCCATCCATTTAGGATTATTTTAAAAGACATAAATACAACAGCTGTGTAGATTGTTATTGTAAAAGATAAGAAATCATATTCATTTTTAGAGTTCTTGTTCTAAACAGCTCCTCAAAGTTCCTAAAACTACATAGGAACCTTTTTAATGGCGAACTTAAAATCATACAGACGTGTTTTAAGTCAAACTCTCTGCATGAAAACATATGATTGCTTGTGCAACAGATGGTACATGCTGGAGGCTGAACAAAGTGTAGACTGTGGAAACTGTCAAATTAATGAGACTGAGGGTGATTTGCTGCTGTGCATATGGATGGCTATGAAGGCAGAAAAAATAGAAAAAATAAAACCATTTTGAGTGCTCAGTTTGACAACAAATAAGTGCACTAGATGGACACTAGGAAAGACACCTGCACTGCTTGTGTGTCATGCACTCAAAAAGGCCCACAAAGACTCAAGACAAGAACATTTTGTTTAATAATATCAGGCCAGATAGCATTAAGATTTTTTCACCTAATATGTAACAGTTCTTTGTACATTGATTTGAGAATCTTTACATACAGGCCTGTCTGATTCAGTAAGTACCTTAACTAAAAACAAAGCAAACAGTTTGGCACATGGATAAAAAGTAGAAAATTAATGTGAGCACGTTTGTTTAAATATAACCAAGTACTTTAATCAAAGAAAATGTACCATCTTTTTGAAGCATACAGCACTGTTTCATCACTTTTTTTAGTCTGTCATGGTTTTGTCTGTGATACAGAACTGTTTGTTTAATCTCTGCATTAAGGGGAATTACAAGAAGTAAAACTCAAGCATAATTCATGAAAGTAAACCTAAAGCATACTTCAATAAACTAAAATGTGGAATGGAAGTATATACCCAGTAGTAATTAAGTCCAAAGTATTAAATTAACATACTTTCTAGTGCTTTTGTACACTACAAGTACATGGTCTGCGATATACTTGCTATACTTATACTTATACTCAAGCATACTTAAACAAATGAACTTCAATTGTTCTACTTTTTGCAAAAGGTGGATCAGGAACAATAAATTCATTGGCTTGTTTTACTGTTTGTGGGCTGGGAGATGCTCCAAAAATATGTTTTTTGGAGCATCTACCCTAATTTATGAACAAGAGAACAGAAAAAAATCTGGCTTTTCCCCATGGATCACTAAAAGATGGTCCCCAGATTACAAAAGCTGGAGACCCAACACTTCAATGGATCAGTTCTTGTACGATGACTTTGACAACTTGAGCAGTGTTTTCATGTTTTTGGGATGAGATATGTCTACAGATGAGTGAACTTTAGGTCCAGCTCTGATGCATAGGTCTGCAGGACCTCCGCTGGGACAAATAAGCGTCTGTACTGAGAGTCAGAACAAAAGACAACAAACTCCTCGTGACAGCAGATGATGAGGTCTGAGCTTGATGCATTCCGGCGCCGCGTGGCCTCCCTCAGCCCCGGCGAGCCTCACATCAGCGACCACTAGTCAGGAAATTAGTCGGGACCAACAAGTTCAGGCAAGACCCCTCGCTCCTCGACAGCTGTTCCAGTCCCACACACAGACGCGCAGATATCCTGGCATGTTCTGGAGCTTCCCATGCAAGTACGGCTGAAAAGTATGGGAGGAATGCGGTAAACACTGGGAAAGGAAGGAGGCCCTGGAGCAGCGTGGGTAATGACTGAGCCGAGGGACGATGGGATGGCGAGCAGGATGAGGGCCATTATGTGGTTGTTTGTTGCTTATTTGCTGGTTGTTGTGCGACCTTAAGTGAAGCGGCCCCTGTAATTGGGATGCTGTAGCAGTCATTACTATGAGCATCTGGTTAGTGGAACAAACCAGAGGAGGAAGAGAGGCAACCTCCATAGTCGACAAGGGAAGCCACGCTGATGAGCACAAAGCTGCTGTTCCAAGGTGTCCGCAAGGCTGTCCTAAAAACTAAACATCCAGGTGGAGTATGGGTAACCTCTGCCTATCTCCACTGTCTCCTTCTTGTTTTGAATTGAGGACTGTAGTTAAATGGCAGTCCATGCTAACAAGGACTGCAAAACTACACTGAGCCAACGGTTCAAGGGATGATCTGGCTGCTCCATCTGCCAAAGAGGTTGTGGTTTTGCTGGCATATGTTTGTTTGCCTGTCTGCTTGTCTGTTTTGTTCGCACGATTTCACAAAAACTACTGGACAGATTTTGCTGATATTTTCAGGAGATGTTCGTAATGGCCCAACTGTAAAATAATTAGTTTTAGTTGATGATACATATATTTGTCAGGATACTCAGAATTCCCAAAATGTCAAAAAAATTCCAGAAGTTAACGCTGGGCTGGGTTGCTGGTTTGGCGGAGTGGTAAGCAACAAGGCACGTCCCATGTACATGCTTCTGCTGGTCTAAGTTTGGATCTAGCCCGTGACCAGTTTGCAGAGTGTCTTCCCCTACTTTCGAGTCCCCTTTCACAAGCCTATCCACCGTCTCTCTCCTATCAATAGAGGCACAAAATGCCCAAAAAATACAATAAAAGTTAAACCAACACTATGTAGTTTTTCAAACATCATGCAATCCTTTGATATTCATTGTGATGGTCCACCACTTTACAATGAGTTGAATGACACCTCTGTCGTGGTCTGGAGTGGTCTATATCCCTTTCACTGGCACTATGTAACTTCGAGGTGGATGGTGGGAACCCTGCCACACTAAAAGCTACACATTTGGACTGCTTTAAGGCATACGTCACTTCCCCCGATTCCCGATTCGTTTAAAACACGGAAGTCTTGGCAAAAGCCAAATGCGTAGCTGTAACCATGGCGGAGGCAACAACGTCAGGAAGAGAAAAGTTTTGTCGGAGGATACAAAACAAAGAAAGCGAGAGAAAAACAAGCTGAATGCTCGGACCAGAATAAACATCGGTTTGGCGTTCACTCGCTGGCGTAAAATAAAAGACGAGGAGGGATGTTCGACTACTATCAGGTATGTTGGGCGACTAATTTATGACGAAGTTCCTCAAAAAAACTTGACAGGAAAAAAGTACAACAGAACAAATCCAGAACGTGCCAGTATGTAGTTTTGTTTAGACCTATTTCAAGTGTGTGATATCGCCAGCTCGTCCTTGTCTTTACTTTTATTCACTTTATCGCTTCAACAGGACGGGGGCAGGGGCGACTTCACGGTAATAAAACCAAGTTGAATTTAGCGATTTTTAACATCGTCACTTAGTCAAAAATAAATACATTACTTATCCATACGCTATCCATCCTGCAAACAGCCGCTGAAGACAGAAGAATACTTTTTAGCGAAGTCCTGGCTTCTGTGATTCGCCTACAAAACAAACGCAAGCGACCGGCAGATCTGTATCCTTACGAGGATCTTCTGTTGTGCTGCTTTAACACTGGGAAAAAGTTTAAAAAACATGTCTCATCCATTTGTTATTGAATTTGCTTGCAGTTTTTCAGGATACCATGGAGTCCATGTCTCTATAATCAAGGTCCATTTCATCTGGATCAGATCCAGAGTGACATCACATAATACATTTAACTTTATAATGGGAAATCCCATTGATGACATTCATTAATCCATATAAAATCAACCTAAAAGCTGATGTTTCTAAAACTTGTGTTCGTACAAGATAACACCCTTCACACATGTGATGAGTTTTGTCTGGATCTGGTGATTGTTTACTTGGGTTGTGGAAAAGCCACTGCTGAGACAGAGCCACTTGGTTTTGGGTTTGGTTTGGTCTTGACTTCCTCCACTATGGTGCTTTTTTAGTCTAGTCCTTTCTTCTGTGTTTTGTAGAGTAAAAATGACAGGAATCCAAGGGGCCATTGAAGGGAGAGATTTTTGTTTTTCATTTGTGAACATTTTTTAAACTTAAAGCCAGAAAAAAATCCTCTGATGAACATCTCCCAGTTTTAAGATAAGATAAACACATTATAATTAACGATATAATCTGCTTTTTACTCCTATTTTACACCTGCTGTGTCTGTTTCATAGTGCCGTTAAAACTAGTTTGCCATTACAGCTGACATTTGTGTACCACAAAGTTCACTTCTGACAGCTTTTCTCCTTCATTATGTGTAATGTATTTCTGAAATATAACTTTGGAAAATACTCCTGACAGAGTGATGCAGGAAAGATGTAATTTTGTAGGCAAGTCTAGAATCTAACATTGAAAAATGTCAAAATCCTACATACTCTCAGACCTGGGAACCATGACTGCTTACGTGCTAATTAAATTCGACATTCTTGGACTCATTCCTGCAGCACTCATGAAGTGCAGGTTTTTTGTTGAATGTTTTCCTCAATTCAAAACAGGAGGAAGGTAGAAGAGGTGGGCAGAGCTGACAGCGTGTCAGTCTCAAGCTATATTTTCTTATCTTTTTGCCTGAAAGCCCCATGGCAAAACATTTTACAAACTGGGACTTGCTGATTTTGTTTATCAGCAGGTTCTTTATTTGTAATGTTCTGGAACACTGGCCCTGAATGGAGAACCAGCACAAACTCTCTGACTTCATGAGGACTTCGGGTCTCTGAGTATGATGTATATTTGTTTAATGGAGGGTTTTTTCCACAAGCCTGAGCCTCACATGCCTTCACATCCCCTGTTTAATCAACATCAGGCTGAATTCCCGGTCTGTAGTGATTGGCATGGCTCCTTTGGATGTTTTGGGTGCTTTGTAAATGTTAGCAAAAGGTAAAGGGTCTGCTCTATACAACCAAACAAGAACTGACTCTGCTTGACTTGACCCTTAAACCCACCCTCAGTGTAGCGTAGCTGTGGGCCACCCAGGCTGTCACTCACTCACACCACCCACACCGCGGGTCGCCATTGTTCAGATGTCTGGAGACGGTCCAGGAGAGCAGGCCTCGCTCTCCTCCATCCCCTCTGGAACAATTAGTACAAGGGAAGACCTCTGACCTGCTGAGTGGCAGGGAAGAAATTAGCTTGGAAGAACCATTGGAGACGTAAAGCCGAGAGTTTTACACGCCCCTGAAGATAAACAATAACCTGGATTTTTGAGAGAGTGGTTAATTTGCTTCGACTAAGAGGATGTGGTCTCCATTTTGTCCTTCAAAAGTTCAGATCAAAGACGAGGAGATAATCCAACATTTTCAGCGGGAGAAGCAGAACTTTGGTGCAACGTGCTTCAGGAAATCCTGTAACAAAAGACTGGAGGACTGTTGAACACTTCTTTTAATGAGCTGTATTACCACTTTGTTTGTGCAGAGTTTGTTTTCTGTTTTTGTTTTTCTCCTGTAATCAAGGCATTAAGAAGCACATGTAGTACTTTTTCTTATAATCTGGCTTTGAGATGATTGTGTTTAATATTATTTTACGTTATATTTTAACTTATTTTAACCCTTTTATTTTGTTTTATTTCTACATTTCAGGTCAGACTTTTTATTTGGAATTTTATTCTTTGTTAAATGCTTTTCCTTTTATTATATTTTAGCTGATTTTATTATGCACCTGATGTTACACTTTATCATTTAACCATATTATTTATCCAACTTTTATTTTATATTTTTATATTACTTTATTTATTTATGTATTTACTCATTTACTTATCATACCCTCTAGTATGTTTGAGTATTTTTAATTATTATTTTAGTTTTAGCCCCTGTGTTTCCTCATTTTTAATTCAAGATAGCGTTTCCTCAGTCCTCTAATTATGTTTTCTGTCAGAATTTCCTTTTTATGTCTTTGTGTGTTTGAGTATATTGAATGTGGTTTGGGGGAGGGGGGGTTGCCGCGGTCTTATTTTTTCATTATATGCAATTATGCAACTTTCTGCTTTTTATTCCACTATTTGTTATTTCATTTTACCTTTTTTCCCACTTTGTATTAAAAAGCCTTGTATGAAAAGTGCTATACAAATAAAGTTTGATTGATTGATTATAATTAGGCCGCCAACATGTTTACACTCAACCTGATTTCTTCATTATTGTTTCAGGGATGTCAGATTTATTTTGTTGTGAATAATTACTGAATTTTAGTTTCCAGCCTTGCTTATTACATTTAAAGTTGGATTCAAAATGAAGGAATTTTTGCACTTTAAAATGACATTCCCATTAAAAGTATGAATGGTGCTTCTATTGTCTTGATTTGGGATGAAAAAAAAACACACAGAGATGATTCGTATTATCTTTGCTTTAAGGTTATGGTAAAAATTAGCAAAGCACTCCCCAATCATTTCTTAAACATGGTTACATTATGTCCGAAATATTTTTACTTGATCTCTGGTGTGTCCAGTGCAGCTGCATCCACCTGACTCAGTGTCTGTAATCAGGTTGGTGCATCTTACATCTTACAAGCTGCAACGATTGAGCTTGATTTGCAATGACACAGCACAGTCAGCATCCTTTGAGGAGAAAGAGGCCAAAGCTAGAAGCATGACAACAGGTGAGGCGATGGCAGCCTGTAAACAATGCTTTCTCATGAAATATTGGTGTACGTCCTGCCTACTTGAGTGTGTTAAAGAAAAACAATGAACACTTGCATTTGTTGAAAATAAAAAATAGAAAAAAATATAATTGTATTTAATAGAAAATTGAGAGAGTCTGAGTTAAGAACTGTCTTGCATCATGAACTTTTCTTCAGGTTAACAGTTCCTATTTCATCAGCTGATCTGCAAGTACTTAATGTGATTGATAGAACTATCACCCTATTACCTTAGAGAGTTTTCACACAGCTCCATTTTCAGCCTGAAACTGATAGTTTTCAAGGTGTTTTCACATCCCATTTTCATGAGAACGGTGCCTGGAGTGCCTGAATCCGTTTGCAAATTCTGTGTAGACGGGATTCAGCTTTTTAGGGTGGAACACTGATGTCACCTCATGCGAAGTGCTCTTTCACATGAGGGCTGTGAGTGGATACCAGTAACAACATCAACTTCAGTCATCTACCAGGTAACGTGTGCTTCCTACAGTGCTCAGTTTGTTATCCACACAAAACTATACATACAGATTTCTTGTCCAAACAGATTTGTGTTCAGGCAAGAAACTCCTGCATCTTTTTGCGTCCATTGCCATTGATGTTTGTGATTTTTTTTTTTTTCTTCTTAGTACGAGTATTATAACACCTCTGTTTCTCTGCAAACCTACCATGGACTGGCATGCACACCACAGCATTTTCATTTGTTTCTAGCATCTCTGTCTAAATGCAGAGTTTGAAAACGTGAAGGAAAAGCCTTTCCATTTCTGGTGAAAAATTTTTTGTGTAAACATGGCCTTATTATGTTTTTTCTAAAGGCTTTCCTCTCCCTAACTTACTATGGGCTGTTGTCTTGTGAAATTTATCCTGAGAAGTAAATCAAGTTGTGCAGGAATGAATTCAAAAACATAGTTAGCATTTAATAAATTTAGTTTCCACATCCCCAAAAATACAGGATTTTAATATTTTCTTTTTGCATCATAACATGCAACTGATAGCCCTGCTTTTGATTTTTAATGGGGCATTAAAATGAGCCTGTAGGTTAGTGAACACGCCTCACAGCAAGAAGATAGATGGTTCGGCTCCCCATGTCGACCAGGATCTTTCTGCATGGATTTTCTTTAAAGGGACTGTGAGGAGAATCTATTTGCGGCAAAATTAAGACTCTGCTACCCATGAGCACGCGCAGCGACTGTCGTAACGCTGCGTTCCAGTAACCTCGGAACTGGGAGTGACATCATCTCCGACTTATCGGCATTCCAGTTGAAGTCAGAAAAAAACATGCTGATCTACCAGGCTATTGTTAGCTGTTGTTAGCACGCCCTGCGTTGTTGTATGAAGAATGTGATTATCACTATGGCAGCATTTTTGTAAATATAAGTCTAACAATACTATGTGTACAGCTGATCTAGAGCGACACACCCCAGTCAGAAGTGCAAATAAATAGATTTTTACAGGAGCTAAATAACTGTTCACACTGGGGGCATCCATCTTCGATTGTCAACTCTGGGGTGGCGAGGTTTCACCGAATTTATAGATAACCTATTTAGATGCTATAAAACTCATCTTAAAGTGTGTATTTCCATCAGGCATATATCTAAAAGTGAGACTTTTTTCAAATTACTTAGAAACTCCTCACAGTCTCTTTAAGTACTTTAGTTTTCCACCACATAAAAAAACTTTGAAATTCTTGTTACATTAATTGGTGACTCCAAATTGCCTGTAAGTGCGACTGTGAGTATAAATGGTTGTCTGCACCTCTATGTGGTCCTGGATCTGCTGGTGCCCAGTTAAGGGTGAGACTTCTCCACCAAAATGAACCTAACCAATATGTGTTTGGTCTGTGGGAGGAAACTTGAGAGCCCGGAAAACTCCACACAGGCTCAGGAAGAACATGCCAGTGCTGTCAGGAAGGCTGTGGTCTACACAAATCATCAAACCAGCGATCTTCTTGCTGTGAGGCACGTGCTCTAACCTACAGTGCCATCATGCTGCCCCCTTGTAATTCCTGTGAAAGTAGATTTTCCATCCACAATCCAGCAGCTTGGTCTATGTCACTCAGAGACAGGGAACAGCCTGTACTTTACATTCAGAGTAAAGAAATCTGTTAGCCAATTGCTTAAGGTGCAGCGATTACTAATGTCACTGCTGGGCAACCAGGGCCACCAACTGTCGCTGCACTTAACCGCAATGTACAAACAAACACGGGCCAGCACGTGGGCACAAGCACACGAACTCTTGCATGTTCCAATTCAGTAAAGAAGCTGTTATTGTCTATACATACAATGACTCATTAATCACTCATTTAAACCCATAAATCCATCCATGGTAGTCATCAAAACGTCATATTCATCAATTCATGGAAACACGTGCACTGCCTTCCTCCCACTCATCTCCACCACACACATATTTCCGTTCCCACAAAGGATGAAAAGCAAAATACCCTAATCCTTGGCACTGGCGCACCATATCCACCCCCATCACTGCACCAGTTGTATTAAGGATTTGAACCAGGCCAGAGCTGGCAACGCCGGAACACTCTCCCCTTCCCATATCCCCTTCCGACCTGACTCTCAGTGTAGCCACAACACGTCCAATCCCATCAGCCCTGCACAGGGCCAGCTGCCCACAGGTCTCGTGCGTGGCTGCGGTGTCTTAAAGGATCTCCGTGAAGCTAATGCCACTTAAGCACAAAGCGCTTCATCCGAGGAAGGCTCAGTGCTGACGGTGCCTCCCCTGAGATCAAACGTCAGCGTCCCACGGCCGGCTGCTCGCTGACTGGCCCTGTGCCGCTTTGGTATACGACAGCAGACTGCCAGGACAAGAGGAGTGGGGGTAACTGTACCACAGCCAGAGATGATGATCTGGAGGCTGCCAGGGTGGAGGCCAGACTGAGGGCTGATGGGATGTGATGCTAAGGAGATCACTGTGCCGGTGTTTTCATTTACTCTTACTGTGGACTCTCCAAAGTTCTGATCCAAAGCCCTAATATGGACTAACATGGAGAGAACAAATGATTTTCATGTTCTCCTCAGAGATGTAATCCAGAGACAGAGGGATTCATTCACAAAATTACTCCTCATACATTTTGTTCCAGCATGGACACTGTCAGAACACAGAACAGCTTAATATAATCTTTGGGGGAATAAAAAAACATCCCTTGATTTATGGGTCAAAATATAATGTGCTGTTGCCGTGGAATTAACGCTGACATTTGATGTCATGGAAGATTGTGTGCCCTCTGACCCATCCAGGCAAAAGCTCATTTTGCAGCCTTTAAATAGGATTGTTGACCAAAGACTTGATTGAAACAACAACAAAAGGCCTCACTGACTGCTTTATGAACAGGTCAGAATGGTTGGATGTTGGCTGCCATGCCTGTAAACTCTTACCCCTGCCAAGGAGGTGATGTTTTTGCCAGCGTGTGCTTGGCTGTCTGTCTGTTTGTTTGTTTGATTCTTAGCAAGATGACGCAAAAACTACTGGATGGAATTGGGTGAAATTTTCAGGAGATGTTGGTAATGGCCCAACATAAAAATGATTAGAGTTTGTTGATGATCCAGATAAGTGTCATTAGTGAATGATTGCTTTTGCTCAATAACTGTCTAACTAATAACAATATCAACATGATTCTGAATGCAAGGTGTGGGTTTCAGAAATCATATTATGATGGTACCTTTTATTGTGAAACTATTGATTATAGATTAACAGATACTGTATATTTGAGCTACTTTGGTAGAGGTTTGAGTTCTCCAAGAACTTTCTAGTTATTTAAGCAGTCCCTTGAGGAAACAATCAACAATTGGTAAAAATTCTGCCAAAAGAAATTTTTTGTGACTTCGCAATTTTGTCCAAACACCAGAACTTTCCTGCAACTTTGGACAATGAGCTCTGTTGGAGCCCCTTCCAGCTCCTCATGAACAAGAGTAGGAGATACTTGATCTCCTTCACTTGGGGTACAGACCAGGCCTGTGATCAAAATATCGATACGGCAAAATATCATCATGCACATCTTGAGGATACATGTATTGAAACGGATTCTACTGAATCAATACAGCCTCAATGTTTGGACAGTAGTTGTAAATAGACTTTGGGTTATCTTAACAATGGAACAGTTCAAAGTAGAAGCCAAGCTACATGATGAAACACATGTTCCAAGTTTAAACTTAGGTCTACGACCTTTGGGATACTGAATAAAGTTCTTAAGTTGAAGAATTATTTAAAACTCATGCTTGTTCTTTAACTTCTTGTAATAAAAACAACAGTTGCTGGAAATTCTGTTAAAAGCATAGTCAGTGTTCACAATTTATGTGTATCGGGATACGTATCGTATTGTGGCCTCAGTATCAGGATACATATCGTATTGTGTGGTTGCTGGAAATACCCAGCCCTAGTACAGATTACTTCCCAACTTGAGGGGGTAAACTTTGTTCTCCATAACAAATATTCTTCATTTTACAGAAACCAAGCCCATACTTCTTGTAGTTCTTTTAGTACCAGCTACAGAATAGCTATATAAATAAATAAAGATCTTTAAATAATAATAATAATAGCTTAAATTTATATAGCGCCTTTCAAGGAACCCAAGGTCGCTTTCCACAGTAGAGGGGACAAACAAACAAGAATCGACAACAAAGGCCAAAGCAGGAAACCTGACTAGGACCTAAGCTAAACACTTAAACAGGGAAAGCCAGGGAGAACAAGTGAGTTTTGAGAAGTGATTTGAAACAGTCAAGAGTGGGAGATGCCAACTTTTTGCTCTTAAAATTGTTCCCTCTGCATTTCTGCCCCTATGATTCAGTCCCTGACTCCACTGACTGAGTGATGTAACTGTAAAGTTTAGTTTTAGGATGGGTTGGGTGTTTCTCAGTGGTTGCAGCCCATCCAGACTGTGATATGATCTGTGTAACTTTCTTATCGTTTTTATTTTGTCTGTTTATGAGCCTCATGTGAACAAACAGTCCTGGGCTTCTTGCCTGAAAGTGCTGAATCTGTGTTGTTTATGTGAAAAAATTCACTTCCTGCCTTCCTGGCGCCTGATCATGGCTCAGCCACAACACAGGCCCCTTTCCCATTTCCCCTCTGTGTTCAGGAAGACCGGCTGTGAGGTCAGGAGGTCACAGCCTGTTCAGCGGAGGGGGACAGTACATGAGGAGATGTGATCTGATGGACACTTTGGGAATGACTGGACTGGAAGTAGTAGGTAGACAGTAAGAGTTTGATTCAGTAGGAATGAAGTGCAAAATCTGATAGCTTGAAGAAGATGTTGAAGATACGGATGCATGATGAACACAATCATTGTCTGAAATCATAAATTGAAACACCATGCTTCACTTGCCATTTCAACCAAACTTCTGTATTGTAGTTTTAGGCTAAAGCTGTTTTAGAACCAGGGTGTAAAGATTCAAACTTAGACTGTAAAAAACATCAGTTTGCCGCACACCCCCAGGGTTCCTGCAGCAAGCCTCAAGTGGACACTCGAGGAACTGCAGCTTTTGGCACTTCCACATGGGCCTGCATTCACAATTCTGATGGTTGCTGCTTGGAATCAATGCCGTGTTTGCAGTTTACGTTTAACACAATAGATATTTGCATACAGCCTGTGGTCTTTAGTACTGGTGATCTCCTCCAATGACAAGTGCTCTACAGGTGCGTAAACAAAAAAACTCCCACCACCAATGAAAGGAAAGACAAACTGCAGCTGTATCTTCAGACTAAGGGTGCAATCTCAGTGGAGCCAGTTGCCGTGTGCAGTGCTAAAACATGATTGGTAGAAAATTGTTGACATTTGAGTCAAGATTGCTCTTTAAATGATGGTGGATCATTGTAGAACTATTACCTTAGACTGTGTTGGTTTCTTTAACTCATCTGCATGGATTTAGCTGGCACCCTGGCAGAGTTATTCTTTTGGACATCCAGTTTAAGATTTTTTAACCCAGAATTGGATTGTGCAGACTGCTTGGGTACGGAACAAAATCCAAAATAGAGCAAAAAGTAGAGTCATTGATTTTAAATTTATGAAGAATCTTGTGACATAAGATGTTTCTGTTTGTCATGAGAGGTTGGATTAAATTGAAAAGTCTGTTTTGAAGTGTTGTGTTTGTGTTGTTCAACTCTTTAAATGTGTTTGTGCAATTTTGTATTGGCTCCCTTGTCTGTCCGTTTAAAGGAGATTATTAATCCCTTATAGAACAAATTAACAGATTGCTCACCAAACTTAGCCTGAAAAACTGCTCCAAATCATTCTGTCTTCTTCCAATTTTGCATCTGCTTTGACAGTTTTATATGTTTTATACAACAATGATTAAAATGAACAGAAAAAGACTTGCATTTGGACTCACAAAACATTTTGAAGGAAATTGTATTAATTCACAAATGTCAGAGAGTTCATGAGGGACAATAATGTGGTGAAAATCATATTTCCTGTTCATAAAATCTAATTGAATAAACAGTTTAAAGGCAGGAGGAGAAAACAGCCATCTTGGGAATCAGAGAGGAAGAGAGTAAATCAAATCAATCAATCAACTGAAGAGGGATTCCCCTCCATTGGTCACGGTATTGATGACTTTCCGAATGGGTGGAAGCCGCTTTGTGCTATCAGTGGCTGATAGATCTCTGGTCCAGTGAGACTTCTTTGATGCCCAGAACAAAGGCTTCATATTGGGTTACACAGGTCACGATTGATGATGCGTGAAATCCAGACCTCAAGGGGGAAACCAGGGGAAGACGTCCATCTTCTGACGGGAAGGTCTGTGTTTCTCTGAAGCATGCCCTTCTGCGAAAGCATTCAGGAAAACTGTTTAGGCTGTGTTAGAGGTTCACAAACAAAAAAAAAGCAAGCATGGCAGCAGTGGAGGTAGCTTTTAGATGACTTCATGTCAACTCAGAGAACCCAGTTGGGGGCAGGAAGTGATTTTTGCAGAGAAAAATGCCAAGTTAAGCTCTGCCAACTGGTAAAATATAGTTGTCTAGATTCCTGATTTACACAGTTCACTTCTTGTAAAATTGAAGTCAGTGCTCCAGCATCCAGCAGAACTGGAGCCATGTAGGGATGGATGCTAAAACGAGCAAGAGAGGTAGCTTTTTAGCAAATTTGGTTCCCAAGTCTAAAGTTGAATTGAATGCTCTTTTTTTAAACATATGAAAAAAAACATGGGTGGTCACCATAAAAAATACATGCAATTACTAAAACAGAAAACAAACAAAGAAGGTACACTGTTGTCAACATCTTGCCTGTGCAGCAAGTTTACATGCTTAAAAAGAAGTAGTAAGAGGTATAAATTTATGTATACTACCCTTTTTATTACCTTGAACTACAGTAAAGCTTTTAATAAGGACAGTGATGAACACATGCAAGAAGTACAAAAATGGCTAGTACATTTATTATATATTTATTTAGATTATTTCTTAATGAACAGTGTGATACACTATAGCTACAGCCAAAGGCACTAGCTCAGTTTGCTAGATTGGGAGAAAATCCAAAACAACGGGTTAACACCATTTTGTAGCTTGATGAGAGCTTTCTAGTGCGAGGATAACTTCTGAGTTGGCATGTAAAAATATGCTATCCCTGCTCTGCTCTATAGAGGACCCGTGTACCTGCTGCAGAGGGCTCCACTGTTGACGCTCAGGCAGTGTAGGGGAGTCTGTGTTAACACTCTCACTGACTAAGGGTGACACTCTCACCTCTGTTGATTTGATTTAACAGAGCAGAGACGGGCCCAACATGTACAAAGTAAGGCTTCAGCACAAAAAAGAAAAGCCCCTTTTTAGAGAAGATCCCTGGAAATGAGGCGTAAATACATCTGTTAACCAAATGTGGGAGGAGACGGGAGCCATGTTTGACAAAGATGCACCATCTCCTCAGAGGCCTTTGGCTGCTCCTCTCCTTTTCTCTCGTCTATCATCCCCTTCCTCTCCTCACTCCCTCCCTTTCTCCAGTCTGGGGGAAGACTTGCTGATAGATGGACGTGAAACATCCGGACGCTAGAGTGAGGAGGGTAGAAAAAGGCTGATCTGAAGGGAGGGAAGCCAAAAAGACGGCGATCAACATGAACAGACTGCCAGAGGCGAAGAGTTTCACCTCATGGACGAAGAGGAGATGTTGGAGTCCAGGAGTGGAGACATGATGAAGTGGTGGAGGAAGGCGAGGGCGGGAAACGCAGAGGAGGGGGAGGCAGCATGGGGGCTCGAGTTTGCCAACACCTGGTGGGGATTATTGGGAGCAGGATGGGTAGGATCGGGGGGGCTTGGATGTGTTCTGGAGGAAGGATTTTGTTCTTTCTTGGCGAGTTGCTGGATTAGAGGTTTGGAGAGATTGTTAAGGAAGTGAAGCTTTCCAAAAACACTCACAGAGAGACATGAAAGCTTCAGGGTTAACACAGGTGATGTATTGTTGTAAACAGTAAACAGTTTGAAGGATAATATGCTCTGAGACGAGAATGAAGCCCAGTTATAATATTTGCTTTATTGGCATGAAAAGACAACAGAGCATTAATCAGCCTTTGAAAACCTTCCATCTTTCCACCCACTCTCCGAGGCCATCAATCCATCTGCTGCAAAAGCAACAATAACTTTTCCACATTAAAACAGGAGCATTAGAGTCTAATAGTAAAATAATAACAGGGAGGATGGGGTCTGTCCTATTTCAAGGTAAAGTTACAGCACTAACGACGAAGTAAAGAAGCAAAAAAAAGGAAGAATTGTCAGAATTTATGTTTGATAGTCAGTTATTCTCCCTTAATTGTGCCACTAAGCTCTAATAACATACAAAACAATATATGAAATATGATGGCGTAAAAATAAATAAATGATCAAAATGAGGAGTCGAACACTTCCAAATGAGCATAATGTCAAACCTCATTTTTTACTAAGATCTCCGGGATCTATATTTTTATGATTATCCTGTTTAATGCATAACAAATAACTGTAGACTTAAAAAACAACTCATTACTTATAACTAATACAGATACCAATCATCTGCTGCAATGCGTACAAAATGTTAAGGCATTCGATGTTCTTTTTTTATCAACCAAAAGAAAATCAATAAAACATGTAATCCAGAGTTTAGCCCATCAAAGCCTAAAGTGATCTTCAGCTTAGAACTATCCTAATAAAAGCCTTTGTTGCACTGATTTTTACATCTTTTGAACTAGCATAATCAAAATTACATTACATTTAAATGTAACTTAAATATATTCTTTGGAGTAGCAATCCAAAAAATTGCTTTTTCTTTCTGTCATTCCCTACATTAATTTGCCACAAAACTATGTTATGTTTCTGTGTGTAAGCTTGTGAGTGTAGCTGAGCACTGTTTGATACATCTGATTAGTCTCCACAGTCACATGGCACGCTCTCTTGGCACAAAGAAAAAGAAAAACTCTGAAAAAAGGGACTTCACAGATGTAAATTTTTTGGAGTACTCAATAAAATAAAGTAGTTGTGAAAGCATTAATACTCAGAGGCTGAATATTGAAACTTCCATCCCTAGCTGTAGCCTAATCCTCAGTTCTGTTTCTATTGTGTGCATAAAACACACTGGACAGCCTGCCTTATTATCTTTGTGCATAATTATTTTTGAGATTCATAAGTAAAAATACAAATTTTATGAATGTAGCTCTGTGTTTCGTGAAGGTCTTCTATAGTGTATTTTTCTTATTTCTTGGAGTATTACACGTGCAGGAGCACACGGGAATAGCATATTGTGGAGCTTTTCAACAAAAGCCATAACATATCCCAGTGAATTACACTGGAAAAAAATAATAGCCCTCCTGTCACCATGGGTATGTCCCTTTATTGTTGTGGACCCCCAGGAAGATTGTTTGGGCCCCAGAAAGAACAGTAATGCATCAGCTAATGGAGATGCTAATAAACTAAACTTTGCATTCTTCTGACTTCCATGTTAAGACAAAAATATGTTTACCTGGAAGTAAACACAAAGTGTAAAAATTTATTTTGAAATGTGATATAATCAAATTGTAAACATGCTTCAAAAATAGAATTTTATGTGAATAAAATGCTTCAATTTTATGCTTATCGCCATTTAAAGGCTAAACCTTTGTACAGCACAACAAAACAAACAGAGTATATGTGTCTCACAAACACTGTCCTACAAAAGCTCAAACCTTGGCAGGACATGAAGAGTAAGAGGAGGCCGGCCGGATTTAAAGGTGACTGTATGAAGGCAGAGCATTGAGGAGATGATCGCTAAGGATCTTAGTGAAAGCGCTTCACAAACAGCAGAATGAAAACAGGCAGGTGTCCTCGCAATCCAATCAGGGAGGGTAAGGAGGATCAGAGAAGGTGAAAGAAACCAGGGATCAGGCTGCCGTGGTGGCAGGAGACACTACAGTCACGTACAGGGAAGTGGGCTACAACACAGGTGCATTGTGGGAGCTGACCCAGAGGCTGAGCGGAGGACTTTAGCTTAGTGCTACGCTGGAAGAACAAGAATGGAGAAAGTGGGGAGAAGCACCCATTCAGGTTTTCTCCAAAGATCACAGTTTAGTTACAAGACAACATTTGTAAATATAAATAGCTAAAATATGCTTTTATGAGTTTAGTTTTATGCATTTCAGTACTTGAAACATGCTTACAAATACTGCTTTTCCATTATTTGTTTGTAATGGAACACTTTAGGCCTAGTTTAAGATGCTGTGCAGGAAGGAAAATGTAGAAAACGTTGAATATTTGGCAATTTTGATAGTATAAACTTTTTTTCAATTATTATATACTGTTTTTTTATTTGCTTATTTTGATTTTGTTTCTTGTTTATTCAATTTCAGATACTATTTCTTCAAATGTTTGAGGGTTACCTATTGTGTTTTTATTAAAAATTTAACTCAAACGAAAGTAAGAAAATGTTTACCTACAAACCCCATTAGTTA
The DNA here is from genome assembly GCA_036419115.1 of Scarus forsteni. Taxonomy (NCBI): domain Eukaryota; kingdom Metazoa; phylum Chordata; class Actinopteri; order Labriformes; family Labridae; genus Scarus; species Scarus forsteni. The sequence goes on from JAZDUH010000459.1 coordinate 5,988,066, forward strand.
AACTTTGAGATTAAAAATTCCAGACATTTTTCCACTCCAAACATGTGCACAAACAAGTGAAAACTGTCAAGGGTCAGCTTGTAAGAAACTGGATATTAAAGACAAATAATGTGCATCAAATCAGAATAAAATACAAAAATGATCTGAACAAGGAGCTGCTAGATGCAGAGAAGAGAAACAATGTTAAATGCTGAAAAAATATTTTAAATATATTTTAAAGAAATCTTGACTTTAATTGTCAATTGAAAATGATCTCTTTTTAAACAAGTCCTGTTGCAACAAACATAACTCCATCTTGACAGTAAGAAATAATTCCTATCATTGCCTTGAATTGGGAAATTTAATTCATGAAAAATATAAAATATGTGCCAAATATGTAGCAAGTCATCGTGTTAGAGCACAGTGTAGCAGCAGTGCAGAAGTTATTTACATAATATATCACAAACTGAGCTCTAAAAAAATTTCACAATGAGTTTTTTAAATTCCAAGATCAAGACCTGGGTGATAATTGCTGCAAAATTGTCAACACTGAGTCAAACATGTGATTTAAGATACTATTTAACTGATCTGAAATAACCCAATACAAACTTTCCCTTCTTCCACCTCTTTAAGACGTGCATTATAAACTCACGTGACTGACAACAAACTTGTAAACATGTTTTCCTCCAGAACATCAGAAAAACTTTGACTGGTGTAAGAAAAATTCATTTGGAGAACATCTACGTCTGATACGTGGGGGTGTGACCCTCTCCCCTCCACACCTCCGCAGAGGCTGCCCGCTCAGCGACAGACTGTGACAGCAGGCTTAGAGAAAAACCATTAACCAGGAGAGGATCCTTCAGTCTGCAGCCAAACACATGACCGAGCAGACACATGGAGGCCTGACGGGGTGAGCGGGGAGCAGGAGTGACAGAGGGACGGAGATGATCCAAGTGACACACTTCCTCACATGACCAGAGAGAGAGAGAGTGTCAAGGCCGCCTGTCAATCAAACAGGACAACATTACTTTTGTTCAGAAGAGGAGGATGTTCAGGCTCAAGCTCAGGATGATGGTTTCATTAAAGCATAGTTCATAATTCATAAACAGGAGCGTAAAACCCCTGCCCCATGTTTTACACTTACACCTGGCACAAAGCCTACATGCCCCAGCATGCTTTGTGCTTGAGCTTATCAATGGAAAGCTGGTGAGCATGTTTACCTGACCGAGTAAGCCTCTTATCTAAACAGCCAAGTGAACGAAAGTCTTCCAGGAAATCTCTGAATCAACAATCTTACATCTCATGACTCGATTTTGTTCAATCTCTTCAGACTGCTGTATGATTTTGGATTAATTTAATCAGTTATTTTGTTGATAAAATGTTTAACCAGAAAGCACATGGAGTGTGCAAACCTCGGCTAAGGTAGCTCACATATTGCTTTTACATCTTTAAGCAGCGTTTCAGTGATAAAGTTTCCATCACAATGTGATTCATGACCCTAAAAACACAAACCTAGCATTCAAAATTATGTTGAAATCATGACATCTGCCTATGAGGTCATGTTTTTGCTGGCTTATGTATTTGTTTATTTGTTTGCAAGATTACACAAAAACTACTGCACTGACTTTGCTGAAATTTTTAGGAGATGTTGGGAATGGCCCAGCTTAAAAATTGTCAGATTTTGATGGTGATCCAGTGCTGAAAAAACAAGCATCTAGGTATTTCAAGACCAAAAGAACTTTAATCCAAACTTTTTCTAATCCACAATTCCTTACATGGATCTTGATCTTATTTGAAGATATAAAAAACTGAAATTATGGCCGTAGCTGCTATAAATAATAGTAATAATAATAATAATGAGTAAAATAATCTGTCAGTTAGACAAGAAAAGTTTAACTTGAGCAGATATTTAACTTTAATCTAAGAGTTTTTTTGTTGGTTTGTTGTTTTTTTGTTTGCTTCTTTGGCATAGATTATCTTCAAGCAAGCAATTTAACTAATTAATTTGTTTATTTTTGCCTTTTATTCCTTAAAGATAAACATCCTGACCGGTTAAGTGAATATGGATTAGAACAAGTGATTTCTATATTTTTGACATTAAAATAAACAAACACATTTGTGTAGATCTAAGTTTTTGCAGTGTGATTACCGCCTTTAACGTGCGGTTGTTTTTGCTTAATAACTGTCAAACTAATAATGATATCAACATGATTCTGAGTGTGAAGTGTAGGTTTTCAGGGTCAGGGAATCATATAATGATGGTAACTTTAACATGGACCTATTGCTTATCGATGTAATAGCAGTAAGTGGTGGAGCTACCTTGGTGGAGGTTTGCACGCTCCGAGTGCTCTGTTGTTTAGTTTGTGACGCTTGATGTTCCACTCTCTGCAAAATTTCAGTCTGAAACCAAAGAGCACTTGACATTTTTTCATTAGAGCTGAGAGGATGTCAGACGATGGTCTTTAAAATTCACCCAGCCTGCAGTTTGACCTTTAAATGAGACGATTGTTACTCGTTCAGTTTATGGTCCATTATGGTTCAAACAGCAGCCTAAAAACAGAACAGACAGGAGATCACCTTAACAGCTCTTTCACAAACTCATCAACAGACAGCCTCCTGGATAAATGTTACAGATCAGGGATTAGTTTAGCAAATGTTCAGGTCAAACAGAAAACCTCCATCAGAGGAAATAAAACATGCTGATGATGGTGGAATTCTGTTCTTAGTCCTGTTGTATCATCTGCAGGGTTTATAGGATGAGCCCATCCACCCACATCCAGATGGTTCCTCCTGTGAATCTTCTCCTCAGACTCACTCTTCTTAGAAAGGGACTTCCAGCTGTGTGTGAGAGGGAGTCTGCGGACAGAGTCAGGACGGAAACCTGTTGACATTTTCAGGGTTCATGTGTGAACGGCTCAGGGTGATCCTCTGGGCGGCCCTCTGGCGTCTTTGCTCCGAAGGCTTTTGTCTCACATGCGTCACCAAGACTGCAGATGTAGTTATTACCTCTGCAGAGGTTTTAGTCGGCATATGTTTGCTTGTTTGTCTGTTTGTTTGTTAGCAAGATCACACAAAAACTACAGGACAGATTTGGCTGAAATTTTCAGGAGATATTGGTAATGGCCCAACTTCGACATGATTTTGGTGGTGATCCAGGTTACTGCCATCAGCCAGTGATCATTTTTGGTGTGGGTTTTTAGGGTCATGAATCATATTATGATGGGAACTTAATCATATTGTTATTGCTAATGCTTACAGGTAGGCCTGTCATGATAACAAATTTTGCTGGACGATGATTGTCCAAAAAATTATTGCCAATAAACGATATCACTGTCAATATTATGTTGAATTTTTTTCATTTTTTCATGAATGTAATTATAATATATGTCATAATAAAGTGAGTACACCATATCAAAAGCAATAAACTTTAATTTCTCAAGAGTATTTAACTGTAATTGGAAGCACAAGCTCTTTTAAATAAAATAAATTAAACAATATAATGAATTTAACAAACTAATAAAGAAAAAAAACCAATGAAAATGAAATGGACTCTCTTTTAGGAAAACTGCATGTAAATAAAAATAATTATACTAATCAAAAACAATAAAAAATAGACCCTGTCTCTCTAAAAAGAAAACGAAACTCCAATAAAAACACACACAATAAAAACAATAAATAAAATGGAGTTTATACTATTCGGGAATTGTTTGTGACATGTACTTTCTCCCAGTCAATTCATACTGTCTGTCAAATGTTTGTAACATTTCCTGAAATGCAGGCTATTCAAATGTATTGAAGGGCTGCATTTCTTTTGCATTGTAGCAAATGACACTGTCTGTGAGCGCACACTATTTTGTGCTTTTATTTATATTTACTTTACTGACCAAACGCCTCAGTAAACGCTGACCGTCAGGACGAAGGCTCTGCTGCACCTGCCCTTCTTCATCTTCACTACTTTCAAACAAATGCGACAAATCAGCTCGTCATTGGTGTTCATTGGCTCACACCTTGTTCATTCTGTTTAAAACCAAAATATTCCCACACTTGAGCTGTGGCATTCATCTTAAGAACCGTTGCTTTCGTGCCATCACTCATATTAACGTTTGTTTCTTTGTTACTCCTCACGACGCTCACTTCGGCCCCATCCACACGAAGACAAAACGCTAAACAGTTTCCAAAACGATCGTCATAAAGACGAAGGCGTTTCAGAAAATGTGTGCATCCACATGAATGCACTCGATACGCATCAAAACGCCGTAAAAACACATGCCAGACCTCTAGGGGCGCTGTAACAATATGACGGAAACAAGCGGAAACAGATGAAAAAGCAGTGGGCATGCGCACTTGCGGAAAAAGTTGTAAACAGAGATTGTGATAAAGTGATCATAAAGTGCCGTAATGTGTCCTCGATAATTGTTTGTTCAACTCGGTGGTGATTGAGAAGAAGGAGATTTTGCTGCAACAGGGATAGTAGGGTCACTAGCTTCATTAGCACATATGCTACACAGTACGCCGCCATTGTTGTTGTTGTTGTTGCCGCGTGTGGCGCATGCGTGTCAATGACGATATGAAACTATGACGTAAGCGTATCTGAAAAGTTACGGAGAGCCAGTAAACACGGAGCTGCGTATACGGCGTTTCAAAATCTTTCCACTCTGGAACCTGGTTTCAAAAATGATCGTTTACAGACCCCCAAAACGCCGTCTTCGTATGGACGACACGCAGATTCGGCAAAAAATGTATGCGTTTAGACCTCGGTTTGGCTTCGTGTGGATGGGGCCTTCAGCTCTCTTCGTGTGTACGTGCGAGCAGCCCCGCCTCCCCCACAAAGATTGCATGAGTGACAGATGCTCACTCAGCTATAAATTCCCTAAATCCAGTGTAGAATCGATACACCTCGGTGTTAAGAAAGATGAACAGAGTGAGCCATCTTCTCATTTAGCCTCTTTGGAAGAAAGAGAGGAGGAAAACAAACATGCATGCATGCATGTGTCAGTTTATCGAGGATGGCAAACTTACAGAGGACGTTTTTATTTATCGTGTGGGTAATTGATTTATTGATTATCGTGACAGGCCTACTGATAGGTTCTTAAGCAACCTCCTAACCACTTACTTTCCTGTCTCCCTACCAACTTGCCTTCTTTTTGACCTTCCTTCCTTCCCTTCGACCTTACTCCCTAATTTCTAGTAAACTGTTTACTATTTCCTATTTATCTAACAATTTACATAGCAACATTTTGTTACACCAGCCAGTCTACTTTTCTACCTGCTGACATCCTCAGAAAACATTGTAGCTATCTTCCCATTTCCTCCATACCACCTCACTGCTTTCCTTCCAACCCCTCAACCTACACATTTTTTTCTACTTTCCCTCCAGCTGAACAGCCTGTCTACTTACCTAAAGCCTTCCCATTTTCTTACCTACCAAACGTCTTACATTCATGTTTTGTAAAGTTGGGTTTTTGGTCTTCAACATCTCCGAGTCTGAGAGGACTCCCTCACCAGGTTGTGGATGGTCAGGAAGGAAGGATGTGTGGTCCAGTAGAGGGACCTCTGACCCAAATGGCTTAGGACCAAAACACGCCAATATGCCAGGAAGTCCACACTTCCTTATCTGAGGAGTGGAGAGCGTTCCCACGTTTGGTTGCTGTTCCAGAGAAAGAGGAACAAGATAAACGACTGAAAATGGAACCACATCGGAAGTTGGGCAGCATTTTATGGGAAGAGAAACGGAAAGGCATTTTTTTTTCAGTTTCTGGGAATCAGACAAAAACAAAATATTACCAGAAGATGTCTTACTCTTTGATTGTGTAGATATTATTGGGACATTATCATTTCGAATATGTCCTAATATTGGCTTTTTACATCATCATGGCAAGTTTTTAAAATGCATCCTACTTATAAATACTTGGACTATGAAGCTGTGCAAGTCCATCCAGCACCCAGGCCTTAAATCATTTATCTTATAACAACAACAATGTAATACAATTTAAATAGTGAGAATTATCTTTCTATTGAGTGACATATTTTGGGACTTTTAACAATTCGCCTATTTTTCAAGGAGACTAAAGCTACAACTAAACTATCAGGTCATGAGAGGATCCTATCACATCAGCAGGGTGAAATGATGACACAGCTGAAAAGCCTCAAAAAACGGCTTTTTATTCACAACGCCGGTAACAATGAAAGCCAACAACATAATCACCACCCCACGCTCGAGCGCTTCCCCATTTTACACACTGTCTACAATATAATAAACCCCGAGTGACCATCCACTCAAACAAACATATTCTCACCCACCTTTCCAACAAATCCCCAAAGCAAACAGTGAGCCGCTTCTAAGAGTTTGTCGGTCGCTGCACCAAGATTGTACTCACGGTACCCACATTAAACACCGAAGTCCACCTGGAGACGATCCATGTATTCAGCAGCTTCCACGGAGGGTAGAAATCCACAAACGCACAGAACATGCATTATAATCCCGAAGAGATATCTCAAAAAAGTTTTCTCCGCAGCTTTGACAGCAGTGGCATGAGTCCAAGTCGGCGGTGACGTCACTCCAGCTCCAACATCGCGCATGTCCTGTACCCATTTAAGAGCTGTGTCCATGGAGATTGACGCGAAACAGTTTGTAATTTCATTAATAATATTAAACATTATGGACCAGTTTTACACTCAAAAATGGCAACAGACAAATTTCACCCCTGCTGAGTGACACAGGCCTCTGTAAGAACCTAAGTGGTCTTTACAACTTGAAAGTCGCTGTTTTTATGTCCACCAAGAAGGTCATGTTGTTTGTTAGGTTGTGAGCAGGATAACAACAGATTTAAAAGACATTTCAAGGGAATGTTAGTGATGGCACAAAGAGAAAGTGGTGCGAGTGTGATGGTGATCCAAAAAAGGATAACTTTAGGATAAGGATAACTCTCTAAGTACTCAACAGATTTGCATGATAATTTCATTATGAAAATCTGTTTTTGGTCATAGCACAAGGAGGAAGTGGTTCAATTTTCATGATGTTCTGAGCAGGAATGTCCAAAAATGTTTAAAGGGTTTGGTAACATTTAGAAATCTGGCAGTTCCATGTTTTGTTTATTACTCAGTAAGTTCTCAACAGATTTTCATGACATATTCAGGGAATGTTGTTTAAGGCACAAGGAAGATACGAGACAATTTTGGTGGTGATCTGAATCCGAATGCAGATCTAGGTATTTTTAAAGGATTTCTCAATCCTGTGAGATTGGGCAGTTTTCTACATTTTTACAATATCTCGCCTGACAAATGCTTTGGTGGAGGTTCAAACACTTCTAGTTTCCTGAATTATCCTGTAGCACAAGCTTAAACAGTACACACTTTGGCATTTTGACTGCAAAATCTCCCTCTGCCTCTTATATAGAGTTCTTTCTATTTTCTTGACATCATTTGATGAAAAAATGTCATTTTCCACCAGATTTCCTCTGCAGAAAAACACTTCTCATTTGATCTCCCCCTTTGATCGATGCATTCAAGCGCTCTGAGATAGTAAAGATATGGTTTTTCTCTCTGTAGTGGCCCGTGCTGTTTGCTGACGCTGCAGATAGCAGACCAGCACTCAGGAAACATTACACGGTCACTGGACCTGTTATGTAAATATCTTAAACAAAGGAATGTGGGTATAGGAAAAGGCATCCAGCGATAATGCAGTTAATGACTTTTTCCTCGAAACTGAGGGAGGATTTGATTCAGAATAAAGACTTTGTTTTAGCTCAGTCTAAGTCTGTTATGGACATGAGCTGGATATCTGTAATGGAATCCGCAGCACCGTGTGTCCAGGATACAGGAAGTCTGAGGAGAAACAAATACAATTTTATTGGCTCACAGAGGAAGGGAAAAGGGTGAACCTGCAGCCAGAGGCCTTGTGTACATGCATCCCTCTGTTTCCTGTGAGTGAAAGAAAGGAACAGGAAGGCCCAAAGAGCGGCGCACAGACAGAAAACCAACTCCGGGATCAAGTGACAACAAACAGAGTTCCCTTTGAACCTTCAGCCTCCCCCCCGTGCGGAAGTCAGCTTTTTCTCCTGTCCTCGCTCCCTCTTTCCCCTCGCTTCTTTTTTTTCATCCACCGTGCCGCTGCTCCCCCTCTTTCCACCGGAGATGAGCTTTCAACACGCTAAGCCTTGTGAAAACAGGCCACGAGTGTTTAAGCTGAGACTGGTCTGCAAAGATGTCCCAACATGCTTCAGTGCAAGCGGGCGGCTCGAGCTCAGAGCCGCGTGTCCCTGAAAAATGTGCTTCCTCTGCCTGTGTGTTTTTGTAGTGTGTGCATTGTTGTTGGAGATTATGGGATGGAAATGCAGAATCCAGAACTTGTAGAAGAGAGAAAAACATCAACATGTGTCATAGATTTATGAAGAAAGAGACACAAACTGCACTATATTACCCCCTTTCAGATTGGCCAAAAAAAACCTAAAACGTTTAAACCCGGTAACAATGAGCTTCTGTTGGCAGTTTGAAAGGGTCTAATCGGCATTTCGACCAGGGTAGACTGACCCTGCAAGCAACATAGATCGACTTCAGTGAGAACAGCACACCCGGGTGGACCAGCTAATTTATGGATGACATCGGCGTAAAATGCTGGTGGCATAACATTGAGCCCGTCCCATCTCTTTGCCATCCCAGCTTTAAATTCCACCTGCCTTTGTATCATCAGTGTTTTTGAAGAGGGACTAAAGTACAAAGTACAGAAAACGTTGTCCACGTCTTCCATGCTCCATTCTATTGTTTACATGGATGTGTTTTACGGCGTGCGGATGATGCAGCCAGATGAACCAAAGGAAAAAAATGGCCACACAGCTAGTCTGCTGGTGATCAGACCCGAGGCTGCAGTGGGAAAAGAGTCATTTGTTGATTGTTAGTGGGTTAACCCATGTTGAAAAAACCTGCGTTGATCTGCTAATCTTCGTGTGAAAGCAATCTTATGCTTAAAAGCACACTAAGACTGATTAATCTGTTACTTTTATATTTTTATGTTATGTTACATGTAGCACTAATATGTAATGAACTGCTTAATACTTAATTGCATACTCTTGAAAGCCAATGATGGAGGCAGTAATACCCTGCTCATAAGTCTGTCCATCTATCTGTACCTGCAAAAAATCTTCAAGGGATTTTTTTCAAACTTTCTTGAAAGATTTTTTTTTAATGGGACAGTATGCGTTAATAAACACTGGCATGTAAATGCATGGGATTATAGCTGTGTGGCTAGTTTCCATTCCCAGTTTCATTAGCAGGTTGGTGTCAACCCATAACACAAAACAGACATCTGTTAAAGGAATAAAAACATACAGAATATATCAATAGACTTCCAGTCATGCAGACAAAGAAAAGGTCATACAGTCACAAAGAAAATGGGCAAGGATTTGGGGGACCACAGGAATTATACACACCGAATTATAAAGTGTTAGAGTGCTAATTAAAGTGTCATAGTGCTAAAGTGCCGAATGCTAAAGTGCAGAAAGGGATTGTTTGGTTTTTTAGAGTGGGGTTGCTCAAGCTCCATGGGCACACACAGTATAGGCGATATAAAGCTGCAGCAAGCACAGCAAGACTCATTATTGCCCCAGGGGTGAAACTTTGTAGCAGCACTTCTTCTGGACCTGAAAAAATGATGTTCTGGTGCTGCAGAGGGGGAATCCTGATGTCAGTATTCAAAACAACAAGCCAAAGATGGCAAAGGCCCACGTTACATCACAAAATCTGGGAAGTCTGTATCATTCATGATAAAATATGTTTACTAATGCCACAGGCCTCAAGCAACCTCACTTCAAAAAACCATAACTGTTCCCATTTGCTCCAAGATGCTCACTGTAACCACTGCTTGTACTCCATAGTATGTAATCTGTGCTTGTTTGTGATTTTCATCATCGTGCAGACGTGTTTGAAGTTATAAAGTCTTGAGCTCTGGGAAAAATTAGGAATTCTGGGATAAGAACTTCTGAGGAAAAGTCAGAGTCACAGGATTGAAGTCAGACTTCTGAGAAATAAAAGTCTCTTCTTCCCTTTTCTAATACTTTATATTGACAGTCTAATGAAAAGGCATGAAGACAACCTAAAAAAAATGACTATGTCCAACAAAGAGGCATAAAAAAAGGGGAAAAGACCACAGAGAATGGTTTTAAGGAAGGTTTTTAAAAAAGGTTTAGAATGTGATTTATAAAGGAATACAAAGACTCCAAGTTCATTTAATGGCCCAAAGTACAAATATTCTGGTTTAGCTTTGAATGCAATTTACAGCATGAATGTTATACTACAATGTAATTAACTTGTGTCACATGCCTTAATCCTGCTCATAATTCATGTAGACAGTGTCAGTCACACACTTGTCGATTGTTTCTCTTTGCACAGCAGGTTTATTTCCTGTTGCAGACCATGAATTGTCGTGTTTGAGCTGTAAACATGTGCACCTGAACAGTGGGGCTTGTGCTGGACAAGGCAGGGATTTGGTTTTTACCGGATCAGCAGTAAGAACTTTAACTGCCAATCATGCAAAACTCTAAACCTGTTCTGTTGTTTTTTATGAGCGAGGCAACGGAAGCGAGTTGTTAAACCCTCCTGGCAAACAGACGGCGTTTTATCCGGCAGAGGAAAAGTCAAACAGAGACTTAAAAAACAAACAGAGGAGCAGCGGGCAGGCTCCAGTATTTACCTGTCCCCTCCTGCACCTATTTGAACAGGTGTGTGTGTAGATGCACATTAGATAACCTACAATCAATTAGTGCGCAGGTCTCTTTCTGACTTCAGTCTCACTGTAACTCAATCAGCGTGGGTGCAGGCTCTTCCTCTCCTCCCGCTCATCCTCGTCCTCCTCGTCTTTCTCTTTCCACTCCCTCTTCTGCCTTTGTCCCCGGTCTCCATTTATCGCATCAGCCCCTGGAGGGGGTTAAGGGGGAATTTCCGAAAAGATAATCCTCCTGTTTTTCAGAGATGTGCAGGAAGCGGCAGAAAAAAGAGAAGAGGAGGAGAAGAGGAGGGAGGCTGTTGATTCAGTTGGGAGCAAAAGATAATGTTTACCTTCCGTCTTCTGCTGCGTACGAGCCAACAGCTTCACCATGTGGAGTCAAAGATGCTGTGAACGTTTTCAAACTGGTCTTAGTTTTTACAGATATGTTTCTGTGCCATCAGATGTCAGAGGAAGGATTTTTTTCTTCATAAGGTTAAACATGAAAACTAGAACTACAGTCTGACAGTTTAAGGCCTCTACGAACCAAACAAGAAAGTACAGTAAGAACGGTGAGGCAAGAAGAGGGATAGATTTCCAATATACATGCTTCTGCCAGCCTGGGTCCAAATCCGGCCTGTGGCCAGTTTACAGAGTGTCGTCCCTAACTCTTTCTCTCCCCATTTCACAACCCTCTCCACTGTCTCTCTCGCTTTCTCTTATCAATAAAGGCACAAAATGCCAAATTAATCTTTAAAAAAAAAAGTTACAAGCAAGGGATGTCCATCAACACAAAGACGTGGACGTGAATCCGATCATTTTTTCTTTGAGGCAGAGTGATCACTTACGCAAACTGAATCCCCATGAACATTTTGAGACTTTCTCTTAAGAACTAAAGGAAAAACCCGGACGCTTTGACCTTTGCCTTGGCAGATTTCCTCAAAAGATTAAGCAGGGTACACAAAACGTGCCAATTCAGCTAACTTTCAGTTCAGATCCCTGCTTCCAAACAAACTCAGCAAAAGGCCCGATCATCTTGAGGTCCTAAAGGTGATCTTACCGGATCATCCTGTGATGTGAGGTGTTTAAAGAGTCACTTAATCTTCTCTGGAGAGGATCGGAAATGATTGTAAATATTAAACATGTTCATTATTACAATCAGAGGTCTGAATGCATGTGGAGCATTGAGGAAGGCCAAGCATGTCCTCTATGTTATGTCACACTGGACCTGGGCAAAGCCAATCAGGGAGCAAGTTGGCTAAAGCAGGAAGTAAAAGTATCCATGGCAACAAGAGAAGTTGGACAGAGGCCAAGATTGAGGTCCAACTCATTTATTTGTAAACATGTAGGCTGTGCCGTGTCCCAAAATAGTGCCTAATCAAAGCAGAGTTTTAGTGGAAAGTAATTGGATGTAAACAAACAGTTGCGTGTGGTGAAGCAAAGAGAGTTTGGCAGCATATACAGAGGTGTGTACCATTTGGCCCAGTTTACACAACACCAAAACAGACGAAAACTGAGTTTTTCTGTTTACATGAAAACAGTACCCCGAGTGCCTGTATCTGTAAACTTTTGAAAGCAGGGTCCAGAGTGAAAATTTTGAAAACATTTTCATTGTCATCTCCATGTAAACATGAATCGCAGTTGTCAGGGAAAACAGGGGCACACGGCACGGGCATTACTCTTTCAGATAAAGGCTACGCACACCTAGGAACAACAAAAACAACAACATTTATGGCCAAGTACCAAGCAACATGTGTGCTGCTAACTGAGCTTGTTTTGTTATTGCTCCTCCAACAAAATGTGGATTGGCTGCATCAAAACTCTGACCAGCAGGGACGCATTTGTTATATTCACCAATGACACTACAAAATTACACTACCAGTGCACATCATTATCACACTGTCTCCTTGTGAACACAGGGTGCTTTTAAAAAACAACGGATGCTGTGTAAATAGCCCCTTAGTTTCTGTCCTGAGATTTCTGAACAGAGAGCAAACTGATCTGTGAGACTGTGGCACATGCTTATGCTCATGCCACACAACCCCACTTCAGAAAAGCCTGAACTATCCCTTTAAGGCTGGCTTTGAGTCACTGTGTCCTGAATCCCCTCTATATCCACAGAACAAATATCTGATATATTTGTGATGTCATTAAATATCACGGTTTAGTTGTTGAAATAAAATAAATTTACAGTTCAATGATGTTATTATCCAGATCACTGTGCAGGTCAGAGTTTAGAAATTCCCAGGATTCAAACTCCTGTCTAAATGCTTAAGATAAGCCTCAGCAGTTACCTGATGCTCGATTGAAAATGTCACATGAAATGTGGAGAAGCACAAGGCATTCAACAGGAAATACTCAAATAAAAGTGAAAGTACTGATCTTAAAACTTTTGTTAGAATATAACTGCATGGTTGTAATGCAAGTAAACATACTCAGTTACTATAAGTCCTGGCTGCTGATAAAGTAACTGTTATCTGGTAAAAACTCATTATGAGTAACCAACACTCATAAAAGGGTTTAATTCACAAATCCGTCCTCGGCCTGTAAACTGAAGGCCAAACTCATAAACCCACAACAACACTCGGAGTTCGGCAGTAATGAGTGAGCGTGAACTGCCCCTGTGGCTGCAGCTCCTTCCTCAATATCAACAGGAAGCCCCTCCTCCAGGAAGCCATTAACAGCTTATGGGATCATGTTTACAGCACATAAAACACACACACACATTATTGCTGTGTGTCCTGCTCAGCTCTGCCTATGTGTTTTTAATGAGAGGAAAGTGAGGCTGGAAATGAGTCCTTAAATGTTTGCTCGTGACTCTGCCTCCTGCTTTTGTACACAAAAACTTTTACAGGCCGGTTTGTTTGTCTGCTCTTCAGTGTGAGGCCTTCAGGGAGCGTTTCTGCACAGTGAGGTCATTTACTGGATTCTTAAAAGAAACTTCAGTTCAGCTTTAAAGGAGCAATCCACATGCCGTCAGGAACATTTATTCACAGACTTTAAGAGCCATGATCACTTGATGTTGTGATATTTACATCTCAGCAATCTCAGCGTTGCAGATTACAAACCATCATGCCCATGGAGTCAATTTGGATTCCAATAACATCAGAGGCAGCTGCTGACCTTGGCCGACCTTGTGTGCACTCAGCTCTACATGCAGTAACAGAGGCAGTGAAGTCAGCTGAAGCTGCTTTTGACAAACATTAAGGAAAATGTAAGGAAGGGTGCACTTTCGAGCAGCAGTCGCCTTCTGACAGAGATAGACGCATATCCACTGGCCACTTTATTAGGTACACCTTTTTGGTGCCCTGTTGAACCAATTTTTGCTTTTGCATTGATTCAACAACTTGTTGGAAACATAATTTTATTTGTCCGTTGGTCCATACAACTCTTAAAAGTATGAGCATGTCTGTTTGTGGTGAAAAAAACTCTGGAACAGCCTGGATGTCACTTTGAGAAAGTGCAATAACAGGCAAAAATTTCAATTACATTATAGAAAAGTAGAGTAATCAAACAATAACTTAGTTTTAAACCCAAATAATTTCTTACCATATAATTAAATTTCAGTTTATATATATATATATGTTAACACTGTTAATCATTAACATACACAATTATTTTTAAAACATAAAATTTTAGTTTAGAACACATATTTTGTGGAGAAGCTCATTGTTTGTATATACGTAATTAGGAGACATATGATTATAAAGAGATTGCATTTGAATAAGTATGCATGCAAACATTACAGATGATACTTAAATATATATTTGTATAATGTATATATCTGTATAGATCTATATTTAATATAAACAGTAATATTTTTCGGAGGTACTTGCTAATTATCAATTAATAATAATAATAATAATAATAATAATAATAATAATAAATATTATTTTGTTATTATGTTTTTGTTTCCGTAATGGATCTGACTTGTTAGGGCAGAACTAGGTAAGCTATTAGCTTCATTCTGTCCCTTCTCAAACGGGGTATTATGTGACATTATGGTGTATGTACTCACATGTATAAGTTTAGTAGCTGACATCTTCAGATGTCTGATGTATATATGTTTTATGTTGCCTTGACTAATTCTTGATTGTTCTTTTGTTTAGTTTTTAAGTTTGAGATGAATAAAATAAAATAAAATAAATGAATTCTTAAAGGATTTTGCACCATACTGACATGACAGCTTCACACAGAGGCTGCAGATTTGATTAAAATCTCCTGACACAAAGATGTTCTTCTACGCTGAGATCTGGTGACTGTGGAGGCCACTGGAGCACAATGAACTTACTGTCCTGTTCAAGAAACCGATCTGAGGTGATTTGAGCTTTGAGACATGTTGCACCTTGCTGGAAGTCATCAGAAGATTGACTGTGGGGTTTAAACCATGCTAAGTTGGGCCCAAAGTGTGCTCAAAATATCCCAGAAGCCATCACACCACCACCAGCCTTAGCTGTTTGATGCAAGGCAGGACGGACCCACACCTTCACGACTAATTCTGATCCTAACATCTGACTATTGCAGCAGAAATCCAGACCAATATTTTTCCAACCGTCTATTGCTCAATTTTGGTGACTGCAAACTGCAGCCTCAGTTTCCTGTTCTTAGCTGACAGGAGTGGCACCTGGTGTGGCCCTTTGCTGCAGTCATTTTCTGTATATCAGCCACATTGTTCATTCTCCTTCAACCTCTGGCATCATAGTTACTGAGGTAAGTGCTCCTCACTGGATAGTTTCTCTTTGTAGACCATTCTCTGTGAACACTGAGAGATGGATGTTAAATTAGCTGTAGTCCTCTGGCACCAACAACAATAAAATCACCCTTCTCCTTTATTCAGATGCTTGATTTGAACTTCAAAGGCTTGTTGGTGGTGGTTGCCACGTGATTGCCTGATAAGTTATTTATGCCAGTGATCAGTTGAGCAGGTGTACCCAATTAAGTGGCCTAATGAGCATGTATTTGGTCTGTGGGAGGGCGTCGGAGTACCAAAAGAAAATGCAGATGCAAAGTCCAGAGAGATGGTCGACTGAGTCCACAGCCTGCACCTTATTGCACTGTGTTCAATCTTTTTGACAATATAAATCCATATAAATAAACCTCAAACACAGTATAGAGCTTGTTTTTAACTACCTTGAGTTGTTTGCAAATATGCACGAGGGCATCTGGGTCCATTCAGAGGCTCTTTATACTTAGGCAGTGACAGACACTAAAGAACAAGTGAGTAAGATGACCCTGAGTTTCACTGAATTCAGAGGAACTATTTTTGTCATTTATTCATGTCTGCTGACACAAACATCTCCAGTTCTCCTGTTAGACTTTCACTGAAAAGAAAGTTCTGCACGACTCGTGAGCAACAGCTATTTGGAAAAACCACATCACTGAACTGAAGCTATTTTTGTGACAGAAACTGTGGAAAACACTGAAAATGTTTTTATTCGCCACACAAAGAACAGTTCATATTTAAAAGATAACACGTTCAGGGGCAGCTACATGTGCATGTGTGGGTTCTTTCTGGCACTCCGGCTTCTTCCCACAGACCAAAAACATGCTCATTAGGCTAACTTGGGACTCAAAAGTGAGATTAGTTGTCTGTGTCTCTATGTGGCCCTGTGATTGGCTGGCGAAATTTCACGAAATGAAAGATTACTAAATAAAATTCAAAGATGCACGAAATAAAAGCACAAAATAAAAAAACATGAAGAGGTGCCGCGCATCACTGATACCCCTTTTCCACCAAGCTGGTTCCAGGGCTGGTGCTAGTGCTGGTGCTAGTGCTGGTGCTAGAGCCAGTTCGCAGTTGGTTCAACTGCAAACCGGTTAAGAACCGTTTGCTTTTCTACTAACGGGTGCCGGCCAGAGGGCTACGTCATCACGCCGATGTATACGTCTGTATACGTCACGCTAGTTTCCCATAACAACTAGCGCCGAATTCAATTGCCACTACAAAGATGGAGGACTACGTTGCGGTTCAAGTGTTGCTGTTGGCTTTTCGAGCCTTCCTTTGTAGAGCAAAAGTTGGCGATCCAGCAAGTTAATGCTGCTCGACGACTAAGCAACGAACAGCGATCACGCTTGAGAAGATGGGTAAGAGTGCTTCCGTGTTTTTACTCTGCTTTGGTGCTTCCGTGTTTTTACACGCCCCTACCCCCTGACGTAAGCCCGTAGCCCCCGACGTAACGTGGTTCTTTCTGCTGGCCCAGCAAAGACTTGGTGCTTGCCAAGCACCGGTTTTGAGAGCCAGCAACCAGTGCTTAGTCTGTGGAAAACCAAAGAACTGGTGCTAAGCTGGCTCTAGCTCCGAACCAGCCCTGGAACCAGCTTGGTGGAAAAGGGGTATGAGACTGGTGATTTTTTTACCCTCCTCGCCTACCGTAGCAAAACACTCACTTCAAAATGGAGGAAGACGAGGTCAAGGAATCAGCTGGCACTCCTTCGTCAAATAAATCGGTAGTGTGGACCTATTTTGGCTTCCCATGTAAAAGACAAGAGAACGGTGAGAAGATTGCTGACAAAACTTTATAGTTCACAATTCAGACATTTATTGGTCTACACTGCAGCTCTGAGGACTGCTATTTGTTTTTCTTTCCATTCAAGAATGTACTTATCCCGATTGTTACAACAACAAAGCACTCTTTATTGAGATTTTATGTTTGTATTTGCACTGTAGTCTAAATAAGGGGAAAAAACTATATTTTTTTTCTTTTTCAAAGAGCAATATTTTTGGTATGTCTGCATTAGGAAGAAAATAAAGAAAATGAGATTTTTGGACAACTTCCTACTGTTGGGGATTTTCTATAATCTTTATTTTGTATCGTGAGCCCTGTTTCGTTACACCCCTACTAATCACCACGCTCCAAAGTAAATAAGCTGTCGGATAATTTCAATCTGTTGCCCCTGATTAACGTTCCATGAGGACATAAAGCTTAAATTTAAAAACAGCTAAAAGATGTGTTGATCAAAATAACATCTAGAAGAAGAACAAAGTTAACATAGCTTAAATGTAACATGGCCTAATGAAACAAAACATACAAATTAACATGCCAGACAGACAGTTCCATAAATCCCCTAAGAAACATTTCACTAGTCCATCCAGAGAAGAGCCCATAGAAAAAATTTTCAAGGGCAGCACCTTCAAAAACAACAGCAGCGGGGTGATTGAACAACCTTTCTGCCAGCCACAGCCATCACAGATCAATCATATCAAACCATATAGGCTCTAGCGGCTAGACCCTGTTGTTAGCCGTTAGGTAACACTACGTTTCAACCCTTAGCCTATCATAGTATACCACATGGATGCATCATTTAACACTTATTTGTGACATTAAACTCGTCAACAACAATCTCCACCAAGATCTCCCAGTAATTCTGAGAGTATATATCGCCAGGTATCGCCGTAACTATGACTACCACAGACTAACCAGAATTGATTTCCGCATCTCTCCCAGTTTCCCAGCAGCAATCCCTAGTCAGAAGAAGAGCAAGGACATATTCCGTAAGAAAAGCTTTAATTGCCGTGTTTTGCTCCTCCTTTAATCATGAAATCGAGTCCATTTCAGATAAAACTGCAGATCTTGACTCATCCACAGAGACTGCTTCGGAAGTCACCGTTGTTTTGTCGTCATATCTTCAGTTTCTGCCGTCCAGCTTTTGGCCAATGAAGTCATTGAAGGTTGGAGCTTGGCAATATGGATCTGCGTGATTTCAGACCATGAATCAGACAGGTCCATCTCCACTGTAAGGTTATTAAATATACTGCACAAAATGGATATACCATTGAAGTGCTGCTCTGATATGTAATGGAACAAACAGCTCCAATACCAAAGTGCTATCATAACAGAAGCTTTTCATAACATACTAAATGTCTGTTTTTTTAATCATCTCTAGCTGGACTTTGTGATCTTTACTCTTGAAAGATCTAAATTGATAAACTTAACATTCTTATTACTCAGCTGGTCTAGACTCTTCCTGCCTTTTTTTAGTCTGCATTTTACCTTAAATCAGTTTAACACATTCATTTTGATGCCTTGTAGTATGTTCACAATCATTATTGTTCTAAAACCACCTGCTGGGCAACCGTTGGGTTTGTAAATGAAGGCCCATGTGGAAGTGCCAAAAAGCTGTGGTACCCCAAGTGTCCACTTGAGGCTGGCTGCAGAAGCCTGACATCTTAGTGATTGTATACAGAGACAAAACTATTTTCTTTACAGCCTGGTGCAAAAATGGTTTCAGTTTTAGTAGACATATCATTATGCTCCCACTGTAAGGGGTGATTTTTTTTTTATTTTGTGCCTGTTTTTGTTAAATTGAGGATTTATTGAGGATTTCTAGTTTTGGAAATGCAGTCACTGTTGGTTAGACAGCCTTAAGTCCCACATAAACAGCCTTTCTGTCTGTGTGGTTGAGCTAGAGTTTGGTTAAGATGGCAGACAAAGGCATTAAAGGTGTCCCTGAATGCCTGGATCGAGTCTCTGGGCTGATACCACGAAGGACAAAGTCCAACAACTTTGTGTTGACTTTTTAACAGTTTATTGATTGAACTGTCAATGTTAAATTTTAAAAGTTTATCAAAAGAAAACTCTAGTTTGCTCTGTAGAAGAACTGTGGGACATAAGTTGATCCTATGTTGCATCATATTTCTCATTTTAATTCTGTTTTCATTCTTCACTCTTCAGTGCTGCTTTGTGACTTCTTATGAGCCAAATGTCTTTAACAGAGTGATGTCTCCTCTCCCTGAAGGATTCACTTCTTTATGTAACTGACTAGGAGAAAAAAAAAAGAGTCATGAGGAGTAAAACCAGTAAAGCCAGAGAGGAAGTAAAGGATGTGGTGAGGAGAGCAAACAGCAGCCAGCGGAGAGCTCCCTCTTTGTGTGGCTTTTTTACTGCTTCCTCCCGACCCCGCCGCATCGCTCACCACATGTCCGCCGCTGGAAAAACATCAACAGCTTAAGTCTCCACGCTGGGCGGAGGCGAGACAAAACATTTCACAGTCAGTGATGAAGACAAGAGGAACAATGACACGGATCATATGAACTACGTTTACAAGATAACACCCAGGAGATCCATGGATGGGTCCAAAGCCATGACGACTGACAGAGTGACTGCAGCATGAGGGTGAAGGGTCACCCAGTGGACTAAAAGCATTCAGCGAATGCAGGGACATAAAATGCTGTCATTTGTGTTGTTTTTTTAAAAAGTTGCAGCAGAAGTTTTGATGATTTGAGGTTTTTCTTCTAAGTGAATTTGCTATTTTTTTGCATTCATCTCCTGCATCTATACTGCAGGTATCCTGAACAAAAGTGGCTCAAAAACATGAGAATTCAAGTCTATAAACTGTTATTCTTAAAAACAAATATGTTAAAAATTAGTTCCAGTACTCAATGAACTAAAGTCATTACAGCTAAGGTCCTGTCCACATGGAGCTGAAAGGTTTTCATTTTCAGGACGCTCTCTGGGAAGACGCCATTGTTCCAAGAACCATGTGCATCCACACGAAGACACTGAAGACGCTGTAGTGCATATGCCAGGCCTCTTAAGTGGCACTGTAACGCTGACGCAGACATACACCAAAACCACAGAAGAAGACAAGAAAGACAAGAAAGCTGTTTCCGAATTCGCCTACTTTACTAGCAGTGCGTACTGATTCGACCAAAATGTAGTATGTAGTATACAGTATGCGAACAAAAGCGAAGTTGCAGTATGCAAAAGATACTCGGATGACGTACTGATCCTGGATAAAATTCACAGTATGCATCGGACCAGTCTGCTTCGCCTACTGTTACCCACAATGCAAAGCGGCTGATGCGAAGCTTCAACAACCGGCAGCACACGAAAATAAATATATGAGCCACTGTCTTTACCTTTTCAACACTTAATAGTGTGTAACAAGTTGTAAAAAGGTCAGTCGTTGTTGTTTTCCGTTAACGGTTCGTAACAGCCGGACTGTGGTGTTACGTCCGTCCTATACCTGCGGGAACCACTGACAAGCCTGACGTTTTACCGTTACATCCTGTATTTTTCCTCTGTGTTTCCACCACCCTAAATGATCCTGCTTCTCCTCATTCTTAATACTGTATTGTGTGTGTGGTGTTTATTCTTATACTGTTTTTCTTCTCTTAAGTGGCCCTAATACGCTGTCGTACGCCATCACAAAAATATATATAAAATAATTCCACCATTGACTTTTTTCACATAAAATGCTGCTTCTGGCAATATCTTTGCAGATTAATAACTGAAATGTCAACATGGACTCATGGTTTGTTTGTTTTGTACAATTAAAATTTAGTTTGGTAAATAAATAAGCTGTAGCCTACTTCTGCTTTGCTCAAACTGGAAACCAGCATAGCATACTACAAAATAAACAAACAGAACAGTCAGACTACATACTGCATTCAAGTGTAGTAGGCAGTATGCAGTGCCTACTACATACTACTTTCATGCGCAGCATCTAGTCGGCGAATTTGAAAACGGCCAGAGTGCTTAACTTGCAAATGTTTTAAATCTTTGACAGGGTAAAAAGATCATGAGGACTGAACACATGATGGATTCATGTTGGTTTTGGATATATGTATGTGTATATATGCATATTTTATATATGTATCTTTTTATATACGCATATTAGATTAGATCAGATTAGATGAAGTCTCCCTTTGGGATTAGGATTCCAGTAGCAGTTTGAAAGCAGATAAATAAGATATATAAAAACAATTGATGATATAAACAAAAAAAATATATAAAGAGATCTCTAGAAATATGTCTACAGGCTGTAGATAAACATAATTACATAAACACACATATCTGTCTGTCTGTCTATCTATCTATCTGTCTATCTATCTATGTCTATCTATCCATCCATCCATCCATCCATCCATCCATCTATCCATCTGATTCATTAAAACCATGTTGTATACATCTATCTATCTATCTATCTATCTATCTATCTATCTATCTATCTATCCATCCATCCATCCATCCATCCATCCATCCATCCATCCATCCATCCATCCATCCATCCATCCATCCATCCATTCATCCATCCATCCATCCATCCATCCATCCATCCATCAAGTAAAAAAGTAAAGAAGTCTTTCGCTGGACAAAAAAAACCACAACCACAACGTAAGTGCAATATACTATATATTTTATTCATATAAATCTTGAAATGATGTGCATTTGAGGCATTATAGAGCACAAATTAATATAAAAACACAAACAATAGAAGCAAAGCTGCAGATGTGAGAGCTCATTGCAAACACAGCTGACTGCAAACAAAACATCTGCTGATACACAAAAGTACACACGTAAACACACAAACACAGAGGAGGGACACGGACCGTCTGTTTTCATAGCTGCAGCTGTCCCCGATGGATGCAACACCCCGAACACACAGAAGAGGAATGTCCCCGGCAGCCTGAGCCCGGCCAGCAGCTGGATATATTTAAGAGGTGAAGACAGACGAGGAGGAGAGACGTCGGCATGTCCTCTCTGATACACACGCTCATACACTCATGCACACTTCAAGACCGGCCCAAATCCTGATTAACCCACTGACCCCTGAGAGAGACCACCAAGGTGGACTTAAGGACCCACATATATGTACAAAACTGAACACGTGCTTCAGCAGTCTTTGGAAAAAGCTAGGGCTGGGTAACAATTGGGAATGTTAAAGGATAGACTTGTATATTCTTTAAATAAGAAATCAGTCTTAACAGTGGCAGCTACATCAATACAGTTACCTGAATTTCCTCATATTCCATCTGCATAGTCTTCAGTTTGTGCTGCAGCTTTGCTTCAACCAATCGCCACATCTTCACACACTGGAAGCGCATTTAAAGCACCATGTTGTGGAGCCCTAACCTGACTGGCTTGACGAACAAGATCACAATAACGTGAAAAATGCAATTTACTAAGCAGGAAGGAAAACATGTTAACAACTGGCTATCATGTGCTCAGCATTGATTTTCTGTCTGTGTTAATATTAAGTATATTTTACATCAGTCAAGGAGGTTGTGCTTTTGCTGGCATTTGTCAGTTTTGATCAGAATAACTCAACTATTTTGGTGGTGATCTGAATCAACTTTTTATGTAAGAATTTGTTAATTATGAGATAAGAAACTTGTCCATATTTTGGCTAACAGCTCAATAAGTTCTGAACAAACTGTCCAGACATTCCCAGCAAATATTGGCCAAGGCACAAGGAAGGAATGATCAAATTTTGGATGCAGGTCCAGGAGTTGTACTCCATAATTTTTTTAATCATGCAAAATAGGGCAGTTTTCCACATTTTTGACAATAACTTGCCTGAAACAGTTTGAAATGCCTCAGTGTGGATGTGCTGTATTTTGAAATTCTGAACACCTGGTGCACTTTCCAGTTTTGGGTTTATGTGCTTGGTGTAAAGTGATGCAAAGCTGAAGATTCTGAAATTAGACTTGGTTTGTAGTGCTCAACATTTACCGAGCATTGCAGGCAGAATATGTGGAAATTTGGGGTTTATGTTGAATCAAAGCATAAACAGGTGGTTCATTTAGTTTGTTTTTTGCATTTAGGACACTCAGACAGAGTAACAACTCATTATACCTCTGATACTGCTTCAGTACTACAACAACAAAAGCAAAATTCTAAACACCAGTTATTGCAAAATGTGTTGCTTTTAGTTATCAAACATGGCAGGCAAACTCCTGCACACTGTCTAATATGTTTGCCATGGTCACGGTGAGGGCTGGAGGCCACAAACACCGTTAGCTAGCACTGTCCACTGTGGATCTGCTGCTGCCTTAGTATGTCGAACCACTCGGTCCTTCAACCTCTGGTATCTACAAGAGATTCTGGCTTGGAGGCTGCAAACTGGATATTTTCTTTTTTTTGTACAATTCTCTAAAAATTCAAGGAATGGTTGTGAGTGAAAACCCAAGTACATCAGCAGTGTTTGAAACACTTGGCTTCCTTTTTCTGGACCAAAGATGGGCCAAGCAAACACCCAAACACCAGGAAAACAGAAAAAAGACATATTTAACCTGCTATAACAACAAAAAATACACATGTAAACAGCATTCCCAACATTCCCTGCCAATGATATATCTTTGGAGTTTTGTTAGTTTGATGAAAAAATGACGGTGATGACCTCAGAGCAGATAGAGGCTTGTGTGCCCCTCATTGGAGGTGCCTGGACCCCAGATTGGCGACCAAGGACTTAAACCACCTGATGTTTAACACTTTCAAATGTTGATAGCCACAATATCATATAACAAAATGTAGCCATCAATTTCAAGTAAGGGAATATTTAGGAGCTTATCTGTAATATTTGATAATTAAAACAAAAGATCCTTGTTTGGTCTCTTCGACTTCTTTTTTGTTGCAGTAGTAACAAGCAGGTGTCATCTTTGTTTGAATTTTACCAGAATCATGAAAAAGTTTATATTCTTTGGATTGTGACAACCATTTATTATCCTCTAAAATTATAAAACCTTGGGTGCATATTGCATTCACCTCTGGTCCATATTTCCCAGCAGTCCAAACAGCATCCCTGCAGTTGAAGGGCGGGGGTCATCCTCATGTGGAATCTTCAGGTGACCCCTCCGACCCCTCGCTCTCCGCCCTCCTCCTCTCCTCTGACGTCCGTATGCCTCTGAGGATCTGACCCTGGTTGACGAGACACTCCTTCAGCTTGTCCTCGGTCAGGGTGAGACGCTCCTCCAGCACGGAGACGGTCTGTGTGTTTGAGGATGTGGGAGAGGACGGATGGGTGGGGGGTTTAGTAATTATGAAGCAGTCACAGAATAATAATTGAAGTGGAAAATCAGAGGAACACTGATCAGTCTGAGGACCCTGAAATCAATCCTGGCATCATTATGAATGAAAAGCATGGAGCTGAAGGAGACAAAGGAGCTTCTAAGATCTTTCATGAACAGATGGGTGTTTTAAGGACAGCAATGGTTCAGCCTTCAGCCTGGAAAACATCTACTGAAGGGGCTGTTTCACTGAAATGTAAATTATTAGAATACTTTTACAGTTCATTTATTTTCCTTCTGGGAATGACTCATTTTCCAAAGACTGGAAATACATAATAGATTGAATATTACTTAGAAAAAGCTAGTTGGTGTCTAAAAATAATCAAGCACATTTTCAAACTGAACCAAAAAAACTCCTTCAGGACTCACTTTGTTTCCGCTAACTGGTGTCTGTAGCTCTGAAATGCATACATGTTGCAATACAGTGCCGTTCTATACAGCTGGATAAGGGCTGTAGCAACCTGTACACATGTAATAAAGACTACTTTTCCCATTTTCTTGCTCAGTATCAGAGCTTACATTTGGAAAATGTTTCAAATTTCAAGCAACTTATTTCGAACAGACAAGACGACTACAAGCCAACAAGCCAACAAATAAAAGACATTACAACAACAGACAAAACACCAAACAAGACAATAACCTCAGTTTGAAAAGGTGATGGAGGAAGCAGGGCTTATCAATTTCCAACCCCAGTCGTCACAAATAAATAACCAAAACAACTAAAACTGAACTTAGATTTAAATTGCTCTCTTTGACCAACTTTCCCAAGCAAACAAAACTGGGAAAAAACAAAATTCTAATATTTAAAGTCAGAGTAAATTCTGCATGGAAGTAAATAAGTCAAGATGTTAGCCTGCCAGGAAAGTAGCATCAAAAATTTCATTTAAAACCTTCTTTTATGCTTTTTTAAGTATTATTTGTCCCTTAAATGCGTCTTATATTGCTGTATTTGTATAGTATTTCTATGAACAAGACAAAAGTTCAGTGGCATCAGTAAAAAAAACATTGTGCTGAACAGCCCAGTTAGCAGTCCGGCTAAACCAATTAAACCGACCAGGTCCATGTGGGGAAGGGGACACTAACGGTCGGCCAAAAAAGTTGATTTATGACCGAATCTGGATTCCTAATCTCCAAGAGTCTGGACTGATTTAAATATATTAAAAAAAAGTTTCTCAGAGCTTTGTCAACGCCAGGCAAAACCAGATTGGTATATCCTGCATAAGTCCTTTTTTAACAATTAGACTTTTGAACAAGGATTGTGAACCAGTCGAGATTCCTGATTTTGAATTTAATCGACACCTTCAAAATCAAACCGAGATAAAATCGTGAGACAGGGAAAGTTTCCCATCTCTAGACCTTAAGCAGTCTGGTTTAGTTTCTCTCTCTAAAGTCCAAAGTTAAAGGGTTTCCCACAGTCAGTTTTTAGGAAAAGTAACCATATTACTGATCTAAAATGTCCCATTTTTGCTAGAGGTGTTCAAAAATATAGATACAGCAATATATCGCAATATTTTGACCTCCCATATAAAAATGATATTTCAAATCTTAAGATCAATTTTTTTCTGTAAAAACTAAAACTCATATTTATCAGAACTGTAAATTAAAGACAACTTATAAATATGTATGCACAGTTTTTTTTTCATGCAGCCTATTCAGTTCAGACGGTGACAAGAGAAATGTGCGATTTTTTTTACTGACTGTTGTGCTATCAGTAACTCAAGGCACTTTATTCCTCGTGTGTTCAAATACAGTTTGAGCTGCACTGCAGGTTAGGATGCTTTCAATACTTTGTTAAAAGGACAATAAGAATAAATACTTTGCAACATTAGTGTAAGTGGCTTGATGCACTGGATGTTTTCAAGTTTAGTATGTAACACTGCATTTGACGTATTTCAGTAACAGTTTTAACTTGACTTTTACTTTCAGTTTTGGGTAATATTGTTTGATTAACATATACACCATCTCTAGTTTTCTCTTAGTTAACTGTAGAATATTGCAATGTATCACAATATTGTGATATCGTGATATATCGTGATAGTATTGTATTGTGACCCAAGTATCATGATACGTATCGTGTAGTGAGGTCCTTGCCAATACTCATCCCTAATTTTTGCCCCAACATACTAAACAGACACCAAAGCCTAAAGTCAAAAACTACAGTCTGTTGACTGTAAAAAACACTAAAAACCAATTATTACCTCCAACAGCAAACTTTTACTTCATGATTATCTGTATTGAGTTGTCTATTTTCTTTTCTTGGTTATTTCACTTTCCGCCTCTCTCTTGGACATGACCATTTACTGACCTGAGTGAGGATATCCAACTGCTGAACGATGTGCCTCAGGGTCAGGTCTAGACTTGATGGATGACCTGACAGAACCTCCAGCGGGTGCGTCTGCCCTCTTTCTTCTTCATCCTCCACTCTCTTTCTTCTTCCTCCCTGATCAGCTCCTGGCTGGCTCGCAGCCGTCCCACCTGCCCACCTCACACTTTCCTCTTCCATCCATCTGCCAACTCTTGAAGTGGGCTCATGACTTGGTGGAAAACCGTTGGAGTGAAGACCGTTTGTGGCCGTCTTACACGAGTGAGTCCGACCATTGAAGAGCTGCAGATTAAAGCAGAAACAAAAAAAAATGGTTGTTTGCAGAACATCGTGATCTACAGTTTTTCATCTGTCTGACCGCAGTATTACGCTCAGGAGTGTCATGGGATTTTCTGTAATATAATGTCTGCCCATGCTCAGACAGATTTCCATGTACACTGGCATTTAGTTAACCTCTGCAGCCCCAGTGTCTTTTTTAAGCCTTCTGGTCAAAAATGACACAAAGAAAAGAGTGTATCTCTTCAACCTCAAGGTCTATTTTAATTATTTTGATGTCATAATTAAAGGGACAGTTGAGAGATTTGTCCAGATGTGTAATTGTCAGTTTTTGTGTTACTGGGACAGAGTAAATGAGGACAGAAGTCAGAA
This sequence comes from Scarus forsteni, assembly GCA_036419115.1. NCBI lineage: Eukaryota > Metazoa > Chordata > Actinopteri > Labriformes > Labridae > Scarus > Scarus forsteni. The sequence goes on from JAZDUH010000459.1 coordinate 6,015,501, forward strand.
TAATGTGAAAACTTCATCCTCACCTAAGAAAATAAATAAATACACAGATATTGTGAATATCTCTTGGAAATGATTCTGGAGTGGCTGTAAAACCAGTTTTACAGCCACTCCAATTTTTTGTTGGAAAGCCTGCAAGCATTCCCAATATCGGGCACTTTGGGGCTGTAGAGATTAAGAACACGCCTCTATGACAAGGTTTCACCCAAAGCCAAGCCCACATCTGCACTCTGATATAAATAAAAAGACAGATGGTTATATATATATTTTTTGAAATGTATTTTTGGGCATTTTGTGCCTTTATTGATAGGAGAGAGACAGCGGATAGGCTTGTGAAAGGGGGTGAGAGAGTAGGGGAAGACACTCTGCAAACTGGTCCCAGGCGGGATTCGAACCTGGACCGGCAGAAGCAAGTACATAGGGTGCCTGGTTGCTAACCACTCCGCCAAACCAGCACCCCGGGATGGTTATATTTTCCAATTTCTTTTTTCTAATTTTGTGAACTTGCTGTACTTTACGCCTGCAGTAGAACTTGAAACATCACCATTAAAAAGGCTGATGTAAAACTGCTTGGGAATTCAAGAATTTGAAATGTAATTGAAGTTTAAAGTCCAATCAGAGTACAAAAACTTTTAAAGTAAGTGAGTAACTATAGTAAGATCTAGGGTATAAACCACATTTTAGCACCTTTACTTTCTTTCTACAATATGAGACAGCAATGAGCAAGCTGAGGATTTCCTGAAGTTTGCAATCTTGTCTGCAGTAGCTTTTTTCTACCTCTGTTGAGGGAGCCTACTGAGGAAGACTCTTAAGCACTGTGCTGAACACTTGACAAGAAGCCTCTGGACTGCTGATGGTGAAAGGCCAAAAAATGGCCTCATGGATTTTTCATAGTGGGACAGTTGTTTTGCACATAATCAGCCCACAGTGGAGCCCGATGTGCTTTCACACTGCACCCCTCAGGCTGTTTTGGTGTTGTTATTGTCCGGTCAGAGTGGCTTAATCAGACCCACCTTTAGTCAAGGTGTCTTCTTTGTTTAGCTGCATTTCCAACAAGCAGTCTGGTTCAGTTTGGCCTGGTGTGGTACACATTTACAGGTGTTTCCTTTGTGTGTTAGTGAGAGAAGGTACTAAAATAACCAGCTGTGCCATCGTACTTTGACCAAACTGACCCAAGAGGATGACCAGATTGTTGATTGCTCACAAATCCCGTGCAACTGCAGCAACAATAAAAACATATCAAAATAATCTGTGGATTAAAGTAATTCATTCACTGCTGTAGCTGTACAGAATGCAGGAGAACTAAAGAACTTCATTGCTGCTCACTGTTTACAATTGTGCTCCACTGCAGATCACTGTGGCTGCAGTTATTTTGTTGCTGGCACAACCCTCTCCTGGCTCACATCCCCACCTTAAAGTGGAAGCACAGCTGGCAGTGGAAACACAAACAAGACCTGGGCTTACTGCTTTAAGTGGTACCAAACTGTATCGAACCAAACCAGACCACTCTGTGGAAAAGATGCTTTTATTTCCAGTAGACAAGATGCAGCTGTTGTTGAGGTCAAGAGGGCATTTGCCAAGCGAATTGTGCTGCGAGCGTCCTCTGTTGGATCAGGTGGTTCACTGCTACAGTTTATTTACAGTCCAGGAAAAGATTTTTACCCCAATGTTTGCCTGGCTATTCGAATATCCAGTGCAAGATGACAACCCTACAGTGGCTTAAACAGTAAATCCCTTAAAAGCAGTACTCTAACTGACATAGTAACTGAAATGTGAGTCTTTAAACTGAATTGCTGATAGAGTTAAAACACTATCTTTATTAAACCATAGTAGAGTTAATGTGTGATCAATATTGACAAATGCCACATTAAAGTGAGGATTCAGAGGAGTTAGTTGATGTTGGAAGTATGGATAAGTATGGATATAGTTGGTCATATGGCTCCTGAAAGGAGAGAAAACCTTAAAGCCTGTCTCACTGCTCTGTTTGAATAGTGCAGGGATGTATGGAGTCAAAGGTAGGATAAAGAGAATGAGTCTCACTGTCCAGGGTATCATGGAAATAGTGATAAATAAATCTTTTCAGGGTTAGCCAGCCCAGCATCCCTCCTGATTCACTGTTATTGAGAGGAAAAGGCCTTGAGCCTGTTCTGACTTGGCAGACTGAAGGAGCTGAATGACTCACTCTGCTGGATTACTGACTTAACGGCTGGCTTTGTGAACGACTGACTAACTCGCTGGCTAAACACAAGTTCACAAGGTTATTTGTAATCCAAGGCCTGGAGAGCCAAAGCCACAAAGAAACCCAGAAAGAATATAGTACTCTTTTTTTATTGTCCAATCTTTTCTCATAGAAGAGTTTCGAACTGAAAAGAGTCTCTTTTCGTGGGTAAAGACAGACATGGCATTGAGGCTGAACAAAGTGAGGGGACATCATGTTCAAGTTGAACCAGGGACAAATTTTCATCATTTATCATTTTTCCAGGAAGAGACAACTAAGCGTGACTCGATATTTATAGTTTCACACATTCAAAGAGGGCCTTTTTCTTTGTAGGCACAAAAGCTTTAAGTGGGTGCTTCAGAGACTCTTAACACAACACGTTAATGCTCAAGAAAGAATCAAAAAGCACCTTGGTGAGTGTGATTCAAATGTATATTTTTCATATAAACATACAGATGTTTGGCCTAAAAAACAGATACAAAACCTCCAGAAATATGGATTTGGGGGGGGGCTTGTGTGTGAAGGTAAATGTCAAACTACTAACATGGACTTTAATTGAATGTTGTCCTGCTTAGAAACATTTCCACTTGATGTTTAGGTAAATTGATCTATGGACCCAACAGTAACCATGGAAGATTCACTGAGGCTTTATCCACCTTTACAGAAAACACGGCATTGTTTCAAGACAAGTGTCCGTCCACATGAGAATACTGAAGCAGATCAGTGATAGATCAGTCAGCTATTCTGCATGACAAAGAGCAGCCTGACCCTTTTCTTATTGAAAGCATATCTAAAGTACATTCTACCAAATGTGGCACCCTTGGCAACATTTTAAATCCCCCCACATTCCCCCAATCCCCATCCACATCTGGAATTTACATATGCTTATAAAGAAATCAAAAAGCATTGTTTTCACCATCTGAAATACAACGTAAACACCCTACAGCAAAATAAAAATTCCTCTACATAAATGAACAATCAGCTTATTTGGTACTATAATTAATATTATAGTACATTTATTATGGAACTATAATACTTATTTGGCATTTCTTTACTGTCAAATCAATGTTAGTTTTCTATTTTAAGAGTTAACAGTCTTAACTAGTTTTAAAATAATTAAACTGTATGTGAATCACAGATAGTCAGCGGCAGGTTTGATCCCCAGATCGAGCAGGGCTTTTCTGTGTAGGGTTTGTACTGTATGTTCTTCCTGTGCTTGACTGGCTTCTCTTCGGGGACTCTGGATCAAAAACATGCCCATTAGGTGAGTGACAACTCCAACGTTCCCTTAGTGTGGGTGTGAATGGTTGTCAGTCTCTCTATGTGGCCTTGGGATTGGCTGGCGAATGGTTCTGGGTGTACTCCAGCTCTTGCCCAATGACGGGTGGGATAGTCCGTCATTGGAGACTCCAAAAGAGACAAGTGTTACAGAAAATGGATGGATGGGGATATTTTTTCCCTGGATTTTGTGGCAACCCCTGGAAGCCACAGCATCTTTAGTATTTACCTGTATTGCCTACTAGGCCAGCTGATCCTGCGTGTCCATAACAGTGATTGAAATTAAAACTTGTGATTGTTCAGCTCTAGACTGAACCACTGCATTTGAGTCCAGTATCACTGTTGCAGCCAATGGAAACTCCTATTTGCTACTTGTATCCAAACCGCAGCCATTAACACAAAATAGTCAACATATAATTAGTTGCATTACTTGATCAGTAATAGTAGATTAATTTAACGTAAAATTAATGAATAAATGTATCCACATCATCACCAGATACACACTTGCACCTCCACTTTGAACAGCTGTGCAACATCAGTGTGCAGACATTACTCCGTATCAGCAACAAGTGAAGGGAAGTTGGGTCTCAGCCCAGAATAATAGCAGGGTGTTGTGTAAAAGGTGGAGGGCAGCAGGTGGTGTATGGAGAGAGGGATCAGGAGGAGGTGAAATAAATGAAGGATATGTCAGGAGGATGGAGGAGGAAGGAAGAGGAGGAGGGTGTCACACATTCCTGTCCTAATGCACGGAGCAATCGATTCCGGCCTGCTTCCTGCGCACTGTCCTCACTTCAAAGAGGGCGCAGAGGGAGGCAGGAGGGGAAGGAGGGATGGAGGGAGAGAGTGACGGGGGGAGGAGGGGTTGTGCTTAGTCTCAGAGTGGAGGTGAACAAAGCTGTCAGTGTGTCTGCTCAGTCTCTCGATCTTCTCCTCTCTTTATCCCTCCATGCCGCTCCTCCTTGGTGACATCTGGAGAACATCTGCTCAGCTCATTTACGCGTCGCAGACGCAGACCTCCATCCCTCAGCAACCCCTCCCCCCCCCTCCCTCACCACCACCACTTCAGGAAGTTTGGGTGCAATCAAACATTAACAGGCGGGGTATCCCGGCCGGACTGAATGCAAACATACAAGCTGAGAGGAACTCATAAAAGGAAACACACAGTGCTGAGAGTCTTTGTGGCCCTGGATGGGGATTTCAAACTCAATTATCACTCAAAAGTAGAGATGCACAGGATTTTTGCGATATCCGATGTTAGGGCTGAACGATACGGACAAAATTTCAAATCTCAATATTCATGCCAGATATCTCGATATTGATACAATACATTATGACTACAGGCTCGGTGAATACCAAGCAGTGCATTCAAAGGCAATCAGAAAAATGGAATTTGTTGAGACTTCCAGAGCTGTACATGCAGAGTGAGCGCAGGAGATATCTACAAAGTATATTGTTCATATCAAGGCTTTTTTTATATCAATATCTTGAATGTTCATATCGTGATATAGATAAAATAATGATATATCTTTCAGCCTTATCTGATATGTCAATATTTCCAAACTTCTTATAACAAATTTATCAACATTGACATTTTGTGTCACGAGCCGTAGGTGTCAGCTTTCCTAAAACTGACCTTTTCCTTAAATGGTTACAGTCTGTTTTTGTAAGAAACAGACGTAAGGCCACAAAACAACATTTTTAACAAAATTTTACTTTTGATTCATAATTTATAAATCATCAGGATACTGTACATTTTCACATTTTGTCAATATTACAACCAATATAAGTGGTATTAATGGCCAACGTGTATGATCAAAATATCTGCAGAAATGTTTATGTCTGTCCGTAATTGAACTGATAAACTTGTGCACCCCTATTAAACAGTCAACCACAATTCTTTGATACAATTCAAGTTACTACAGTCACTTTCACACATGACAGGATTGTTCTGGACCAAACAAACTCTGATTATTTTTCTGGAAAATGGTGAGGACCAAAGAGCCAAGGTCTGTGGACCAGAGTTGAGTTTGCGGAGGAGGTTAAAATTCTTACCCGACACCCAAGATGGATCATTCAATAATTTTCAGTAGTTCATCTGGCAAAGACTCCACAGAAAGTCTTTTGTGAATTGGCAGAAACATTCAAAAGCCACAGCTAGAGCAACAACTGCTGGCGGGAGGCTATATTACACAACGCTTGACAGGCTTTGATCAGCTTAACAAAGTGTAGCGTAAAAGTATGAAAAAATTAGGCAAAAACAGGATTTTACTTCGACCCCAACCAAACTTATTCTGCCTAAATTGAGGTTGAAAGTAACCCCTATTTAATTTGAAGTCAATAATCATGTAATATTTTTAACTTAAGTACTTGTAATAACAGAGATGAAGCAAAAAGCCATATAAAGGCTGGGAGAGGGGCCTTTTATTAGGGTCCTATATCACAAATTTAAGGATTTTTTCCTCGATAATGAGTAAGGGCCTTTAAGATATTCATTAAAAATGTTACATCTATTACAGCATTTTTCCAGAGTCCTGCTGTTTAAGTTAAAATCCAAATTTAATAAGCTGAAAGGAAATAACCAGTAGCTTTTTAAACCATAAGGTGTTCAGGGTAATGCAGAGGAAGCTTGAATAATAGCTCCTAAAGATCACAAGTCCTGACAGCAAATTAGACAGGAGCAGCAGAAACAAAGATCCATTCATGAAAAAAGTTACAAGATATTTTAAAGTACTTTTACTGCACACTGAGCTACAGCAAGCATTCTTGACAGAAAACTAGATGTTGTAATCTCCGTTTCACTCTGCAGACTGTCAGGGGTCACGGCTCACAGTAACCGCGGTCAGTAGTGACGGGAATGTGGCGATGGCGTTCTGCCAGCCAGGGTTCAGTGCAGTGGATGGGAGAGGAGTGGGTGGTGAGGCTTGGGTGGCAGAGCAAAGTATCCGCTGTGATGATAAGGGGGCAGTGGGAGTGACGCTAGGGTGGCCCACTGACGACAAGAGGACACAAGGAGCGTGTTGTTTGATCACAGCGATGAAGGGACGGAAAAATGACATGCTTACTGGTTTGATTGACTGGTGCTTATTTTGTTAGATATCCAGGACAAATTTAAGGACGTATTGGACAAACAAACTTGAATAAACCATTAAATTGGGTAATGTGTAATGCAGCAAAAACTTAATAACTCTTTGGAATAATTGAACAATCTGCAATATAACGAGGACCTGACCTACGGCTGGGCAATTAATCAAAATCAACATTTGGACCCTATAATCAAAGTTATTTTACTCATGACGATTATTTTGATCATTTTCCTTGTGTAAGTCACTTGGCCACGCCCCCTCCATATAGTCTACGTTCACTTTCGCAAAGAGCGAAGGACGCACCACCAGTATGGAGAAGACAAACTCCAATCTATCAGAAGACCTTGTAGCCAAGAAAAATACCGTCTCCATGGTTTGGGCCCATTTTGAATTCTGTGCAGAGGACATCGAGCAGAAAACGGTTGAGCGTAAACACTGCAGGAAGACCGTGTCAATGACCATTGGCATCATCGCTAATTTGTTCCAGCATAGCATAAAATAATTGTTTATTAATTGTTATCGAGGGGATTAATCGTGATATTGAGATTAGGTAATACTGCCCAGCCCTAACTTGAGCACCAAGTTTTTAGCAGTTTAATCTGCACTCCAGGACATTATAATTTATTCATCACATTTACACGAGGACTTGAATTCCCCTTTAATTCTGAATAAAACTTAAATCCTCTTTAAAAAAGATTAAAAATGACCATGTAAACACCTAATTCTGAATGAAATGAGAATTTCGAAAAAAACTTTATTCCAAAGTAAGTGGATAGTTTATTCCGATTTAAAATCTTTATTAAATAATTCCTCGATCATGTATACATTCATTCCACTTTAAATCATTTTCGGTCATTCTTGCACATGCTCGTTCCCTTGTCCTGCAGCGATGAGGCACAGGATGCTGACGGGAACAGGATGGCTGCCTGAAGCAAGCGTGGGACTCCATGCAAGCTGAGACAGTTTATTTAATTAGAGCCTTAGAAGATTTGGAAGTAATGAAAGTGTGGGTGGATGTAAGCATTAAAATGTGGGCCTTTTTAAAGCTGGAGCGTCCAAGTTGGAGGAGGTTTCCCTGACAGAGATGCTAAACTGGAATTTTTCTTCTGGAAAAATGTAAATACATCACTACGTCACGTCCGTCCCTGCCCAATCCGAACCATTCCCAACCTTCAGGCCTTGAATAAAGGTGAATAAAAGTGTTTTTCATAAAAAACACTGATTCAGAATCATTATTTCCATGCAAACACTAAGGAGCAAAATTTAATTCTGAATTATTTAATTCTGAATAATTAACTCAGAAATAAAAAATAAACATAATGTAACTGTGGCCATTGTGCATAATTCTTGTGCTCCCTCAACTCCCAACCTGTTATATTCTGGACTGTACATCATTTCTGTCATCCTTGTTTATGTATGTTGCTTGTCTTTTAATATGCTTAGTGGATTTCATTTCTATTATTACCTCCGCCAGGAGGTTATGATTTCGGGAGAGTCTGGTTGTTTGTCTGTCTGTCTGTCTGTCTGTGAACAAGATAACTCAAAAAGTTATGGATGCTGAAGGAAATGTTCAGCATGGGAAAAGGAAGAAGTGATTAAATTTTGGTGTTGATCCGGATCACCGTCTGGATCCACCATGATGAAAAATGCAATTTTCGTGAATAACTACTGAACTAAAATAGATATCATTATGAAACCAATTGCTAATGGTATGTTTTCATGGTCAGGGAATCTAAATATTTACATGAAATAAAGGTAGGACTAATATTTATGGTAAAAATCACAATATGGGAGAGGACTGTGGTGCTGACGGAGGTCTGCGCTCTCCGAATGCTTTTCTAGTTGATATTTGTTTTTGTTTTATGTGTTGACACCAACTTGCCAATGGGACTGGGGATGGAAGTTACCTGACTATTATCCTAAATGTTTACATATAGATGTCCATTAATGCATACTGTTCCATTAAAAGTAAAACATATCAAATCTCAAAAGACTTCAAATCAAATCGTAGTGCTCCATCTCTGGACATTTTCAAAAATCCTCTCAAGCACCACTTGTTCACCACATCATACCGTCTTCATTAAACCTCCCCTTACACTCATCCTAGGCCCCACATAGTTTGTCCATGTCTATAGCCCCGTTTCCACAAAGTGGTCCGGTATGGATTGGCACGGTTTGGCTAAGGCCGGATCAGTAAAATCTGATCCTGTTTGCATTTCCACAGCCAACCAAACCCTACTTGGTAGGTGGCGTCTAAGCCAGATGCCGATAGCTTGACGTCATAGCAGCATGACACAGTGTACACGGCTATTAAATACAACGAAGGAGAAAACGCAACACAGTAAACAAAGAGCAACGATGGAAGACATCCAGCAATTCTTCTTTTTTGTGATCAGCATGTGGCTTTTTGTTACGAAGTGCAACCAAGCTTTGTTTCAGAGACGAGTGGAGATTTAAACATAGTGGGGTTATGTGTTGTTCTGCTGTCGCACAGGAAGTGACGTCTCCTTTGACCAATCGATGGACTGCAGTGTTTCTAGCTCCACCTTCTGGGGTCTGATCAGTATGCTTGGCACCCCAACAGAAAGGTCCCAAAAAGTAGGATGGTACAAGTCGCTTATACGGGGTCCTGTCCCTGTTTTAGGCTATGGAAACGCCACAAAAAGCAAGCAGTACCAAGATGAACCAAACTGAACCCTCTGGTAGAAACAGGGCTTATGTGTTCTGTAAAGCGTCCTTAGGTTTCGTAAAAGGCGCAATATAAATTAAGGATATTATTATTATTATTGTGAATAATTACTTTTACAATCTTACCTCTGCCTATGCAAAGGTTGTCTTAAATTGAATGTTTAGAATTATTGACTGTCATTGTATTGTCATTACCTATTATGTGCCTCCTAAAAGACTTGAAATGACCAAGTGGTAGAGATAGATACTGTCATAGCTTGCACATCGGACAAAGTAGTCTAAAACAGACTATGTGGATGGAAAGGCTCATAATCACATGCGAACTGATATGAGATGACCTGGCCCATGTGACTGCAGGAGATTTACCTAACACATCGATGCCATCGGCGTAGCGGCTCGTCCTGAAAACGTTAATGATAGCTATGATGTTTACGATCAAAGGGCTCCTCAAGAGAAAACAGATCAAAAAGTAGCCTCCCTTCAATTTCTAAATCAAATCACAGATGTCTGATCAAAAACATGATTAGCATCAGAGCCAGAATTAGCTTCCCCTCTCTCTTGGCAGGAAGGCTCACACAGTGTGACCCTCACATAAAGAAGCTGTTTGATCTGAATTGAAGGGCCTCTCAGATGTAGAGCCCCCTCCTCCTCCTCCTCGCCTCTACCTGACATCCATACTCATCTTCAAATAACGACCTCATGTTTATTACTCCATTCTAGAGAGAAATCGTCCTTGTAAAATAGGATTTTACTCTAACTCTACAACTTTTGATTGAAAATTCTTACGTAATACAGTTCACTTTAAGGGACAGTCCAGTATCGTTTGAAGTGAGGTTATATGAGGTGCTTGTCAGTGTTAGTGTTGAGTGAAGGGCTTTTAATGGTTGCCATGAATCACCTGTTTTGGTATGGCATTACATTTTGTTTGATTAACACATGGCAGTAACCAAAACAAAATTCTTCACCTGCTTACACCACATCAGTCATGAAAACAGCATGAAGTTACAAGTAACTCGTTAAGGTGTAGTGTGTAGAAGTTGGCAGCATATAGGAAATAATATGAATATAGGATATATACGGATGGGTTATTGTGACTGAAATTATCACAGTTATCATTATTATCATGATATTGTTGCAGTGTGCTCAAAATGTTCAAAAAGTACTTTAACACAGTCTTGAAACCATTTAATCCCTTTAGTATTCTAATTTTAACAGTTCTTTTGTCTTTTTTTGTCAATAACTGTCAGGAAATGTCCTATAAGTTAATTTTTAAAAACTTTTTTCATTAGAAAAAAACAATTCTGGCAAGTATTTGCCATTATTATGTTATAAATACTTAAACTGTGTGTAATTACAAGAAGAAGAAAAAACGGATTTGTACTTTAAACAGGATTCTCTTCATAAACAATTGTAAATGAACATGTTCAAAGTTTTGAGACGGCCAAAAAAAAATGTAACCTGTTTTACAAACACTCCCACATTTTATTTGGGGGGTGTGATAACTTTTAAGGCTCCAGGTGCTGGACTTTCAGAGGCCAAACAATGCAAACTGCTCCTCCGTCTGTGAGAGACGGCTGCTTCACCGAGGAGCAGACACACATAGTTCAGGCTTTTCCAGGTAAAGAGCAGCATCACCGTGAGTTGTTGAAACAGTGTGGTAATCAAACACGATATTACGGTAATTTTAACAGGACATGGTAATAATTACCGTGGGAAATTTTATCGCGGTTTACCATTTTACCGGTAACCGTTACATCCCTAAGGATATAATGTTTCCACTTGTATGTAAATTCCATCAAAATAGGTGACCAATCATCCTCATAAAACTTTGTTTTTCTTTTACTTAAGTGAGAAAAAGCTTTTTATATTTATGTACCCTGGGTCTCCCCTGTGTCAAGGCTGACATCATGATCCGCCATGTTGTCTACTGGTGACGTGATTTTTCAATACTAGTCTACAAAAGTTCACTAAACCTGCAGTCATCATCTTTACTGACCTATAATCTATCAAAATAATAGTTACACCTTTTAACTGTTGTAAATGATGCCCTGGTCACAATCCTTTGGTCTTCACAAGCTCTCGTTGTTTAGTGATGTGATGTTTAGAAATGGACGGGCTCAATCCAAAATCTGAATGTGAGATGTCACCAAAATGCCAATTTCTACACACCCCAATTTTAAGGGTGCAGTGAGTATTCTACTTCTTGTGTCATTAGCTCAAAAAAAAACAACAACACAATTATCTGTAAGGATTCTGTTACTTTAGCCATCTGGGAGACTTTTAGACATCTTCACCTTCATCTGGCTCAGGTTCAGCCTTCAGAAAGTCCATTAAAGGACTGCTTTACAGTCATTAGGGACCCAGTTTAGACAGATTGGGTCCATTAAATTTACTCTCAACATAAACCTGTTTTTAACTAGCTGTTCTACTATAAGCATGTACACATGCCGAGAAATGTAAACAAATGGCAGAGGTACCATATCGGCATTGGCCATGGTTGCGAACATGACCAAAGAACCAGAGAAAAGAAATATAGAGGGAACTGAATGGCCGTCAAAGAAAGCTTGTAAATGCAACAAGATTTGGATTTTTCCTCCTGGACCAGGAGTTGGCAGTGCTTCTGATTGATAGGTAAACTGTGAAAACTTTTACTGGTTATATTTAAATGTGCTCGTTCCAGAGGATGCCATTTGTGGCTCTTTTGAGGCTCCAAGGAACTTCTGAACCCTTGGGGATCAACTAAATCGAGAGCAAAGTTAAGATCATTCCCAGGAGTGAAACAGGGAAGGGGCAGTAGGGTTGACTTCACTTCCATGTCATTAAATAAAGCAGTTTTAATACCATTGACACTTGCAAATAATCTGGACGTCACCCATGAGAGCTATATGTCTGAAAACAAACAGCCGAGTTCTCACTCATACTTTACCCAGGTAATTTTCTCTTCTCTCCTAGTATTTTATCAGTGTGAAGTACCAATGAGCTCATGTCTAAACAAAGCAGTGAATCACCAAGGTAATTCACTGAGGCCAGTGGGTCAGGCTGGTGACATCATACAGTGCAAACGGTAGAGAAGAAGGTAGAGTTGACAGGATGGATTAATAACCACCACCATTGCCGGAAAAATAATATTTGATTGTAAAGAGACTAACAAAAACTCAAAGGTGTGTCTGGACACCGGAAGTGTTGATTCCACTGCACATCATCAAAGTTCTGTGGTGCATCTTCTCTAAAAACAGACCACCATTAGCCACCATCAGCCACTTCACAAATTCACTTTAGGACAAAGGAGCTTCTCTTTTTTACTTGCAAGGAGCATGATCAGTTTACACCAAATGCAACTTCCTCTTGTACAAAAGAGTACGTCTAAGCTCACATTTAAGCATTCAATGTACACTTTATCAAACGAGCATCAACCAATAATAAGAGTTACACAAACATGAGTCACAACAGTGGTCATCTTTCTCATTCAGAAACTGAGAATTCCTCTGCGGACATGACTGTGCTCTTATCAGAGACAAGATATTCTGCCTGGACTTCTCAATTCTGGTTTCAACATGAAGGCTTTTCACACAGGCATACAAGAGGATCATAATATTTGTATAATCATAATGATAATAGATATATACATTTTTTACATTATTCATCATGCATGTAGAGGCACTGCTTCATATTCACTCCTTAGTGCTACGATGCTGTTGATATGCCTCTTATCATGCATCAGTAGAGTTAGGTTATAAATTGTGATCATACCCCCCCCAAGTGTGAATGATCCTGTCAGGGAATTATATGTGTGTACTAACTGATGATAATATCAGGTCTGTATGTGTAAAAAAGGCAACATGACATCTCACACGTTGCTGTGGAAACAATGGATGTTCCTTCAAAGATGCTGGAACATCTGTCAGAGATGCTCTATTTCTGTATCTCATTCATGTTTTTTGTTGCGAACTTGTGATTGACCATGATTATTCTCTGACATTGGCTCCACCAAAGCACATCAGAACAACCTGGTCTGAAATCATGTGGTTTGAATGCAGGATGATGCTCAACGTTACTTCAGTATAGAAAGAAATATGACTGAAGACGCCGGCCTTGAACAGCTCCAATGGCAAAAGGCTTTTTTATACACGCTTTCCAATTTTTCCATTAACCCTGTGCCACTCAGAGCTCTTCAGAAGAGGCACTTTAGACTTGGTGCAGTCACGCTTTCACCTTGAGTGATGACTGTAATATTCGTCATTATGGTCAGAATGTAAACACAGTCGGTGCACAGCATCAAGAGGAGCAGGCACTTGGAATATTAAACATCACGAGGCTGGAGAGCCCATCTGTGTCTCCTTAGCAGACAGGATACTCTCTAACCAACTTGACAGTCTGTCTCAGAGGCATCCATTCATGGCCTGATTTACATTTACAATTTAGATTTACAATGGTTTATGTTACCTAAACTGTAGAACTGACCTACAAACAGAGGCAGAAGACGAAGAGTGCTTCTGAAATGTGGTTGCATCAAACGAAGGGGTCTCCAGGGTGACAACTAGGGTTGCAATTTTACAGGTTTAAAAGATGAAAACTTTCAACGGGACTGACAGGAATGTATGGGAATAAATCTAGAATTTACAAAATTGAAGGTTTAACTTGAAAAGGGAATTTAAATATAGCTGGAAAAATGTATTTTAGCATAATATTGACTAAAACAATCATATTTCATGCAAGCATACTTGAAAATCTTTGCTTTTCCAGAATCACATTCACATGGCACAATACTTTTTGCAGAAAAACTGAGGCCATGCATCTTACATGCGCTGTGCTTTCCTCCATCATGTGCACATATGATTTCTCAAACCCCTGACTATTGAGGGCACACATTTAAACCCATGGACTATTTTTTTCCAATATATTATTTTGCTAGAACGTCTGCCTATGAAACAACAAAATAGTTAAATTTATGTTGGGAGAAAATACCCCCAGTTTCCATTTAATTCCCATAATTCCAGGAAAAGTTTTGAATATTTTCAAATTCCCCAGATTACCCTCCCATTGAAATTTTCCGCTCATTCCCGACCTCAGTGCAAACTATGGTCAAGTGGGCTAAAATGATGCTCTCTCCAAGGCTCCTGCCTTGTGCTTGCGGCCTGGATTCAACTCCCTTTTGAGGCCCATTTACCATTTGCCTCCCCCCAACCTTTGCCCAGTATATTCAATCGCAACAAAGGCACAAAAAAACCCCAAAAAAAACAAAAACAAAAAAAACTGGATATATTGCATATACATATTGCTCCTTCAAAGGTTTGATATAAATCATTTGTTTTTTAACATACCAAATTTTTACTACTGTTGATGATGCTTTACAGAAAAACATTTAACTCTCCATGTTTTGAATAAGAAAATGGTCACACCAGAGTCGATGTGGGCAATGAGCATTATAAACTCTGTCTAAAACTTTTGTTAAACCCTATTGAGTCAACATCACTTACTCCCCGTTTGTTTCCTGTATTAAATGATCTGGCAAACTAAAATTGGTCTTGTGATGGTGGGAGGAGGGGGGCAGTCCCTTGGTCACAGGATGCCAAGTAATGCCGTTAATAAAGCTGGCTCCATGAAGGAAGGAAATCCTTGTTAAAATTCAAAGACGCTATTAACTGGCCCTGACCCTACTTTCACTTCTCTTTTTTCCTGATGACCCACCCACTGTTGCACACAAAGCGAATGGCTGCCCCTAGGACACACACTGCCATCTGAACCAACAGACAACCACACGGAAAGAGTTAATCACACAACAATTACTTCCCAACCCCGCACTCGACTCAGAAAGCTGGAGTCTGTCCACAATCTTTGATCCTTCCTGATTGTGAACAGCAGTCAGAGATTTACTTTTGTTCATGTGAAGTTACAGGCAGCCAAAAAACAATACCAAGGCATGGTCTGATGATTCAAGCGATTCAAGTGCAAGTTTAACAAACTTGTTAAAGTAGATGAGAGTTTATCAGACTTCAAGTCAAACCTTTAATATGTGAGTATTAACCTAAGCTCTAATGGGTCCATATCCAAACCCTTTTCAGTTTAAAGTTTTGAGTGTCACATTTGTTTCTACAATATACATCTCCTTCTTTGAAATTGTTCCATCTTCTTTATCATCAAAGTACATATCCAAAAAACTCTATTAAGTGCTTTACAGATGTGAAGCAGAAACTTAAATTAATCCGCTTAAGCAAAAGCCAGTGTTTGGTGAGTTACAGTCAAAAATGTGAAAACCTGCCTTATCTTGCATTGCCAACAAATCCATAGTCCACATCCATATTTAGTTTAGTACCAAAACATAATCACTTCTTCCCTGTGCCATGAATGATATTCTCTTAAATGTAAGTAAATACTGCAGATTACTTTTTGTGTTATCCTGTTAACAAACTAAAAAACAAACAACATAAGAAGTGCCAGAACATGGCTGAAGGGATTACAATGACATCGCTGATGAGTTCTTGTTGAAGTTGCAAAGACAGCAATAGTTGAAGCCAAGTGTTAAGACTTTGACCTGCAACAGGAGAACTACATCTTAGATCTTAGCACCAGTATCGCCACCAACTTAGTATCATTTGAGTATCATTTGAAGCATCATCACTGATCATGTTTATCCCTTTATGGCCAAACTTTGCCCATCGTCTAATGACCACTTCCTGCAGGATACAGTTTATGCCACAACGCTCAAATCATTTCAACCTGGTTTCATGAACACTGTAATATGGCCCTTTTCCATTAGCCCTACTCTACCTGACTATACCCGGCTCTACTCTACTCGCCTTATGCTGCTTTTCCATTAGCCCCAGTCGCCTGCCCAACGGCGTGCAGTGTCGCTGTAAACAGAGAGCGGCTCTGCGGTGACGTCATTTTGAGCGCGACACAACAATCTGTGGCTTTTTGTCAAAAACCGAATAAAAAAGGAAAGCAGAAGAAGGCTGCAGGTGGCAGGAAGAAATACCCCTTGTGAAGCACGGGAGAGTTTTGGAAGATACACAACAGAATGAAGCCGAGGACGAGAGCAATTGAGCTGCAAAGAAAAGATGCATGAGGGTAAGCTCATGGTAGCTACCGCTAGCATGCTAGGTTGTCGCGCTCATGACTCGTCGATGACGACATTGTCTGATAGGGGTGTCCCGATACAACTATTTCACCTCCGATACGATACCGATATTGCAGCCTTGAGTATTGGCCGATACCGATATCAATCCGATACGATATCAGCAGGAATCATACAGACTTTTATTACCTATTTTGTAGTATGGACTGTAAGAAAAGGCTTGATCAGGCCAGATTACTCAAACAGAGAACAGTAGGCAGCAATAGTAGGTATGAGAAAAACTGACCCATTTGTTATTAACCAATAGGTTAAATAAATTTTAACCTTAAACATAAGAATATACTACAATTAAAACAACATGAATAAAAAATATTAGAAGACCCTGAAAAGTGACCTCATTAAATCAAACAAAAACATATTTCACCAATTGCAAAATAACCACTGTGTTGAACTTAAACATAAGCATATTCTACAACTGAATAAAATAAAAAATAAATATATTAGAATGGACTGCTTGTATCAGAGTGCTGATATCGGAGATTTAGGATGCAGGTCGATATAATCCGATATTTGTTTTTTTGACCAATATCCGATATCAGTATCGGATTGGGACATCCCTATTGTCTGACCAATCAGTAGCCGGCAGTCGGTGACGTCATCTTTTAGTATCAATTCAGCTCGCTTGGAACCAGAGCAGAGTAGGTACTAAAACTAGCTTGTTTTAGGAGGTACCGGGCTAGTGGAAACACGCTGCAATTCAAGTAGAGCCGAGTAGAGTAGGGCCAAGGCGTGCTGGTGGAAAAGGGCCAATAGTTTCTCAATCCAATAAAGCACCTTTGGACTTCTAGGAATTTTTTGTCTCTTTGAATACTTGAAGCAGCCCCAAACCATAACGTTTTCAAAACTTTTCACTCTGGACACTGGTTTCAAAAGTTTGCAGATTCAGGCACTCCGGGCATTGTACTCGAGTAAACTGAAGGTGCAAACACAATGAAAATTCTCCACTTTGTCTGTTTTTGTTGTCGTTCAAACAAGGACTAATGTTTCCAGAACCTTGTGGAAAATTTGTCATAAAGAATTAAGGCAGTTTTAAAAGCATAAGGGGGTCCAACCCGGTACTGTCACATTTTACCTTCTACCAGAAGCAATAAGAAAAAGATCTGGAGGAAACACAAGTGATCACAAGGAGGGAAATATTATATTTCCTGTACATATGGTGGCAGTAAACAAAGCTCTAAGTGCACCGTTGACTAATAGAAGCATGAGCACACTGTGTTCAGGCTCACAGCTAAAAATGGAAACAAACAAAAAGAAAGAACTGGTCTCCGAAGTGGTAATGACCAGAACACAAACAACATCCTCCGCCCAAGACCTCTAACCTCGATCAGGTGGAGGGTAGAGCTGGCGAGACATCTGAAGCCTGTCAAGGTTGCTTCCTGTCGGTGCGGCCAAGACGCAACATCAGAGGAGTCTTTTTTCATTCATCTCTGTCACACCTAATTGTTATGTACCCAGGTGCTTGATCCACACCCACTCTGTCACACCATGGCTGCTCAAAGAGAACAAACACACATGGTTTAGGATGTTCTCTCCCACTTATGAATACACACTGACACACCCTGACGAGAAGAACTGGTAATCACTCAGTCACATGAAAACAAATACAAATCATGGAGCTGTAATTCAGCTGATCTGAGCGAACAGCAGTGCAGCTACGGTGTTTTTACAAATGTCTGAGCAAAAGGACAAGCAGAAAACAGAGAGGAGGTTCACAGTGCTTTGAGGAAGTGGATACATCCTTCTTATTTCTCACTCCTATCTGCCTGTCTCTGACATCCGCACAGCAGCCGCCCACACACTGAGATGAAAATATCTCACTTGCCAGTGGCCTGCCATTAAATACAGTGTTCACTCGCACATGGAAACAAACAGTGGAGCCCTGAGTGATAGAAACCGCATTGTTCAACAACAGGTGAGCCAAAATCAAAAACATATTTGCAGGCATGCAATCACAAATCCAGGGGTCAAAAGAAGAGACGAGCAATAATCAAAATTAAACATGTACCATAAATGACCTCCTAAGTAAATAAGATAAACACTAAAATGCTCAACTGAGCTTGAAAACACCTGACCAGAAGCATTTGCACTAGCATAACACTGACACTCACAGTTACAGTAATTGTGGTGCACAATGAAGGAGTAAAGCTGCACCTATGGGCTGGAGCTATGGAAGCACAGAAGAAAAATGCAAGGATTTTCAAGGATTTATGCAAATATGAATCACAATAATTGTCCTTTAATACAAAATGTCTATACTCATAAAACGCTTCTGTTTGGGTTTCCTGTGCATCACTGGGTTGGATGCCATTGCTATTGTCTCACAGTATTTGATAAGTTATGGTGTGGTGGATTCAGTCCCACATTATTTCAAAATGTGAGAAAACTGGCAGCCGGAGGGAGATCTTTGGAGGAAGGGAGTTTCAGGGCATACGATGGATGGTTACTTCCTTTGAGATGCCATCCATCTTTTTGTAAACCTTTGCTGTTCAAAGGCTGGTATGCAAGCATGAGGGGTAAGCTCCTGGTGTGGGGTCTAAAGGGGTCTAGAGCTAGATGAAATAGAAAAATCTGTGCAGAACTCTGCTGGAAAAGATGTTAGCGAAAATGTAAATCCTAGAGCCAATAAAGCCTCTTTCCCCAGGTGAGACATAGATGCATTAATATTGAACAATCTTTAAGTAGTAGAAGAACAGGTGCTGGTACTTTGGCTGACCTGAGTTTGACTCACGCCTGAGGCTCATTTTCTGAGCGTCCACTCCAATCTCTTTCACCCTCTTTGACAAGCATATCCACTGTCTCTCTCTCCACTATTATCTATTAAAAGCAGAAATATTAAAAGAAAACACTCAGACCAGTGCAGCACAGGTCAAGGCATTTAATGGTAATGTGTTAAAGACATGTCCTGACTCAACCATGTCTTCACATTGTTGGTTTAAATAAAAGGTTTAACGGGCCGACAAATTCAGGTGTATCTGCACACATTTTTAATCATTTCAGCCACACTGTAATTTTGCTTTGAGGGGCTGAAAAAAAAAAAAAAACATGCTGTAACCCTGACAACAACAGAAACAGAGTCTGAATTTGATGTTGCGCTCGTGCTGCAGAAGCTATTGAGCTTGTTTTGGCAAAATCTTCTGCTCCACTTTGACCGCTGTGAGTAACAAGTAAACAACATAAGCCAGTATTTGTTGACATGTCTTATGATATAAGCACATGCATCACTCCATATTTTGGACTTCTTCCACATGGATTCAGGACATATAGCTGCATATGTTCCAGTGTTTAGTCCACGTCTTTCCATTTCAAGTCTACTCATTACTGTAACACATAACCACCAAACAAAATAGGGAGCCTAACATCAGTAACTATAAAGCAGAGAAAGAAAAGGAGGTCATCACAAATCACCCATAAACTTAAAAGTCTGATATTACAGGTTTTACATGCTCAGTCCATATAGACCACATTGGACTGAATTTTTCTCTTTGCATTTTGAGGGACAATTAAAACTGCTGTGTACAATATCCTTCCAGTATTCAATGGTCAGTGGGTCAAACTTTATCTATTTTGATGTTTTCCTTATTTCATTGCATTTGTTTACATTCTAATAATAGTTTCCTTGTAAGTTTATTTTTTTTCATTGTACTTTTATTAACTTCAATTTTTTATTCCTTTTCTCCCTGTTAAAGTTTGTAGGTTTATCTTCCTCACTTTTTCATTTATTTTTCTGTATGATTTTAGTATATTTTAAACCCCTGTTATTGGATTTTACTCAGTTTACTGTATTTTTTCCATTTTAGTAATTCATTGTCCCATGCCTTTCATTTTTTTTATTGTTCTTTAATTCATTTCTTTCATTTCATTTCCTTCCTGTCTCTTTAAATCTGTTAGCTTATCTATGCTTTTATTTTCTGCCTGATTTTATTGCGTTTTAAACCCGCTATTGGACTTTACCCAATTTACTGTATATTTTTCCAATTTAATACTTCAGTTTCTTGAGAGTTCCATATGTTTTATTGTTCTTTCACTCATTTCTAGTTGCTTTACTTAATTCCTGTCTGTTTAGATCTGTAAGATTTTCTGTGTTTTTATTTCATGATCTTTCCTGATCTTTTTATGTTTTGGGTTTTACATTTTGTATAAAATTTTTCCATTTTAATAATTCATAACTCGGAGTATTGCAAGAAGGTTGCTGGTTTGATTCCTGGTTCTATGAAGTTTTTTTTTCCAGCTCCCGAAGACCCCGTTAAGGATAAGCAAGAGATAACAAATAGATGGATTTTCCTTGAGACTTTTGTTTTATTTAACTTTTATTCTTTTGTATTTATTTTGCCTCCTTCCCTTCTGTTTAGGTTCTGTTAGTTTATCTCTGTTTTTATTTTTTGTTTGCCATTACTTGTAAAGCACTTTAGGCAGAATTTTCATGTATTAAAAGTGGTATAAAGTCGTAATCTCTGGAGAAAATCCCTGAAGTCAGAAGGTTGGAAACAGAGGTCAGGACAAAGCCACTAAAATGGAAAACAGAGTAGAAGAATCTCAAAAGAGTTACGAAACTAAAGGAGGATGGCAAAGGGAGGATGGCCGTACACTGGAGCATAAACTGGGCATCCTGACCCACTTCAGCAGGATGAGAGAGTTAGCATCTGTCGCAGGACACCACCAAGACCGAAGATGACTCACCGCCTGGCACTGCTGAGCTCACCGAGACAAACGGGTGGAGAGAGGTCAGGAAGACACGGCATGAGAGGAAAAGATGTGCAAGATCATTCATCCGATAAATGCTTTTACTTAACCAGACCTCCTTTTCTTTACCAGAGTAGACGGGGGAATCCTCAGAAAAGCTCAGACGGGAATATGGACCGTAAGCAGAAACTGGGTGACAGGATGACGCGTCTTTCCTGGTTGTATAATTTCAAATAACAGGTTTGACCGAGATCTAACAGTGAAAAAGCATCTGACTGCATTTTCTTGCATAGACTCCACGTCCAAAATACATATGTTATGCATATTTCACTGACAAACCACACAACTATCTTTTGCTACAGCCAAGACTGGAGTCTTTGTGTCACTGTTAATTTTGACAGTTTTATTAAAAGTCTCTTGCCTAAAATATCTTTTAGTTTTAGTCATAATTTAGTCATCTAAATTGTTTCAATTTAAACAACAAGAAACAAATTAAACTTTTGTGTGAAATGCAGTCACCTTTATTTCGGCTACCTGGCAGAGCATCTCAATTACAATACCAGAGCTGACAACAAACAGTGCACCTGCTCTACATGAATATATCAATTCATAAAGAAAGCAGCTCTGATTGGATCGCTCCACAACTTATCCCACCACCACCAAGCTGGCAGCTGTGATTGGATGTCCGTCTGAACTCATCCAACCCTTCCACACAACCAAAGTAGCTGTGATTGGATATATTCCTAACTTGTCTCTACTTTCTACATAACCACATTAGGTCTGATTGAATTAAGTCTCTGTCAAACATTTCAGTCTAGTTTTTATTTGTTGAGGAAAATGTCAGTTAATCTAGTTTTAGGTTTTGTTCATGTGCACTTGTTTTTGTTAGTGACTGTCTAGTTTTCGTCAGGGGAAAAACATTTTTGAGGAAAACTATGACGAAAATAATAAATCCACAAAATTAACACTGCTATGTATATGATTTTTACGCTTTGTATCATTGTAATCCAATTATTGTGCTTCAAAAACAATTCACATAGAGATATTTGATTAAAATGTTTCTTGATTAGACATAACTTTAAATAAAACACATTTTTTTTGCGTCTCTCTTCCTTTTTCATGCTCCATGTCCTTCCTCTTCATGTTCTTTACACAAGAACAAGAAGAGGAAGTAAAAGTATCTGCTTCCTTTACCAGCCATTTGGAACTGAAGAAGCTTCTTGGATAAGAAGTAAAACCTCTTCCCAAGAAACTCAACACAGTCCAGTTGCCTTGTTTTTGAATCTTCAAGACACCTAAAGTGCAATTTGTATGGTGCTGCAATCACTTTTATGTCTTTATGTTGAGAACTTCAGTGTAACTTTAATTATTTGGTGATTCCAGTGCAGGTGACAGCAACAAATACAAGCAGGATTTGGTGAATAGACTTGACCTTGAGTGATTTTTTTCTAGCCTCTCTTACAACTTGAAGCACTTTTTCTCCACAAGTCACATCAACACAACACATTCCCACCCATTCAATGCCTCAGAGTATCTTCACAATCAGTATTTAATCAGTACTGACCAAATATCCCCAACCTTTTTATACCAAATGATCCATCGCTAATGCAACAGTGGGGACTACTAGGCATGTGACAGCCAGAGCTGGGATAAAACCACTGTCTAAGTCACCAACTGGACCAAAAGTTCAGTTTAAAGAGATCATATTTACCTTACTCATATGTTCAGCTTTAAAGAGAATGTTCACGATCACTAATGTCCAAAACTCCTCTATTTTCCACATACCAAGCACCCCTGATCCACCTCTATTCTCACTCTGCTCTGCTAGAGCTTCTGTAACTTTAAGGTCCCCTACTCTACATGATCTCAGTCTGCTCTGATTGGTACACTGGTCAAGTCTTTGGTATTTGGTCAGTTCAGTGCTGCCACAACTTATGTCTCTGCTCTACACTGGGCCTGCAGGCTTCTGGTCAAACAATGATAATAATAATAATAATAATAACTTAAATTTATATAGTGCCTTTCAAGGAACCCAAGGTCGCTTTCCAAAGTATTTAAACAGGGAAGGCCAGGGAAAACAGATGAGTTTTGAGAAGTGATTTGAAACAGTCCAGAGTGGGAAAATTGTGGATTTCTGCGGGGAGGAGGTTCCAGAGGGTGGGGCTGCCACACTAAAGGCTCTGTCACTGCAAGTTCTAAGTTTGGTCCAGGGGATGGAGAGGAGACCAGCGTCAGATGACCGCAGGCTCCTGGATGGGGTGTGTTGGTGGAGATCAGCCAGGTACTGGGGGGCAAGTGCGTGAAGGGACTTGTAGGCGAGTAGGAGGAGCTTGTAATGAATGCGGAACTTGACCAGGAGCCAGTGGAGGCGAATGAGAGTGGGGGTGATGTGCTGCCAGGGTTTAGTGCGAGTAAGAACCCTGGCAGCAGAGTTTTGCACATATTGGAGCCTGTCCAGGGTTTTGCCAGGAACCCCGGACAGGACTCCATTGCAATAGTCCAGCCGGGATGTTATGAAAGCATGAATGAGAGTTTCTGTCACAGAGTCTGATAGTGAGGAACGGAGACGGGAAATGTTTTTGAGATGGTGGAAGGCTGATTTAGTGATGGATTTAATATGTGACTGGAATGAAAGGGAGGGGTAATAAAATGACGCCCAGGTTGCAGACCTCAGAGGCTGGGTTGATGAAACAGCCATCAACGCTGATGAGGAGATCCCCAACCTTCCGGAGCAGTGGCTTGGGGGCCACAACCATGAGCTCTGTTTTGCTACTGTTCAGTTTGAGGAGGTTGGTTGTCATCCAAAATTTTTATGTCATGGAGGCAGTTGACCAGAGACTGTGGGGGGAGCTGAGAGGAAGGTGAGGTGCTGAGGTAAAGTTGTGTATCGTCAGCGTAGGAGTGGAAATTAAGTCACACTGGTAGGTTTATGGGGGGGGGGGGGGGGGGACTTTGGGAACAAGCCATTTTGGGAGCTGTAGTTGAGAAGACAGAGAAATCTTGATGCTGCAGACTTCTCAGAAGTTCTCTATCCCACTGAGAAAACGTGAAACAAACAAAAGGGTGTGTCATACTCAAAAAGCATGCATGGGCTCTCTTATTCCACTGAGTGAAACAAGGAAAGGGAAATAAAAAAAAAACTCCCATGCATTTTTTTTAAATCTACCTAATTCCTCATTCCTGACTGTAACTATGCCCTGTTACATAACTGGGATGAAAGTGGAAACAGGGCAGCATGCGTCATCACATTTCTGCCTGCTACATCGCTTGAAGGCACTTAAGATACTCCTTTAACATTTAATATTATTAAGCTGATTCTATTGCCCAGTTGTGTTATAAGTAGCGTTATATATTCTATAATTACAGAGGATAAAATGTCTTATTAACATTCAACCTCATACAAGAACAGCATTTTAACTCAAGCACCTTCACACATGCACATTAAAAATATTTATTAAGACTGGAGGCACTTTCAATAATTTTCTCTGTATTATTGTTGTTTTAGGGTAGACTACATCCCGCCTGTATTGTTTTAATTGTAACTGCCCCTGTTATTATTTGTGTTTATTATTGTACTTTTCATATGTCTGTAAATTCAGTCAATCCATGCACTGCCCAGTCCAAGTAAATAATTAAATGAATACATTTTTGATCATTCTACGTACTGAAGGTGAAGGATAACATCCAAAGCATGAAACTGCTGAAAAAAGACCCAATGATAAGCTTTATTTTAGAAGGAGAATTTGCACTGTAGCCAACAGATCTAAAGAAAGGCACTATTGGTGCTAGTCCCTCTTGCATATAGATGCTGTTTGTATCTTGAAAAAATAAAAACAGATATATGCTTTGGGGTAAATATACCTGGGTAGTAGAATTAAGTGTTGTATATGAGGGGGAAACTCTATGGATAACACGGTTTCAAAAAATCAACAAAGTGGCAGTCTAAGATAATGTAACAGATTTTCTACCTTTATGTTTGCAATGAATGAATGAATAAATGAATACACTGTTTACACTGGAAGTCTTTGGTCGAAAGCAGCCTCCTCAACAGGTTTTGCAAATTTCTCATCAATTACAATCAAGCACTTGCGACGTTGGCTTGGCAACCAGCTCTGTTCATCATGAACTGGATCGTTTCGAGGCAGTCCTCTTTGGGTTTACCATTTCTGGTCTGAAGACATCCTCAATTAATCCATTCCTCCTTAAGAATAATGAATCATGTGGGAGCACAAGTCGTGATCTGGACCAGTGCTTGTTGAAGAGACCTCATTATCGGTGATTGTCTGGTTTAACAACAAAACACTTGGGCTTATGATGAATGAATAACAAACCTTTGATCGGTTTGATTGGCACTCTGCGGGGAAGGGTTTGGTGAAGAGCCTCACTGAGCAGCAAATATCCAAATATGGAGATCAAACTTGTGAATGTTGTTTTCAGACACTCAAGATCATGCTGATGCAGAGCACAAACCCCAATTCCAATGACATTGGGATGCTGTTTTCAAAAAATACAACAATTTGCAAATCCTTCTTGACCTATATTTAAATTAAAACACTAAAAAGGCAAGACATTTGATGTCCAAACTGACAGACTGCATAGTTCTTGTTCAAACATTCACTCATTTTGAATCTGATGCCTGCAACATGTTTTAAAAGAGCTGGGACAGGAGCATGTTTACCACTGATTTACATCACTTTTCCCTTAACAACACTTGATAAACATTTGGAAACTGATGCCACTAATTGTTGAAGTTTTGTAGGCGAAATTCTTCCATGTTCTTGCTTGAAGTACAACTTTATGTGCTCAACAGTCTCGAGTCTCTGTTGTCATATCGTGCACTTCATAATTTGATTTGATTTGTTTTAACGGATGGCTTTTTATTGTTTTCTTCACTTCTTTGTACTGCAGTGAGTCTATGTGACTGTTGAAACTGAGTTTTGCTGCCAGTCCTGGTCATGTCTCCCTTAGAAGAGAGGTATGCTGATCTCAATGGGACTAACCTGGTTAAATAAAGGTAAAATATAAATAATGCATCACACATCATCAGTGGAAGACTGATCTGGACGGCAGGCAATGAGTGAATATTTGTAATAAAAAATAGTAAAGTTGATCATTTTGAATCTTAAATATCTTGCCTTTTTAAAGGCTTCAATCAAATATAAGTCAAATAGGTTAGCAAATCAGAGTTTTCTATTTGATTTCTGTTTTACACTGTCCCAACTCCACTTGAACTGGCTTTTGTAACAGCCCATATGTTGAGATGATTTATAGAATCCATGGTTTATAGTCATGTTATCAGGCAGGTGTTAATGCAAATACTCCATCTCGCTCAGCTTTGTTAAAAACTGCCTCTGACCCGGTGTCTCTGTGCCCAGTTTTAAAAGAGTGCTCCACTCTCTTACATAACAACCCCATACCAAAGATGAGTCACTGTCATTGGAGGCAGAGGTTAAGCTTCCTGTGGCGCCCATGAAAAACATCCATGCTGTACTTTTGTGGTGCAGCTGAAAAACTGGCACAGATACGACTTCGAACTATGTACAAAGAAAAATTTATATAATGCCTCCATTAAAGTGGAGCAAACATTCTCACCCGTAAGCCAACAGAAAACCGGTCTTCTGTTTTCCTTTGTATCTGTAACCCACTTACAAGAATGGGTTGGTCATGTTTACGAGAAGTGCATTTTCAAAATTCAGTTCATTCATTCAGCTTCAGTGATAGGAACTGATGTACTACATCTGCCATTTTATTTGTTGTCAGGGTTTGTTTGTGTCTATCATCCGTTCTCGAGAAGGATAACCGACAAGTCTTCAACTGATTTGGATGAAATTTTCAGGGAATGTTGGTCATGCCATACAGAAGTGTTTAGTGGTGATCTGAAGCCGGATGAGGATACAGGAATCTTTTTAAAAGAAAGGGCAGTTTTCCACATTTTTACTGATACATGGGCTAAGAATTTCAGAAATTGCCTTGACAGAGGTTTTGAACTATAACAACTCTGGATGAGTGTGTTTGTGCTTTCTGGGTGATATTTCATCGGCTTACATAAAATAAAACACATATGCAGTGACTTTACATGGCAATACTGGTGTTCCTGTGACACTGAAGTCAAATCTTTACAATTATAAGATGTCATGTTGCGGCATTGCAGTCCTCGATATAATTCCAAAAGGATCAGGATAAGATATGTTACACAGTTTTTGGCTTTGTCCACAAGTTGGTATGTTTTGGATTTAAAAGGCTTCCTCCATATTCCTTTTCCTTTTTAGTGATTCCTCACACAATAACACTCAGTAGATTTGGGAAATTCCATAATCTTGCTTGGTAAGATATTTATGTTTGAACTGAAGGGAAAGGGAAAGTTTGTTTCCCATTTACTCCTCTTTTTTGAAACATCATTATTATTGTACATCAATGAGAACTAGGGGTGAGAGAATGGATTATGTTGCAGCCATGTTTAGACTAATAATGGCTACAACTGCGTAGCCTTCCTCTTCTTTGTGTGCCTTCTTTTGTGTATAAATGTGTGCTTTGTTATTTCAGAGATCTGTAAGCTGCTATTGAAATGTCCGTAATGTGTTTGTGTCTTGGTTGTTTTTTTTAAATTATAAATAAATATGAAAACAAAAAAACTCAGCCCATATTAAGTGGGGACAAGAGTTGAAAATGGCTATAATGTGTGTGCACAACTGTGCAGGACATGTTTTTTTTGGTTTCTCTGGGAAGTTCATTTGAAGCATGGCTGTGCATTCAGATATTGCAGAGATTATTTTTCTTGAATGTTGACTAAAGATTGTAAAAAAAGTGTTACAACATTTGTTTATATTTTATTGTCTCTAATAAGAAAGTTGGGAAAAGAATGACATAGTCAATGTTAGTCTAGCATAGGAATATTTTGGTAGTAAAAAAACAAAAGAAAACACAACAACAGAAAAACTCAACTATTTAACACACATCTGAACCATGAAATTTCATTTCAGAAACAACTTAACAAATCAACTCTGCCTCTATAAATACAAATGCACATAGTTTTTTTGTCTTTCAGATTATTTTTCAATCTTGAGAAAGGTCGTTTGTGCAGCAGTCAGGCTGCAACGGAAATAAGTGAGCATGTGTGGCAGTATGGCTGTATTACATGAGAGCAGGAAGCTATTAACATGGCATTACCAGACCAACGAGGGGCAGGAAATTAAATTTGGCTGCCTCTGTGAAGGTTACATCCCAGCCCTCCCTCGTGGTGAGTAATTGATTATTGTGACTCTCCACAGCTTCTGTTCTATATATTTTCCACTCAGAGCTGTTTGCTACATTTTCACATAGATGAGAATCATCCTTTGAAGCTCTGGAGGCTAACCCCCAATTTCCACCGCCTGTGGCGCTCACGCCCAGCGCCCATGAGCGGAGGCGCGCTGATCTTTGCTCGAATCTCAAGCCACTGGAGGCGGCGCGCGCGAGATGCGCCCAGCAGGCTCAGTCCGGAGGAGGCTGTTGATGTGATCCCGAGAGCCACGGCTCTCATGAGAACTCGCGATGTCCTGCGCTCATAAAACATGTTATAGACTGAGAAAAGCAATAAACAACACCTCACTTCACTTCTCTGAGGACCCTCTGCTGGTCCCAGTCACCTTTGTGAGATTGTAGCTTCTGTCCTTCTATATCCATGTAGAAAGACTATGGTGTCATGCATGCAGTGTTATATATTTCTGTACCTCTACAATTCACTTTTTCTTCGTCCATGGTGTACCGTGTTGTCTCGGGAGACCCTCATACAGACAGCTGGCCTGAAGCTCCTGCTTCGATTTTAAGCAGCAGCAGTTAATTGTGAAAATTCGTGCAAAAGAATCACCAATGCATTTGTGTTTTATTTTGAAACTTCGGTTTGACTTCCTGTCTGGGGCTTTCTTAATGACTCTGAATTTCTGAGGTTTAGGCGGCAGCGCAAAATGAACCTGAAGCGTATCTCTCGCGCCCTAAGCGCGCCGGTATCTTCAGGATCGCGTATTGTGGCGCTTTGCAGTGAAGTGTCGGCTAATGGGAAGCGAGTGCTCCGCAGGGCGCTGCTTGGCCAGCGGCGCGGCGCGTCGGTGAAGTGGGGAATTATTGTCTGCTCTTCATTAAAACTGACAGCCTGTCATTTGTCTCTCTGGCCTGTTCACAAATTAATAGAAGTAATGACTTAAACTTTAATGAATATGCTAACAATCTGACCATGAACCAGGCAGAAGAAGTGAAACAGCGGTGATCCACCATCTTTCAATAAAACAACAAAAGCTTCTGAATGTATATTTCATGCAGGTATTAGCTTGATGTGCATGCACTGACACAGCTGTGTTTACCCTCTGCAGTTAACATGCCTTATAAAATCGCACAGATGCTTCAGGGTTTTTTATTTATTTATTTATTTATTTATTGCTTTTTCTTGAAATAACACAAGGAAAAATATGATAAGATGTTTTTTAGTAGTGGGTTACTTTCGTGAAAATAAATAACTAATGACAGCTTACTTGTTTATCACTAACCTCTGACAAAAAGTTATGAGGGCCTTAAAGATTACTTAATTATTCATTAAATCATTGGCACAAGGGCCATTTTTTCTCTTGACTAATGCTGAGTGGGGCAGAACCAGAATTAATGTAAAATAATACCAGTACTTCAGTCTTTGAGAAACATAAAACAAATGCTCTTGGGGGAAAATAGTAAGATTTAGGGGTATGATGTGGCAGTTCATAACTTGTGTTGTTTACTCGAAAACAAGCCATGGCAACAGCGCATGGAGATTGTAAGTTACTGTATATCTGATTTACTGACAACTAACTTCTCCACTGCCAAGCAGCTTTGTTTGTGCATTACTACAGTACACGTGTTGCCCCACTAGCAGCACTATTCAGCTACGATCTGCAAGCTTTTCAAGAGGAAACATCAACCAAACTACAGAGATGATAGGCAGTATAAAGCTTTAGCTTCTGTGCTGACTATTTCTGTACAGATACAGGCCTGATCTCTGCCACTGTGGCTAATGTTCAGGCTAATGTCATGCACTGAATACAACCCAACTTCAAAAATCCTTTCCCTTTAAGTTAAGAGACTTCTTTGAAATGTTTGACTGTTGAAAACTTTTAGTTATCAAAATAAAAAAAGGTAAATTCAAGATGTTTATTGCTGATATGAGTTGTCAGTGTAACATTACAGCTGAGCATCAGACCCGGTATATCACAATTTTTGAAAGTTCTGATATCGTTTGGTATAATTTCTGAAATTGGAACATATAAAACAACTTCACACACACCGACAGAACAGTGAAATATCTGTTTTCTTCCAAAAATGGCAAGGGTAAATTTACATAACAATGCTGTCTACCTCTGAAAATGCATTGTGCTGCTGTTATAAAACTCTGACAAATGTCAGGCATATTTTCTTCCAAAATATTCGCCGACACAAAGCTTGTTGATTAATTCCAAACAACAAGCTGGCCTTGTCACAATTTTCTTCACAACAAAATGATTAAACAAAAGAGTTCACAACCTACGCTCCACAGGTCAAGACAAAGCAGCCGAAGGTACTTTTGAAGGAACACCTGCTCTACTGCTTGGTGAAGCAAATAGCTAATTAGTCACTCACATGGCAGCAACTCAATGCATTTCGACATGTAGACATATTCAAGATGATTTGCTGTAGATCAAGCTCAGCATCAGACAGTTGTTTAAAGAGAATTTTAATGTAGAATGGTTGTTGGTGCCATACAGGGTGGTCTGAGTATTTCAAAAACAAATGATCTACTGGGATTTTCCTGCACAACCATCCCTGAAGTGTAAAGACAAAGGTCAGAAAAAGACAAACTATCCAGTGACTGGAAGTTCTCTGGGTCAAAATGCCTCATTGATGCCAATAGTCAGAAAATAATGGCCGAAAGAAAGACTCAAATAACCTTTTGTTACATCAAAGGTATGCAGACGATCCATTTCTGAACAGAACACTGAATCTTGAAGCAGATGGACAACAGCAGCAGAAGACTACGCAAGGTGCCGCTCCTGTCAGCTAAAAAGGAGAAACTGAGGCTTCAGTTGCAGAGGCTCACCAAATCAGACAATAGACAATTGGATGCATGTTGCCTGATCTGATAGGTCTGGATTTCAAGATGGTAGGGTCAGAATTTAGCATAATCGGCATGAAAGCATGGATCCAACCTGTCTTGTGTCAGTGGGTTAGGCTGGTGGTGGTGTAATGGTGAGGGGGATTTTTTCTTGGCACACTTCGGGCCCCTTAACACCAACTGTGTATCATCACAGCCTCCCTGAGTATTGTCGCCAACAAGGCTAAGACTTAAACCTGGTTATAGTCTTTCTCACTGATAATTCTCTATCAGGTTTCTTGGCTCAAGTCCCAAGGCTCAAGACGTCTCAATCTGGTTTCTTGACAATAACAATAAATTCACTGAACTCTGACGGCCTCCACAGTAACCAGATCTCAATCCAATAGAGCACCATTGGGTTGTGGTCGACTGGAAGACTCTTATCATGTGTGTGCTGCCAAAAATGTAGCAACTGTGAAATGCTACCATGTCCACACAAAGTAAAATCTCTGACAAACGTTTCAGCACCTTGTTGAATCAAAGTCATGACGATGAAGCGGTTTTGAAGACAAAATAGGTCCAGTTTTGTATTTAAAGGAGTGCCTAATAAAGTGGCCAAATTTGTAGCTTTGCACAACCTATGAATGAGTCATTGTATTTTCACAACAACCTCATTAGTTCTTATCAGAGAGATGTGCATGAAGACCTGAAGGTAACAGGAAGTCAAACAGTGAGACAGTCAGCCTGCCGTTAAACAAGGCTGAGCTGGTAAAAACATGTTTGTGTGAGCAGACTGTATTTCACTCCACAAACACCCACTAAGTAAATATCACAAAGTGGAGGTGGATGCACATGCTGTAATACACACCTGGCACATCAGTGTACACACGCATACATGATCACGCCCATGCAAATACACCCACGCACAGTTTTAACCGTTGTCCTGATGCTGTTGGTTGTGTTTACCAGGAGGTACAGTGCTGCTGTTTGAGTGTTTTAGACCTCAACCAGGTTTGTTTTTTATTTGCCTCCATTCAGTCACATGTTAGGCTGGACTGTTGCCTGAGGAAGAAGACTGGACTCTGCCTGTAAAGGTTGTCATGACCATAGAATTAGACTTAATGGAGCTAAAGTAGAGAAAAATCAAATACTGGTACCTGAATATACATCACAGGAACAAAAACTGAGGATGTAAGCATCAAGGGATAGCCTGATCACATGTTGGTTGTGGATACTTATGATTGCGCCAGTTTTCTAATTATTGGTCCACAAAGCAGGGGCAGCACAACCTTGCAGTGCAGTTGGATCCACCTGATTCAGGCAATTTCCCCTTGCTAAGCTCCATTTCCAAAACGACTTAAGGCAGCCCAGTGCACCGTGTCCCAGTCAGAGTCCTTCATAGCAGGAAGAAATAGATGCTACAAGTGAGGCGACAGCAGGAAATGACTACTCGTACAGAGATTAGCACAGATGCTAACAACTTTTGGAGCAGTATTATAAAATATAGACCACATTTCTTTATTGAATGAAAACCAAACATAAACACAGAAGGCATTTCTCGATAGAAATTATATTGTTGTTCAACTTTTGAAACACTGTCATAAAGAAGTTTGCAGGTGTTCCCTGTTCCTAACAAATTTTTATATTTTATACCACGGCAGTAGTGTCCATCTACAACAGCATCTAACTGGCCTATGATGAATGTGAGTGATGAAGCCATCGCCCAGTCACTTGCCCCATATGCTCTTAAAGGTTGGGCTCTTTTCATTTAATGACAGTTTGCTGCTCTAGTCACAAGTCCTACAGGGTCTGGTTAAACAAACAGATTTTTAAGATATTGTTGTTTTTAGATCTTTAATGGCAGCATGAATGAAGCTTCAGTTTCTTTAATGATTTATATGTCACCTAAAGTCATGTGATTGACCAAAGGCATTAACTTCAACCAAACAATCAAGAATTTAAAAAGACAGTAATTAATACAACTGGCTTTTGATTGATCAGGCACCTCTAGTTTTAGTTTGATTGTAAGAAGTTCTGTAAGAGTCTGGATTTCTCTTCTGAGTCTTGGCTGTAATTTAAGAACCAGACTGTAGCCGACATCCCAAATACTTATCTGCCCTTATCATGACCCTGACTTAGAGAAAACAGAAAACTGTGCCCTCATACAGCTGACCGACCAAATGTTTTTGTCGCATTTGTTTTGAGCATTTTCACATGAAGTCTACAGCCAGCTGACAGCTAATGAGCACTGCTGGCACATGCAGCACACAGCATGGTGTGCCTCAACCACACACAGTGACAAGTTCACAGTCTGAGTTTGTGAGGCTAAAAATACAACTGAAATGTGCTCCATAAAAAGTCTATCAGGTTTAAGCAGCTAAAACCTAACAAATACATTTTTGACTCAATGTATGTTTGTAACCCTTTTTAGAGTGTAAAATGTTACTATTAATTATAATAAAGATATTATTATATTAAGTTATAATCAGGCAATGATGATCAGAAGAACTAGAATCGACTAAACTAAATCAATATCACCAGGATCAACACACACAGAATGCAAATATAAGTTTTGAGAATGTTTCTGTTCATGGTAAATTAAAGGAATTCATGTAAATCACAATTATTAATTCAATACTTGTAACAATTATTACCCGGGATTGTTCTCTTTCAAAGCAAATGACAAAAAACAAACAAACAAAGAAAAAAACATTAAATAAACAAGAGAGAAAATATAGTGCACAACTGAAATTCAGGGTGTACTCCTGGTTCTGAAATCTTTTCTCAGTCGTTTAGTCCAGCTTAAACCTTTGTTCTTGGTGATTTTGAGTGTTCTTCCTACCAGTTTGGGTATGAAGCAACACAGTTCAAATAAAGAGGAAAAAGGGGTTCAGTTATCCAGTTTTTAGAGTTCATCGTGCTCAGTTCGCCATCAAAAGGTGTCCGTTCCAAAAATCTGACCTAAGGATAAGGTCAGAACTTATATTCAAGTTTCATATATATAATACATCTTGTAATCACATTTGACCATTCAACAAATAAGAACAGTGTTAAAGTCCTTAAAAAGTTATTTTAACGCAACTCAATCAATCAATCTGCTAACACTCTTAGCATTAGTGTTTTAATATCCATGTGGTCCACACTAGCAGGATGCTAGGGCTATTAGCATTTAGCTGCTAGCAGTAGTGCATAGCATCTACAGTGGTTACAAGCATGATGCTAATGCTATTAGCATGTAGCATGGATAATGTAAATGTTTCTCACCAATGCAGAAGTTCAATTTATCAAGTGCCTTTCCCTCAACAGCCTCTTTGATAGGAATTGCAAACTTCATAGACTCTCTTAACACTTCTTTAAGTCATGTTTATATCAATCACTTGTTCCTAGTCATCTTTGCTGAGGCTGGCATCAGTGGTGCAGCTCCCAAAAGGAAGTGACATCACGTGTGTGCAGCTTATCTGAAGCACTGAACTGGAACATCCTGTTTGGGAAAATGTTATCTATATAAATAAAAGTATAGATTAGTAATATATATATATTATTCCTATACTGTCAGTAATTTATAGGTTTATTTATAATAATAATACTATATTGAACCTATGGTTAAATTATCCATCTGGGCTACATGTTGAAGCTGCAATCACTGAGCTATGACAACGTTAAGAGCTTTTAAAATCATTGACTGCATGTGGTTCAGCCTGAGCTTTGACAAGACAACAGCAACACTTGGAACAATACGTAGACTACAAAGAAAGGACATATAAATATTTCCAAAAGTCTTCAGCTGTAGCCGACTGTTGTAAAAGTCTCTACCTTTCTGAAAAGGACACTTTCTTCCCTCTGTAACTGCTCCTTAGGGAGGTCAGCGGTCAGGGTTGGCGGCGGAGCAGCACCGCTGGGATAATCAGTGTTTTAGCTCAAGGACACTTCTGCAGGATGTTTACTGTCACAGGAACTTAAACATGAAACATGACCCTGTAAGTTCACATGTTAACGGCAGATTTAATCAGTAATGCACATGTGGATAAAATTTAAGAGTGACCTTTACGCCGAGATATGAACCGTATATGGAGAAAAGCCTCGCTGTGAGCACAGCAAATGTAAATGAAGACCAACCACCTGAGTCATCAGCCCAGACGCTGGAGGACAGAGCTTTCCTCTTTGTTGTAACTTTCTCTCCCTCTCTTTCCCCCCTGTCTTCTTTTAGATCCTGTGAGTCAGTCAGCAGTTCTGGTGTTACCTATTTCATCAACCCCTCCTTTTTTTTGCCACACTCTTTTACTACACTTCTCTTTTCACATCCACATTTCTCTGCATTGCGTACCTGGTGGCGTGACGTTTTATTCGCTGCTTCCTTTTATGAATGGGTATGGCCTACAGTAAGTGTTTGATAATCATCAATGTAGGGCACCTATGACAAACCGGCCAGTTATAAAACAGGCGGACTGTCGGTGATTAATGACTGTTGTGGGTCAATGCCATCACAACAAAGTGAGGCCATATTTAGAAAGCTGTGAATCCCTCTGAGCTATGACTCACAGATAAACACTTTAAGTTTTAGGGCTACATGCTCGGCTTCTGGCCGCTCAATTGACGGGCTGCGCCCAAAACTGCATACAATCATATAATTCAGACTGTGGGGAAAGTCAAACTCAGGATGAAGTTTGTTCTGAATAAAAAGCCTTAAATCTATGTGTGTAAAAAATGGATCAAACTTATACTAACTGTGCAAGAAGCTCAAAGTCAGAGACAGGAGCTCATTTGTCAGTTTGAATCTGCAGCTGATGGGCTGTGTTTCTACAGACTAAGAAAATGATTTATGAGTCACTGTTGCTCAGATATCTCAGCTGTTGCTTGTAGCTGATTATGAAGGCCTCAGTTTTTTGAGTTTTGAGTTTCTGGTGAAAACAACAAACTTTCTAAAATGGCTGCATTATCATTTAAGTGTTTTGACTACAACAGCCTTGGGAAAAAGGAGGCCGTGAGGCCACACACGGCTCTATATATACAGTCCTACTCATCATTATTGGCACCCATGAAGTTTAAGCACACAACGTGACAGTACAGTTTCTTTACAAACCTCTCTAACATTGTTTTGCATCACTTTATCAGACTCAAACAAGGTTTGTAAATTATACTTCATCAGCTACTATGATCATGCAGTCATATTTAGAATAGGCAGTTTTAATTGCAACCACTTGAAGCCTACAAGGAAAAGAACACCCTACCAACAATTAAGCATGGTGGAGGCTTCATAATGCTTTGGGGCTGCTTTGCTGCATCAGGCACTGGAGGCCTTGACCGTATCACAGGAATCATGAAATCAGAGAATTATCAATAAATTTAAGAGCACAATGTCCTACCCATTGAAGAACACTTGGTTTGAGTCGAAGATCGTGGGCCCCCCAGTAAGACAAAGACCCAAAGCACACATCCAAAAGCACGCAGGAATGGTTGAAAAGGAAAAAATGGACTGTTTTAACTTGCCAGCAATCAGTCCTGATCTCAATCTGATTGAAAATATTTGGTATGGCTGAAATCTGCCCTTGGGGAAAGGAACCTGCAAATGTTCAAGAGCTTGAACAATTTGCATAGGGAGAAGTGGGAGAAAATACCAGCTGAGAAGTGCAAGAAGCTTATCGATGGCTACAAGAAACATTTGGAAGCTGTCATCAGTGCCAAAGGGTGTGCAACAAAATACTGAAGAGGGGTGCCATTATTGCTGCACATGCTTTTTTCAGTTCCCTCTTTGAAATTACAATATGTAACTTGTGAAATGACTTTATTTTTGTTAAAGTATTTTGGACCTTTAATTAACAGATCCTGATGACATAAATTAGGTACATTTCAATTTATTTCTGAAGATATTTTTAAAGCAATGAAAATAATGAAGGGGTGCCAATAATGCTGAGCAGGACCGTATATATATATATATATATATATATATATATATATATATATATATATATATATATATTTCTTCTATACTCTGTCCCAGTAACACCTATACTGATAATTACACACTTGGACAAATCTCTCAAGTGCTACTTTTACTATGACACCAAAAAAATTCAAACAGACCTTGTGGTTGCAGAGATACATGTTTTTTCACGGACATGTCATTTTTGAGGAGAAGGATTAAAAAGGAGCTGGGGCTGTAGAGGTTAAATGTAGAGCTGCAGCTATCGATTATTTTTGTAATCGATTACTCTATCCATTTTTTTGTCGATTAATCGAGTAATCGGATAATGGTTACATTGCGCTCAATTTTTTTTTACATTGAATTACTACACATTATTATCATTAGCAACACACAAAGCAGAAAAGCCAGGTCACTTAAATTAACAACTTACTTTTCTTATTTTGAACATTCTGAGCATAAATGGGATCTCAAAATCAAAATCTATACTTAATTTTTACTCTGGGCCATATCTTGCTTTTTTCAGTATTTTCTTTTAAGTTTGGTAATTTTTATTTTATTTGTATACATGCCTGTCTCTTTTCGCTAAATTATTGCCTTTCCTACTGTACCATATTGATGATCTTATTTTGTTTACTTTATTTCTAGGACCAAATTATATCATACTTAGATACTAAGATCATTTAACTAGCTAATGTACATTTCTATAACATATGAAAACATTCCCTACATCTACTTCCTCTACTCACTGTCAGTTTTTCATTTTCTACTCCCTGCAATCAAATTAAATGTAAAGTTATTGGATGTGAAAAGTATGTGAACAAAATACAGATGATTCTGGGCAAGTAGCCTCCGCATTGATTTACGTTCTGAACCAGCCTCTACACGGAGCCATAATCAAAGTAGGTTATTTACTAGCCCGTATCTCAGTTTATTGATAACATTAGCTGCTTCTGCTGATGTATCGCGAGTTTCACCCTGCAGTGTCGCTCTGACGACGAACAGACCGGATGTTTACTACTGCAGCAGTGCCGACGTGCTATCATGTTAAGCTACGTGCTTAGCTATCTCTGTTTGACATCAGACACACTGCACTGCGTTTTCTTTTCGTCCCTTCTTGTAGTGACCACACACTTGGGACACTCTCTGCAATTTGTAATGTGGACTCTCTCCTTTCTGTCCGTCTCTTTTCTCTTCCTTCATGATTTTACAAGCCGCGCAGCAGCGGAGGTAGCAGGTGCGTTGTGCCACAGAAATTACCGTCCGTGTCAAACACCGTGCGCTGTACAGTAGTCCAGATATATATTTTACATGTATAATTATATATGAAACGAGGCTTCGAGGCACAAAATTTGCTTCGAGGATATTTTGTAATCGAATACTCGCGATTATTCGAGGAATCGTTTCAGCTCTAGTTAAATTACTCATTTTGAAGCAGTGAGAAGGCTCTCACCTTCAGCAAAAGATATAAAATGACATCACATTTTCAGAATGTTGATGTTATGGCTTCGGTTTAGTCTTGGTTTGTATCTGTATGTGTCACGAGCAGATTGACAGCAGCCATCAGAGTAAGCCTCAGTAAAGTCTCTTGTCAGAGAGGAAATGAGTCTTTCTCTGAGAAGTTCACAAACTCATAACCAAACCTGAGTTTCTCCTCAGCTTCATTCCCACCAAAGTCTCAAGTGGAGGCGAATCCTTTCACAGCAAGGAAGTGAATCAGCTTCATTGTGGCTTTGCACGGGATTAGCCCATTTTAAAGCCCCTTAGTAAGATTTACCCACATTATTCACATTTTAATGGACATTCCCACCCACACATACACATGATGCCTAAAAATCAAAATCCCTGGTAATGAATAAGGCTCCAGGGGGGGCTTAATGCAAGGTAGAAATTTCAAGGTTCATTGACCTCGCTCTGCTGTTGTGCTGACACAATGAGAGCATTGAGGTTATTACAAAGAGGGTAATAAATATGAGGGTAGTACCTGTAAGGAGTGAACATGAACATGTTGGAAGTATGTTAAACAGGAGAGTGCAAACCTCCACCAAAGTAGCTCACATAGTGCTGTTACATATAACAGCAATAGTTCAGATATAAAGTTAGCATCATAATTTGATTCTCTGACCCTGAAAACCAACACCTAGCACTGAGAATCATGTTGATATCGTTATTATTTAGACAGTAACTGAGCAAAAATGACTGTTAGCTGACCAAAATCTGATCATTTCTCAGTTGGGCCAACATCTCCTGACAATTTCAGCAAAATCTTTCAGGCATGTTTTGTGTAATTTTGCTAACAAACGAACACCGGCAAAAACATAAAAAGAGAAACATCCCACATTACATGTTTAAAACATGCTAAAACATGGCTGTACATGACATACTGGACCCAGTGTGTGGACAACAAACCCGCACAAGCAGTGATACACCACCACTTTAATCAAGCAGCATTTGAACCTGGTATTTTATCAAACAGGATGAATGACAAGTAGCTGCAGTTTAATGAGAAGGGCTGACCACTCCATCCTGTAGCTTCTGAGTCAAAGCTGTTGACAAAGAATCCTGATTTAATTAGCAGCCCTTCTCCTCTTCACTTAATCAGATGCAGCACTAAATGAGGGGGTGACAGCTAATGATGCTGCACTTTGGTGAAACTTATCTTCATCTCTCTATTGTAGCTGAAAACGGGAAATAAAGCTCGAAAACTGAAATGTCAACACCGATCCACAGACAGCTCCAACACCCACCAGACCCCCTCCAAAATGCCAACCCGCAGGGAACGCTGATAGCAGGTGGCTAAATGGATGACAAGAGTGGCCAGCTGATTGGACGAGAGGGGCCTTTCACAGAGGAAGCAGCATTAAACAGAGTGGAGGAGGAGAGAAAGCCAGGAGGGTTACTGGACTGACTGACAGCCAGAGCAGTGGGGAGGTGGAGGTCGTGCTGTGTCTTTGCCCTTCACTGTACGAGCAGGAGGGAGCAGACAGAGCCACCCAAGGCCTGGAGAGCCACAGGTGGGCTTTGTGGTCTATCATCATGAGTCCTGTAGCTTCAAGCTGCTTCTCAGCCCACTATCAGAGAGACAAACAACAAGCAGGTTTATCTGTCCGTATGTGCCCATAGATTTCCATAATGCATGTGGGCTATATGCTGTGGTACTATTATTAAAGTGAAAGCCAAGAGGGCGGCAGATATCCTCACTGTTCATCCTTGTGTTTGCAGCCATCAGTGTCATGATTGCTCTAATGATGGCTTCACACTACATATGTATGAATGGCTGTAATGGCTTTTTTATAAGGTTGTGTTTTAAGTTTTGGTTGCATCTCTTGACTGTAACAGCTCTATCTCTCCATTTAACCTCACACAACATCACAAGGCACTGATGCTCCCTAGCAGTACAACTCATGTTGTTTGCAACATATCTGCAGCCATGTGAATATCTCTAAGAGGTCACCTTTGTTTGGAAGCTTCTCGTTTTGTCAATCTTCTGAGGGCTCCAGGTCAGATACAGACACACGTGGACAAAATTGTTGGTACCCTTCCGTTAAAGAAAGAAAAGCCCACAATGGTCACTGAAAAAGCTTGAAACTGACAAAAGTAATAATAAATAAAAATTTACAGAAAATAAACAAATGAAAATCAGACATTCCTTTTGAATTGTGGTTCAACAGAATTATTTTAAAAAACAAACTAATGAAACTGGCCTGGACAAAAATGTTGGTACCCTTAACTTAATATTCTGTTGTACAGCCTTTTGAGTCAATCACTGTGATGAAATGATTTCTGTAGCTCTCAGTGAGACTTCTGCACCTGTCCACAGGTATGTTGTCCCACTCCTCATGAGCAAACTGCTCCAGCTGTCTCAGGTTTGAAGGCTGTCTTCTCAAGACTGCATGTTTCAGCTCCTTCCACAAATGTACGACAGGATTTAGATGAGGGATCATAGAAGGCCACTTCAGAATAGTCCAGTGTTTTGTTCTGAGCCATTCTTGGGTGTTTTTAGCTGTGTGTTTTGGCTCATTATCCTGTTGGAGGACCCATGACCTGTGACTGAGACCAAGCTTTCTGACACTGGGCAGCACATTTCACTCTAGAATGTCTTGATAGTCTTGAGATTTCATTGCGCCTGGATAGATTCACAACACCCTGTGTCAGATGCAGCAAAGCAGCCCCAGAACATAACTGAGCCTCCTCCATGTTTGACAGTAGGTACAGTGTCATTTTCTTTGCATGCTTCATTTTTGTGTCTGTGAAAAAGGGGTGACGTGACTTAACAAAAAGCTCCAGTTTTGTCTCATCTGTCCAAAGGACATTCTCCCGGAAGCTTTGTGGCTTGTCAATATGCATTTTGGAAAATTCCAGTGTCGCTTTGTTTTCGCTCAACACTGATGTCCTCCATTCAGTCTACTTCGGCTCAAACAGTGATGGATGATGTGATCTGACTCTGATGCACCTTGACCTAGGAGTTCTCCTCTAATCTCTTTGAAGTTGCTCTGGGCTCTTTGGTTTCCATTTGTATTTTCCGTCTCTTCAGTTTGTCATCAGTTTTCCTCCTGCAGCTACGTCCAGGGAGGTTGGCTACAGTACTGTGGACCTTAAACCTCTGCATAATCTGTGCAGCTGTAGTCACAGGAACATCAAGCTGCTTGGAGATGGTCTTACAGCCTTTACCTTTAACATGCTTGTCCATAATTTTATTTCTAATCTCCTGAGACAGCTCTCTCCTTAGCTTTCTGTGGTCCATGTTCAGTGTGGCACACACCATGATACCAAACAGCACAGCGATGACTTTTCAGCCTTTAAATAGGCAGACTGACTGATTACAAGCTTAAAGACACCTGTGATGATGATTACAGGACACACCGTAGTTTAACATGTCCTTATGGTCAAATCATCTTCAATCTTTTCTAGGGGTACCATAATTTTTGTCCAGGTCAGTTTCATTAGTTTGTTTTTTTTTAAAACAATTATGTTGACTGACAATTCAAAAGCAATGTCTGATTTTCATTGGTTGATTATTTGTAAATTT
Organism: Scarus forsteni; assembly: GCA_036419115.1. Classification (NCBI taxonomy): domain Eukaryota; kingdom Metazoa; phylum Chordata; class Actinopteri; order Labriformes; family Labridae; genus Scarus; species Scarus forsteni. The sequence continues at coordinate 6,057,598 of JAZDUH010000459.1, forward strand.
TTATTTATTATTACTTTTGTCAGTTTAAAGTTATTCCAGTGACCATTGTGTGTTTTTCTTTCTTTAACAGAAGGGTACCAACAATTATGTCCACGTGTGTATGTCCCTTCCAGAAGGTTTTAATCCAGTCTTAACCTTTTTTCTTCATTTTTTTCTGAGATTTTAAACTTTAAACCAACACTGAGTAGTTTTTGCACCCTAATTACAATATTTCTAGAGTCATTGTGACAGTACATCAGCCTTACAACAGGCTGAATGACACCGCTGTCATGGTCTGAGGGGGTCTGTATCACCTTCACTGGCACTATGTAACTTCGATGTGGATGGTAGGAACACTTCCACACTATAAAACTACAATTTTCACTGTTTTGACGGCTTTATGGCATACATCACTTCCCCCTCAAGGTGAAAGCTAAATGTTGGAAAAAGGAGAATATAAAGCAGTCTTTTCATTTTTTTAAAAACAGATTGAATGACCAGAATTTAGTTTAAAGTAAATAGGCTCTTATTTTCCTCATGGAAATATGGACCTCTGGCTCACACTCCCGCACAGTAGGTGGCAATAATACTCCTCTGTCACTGGATGCCACCCACCGTTAAAGAAGAAGAAAGCTAAATGTAGAGTTGTTATCAGACGTCCTGTCAACTCGGTTCTCCTCCCTCTGTATGTCAACAAATGCATGTTGGTGTGCAAAAAGTGAAGTTACACTCAATGACCACACAGGCCCCTATAGAGCTGAAAGTTGGAATCTTACTTAGTGCAGCTTTAAATCAGCAGTGAAAAATCCTCAGTTATATAATTATATTCTGTATTTTTGTATTTAAAAAGGATCTGTGATGTTGTCGGACCTCCATGTTGAATTTCGAAGTGACCACAACTTCTTTTCAGTCAGTCAACCAATCAGATCTGCCTAATTCTTATTCTATGTTCTTTTACCAGAAGCGTCCAATCCATTGCACCTAAAGTTCAACAAGAGACAAGACAGTTATCTGCCAGGCTCAAAGAGAACGCTAAACTAACAGATGATGGTAATGGGGTCAAAAAAGAGAAGATGTATATTATTTTTACACACAAGCATTTTTTTTTTTCATGCAAAACTTTCCCACAAGACCTCAAAATTGGAGTTTGCTTTGTGGAATAACTTCACTCCCTGGAAATAAGGGCAATTCTTCCAGGAGTGGCACAAGCAACATAACAAAGTGTAAATATTCAATACTTTTTGTTTTGAGTTTGTCTATGAGTGTTTATTTTATCATCTGATGGCCAAGGTTTGAGAGAGAGCTGTATTAAGATGTGAAAAATGTGTTTTACAATAAAAAACAGGCAGACCAAAAAGAGCAAACACTAATAATGGAGCTGGCAAAACTGTCTCAAGAGCACCACAAATCTCTGCCAAGGCATCTCTGACATCGTAAACTTATTTATTACCAGAAGAGTTGAAAACTGCCTACTGCATAAAGTAAACAAATCATTTTAGAACGTTCTACCTCTCAAATCCAGATTTAGATCACCACCAAAATCCAATCACTTGGTCCTTGTGCCATGACGAACATTCCCTGCAAATTTCATCAAAATCAGTTTCTGAGATATTTTTCCACTGAAAGGACAGACAACCAAATACAGGCAAAAACTTAAGTCATTTGCAAAGGTAAAAAAATATCTGAAAATATCTGGTCTTTAATTTGTGTTTTTTGGTCTGTGTCATTTTTGTATTGTCAGTGGTATTTGATATGTCCTATCTTTATTTGTTGTTGTCTTATTTTTTTGTTGTGATTTGTACCTTTATTTTCTTATTTATCATTGTGTTTTGGACATCAGGGCCACCATACCTGTACACATTATTGCATTGTATAGTATGTATCATCCCATTTTATGCCTTTTCTCTCTAACAGTATCTTTACATTGCAAGTTTAAAGCAGACAGAGATGCAATGTTCACACTCTTATGCTGCGTTCACACCGCAAGCGACCCAGCTACAAAAGTCGCGTCACCCACTGACGTAGCACCGCGCGTCCATAAATACCTCATTTTGGTAACCGCTGCTGTTGGCCGTCACTCGGTGACGTCACGTTCGCTCGAGTTTCACCGTGATCATTCCATATATCATATAATAGGATGTATAAGCGGACATTATTCCAGCTGTATCCTTTTCACTCACTTATCAACCACAAAACACTGCAGCTGATGCCCTGCAGCAGCAGCATCTGTGAGTTTACCGCGGTCCGTCTAGGCGGAACTAATGTCCTCACTGACATTAGTTCCGCCTAGACGGAACTCATCCGCCCTGTAGTCCTGTAGGATGAATAACTGTCTGTCTCGGGTACCGTCACACGTACACACACCGCTGATTGGCTGTTGCCGTACAGCCACACACGACATCGCCTGAATAGATCAACTTTTTTTAACTTTGACATCGCGTGATGAGTGAAGTGATCGTCTTGTACGTGGCTGTCGCATCGCTGGAGGGTTTGCCCCGCCCCATCGCGGCTGTACATTGACTTTGCATGGAGAGTGATCGCCGAGGTAGTACAAGTAGCGTCCGGTGTGAACGCACCTATAGTCTGAAATCAGCCTTTGGTCATTTCTCATTTTGAGCATCATCTCCCGTGAAAACATCCCTCTGTGACGATCCTGAAGGATCAGACTGTGGTTTAAGCAGCTTAATCAGACTGATTTCCCCTGTAAGACCTCACACACGAGACCAAAGGCATGATGATTATGACAGATTTTCTGAGACCAGGAGGATCATGGAGATGTGTTTGTTTCTGTGACCTTGAATCCACAGAAAGCTTAACCTTAAGAAGGAAGCACTTTTAATAAATAACACAACCTGAGATGCAGGTACTTTTCTAGAATTAACCTGCATTTAAAAACAGTGTTGTTGATATGTCTAATGCTAAGGACTCTGCCTCTTGGACAATCATGAACACAGTGACCCAGAAATAACCAGTTCCCGGAAAGCTTTAAGCAGTAGATCTCAGTTCATATAAAGCTCCTCCTCCTCTGAGATGTTTGAAACATTTGAGGTTTATTTCCTCATTAACTTGTCTGTAGTTTTAGAGGAGTTCCTGTCTGGACAAAGGTAAGCCTGTATGCTATGTGCTCTACGGGATTACCAAAAACAATGAGATTACTAATTTAATGGTGTGCACAAAGCTGATTAAGCAAAAACGGAAAAGCCGTGGTCACCCATTTATCTATGCAGACCATTTGTGCTGTACACAATAACTGGAATAGATAATATTATATACTGTCACTCAAAATAGAAGTGACTGATCTGTTAATTGGTCTCATCAGAGCAGGAAGAAAAGCATTCCGGCAAAATCAGGTAAATCTGAACATGGCTTTGCCCTCATTCTGACAGTTCAAGGCCATTTCCCTCTTATCCAGGCCAGGTAATCCAAGGCCAAAATGGATAAATGATCCCTCTGGGTCTGCCTCAGGGCCTCCTCCCATTTGGATGAGCCTGGAAGCCCTCCAGAGGTAGGAGACCTAGAGGCAGATGCCAGAGCCACTTCTTTTAATGTGAAGGAGCAGTGGCCCTCCGCAGAACCTCCTCCGGACTTCTGCACCTTCGAAGAAACCTGCTTGTATCAAACGTTGTCATTCTTTATGTCACTCTGTAGTTCATGACTTTCAGTGAAGGCTGTACATAGACCTGTCACGATAATCAATAAATCAGTTTACCGCTTGCTAAATAGAATGTCCTCGTAAGTTTGCCGGCTTCGATACATTGACATGTGCATGCATGTTTATTTTACTCCTCTCTTTCTACCAAAGAGGCTGAATGAGAAGATGGCTCACTCTGTCCATCTTTCTTAACACAGGGGTGCATCGGTTCTATAGCGGATTTAGCAGATTTATAGCGGAGTGAGCATCTGTCACTCATGCAATCTTTGGGGGGTGGGCGGGCTGCTCGCGCGTACACACACACAGAGCTGAAGTGAGCGTCCTAAGAAGTAACACAGAAACAAACAAAAATACAGTATCAATGATGGCACGAAAGCTACTGTTCCTAAGCCAGCTGCCACAGCCCCAGAGTGGGAATGTTTTGGTTTTAAACAGAATGAACAAGGTGTGAGCTCATGAACACAAACGAGCCGAAAATGTCGCTTTTGTTTGAAAGTAGTGGCAACGAAGAAGGGGAGGTGCGGCAGAGCTGTCGTCCTGACAGTCAGCACTTCCTGAGGCATTTGGTCAGCAAAGTTAATATAAATAATAGCGCAAAATGGTGCGTTCACAGACAGTGTTGTTCGCTACATTGTAAAGGAAATGCAACCATTCAATACGGTTGAAAAGCCAGCATTGTTACAAACGTTTGACAGACAGTAAATTGACTGGGAGAATGCACATGTCACAAACAATTCCTGAACTGTATAAAGCACATTTTATGTATTTTTTTTTTATTATTGTGTGTTTTTATTGGAGTTTACTTTTTTAGAGAGACAGAGTCTATTTTTTATTGTCCATTTCAGAGAGTCTATTTCATTTTCTTTGTTTTTTTTCTCTTTTTTTGTTTGTTAAATGTATTATATTGTTTGTTGAATTTATTTTATTTAAAAGATCTTGACCTTCCAATTAAATACTCTTAAGAAATTAAAGTTTATTGCTTTTGATATGGTGTACTCACTTTATTATGGCATATATTATAATTACATTATTGAAAAAATGACGTTTCAAAATAATATTGACAATATCATTTAATAATTTTTTGGACAATTATCGTCCAGCAAAGAAAAGGACATCAGACATCAGACATCACCCGGGCAGAAAAGGAAAAAAAGACAAACCAGGAAAATTTAAATTAGCAATATCAGACGATATCAGAGGTGGATAAAGGAATGAATAAGAGATCAGAAGACGGGGCACGGACACCATCAACAGGGATGAAGGAGCTTTCCTGCTCTCACACACCCGGGATTCACTTCTCCAGAGACCACCAGGCAATGGGGGACGTAGCCAGCGGGACAGATCACGTGATCAACCTGTCCCGCCAGCTGCTTCTGGAAATAACAGCTAATAAAGACACATCACAGCTGTCAGAATGTCAGTTTCTGAAGAAGACAGCAGAGTAAGGTCGAAACATGTCAAGGTAACCACACCTTTTGTCTTAATAGAAGAACAATAAAACATTTGTATTCCTAAGAAGACAAGATGAATTTAATCAATAAGCTGTTATTTGTTCCAGATATCGATATTAAATTTGTATGTCATAACAGATAAAAATCTGAAACAGATATCTGTTCACCCAACATTAATTTGCTGATGGCAGCTGTTTGGAAAAAGGGTTGATTCTAAAGTTGAACCAATGTTAATATGCATCCCTGATGTAAATGCTTGGCCCTCAGTATTACCACGCCTTCTGCCACAACACCATGTAACAGTAAAGGCAGTTATGGATGTGAGGTGTGCCGTAAGTTAGATTGTTTCTTGGGAAGTTCATATTAGCTATAGCCTGGAGGGTTCAATGAGTGCAGACAGAAGATCCAGGGAAAGCCTGGAAAACATTCAGCAGCAATCAGGTGTATTGCTGTGTTTATGTTGGTGGGGGAAGCCACACTGCATACTTGCAATCTAAGACATATTGTATTAATTTATTATTTTAAGGAGGGAGGAATGTCTTAGCAGCCTCAAAGAATACTTTGCAGAGGAGGGCAAAAACTCCAGCTGTCGAGGAGGTCTGACTTGATAATCTTTTGAGAACCACAGAAAAAAAAAATATCATGAGACAAGGAGAGCTTAATAAACAGAGGAGGCCTTCATGTCATCTCCATCGTACCACCTCCACAAGGGTTAACAAGTCGAGCCTTGAAGCCCACTCAGTCCTGAAACAGGTGGATCAACAAACGGTCTAGAGTTTCCTCCCGGGCACCTCCAAACACCAAAGCTTTTGTGCTATATGAATGAGGTGGAAACAGAATCACGGTCCACTGTAAACGCTGCACATTCCTGCTGATGATCGAAGACAGAAGATTAGAGATAAAATAAAAATAGAGATACTGAACAGATGGGAAATACTAAATCTGCAGTCATAAAATGAGATGGGATTGGCGTGATTACTTGAGTTCTTTTAAAAGTGTTTTTGCATGACCTCAGAAGACTCAAATTTGTTCCTATTTCACTGCTTAAGACCTGCCTTTTTCTTCAGGCTACTTCAGACCACAGCTGCAGCCACTCATGCCTTCATTAAAGAAATTTAAGACCACTTACTGAGTAGTAAAAGGATTATAACGACTTACGCACACCCTATTCAATCATCAGTGAAAATCAGAGTGGTTAGATTCACCCCTCCTAATTCAACTGATCCATGAAAAACTCAGAAACAGAAATGGGACATTAAAGAGTCAGGTTAACTCAGTTTTTGTTGAAAATAGCCCTCACATGAGCTGCTGCTCCAAACATAGCCCCAGTTGTGTGACACCAGTTTACTGAATCTTTCTTATCATGGTCCACAGCTGAGTGCAGGCTTTTGAAGTGCCGTGAGAGCAGCAGAGGGATTTTCTAAGAATAAATGAGGGAGAGAAATGGGTGACTTCCTTTCATTAGGCTCACTTAAGTGTTCAAATATAGACCGTCACGAGGGGGAGGTCTGCACAAAGGTAGCATGTGGACACGTTAATATGAAAACGGTGGAGGATCAGAGAGAGAAGACTTACTCTGAGTTTCTTTTACTGATAACTTCTCTCTGGACATGGGCTCTTTTTGTTTTTAGTGTTTGTTTTGACTCATTTGAAGGTTCAGTTTAGCTGAAGACTGAGTAAACTGGCTTGATGACCTCATTCATGCTCTTTTAGAGGCTTTGTTCTTACATGAAACTGGTGCTAAGTCAACAAATAATCTGGCATTTGGTGTCCCAATGAGGTTGTTGCTGCCAAGACCAATGCCCATTGGATTGGCATAAAGCTGCTGCTGGATTTGCCTGACTGGATGTGTAGATTCAGGCAGATCGACCTTGTTATCTTAAAGGATAAGTTCGGTTTCTACAGCTTTCACATTGTTTATAGAATGAAGTAGAACAATATACTCACCCAGAAGGCTCTCCTGATCCAAACAGTGCTTCAGGAGATATTTAGATCCAGAATCGAGCGGCAGACATCCGTATAATGGTAGCACACGGGGCATGTATAGCGCCGCTCCTGAAACTGCATTAATCGTCCAAAAACTCATTAGTTTCACCAATATTTCATCATGGTCCGCTCGCGCTACTCCTCCATGACAGTCCTGTGTCACTCCAGACATGTCTTTGTGACCGTGCTGACCTCAGAACTGAAACTTCGTTTACGGCTGCCGCGCAGTACGGCTCATTGTTTCAGGGGAAGACCGTCGGCTACACAACGACTTTCTTCCAGCTTTGTCCAAAATGGACGAATATCTATCGGATGAAGATGTTGTGAAGGAGAACTTTGAATATGATAGGTGTCCTTACAGTTTCGAGCCAGAGTTTACAGATGAGAAGCTCATTGAAAGGAGGACGCGGAGGCAAAGAGAAGAACAGCTGGCCAGAGAGCAGTATTCAGTTCAGAGGTCAGAACAGTCATAAAAACAAGTCTGGAGTGACACCGGACTGTCATGGAGGAGTAGCGCGAGCGGACCATGATGAAATATTGGTGAAACTAATGAGTTTTTGGACGATTAATGCAGTTTTAGGAGCGGCGCTATACATGCCCCGTCCGCTAACATTATATGGATGTCCGCCGCTCGATTTTGGATCTAAATTTCTCCCGAAGCACTGTTTGGATCAGGAAAGCCCTCTGGGTGAGTTTATTGTTCTACTTCATTCTATAAACAACGTGAAAGCTGTAGAAACCGAACTTATCCTTCAAGCATTGTAAGATGGAGGGACTATATATCCATCTTTAGCATCATCATCAAATCTTCATGTCTTTGACATCAACATCACAATAAGCATCAACATACTCAATGTTGAGTTGTTTGCAAAAAGCAGGTCCTTCAACCTTCTACCAGAGGAGAACAGTCAGACTTAGTGCACAACTGAATATATTGGTTACCGGTAAAATGATTAACTGTGGTAAAATTTCTGACTGTGTATTACCGTTCCCTATTTTCACAAAAAGCCCCACAGCAGCATCAGAGGAGAGAAGCATGGCTGAATTATTGTGAAAGATTACCTCAGCAAGCAACCAGAGAGGTGAAGAGGGTCAGGCTGTTCATAAATTTACATCATTTAAACATAATAAAACTTTGTTAAAACACAAAGCTGTTGCAGGCAAATGAAAAAGATGTGCTAATTCAAACTACCAAAACTGATCAAGTATCCACGCTATCCAAATAATTCTAACGGATTCTTAAAGCTAAGGAGCAGGCTTTTGAATTATATATTGTAAAGGCTTTACCGGGAGTTGAGGTAGGCTCTGTCTTCAGCTAGACAGGAACTGCCTCAGGGACTATCCCCAGTTAGAAAAAAAAAACCTGGTTTAATAGAACAAGCTGTAACGTGGACACTAAATGCTATAGGCAAACACAAATGATTGGGTATGTGTGAAATAGGTTAAGTTTATTTTTGGTCATCTCCAAAACTCTGAACATGTTAATTTACAACTGTTCTTAAAATAAACTGCTAAAGGTTCAAATCATTTTTTTTCTTTTATTGTAATTAAACACGGTTTAAGTACTTATTACGTAATGACGCATACTTCCCAGAATTGTGGGAACTTTTATGTCTCATGAAAAAAGGCTGAACATTTACTCAAGTGACATTTCCTGAAAAACTGATTGACCAAATACCAGGCAGTCTATCATAATTAAAGTATTAATAGGATTTCAGTGTATGTATTAGTACTTTTTGAACATTTTGAGCACACTGCAACAGTACCGCGATAATAATGATAATGTTGGTCACAATAACCATGATATAAATATTTCAAACTGTTCCATCCCTAAAGTGTTCCCTAAACAGTTTAGTCCTCTACTTTCTCTTAAAGTCGATTGGGACTCTGCAGACCAAATGGAGTTGGGTAATTCAATCCACCACTTGGACACAACAGAGAAGAGTATAGATAGTGATTTTGAGCATAGCACAAGAAAGTGTAGACGTGGATGAGGGATTCCAGGTAGGAAGGAGCCATCCTTGTTACTGCTTTGTAGGCCAGAAGAAGAGCCAAGAGTGATAAGTGGAACAGTGACATGTGCTGTTGTGGATAAATTCCTAATGTGCTGCTGCATTCTGGATCATCTGCAGAGGTTCAAATGTGCACACAGAAAGTCCTGCTAGTAGACAGTTGTCATAGTCGATGTGTTAAATCAACAGAGCCTGTACCAGAAGCAGTGTTGTCTGTTCTGTCAGGTACGGTCTGATCCTCCTGGTGTTACACTGGACAAATTAACAAGACATGGCTGAGCAATCAGGCCACATGAACCTCAAAGGTCAGCTGTTCATCAGGCATCCTGGCAGAGTTTGTGGGCATGAGATTATTGGATCCTAGCTAGATATTGAGCAAAGGCTGAAGGACAAAAGGGTCAGTCTTGGACAGATTTAGTTGAAGGTTGTGTTCCTTCATCCACATGGAGATATCAGCAAGGTAGGATAAAATCAAAGCTGAGACTATTGTGACATCAGAAGGGAAAGAGCTGAGTGCTGTCACCAAAAGGGGGGTAAGAGAAGCCACAGTACAACAATTATACTTATTGTGAATAATAATCAAGTGACAGTTTTTTGAAAGATGAGGAAAATCACTGTTGAAACATCAGCTTTACAGATTGTGCTCAAACCCAAAATGTATTTATCAGTATGGGGAATCAAAAAATGTATTTAATGTGAATATAACATAAAAACCAGCCAGTTCTCAAGGTCAACCATTTACCAAGGCCCTGATATCCCACTGAAGCAGAATTTAGTTTGAATTAGAAATACTTATCAGAATTTGTGCTAATAATACATGCATCTGATGTGTTTGCCAGCATCTTTTCTTGTCATGTACAAATTATTTTTAGCTGCGTCACATTTATGTGCGAGCTGTCAGATAACTCTGAAGTAAAGAGCGGTCAAGCGTTAATGCAGCCCATTCACAACTTGTACTGTTCTTCTGAATGAATGTTACATAATCCTGCTCTGCTAGACTAAGAGTCCAGACCAAAACAACTGTTGTGACTGTCCTCCATAAACATGAGAGGAAAACAAAGCCTGGAAACAGAAAGACTAATCACAGACAAAGTGAAATAACAGAAAAACTCTGAAGCTATTTTGTTTCTTTCTGAAAATTGTTCTCACTAAAAGCTCCCATTTTACCTCTCAGAATAAAACTGAGTCATGATGTCGATTTAATTCAAAATAGAAAAATATCAATGCTAGCTAAACAGACAGAACAATTTAAAACAGTGACAACAGAGAACACTGTAAGATAATTAAACTGTTAAATTATATTTGAAAGTATTTCCACTAATCAGGGCTCCTGCACCATTTTAGAAGTCAAATTTGATGCTTTTTAAGACATTTTTAAGACCTCAAAATATCATTTAAGACCCAAAAATGTCAATTTCTGTGGTAGAAAATACTCTACTGTTTTTTTTTGTTTGTTTTTTTGCGGTAAACGACATGCTGTGTTCCCGTCTCATCTGTGCTCCAGAGCAACAAATGAAGGCCCATTTGTTTAGTTTTAGTGGTTTTGTTCATGCTGTCATCAAACATGGCAACATATGTCTTCTCACTGATGCTACATGGTAGCTCCTTCTTGATGAATGAAGCGATGCCATAATTAGCGATGTATGCCGTTTTATTTTCTCCACAGGTGAACGACTTGGCAAGCTGGGAATCGAGGAACAAGCAAAGACCCCACCTATGTCTTTGTTTGAACAGTATGGAGGACCCACTGTACCTCTGCCTTTTGGGTCTCAGGTGGTAAAAAGAAGCTTGTCATAGCCGACTGAGACCTAATGTTAGGTTGTGCTGGAGGCAACACAGGAATTAGCCTGGCCCCGCGAGCTGCTGCCACATACCGCTGGTGTTCATCTCCTGTCATGTGTGACTTGACGGCTTTGAGCCCCACAGTCCCTAAAGAAAAAGTCTTTTTGCAGAATTTACACATGGCGTTGTTGTTGTTGTTTTCAGCAGGGCCAGCCACCTCTTAAATAAATTGTCTTCCATCCATTCTTCATTAAACCTACACTTCCCCATCTTTGCATCTTTTTGCTCACCTTAACAATCGCGAATGGTGACACGTCCCGCAGTCCGACGTTTTATGACACGTACCGTAAAACACCTATTAATCGCACAGAAGAAGTTTTACGGCGGGCCACCGCTCAATCTCATATTTACTGCATGGTAAGTTAATGAAACAATGAAACAAATTCAAACTACTGGATGTTTTACGGCAGGCCGCAGTGCTTTCCCATCAGCATTAAAAACGCCGTCTTAAAATTTCATACCTACAGCAAATTGATGGTAAATTAAAGACAATTTAAGAACTTAATTACCTGGATTTTAATTTAATACATTTTAAGACTTTTTAAGGACCCGCGGGAGTCCTGATGGATGCAAAACAAAAGTGAAAGCGAGAAAATTATCATATACCTCTGAGGGATGTTGTACATCATGAACAACACACTGCTGATATCAAACAGGACTATACACCTCAAAGGTCAATGTCCTGATCATTAACATCATGTCTTGGGTTTCTGTTATGCCAGAATTGGCAAAAAAAATTGAGAAAAAATTAAGTCTCTGTTGAAGATCAGACAAAGCTCCTTTAGAAACGCTTAGATGAGAGATGTCAGGTGTCTGGTGTCTGCCTGTGACAAGCAGAAAACACACATATAGATGGAGGCTGCATAGCTATGGCATCATAAACCCCATGATGTAAAAAAATAGAGCATTTTGAGGGGCATTTCTTTTAAAGAGGTACAGCATATTTTCCATGAACTAAGAGTTTAGTAACAGATGTGACGATGTTCTGCTCCTCAAGCTTCTTCTAAGAATATCAAAAGCAAAAAAAAAAAAAGACTTTGCAGAGCAACTTAAACGTTCTCAGGTAGTACAACTACCTTGATTGTTTGAGAGTGTAAAGTCGTCTTATGTGAGAGCCCTGGAACTAACTTGGTCATGTTTTAACAAACGCATAGCTGGTTCATACCTGAACTGCTTAAGATGTCCATTTTCAAAGACAGAAATTTGCCTTTATTGCAGTTGTCCTTGTGAAATCAAACAGCATAGCAACTGTTTTAATTCAGACAAATCAAAAACAGTTCAGATTCAAATTATTGGTGGAAAGAGTTCTACATTTGGAGATATATTGTTTTGAATTACGCGTGATTGGACCATGGAGATACCCATAATTTGTATCTACATCAGAATTTAAAAAATGAATACCAGCCACCCCTAATTTCAAGCCTTGATCTTTAATGTAAATATTCAAAATGCTGATGGTGCAGTTTCCTAAAACAATATCATCTAAAATTGAACTCCATCTTCTTCCTACTCCTGCAAATGCAGTTAAGATCTTTTGTTCTATGACGGTAACACGTGCCTTGTTCAACTAATTCAATTTTGGTCTGAAAAGACCTACTCAAGCAGCTAATCAACCAATCAACCGGAGGGTGTCAGCCCTACTCAAATGTGACTAAAACTAATGCGCATTTCCGTCTTAAGACTAAGACTGCATCTGAAACAGCTGCCAAAACTAACACCCTGACTCATATCAACCTGCAGATTGCACCAACTGAGAGGGAGAGCTACAGAGGTAAGGAGAGATAGTCATGAAAGATAGAGCATGAAGGAACAAGAAATATGATAAAATGTTCTTAATAGCTCTAAAAATGCACAAAAGCAGCTACTAACCTCTTTAACCTCAGAGCTCCCTGCATCAAAGTTTTGTTCATAACTGTAGAACTTTCCTTTAATTTCTCTAAAACTGAAGGAAATGCACTTGAAGAGATGTCCGAGACCTTTTTTACATTTGGTATCTGATGTGACTTAAGAAACAGATCCACAGCTGAGACTGTTAACTCAATGTAAGTATGATGTAGCATTTTAAAAGCCCCTCAGAGGAAATTGCTAATAATGGCACCTTTCCATAGGGGAGATTAGATTGAGCTGCATTGCCACACAAATACCTGCTAATCAGCTTCAGCACTTAACGCTAATGCCAAAAAGACTGTAAAGTACCTGTGGGAAACTCATTTGCCATTCAGAATAACCCCACTGCTAATTGCTAATTGTTCCCCTGAAAGACAATGTGAGCTTGAGGCTAGCCCTGATCCCCCTCTCAGACCATGCTAGCATGCTAACCTTTCCCACGTTCCCACACATACCGGGCCCAGGGCCAACGCAAAATACTTAAGAGCCTTAACCAAGATTATTATTTTTTTATCCTGAAAAACAGTCAAACAATAATAATGCAGGAATTATGTGGATCTGACAAACACTTTGAGAGCACAACAACAGATTTCTGGAATAAAACTGCATTCTCTAAAATCCAACACTAAAACTGATCAGAAAATAATTAAATACCTGATCAACAGCTTCAGAGCAGGCTGCTGAAAAATGTTCAGCTGCTTGTTCACTGTGTTAGAAAAATGTTACAATACATACAGTATATGCGCAGTATTCATTTAAAGTTTGATTCAAGGGTCAGTACTGTAAGTTGGGCATGAGCAGCAAGTTGCTGGTCAACAGAGCTTCTAAGGTTGATTACATTTATTTTAATCTCTACCTTTATTTTTACCAAAACTTTCTGTTTTGCAGCACATGCATTATTTTCATGGCATCTCCAGCTCTTTAACTCTTTAATCCCCAGCTCAACTGTTTGGCAGAGGTCTATTAATTCACGAATATTAAATGTGTTCAAAAAACACAACATGTCATTGTTTGTTTCTGTCAATATTTAGGATACAGAAAAAAATGCAAACAAACCAAAAGAACTGATTTTGTCTTTGTGCGGGATTCAAAGGTTAAAAACTAAAAGCTGATATTTTAAATACTTAACCATTTACTGATATGATGATATATGTCAGTCTCAATATCATCTATCTTGAGTTATTTCTGCTATTTTATCCACAAACATTTCAACCTCTTTTTAATGGATTTTGTCCCTTATATTTGTGCATTTTTATGTCATCACATAATCCATCGTTAGCTTTAAAATAAGGGTGCACCGAATATTCGGTGGCCGAATATTTTCGGCCAAATAGTGCAAAAAAAGCCATATTCGGCCTTCGGTCGAGTGGGGCAATAACAAGGCCGAATAGAACCCCCCCTCAGTAAGGGTCAGAGACTCTCTGATCCACCCTGCCGAAAAAAACACCGTCACGTGGTGGGGTTAAACTCTTGACGAAGCTCCGCTGCACTTGGCCGTTTAATTTGAATGAAAAGCCGACGGCTGAGCCCACAAATAAGTGGAGACAAGTGACTAAACTGTATTTCACAGAACACACAGCCTGGTCTTTGATTTCAAGTTTGCCATCAACGGTGTAGAACCAAAACTACTTCCACACAGCTCTCCACGGAACAGTTAGAGCTGTTTATGTCTCCACTCGGAGCGGAAACTCTTTGGGTCGAGAGAGCAGCGGATGTGTCTGAGGGACAAGCTGCGCTCACAGCGCCCTCTGTTGGACGGAACGGTCCACTGCTCCAGGCCTGATGTGTCGCCACACTCAATATTTTACATTCAAATATTTATTTACAATTCGATTACGGATATTTATTCCCATATTTGATCGGTTATTCAAATATTGAATATAAAGTGACAGCTTTAAAGCAGTATTGTTGGTATTATTGGTCTATTGGTATATATCCATCAGTGTACATTAATATTTTTTAATGCATGTTTTGTTTTGTTTGAAGGCTTAATATGAATGAAAAACTTTGTTGGGCTTTTTTGAAAAGCAAAGGCTACTGGAATATTAAAAAATGTCATAATATTTAATAAACAATTACTTTCTTTTAAAAACATGTCTAAAAATGTACTCTAAACTATTAATGCACAATCAAAAAATATAGTGAACTACTTTGCCTCTGCATTGGATATTCGGTATTCGGTATTCGGCCCAGCATTTATATATTATTCGGCTTCGGCCACAAATTTTTATTTTCGGTGCATCTCTACTTTAAAACTTTTAAAGTCCACACCAAAAATATGTACATTTTTTGTTTTTTTTTATGTAGTTTTCTATCTTTCCTGAAACGTTAACAGAATCAAACTACAAAATGTTTTGTTCTGTTTTTTAAAACATTAAATTTCCCTGAATTTAATGGTGACCTCTACCAAATAGTTCAGCTGGTAGTTAAAGGGTTCATTTCTATTAACTGGCCATACTTGGGTTTTCTGCCCTAGCTCTTCATGTTTTCTGGCTACTATTACAGAATTAAAAGTATCTGATGGTTCCTTAAATTCACTGCAGCAGCATAGCCTTGTCTCAGTGTACGTCTCCATGTGTGAAGTGGAAATGTAAGGTACATCAGGAGGCAAAGAGAATGAGGAGAGCAGATTAGATCTGGAAAAGGAAGGGGAAGCGGGCAGATACATCAAACAATAAAGTTCCATTAAAGCCATCCCTCGGTGCAGCTGTGGTCATAGAGGTGGGCGATCCAGTTATCCCTCTCCTGGGACCTCAGAGATGAATGACTTCCTAACAGGTGGACTGTGAGCTTTACAGGAGAGGAGGAGGGGAGCGGAGAGGGGAGGTGAGGTTAAAACCTGGGACCCAGCCAGTGTTGGGTTACAGCTGCACCTCCGGAGAGAAACCCTGACCCCGACGCTTTCTCCTCTGACAGGAAATGGATTTGTTTTCCGAGCCCTCTCCCACTAATCCCTGCTTCACTGACACATGAATGACTGAGCGAGGAGTCACACGTCCACAGTGGTGCACAAACACATGAGCAAAGAAGACGAATATATGAAGGCCATGATGGAAGAGCTCAGATGGAGGACATTCTTCTGCATATATCATGGTCTCTCTCTGAGCTACGTCTCTGACCAACTGGTACCAGAGCCAGCATGCACACCGAAAACCACATCTTTTTGTCCCTCAAAACAGACCGAACACTAGATGGCACAGGACATTTTAATGAGGGCTCCAAAACTGTGGGATGATTTGCCCTCCTTGAATTTACTTAATTTTGTACAATTTTTATCACACAGTGAGAAGAAATTGGGTTTAAAATAGTAATGCACGATATTATCAGTTTGATGTCGGTATAAGCCGATATTGATTTTTTGCAGATATTTATAGCCAACATTAGGGCTGAAAGATTTATTGTTTCAGGATCAAAATTGTAATTTCAGACACTCCTGACTGACCCAGGATCTGTTGTGTCAACTATTTTACACCAACTATTTTACAAATTTGCAGATACTATGTGTGCATTGTCGAAAGTGCTGGTAAGCAGGTCAACAACACAAATCCTCTATTTACAATTAGAAGTTGGAGTATCCCCTAAATAATGAAAACAGATTATTTATCATCAATATTAGATGATGAATAATGTGTTATGTGCTTTTGATCATTGATTTCCTTACTGTTGTCTATACTGTGAACTTAAGTGAATATTGCACTGAAGCTTGATTAGAGGAAAATTGTGAATCAAACTGAAATTGCAGTATGTGCTAGAAAAATTGCAATAAGATCTTTTCCTAAAATTGGTCAGCTCTTGTTTACATATCGTCCTCACATATCGGCCATATATTGGCTGGAATATCAGCAAATTAAACAAATGCACAATATTGATGCACCTTCTCATTACTGCAAGGGCTCATTTGAAAATCAAGAATTTTATTTTTGCAAGAGTTAAATGCTGATTTTCTTGTTTTCCATCTGTTCCTCCGTAAAATATACTGTCAATTAGAATAAGCAAGTCCATTTTTTTCGTTAAAGGGACTGTAAGGAGTTTCTAAGTAATTACAAAAAAGTCTCACTTTTAGACATATGCCTGATCGAAATACACACTTTAAGATGAGTTTTTAGGCATCAAAATAGGTTATCTATAAATGCTATTCCTTAGCCTTCCGGTTGGGTCGGACAGGGCTGGACTGGCCTGGATACTCAACTTTGGGAACAAGACAATTAAAACTAGAGCACATTTATATTATTTTATTATTTACATTACACGTCTTAGAACACCGGGCTGTAAGTAGCGATATATAGCCGGCTACAAAACTATGATACAAAGTTTTCCAAAAATTGCTTGTTGTCACACATCAAAAACTACCACTGCGTGACTAGAAAGAGATACATTACCTCTTCGCTTTGCATCCTGTAAGTTGTTGAAAAAAGAAGTTGCAAAGCAATGCAGAGTTCTGAGGAAGGTCCAAACTGCATTTATTAGCATCACAACAAACACACACTTTAGCTTCAGTCACGTCTTTTGGTGTGTTCCAGTTGTAGTCAGCAGTAGGAATTTCCAGGTTCCGAGTAGGAAACTGCAACCGGAACGTTCCCCGAAGTTTGAATTTCCTACTGGGAACTCAGTGAAACCTCGCCACCCCAGAGTTGACAATCAAAGATGAATGCCCCCAGTGTGAACAGTTATTTAGCTCCTGTAATAATCAATTTATTTGGACTTCTGACTGGGGTGTGTCGCTCTGGATCAGCTGTACACATAGTATTGCTACACTTATATTTACAAAAATGCTGCCATAGTGATAATCAAATTCTCCATGTGGTATTTGTGAACAACAACGCAGGGCGTGTTAACAACAGCTAACAATAGCCTGGTAGATCGGCATGTTTTTTTCCAACTTCATCTAGAACGCAGATAAGTCGGAGATGATGTCACTCCCAGTTCCGAGGTTACTGGAACGCAGCATTACAACAGTCGCAGCACGTGCTCATGGGTAGCAGAGTCTTAATGTTGCCGCAAACAGATTCTCCTCATAGCACTTTTAAGTACAGAGCTTGTCTCTTGACCAGAAATAACTATATCGGTATTGATGATAATGACTTAAAAATATCGGCATATTGGATATCAGCAAAAATCCAACATAGTGCACCACTAGTTTACAATTCCTATAAGGTAATTTTATGTCTTTAAGTTTTAAAGTGTTTGGCATTTTCTTTATTTTTTTCCTTGCTTTGCTTACTTGGTTTGATAACCTGCCTGTGGTGTTGTATTTTAATTTGTTTTGATTATTGCTCTCCTTTGTGACACACTTTGCAACTTTAAAAATTGCTTCAAAAAGTACAATCATATTCTTATGATAGGTGGCATGGTGGCACAGCAGTGACTGCCTGTGTAGGTCAGGGCCTTTCTGTGTGGAGTTTACATGTTCTCCTGTGCATGCATTGGTTCTCTCCAGGCACTCTGGCTTCCTCCCACAGACAAAAACTTAAACTCATTAGGTCAATTTGTGACACAAAATTGTCCTTAGGTACGAGTGTGAGTGTAAATGGCTGTCTGCCTCTCTCTGAGCCCCTAAGCAGTGAAGCAGTACAGACAATGGAGGGATGGATGATGTTTTAACACCTCCATTTTGATCCACAGAGAAAGTGATCACTTCCTTTCTTTCTATCGATCAATCAAATGTGCCAAATGTCTCCTCTTTTTTCTGGATGCCAAAGTCAAAAAGAGACAAATTAATAACCCATAATTTCTGAGAAGAATCTAAAAGGAAGTGTTAGTAATAGGGCTGCGACGATATGCTTTTCTCCCAATTTCGATTTTTTATGTTTTTTAGGTGCCGATTACATTAAAATTGCGATTCTAAGATATTGCCAATTATTGAAATCTTTAGTTAGCTTTTTTAACACCAGTGAAAAAGATGAACAGGGATGATGCCTACAGACTATATCTGGAAAAATACATCACATGTGAGTCTGTTTTTAGGATTTATTCAGCAATATATTTCAATCAGCTGTTTTTACTCTCTCTTCAAAAGCCTGGGTTGCATTAAAAAGTGGCTTATTAATACAGACAAACATGAAGCATTTATATTATTTAAAAAAAAATCAATTTTTGACAAAAAAATTGATTTAACAATAGTCAAAAAAAAAAATCCTGATACTTATGTGAATCGATTTTTTCTCCCACCCCTAGTTAGTAATGTTTATTGGCCCTCCATAACATTTGAGATGAAAATGCTTCTAAAAGTGGTCAAATGTTTAAGGATAGGTGTGTAAATATGTAAATAGTTTGCTTTAAGCATATTTGCATATTTCAACTTTGCTCTCCTTATACCTACAGCTGGATTGATCTAGACTCTGATGGGATAAATCTCATTCATCAATGACCAATGTGCAATTTTTTTAAATAGAATTCAGGATGATATAAATTTGAGGCCTGGAAACAACTGGAACATCATCGCGGCACACGTGTTCTGATATCCAAGGTTATCCTGAAAATGATGTTCTTTATTTGGTTCAGCTTGAAAGGCTTGAGGTTCCACGTGCAGTCCAAAAATATCAAGGCTGACAGAAAATAGCAAAAAAATAAAGCTCTTGAGTTCATAGGTAAACAGCCATTACATCTCCAGCCTGAAAAATGACAATTTATTTTATCAGGAAATACTCTTGGTGGCTGTAAATACACCTCAATAAAACACCTGAGAACCAAATATTTATGTGAAATACAGTGGTTCTTATTGACAATGGAACAGAGCATTAAGTATGGCATCAATCTTACTGCTGTCAACATGAACTACACTGCTGTAAAAGTCAGAAGGCCTTCTTTTATCAGGAAATATAGTCGGATTTCTTAAAACCTCTGTATGTCTCCCAGCCCTGACTGAGCTTTAATAAAGCAGACAATAATCTATAGAGAGCATTCCCACAGACACTCACAACAAAACAGATTAAGAGAGAATAAGCCAGAGCTTCTCCCTACGGCAAACAAAGGAGACAGTTAGACCTTCTCAACCCACCAGCAGCTTAAAATGGCTTAAAAAATCCATACCTGACTGTAACTAAAGTCTCCCTTAAAGGTATACCTCTGTCTCTGCTAACCTTCGCCCCATTGTTCAAGGTCTCTGAGGTAGATGCCTCTAAATTAGAGGAAAAATGAAAACACATAAAACCATGTATTCTGGAAAATCGATGATTTGTTTTTCCTGGAGCCGGGATGAGTCGTACTGAAATAAGCGAGCCTGGTAACAGAGTCATGAGGCGTCTGATCTGCCTACGCGGTTCACCAGGCCACATCCTCTCTGCCTCCTCTCCGGGAGAAAATAGCATCAGTGAGCAACAACATCGCCAGATACCGAGGTAGCCTGTTATTTGTACAAGCACACAGACACACATGTGGTCTCGTTGTACTGCTGTAAGAGCAGGTGTCCACCACAAGGTAAGAGATAATGTAGTGAATGGGATCATCTGGACTTCATGTGTTTGTCCATCCACCTTTGAAACGGTTGTTACCAGATCATGTGAAGACTTCAGTCCTAAAACACTGAGGCTATGTCCACATGTAGGTGGGTATTTCTAAAAGCCTCTGTAAACATGCAAACAGTGCTACTGGTCAATAGAAAGGCATATCTTGGAGAATTCCTGCCAGGGTGAAGACTTTCAGTGCTTTGTGTCTCATGGAAAACAGCTTTTTAGGCCTGAAACCTCACATTCTGCACCAATTTCTCCTCTTTGCGATGACACACCATGAACCTCCTCTGTTCCATGAGAAATATTTTGCAGCAGAGGTTGTTAAACTTTTTCTAGATTCAGTGCTTCTGACTGGCTTATTTAAAGATGCAAATTGGCATTTTAGCGACATCTAGTGATCAGATTTTGGAATGAGCCCGTCCGTTTCTAAAACATCACATTAGTAAGGGACGGGAGCCGGTGAAGACCAAAAAGGATCATGAACAGGGAATTATTTACAACAGTTATGAGGTGAGGGTTTTTCATTCATATTTGTAACTTTTATTGTTTATAGATTATAGGTCAGTTAAGATGACGATTAAAAGTTTGGTCAACTTTTGCAGACACATATTTAAAATAGCTTTCGCTTTGCTTTGGTCCCCAAAACTCACCAGTGGACAATATGGCCGATTGTGATGTCAGCCTCCACAAAGGGGAGACTCCGGGTATATAAATGTTAAAAGTTTTTTCTGACTTAATAAAAAGAAAACAAAAGTTATATGGAGATTATTGCACATCTATATTCACTGTTTCTGTTCAGCGAAATGCTGCCAACTTCTACACACTACACCTTTAAGTGGTGCAAAATAGTTAAATTTTATCTGGGTGATATCCGATATGCAGATATTTCAACACCTATCAAAAGGACTGAAAGATTATCGTGTTTGGATTGAAATAGCATTTTCAGACAACGAGATTGTGATCACCAAAGCTGCAATTTTTTGCGGCGCTTCCCAGCTGACCCAGGTCTGTTGTGTCACCCTTTTTTTACACACACTTTTTAAAAAAAATTGCAGGCAATGTGCATTTACAGAAGTGCTGGTAAGCAGGTCAACAACACAAAGCCTCTGTTTAGGAGTAGAAGTTGGAGTATGCTTTAAACAAAAACAGGCTATTTATCATCTATATTAGATGGTGAAAAATGTGTTATGTGCTTTTGATCATTAATTCTTTACTGTTGTCTATCCTGTAAACATGAAGCATGACTGGAAAAATATCGTGAATCAAATTAAAATTAAACTATATGCCAGAAAAATCACAATAACATATTTACCTAAAATCCTTCAGCCCTACCTATCACTACCGATTCCAATATTTTTTGGAAAGAGAACAAAGCATCTCCTTCGGTAAATTCGATGTGTTCCCTCTCACTGTGACTGCATTTGTGTCAGAAAATGATGTGGACCAATCAAATCTCCAATAGAAGTAAATAAAAGACAAATACAATAAGGGGATGCAGCATCATGCTACATTCATATATTTCGTGGGTGTTACAGCCAATTTATGTGACATATATAGATAAAATTTATTGACAAAATATTTGCTGTAAATGTTGCTGTTATCTTCTGATACAGATATTTCACTTTTTAAGTCTTATATCGTGCCTATAACATTTAGCATCCCAAGATCATATACATGTTAACACATGCATTCAGCTTCTTCACTATGATGCTGCCTCAAACAACCCAAAGATGACACAAAGCGATCATGTGACTGTGTTGACTGGCAGCCTATGGCATACTATTTGCAGTAAAATCTTACCATAGTATCCATGAAGGACTTCTAAAGAAATAGTCTGATTAAGCTCATCAGTTATGATTATGAGTGAAATCCAAATCAAGAAATATGTGCTCAAACAGCGAGATAGCACAAATGAACATGGTCACATGTTAAACCATAACAACCGTCAGATATGTTGTTGGCAAATACTTGAAAATGAAGCCATGTTTAAATTGAATTTGCTAAAAAAAAGGCCTATGTCACCTCATGTCCCTGCCGACCTCCAGCATCAGATGTCGCATCATATCACCCTCCATCGTACACCTGCTGTCCATACATCATCCGTTAAAAATGCATCCCATGCACTGTGTTTTCTCTTTTAATGAGTACATCAACTGCTTTTATCAAAGAGCTGAAAGAAAGGGCATGAGATGTTTAGTAATTCAAGGGTTGGTCTAAAAGCCTTGTCAATACACAGCTCTCATGGAGACAAAGTTCCCTCTTGTTGTTGAAAGTGAAAGTAAATCATTTTGCTCACTCAAAGTTTTGAATGCTAATCCACTGCTGCCAGATAAAGAAGTTCTGCTGAGCGAGAAAAAACAAAGACAACCAAGAAAATCCCTCCTGCACTACATCAAAATTGTTCTTTCCCTACTTCTCTCCCATGTTAGTCCGGTGTGGCGAGATCATTCATCATTAGCCTGATTTTGTTGCCAACACTCCCATGCATTAGCAGTAACATGCTACTAAACATGACGTGGCTTCTGTTGGAACTTATCCAACAAACAACGGGAGACAGGCGGTATGACTGACTCTTGAAGATTCAACTATATGTATAAGGTTTAGAGAAAAGCTCAGAGTTAAGTAATCTGTAGCGACACCTGTGGATTTGACTTACTGAAACATTTTTACACTTTGTTTTGACACCAACTCTTTTTCAACTGAGGGGAACACCAAATTTTTACGCCTCTCAATTTGCTGTGTATCACTCTTTGCAAGGTGCTATGTGGAGAATCTATTACCAGTGAAATAAAGACTCTGCTACCCATGAGCCCGCGCGGCGACTGTCGTAATGCTGTGTTCCAGTAACCTCGGAACTGGGAGTGACATTATCTCCGATTTATCGGCATTCCAGTTGAAGTCAGAAAAAAACAAACCGATTACCAGGCTATTGTTAGCTGTTGTTAGCACGCCCTGCATTGTTGTTCACAAATATCACGTGACAAATTTGATTATCACTATGGCAGCATTTTTGTAAATATAAGTCTAACAATACGATGTATACAGCTGATCCAGAGCGACACACCCCAGTCAGAAGTGCAAATAAATTGATTATTACAGGAGCTAAATAACTGTTTCTGTAGGAGCTAAATACATCACATGAAGAAGTCAGAAATCACTATAACATCCATTGTAAATATGTTTGATTCAATACTATGTATACAGCTTTTTCAGAGCCACACAATTCCAGTTGAAGTGCAACTTTGAACCTCGAAATTCCTACTTCTGACTACAATTCCTACTTCTGACTACAACTGGAATGCACCAAAGAGCTGATCCCAAGCCGACACACAGCTCGAAATTTCCAATGCACTCGGGACCTTCATACAGACTGTGCTTTACAACACATTTTGATCAACAACTTACAGGATGCAAAAGCAACAAAGTAATGTAGTTCTTAGTTAGTTCGATTGTGACAGCAATTTCTGTGAGCTGTGCATATTACAATTTCCCGGTAGAAACTCCTTAAAGCCCTGTAAGACATGTAATATAAACAATAAAATAATATAACAATAATAATATAGTTGAGTATCCAGGCCAGTCCATCCCTGTCCGACCCGACAAAAAGGCTACGGAATAGCATTTCTAGATAACCTATTTTGATGTTATAAAACTCATCTTAAAGTGTGTATTTCCATCAGGCATATATCTGAAAGTGAGACTTTTTTGTAATTACTTAGAAACTCCTCACTGTCCCTTTAAGACAATGAATATGACAAAAGTATTTTTTGTGACATTTGCAAAATATTACAACCTTCTCTCAGGTAGAAACATCAAACTGAAAGACAAACAATGGAGGGAAACTTAAAACTCAAAGACAATGAGGAGTCAGGGGTCTTCATTTGTTCTTGTTAGTGTCTGTCCTCAGAGAAAATTAAACAAGACCTTAATCCAGATCTTAATGATGCTATCATCATACAACAACATGTCTGACCATGACTCTATATTTTCTGCATGTTCAAAATAACACTGTTTTTCATCATGGAAAATCTACATGGACTGTAGATACTGATAATAACCTATATGATATGTTTTATTCTTAAGATTTGTTTCATGCTATGTCCAACAGGGTGCCTACAAACACTGACAATTTACATGATGTTTTTTAAGTGAATTAATTATTCAGAATGAAAAAATTCAGAAATAAAGTTCTCTCCTTCGTGTTTACATGGAAATAATAATACCGAATAGAAGTTTACATGGGAAACACATTTATTTGACTTTATTCAAAGCCTGGGGGTTGGGAATGGTTCTGATTGGACAGGGGGTGGACCATCATTTGCCTTTCAGGTGTCGGTACCGGAAGAAAAACTCCAGTTCAGCATCTCCAGCCCCTCTGTCTGGGAAAGTTCATCCAACTTGGATGCGACAACTTTAAAAGATATTGCATTTTAAAGGTGCAGTGTGTAGAATGTGTGGAATTTGGCAGCATTTCGCCAAACATAAACGGTGAATACAGGATATAATGTTTCTATTTGTATGTAAAGTCCATCAAAATAGGAGTAAAATCATCCCCATTAAACATTTCTTTTATTTTTACTTAGTTAGAAAAAGCACGGGTGTTTATTATGTTTGAATTGCATTGTTTATTGGACCAACACAGACTGTAAACCACTGAGCTGCTACACAACTCACGTATTGTGTTGGTATTGTAAATAACGGCCATAAGCGGTGGAAAATAAATACTCCATTAATCATATTACAAAACATGTCTGACATTCATATTTTCTGCAGCCAAAATAACAGCTTTTTCATCATGCCACATTGTACTCTCTCTCTCTCTTCTTCACCATATTTCACCAGGCTTGATCTGATTAGCTTTAATGTTCTAATGTTTGTTTGTGTTATTACAAGTTTACAAAACCTACAATCAGAAGCTAACAACTGACCAATAATCTATAAAACTAATGGTTACAAACCTTGTCACTTTAGTAAATGATGCCATGTTCAGGATCCTTTTTGGTCTTCACAGGATTCTGTTGCTCAGCGACGTGACGTCTTGGCTACTGTTAGGTTCATTCTAGAATTTGAACGCTAGATGTCGCTAAAATGCCAAATTCTACACACTGCACCTTTAATGCTTACATCCATAAACCCCTTTATTAGCTTTGTATTTCCAAATCTAAATGATCTTGACCAAGATATCTTTGCTTCGGGTGTACCATCAGCGTCCCAAACATCACCTGACAGAAGTTGTTTCATTCGAATTTAAAACAGGAATTAAGTTTAATTCGGAATTTTCATTTCATTTGGAATTAGGTGTTAACATGGTCATTTTAATCATTTTTAAAGAGGATTTAAGTTTTATTCAGAATAATGAGGAATTAAAGCTCTCATGTAAGCGTGACAATTGAAGTAAAATTCAAGACTTTTCAAAGCCTTTAAAGGTGCAGTCAGCGATGTGGGAGAAAACGAGTGGAGGGTTTGTTTATATTCGAATTTAGACCCGCCTCTCGAAAGCTGATTGACGTGCATTGTCATGGAAACGGCCGTAGAAACTGCGTAGCTGACGTAGCTAAGGAAACCCCGACTGGTCAGACAACTCGACTGCCGTTATTGAAAACATCACAACAGTACATTTTGGCAGATAAGACAATAAGATGAACAACTGACCAATAATCTATAAAACTAATGGTTACAAACCTTGTCACTTTAGTAAATGATGCCATGTTCAGGATCCTTTTTGGTCTTCACAGGATTCTGTTGCTCAGCCGAAAGCAACACCAATGTTGACCCGGTCTTTGCTCTTTTGGTCATAGCCCTTCTTTTCCACTTTTCACCTCTGACCTTTTTCTTTTGGGCTGTTTTTCAGCCATTGCTACCGCAACTATTGTATCTCTCTTATGCTAATCAAGACGCTTACGCAAACTACTCCCCTCCCCCTCTGTCTGATCTGGCATGAGTATGATCGCCCCCTGGACGTGGGGGGGTTTACTTTGTTTTGGTAACTCGGACCGAGCCACAGTATTTACCTGCTGAAATTCTGAGTCAAGGCTGTGTATTGAGACCAAATTTTTTTTCAACATGCTGTCAGTGGTGACATCTTGTGGATGGAGAGGAGAATTACGGTGAATTTCGCAAATACTGCATCAGATTAGAAGATTAGAAGATCGCTGAATGCACCTTTAAAGACCCAAACCAGGAAGAGTCACAGCATAGTTTTGTACTGCATAGCAAACAGCAATCAACACATACATGCTATGTTCTTTGTTACCCTATAATGCACTAAAAAAATGATCAATAGAAGTGAAATCATTGAAACAGAAAAGCCAGGAACTAGACATTAATGAAACAGTAGGGGTGTTGGAAAATATCAGTACTCTAATACATCACAATTTTTTGTCACACATGCAATATCGTGATATTTTATTATTGAATCATTAATAGAAAGTCAGGCTTTTTTTATTTAAGTGGATCCTTAGGAGGGAAGCTGGCAACATTCAATCATTTGACTCTCTGTTTCTCTGGGACATTTAATGCTATTAATTCTGTCCCTGGTTCAGATAATTAACTTCAAAGCTTTTTACCAAGGTTTATACAAGTAATACTGATCAATAAAATTACATGTGTTTTTAATGGAACAACCAATAAAAGACTTTTAGGTGGCTTTCGCACAAAACATGCTTGGTCTGGACCAAACAAATTCTGTCTTGTTTTGTTTTAAAGTTTGATTTGCTTGCTTTGTCCTTTGCTCAGATTCACAGAGCAGACCACATGTCCTTCACCTGCATCTTCTAAGTGGGTGTTACGTAAGGTGTCGATTGGAGATGAGAGCTAGAGGACAGAAAGGGGCGGGACCACAGGGTTGGGAGAGGTGAGGCATTAGGAGTGCATGGGAATCTGAAGAGAGAATCCTCCTGAATAAATGATAAGGCTTGCCCTCCTCGTGTATTTTTGATGAGGAAGATCAAGTTTTTGAACGCTTGCATTCAGCGCCAAGAAGCCTGGAGCCACCACGGGGAGCTTCCAGGCAGAACACAACGTAACAGGACATGCAACATGTCCTGGGACGGCTCCGCTAACACTGTGGTGATCGATTAGTCAGGAGGTGTCATGAAATTGGCGAGTTATGCAAGGTCACTTTAAATACTTGTTAGAGCTGCGCTGAGCATAAGATGAGCACTGAAAGGAGGGAATCAAATCATATGATGAAAATATGTACAGAAAAAAACATAAAGGAAATGTTTACTCATGTTAGGTTGAATGCACTGGGGTAATTTAATAACAGTGCATGTCTAAGCATTTTTACAAGCTTTGGTCACAAAGGTAACAGAATTTAAACCATTTTATTTGGTTGCTTGTTAGTCTGGGCAATACATTGATAAAATCAATGAATTTAAATCATTTTTTAATCATTCATCACACACATTTAAATTTGAAGAGGGAAATTCTGTTTGCTTTGGGAAAACATTTTTGATAACATGCACATCAAACAAGGCAATACTTGATTCACATCATTTATGTGTCACTTGCAGGGCTTTAAAAATTTGTAAATTAAATTCGTAAATTGTGTTTTGTGAAAAAAAAAACATTGGATTTTATTTTTAGGCCATATCGCCTTGCCTAAATTGCTTGTTGCTTATTTCTGAGGGACAGGAAATAGAACTGGAAACCAGGGGGAAGCAGTGTGGGGGGGAATGTTGTTTTGGAAAGGAGCCACAGGAACAACCTGTGAACCCAGATCACTAAAATGGAAACAAGCCTCCACTCATGAGGGCATACAGACACAACCACAAGGTCACTGGTGCACTTGGGAAACAGTTTTTGGAGGAAGAATGCAATAAAGGTGCCTCTTATGCACCATATTTTTTGAATACTTCTACCTTAGGGTAGGCGATATATTGATTAAAATTGATGAATTAATATTGGGGATGCACAACAGTGGACTTTTGCCGACATCCGATATGCCTTTATCTTTTTTAATCATCATCACGATGTCGATATTTTAGGTCAAGAGCACAACCTCTGTGTTTAATAAAAATGGGCTTGTTTCTTTCAGTGTTACAGCATATTAATGTGTGAACAGATGTAAAAAAAAAAAAGAAGAACGGCTTTTAACTCTTGCAAAAATGAAACCTTTGATATCTAACTTCACCCTTGCAATGATGAGCATTTTGACAGTCGTGTAATTTGCCGATATTCCAACCAATATATGGCCAATATGTGTGGCCAATATATGGGCTGTAAACATCTGCAAAAATGTCAATGTTGCATCTGTCATTAATATAAATTATTACATTATTGGGAGACGATTTTAAAATAACTAAAAATCAAGACTTTTTTCTTAACTCACACTCACTCTTTATCTAAGTTTTTGCAATGCTTGAAAGTATAAATACTGAAAATAGGCAGTTTTCACTGCAGTAGGCCTTGTCAGGTTTTGCATAAACAGCTACTTGGGTTTGTATTTGTTTTAAAATGAGATTAAATACTGACCAGATAGTTCCATGTTATTTTACTGGGAAAGCAGCTCAGAATTAAGTTTTCATGTAGACAAACAAGACAACATTTACACCACATTAACAACATTAATGAACTAATAACAGCATGCAACTTAATTATTTGAGAAAAATTCGGTTTAGTTTCAGAATACATTTTTATGACAAAAGCAAAACTTGATTCTTGGATTTGTTATGTCACTTGGAGATTTTTTCCTTGAGGAGGGAAAAAATCAATTAAAGCCTTAAATTGACTTTTGTTTTTTTGATAGTTTGTTATTCACATACAAAGGGTCCAACCCTCATTGGTTTATAAAACATCAAACACAAAGCTGCAGTGGTTCGATAGATCATAACAGAACAAAATTAAGTTGAATTTTCTCTTTAAATTTCAATCTGAAACACTGCGTTCTGCCTTTTGTTTCTGCACAAGGGTCAACATGTGAGGAACAAACTCGGAGTCTCAAGATGAATGAGAGACGACGTTATGAATGAAGTGGCCTGGCTGTGCTCTCACTGAGTGTAACAGTGTACTCTGGTGTGTTGGGCATGTGTGTGTTTGAGGGTGTTATGCAGCCTCCGGGAGCCCTTGTCCTGGTGGAAAGTGTACCCTTCCCCTCCCCCCCCGGAGCTGTTACTATCTTTAGCTCGTTTCCGTCGAGTCTTGTCACTCGCACTCTCCTCTACAGCACTTAAATCTGGTATCTAAACCTCCGGGCCATCCAATATCCTGTACTTCCCCTGAACAGGAAGCTGAGGAGGACTGGGGGAGGGCCAGTTCATAAAAGTGTAAACACATAAACACTCTGCACACTCACGAACATGCACTCAGTTGCCTGATGAACCTCAGTATGCATCTACAACAATGTTAATCTTAAATATTACAAATACGGGTGTCCCGATACAACTTTTCACCTCTGATACAATACCATTTTATCAGCCTTTAGTATTTGCCAATACCGATATCAATCCGATAAGATATCAACAGGATACATACTGACTTTTATTACTTATTTTGAACTATGGACTGGAAGAAAAGGCTTGATCAAGTGAGATTACTAAAACAGAACAGTGGTCAGAAATAGTAGGCACGAGAAAAGCTGACTGAACTGATCTTATTAACCAATGGGTTCAATCAATTTTAACATAAAACATAAGAATGTACTAAAATTCAATAAAATAAATGAAAATTAGAAGACCCTGAATAGTAACCTCAAGAAATCCAGTAAAAACAAAACACATATTTTTAAATTACAACATAACCACTGTGTTTAACTTGAACATAATCATATTCTTCAACTAGACTGAATAAATAAAAAATAAATTAGAATGGACTGCTCGAATCGGAGTGCTTATATCGGATACTTCAGATGCAGGCCAATATAATCCGATATTTGTTTTCTTTTGCTGATATCAGATATCAATATTGGATCGGGACACACCTAATTACGAACAAAAAGAAGCACCTGGTGGGTATTTGCCTCTGAAATAACTGGACGGTAGAAGAACAGAGGTGTATAGAAGAGTTGCCAGACAATAGCTTATTCTTTAATTTATATTTATTTTTATTTTTACCTATATCTAAGCATTTTTTAACCTTTTCATTTCTTGATATCCTGTATTCCTTTTTACTATACAATGTTGCTGGAATCTTAATTTTCCATAAAAATGTTCTGTATAATCTAATCTAATCTAATCTACAGTGATTGGTCAAGAGGAAAGTCTGTGGTTATTCTCACAGTAGAGAGATTTGTAGAAATATTACGAGCAAAGGATGATCTCAGTGGCACAAATGGGATTTTTGACACGGAAGAGATCAAGCTATCAGCTAATGATTTCAACTCAATAAGTTCTTTTTTTTTTTTGTATTTTGGACTTTACACTCAAGCAGTCACTTTAGTAATAGCCCACGGACCAATGGTATGCACTTAAAAGCCGTTGGATATAAAATCATGGATCAACAACAATGAACACCGTTAAATAAATGCCAACCTAAACCCTAGCCATACATGATGAAACTGTTATTAGTCTGGAATGCCAACCACCCACCAAAACTTCATACCTTAAGCAAAACACGTTTTGTTTAAACATCTGTGTATGAACTCAGAAGAACAACAACAACATATTTACATCAATAAAGATAAAGTGTTGATATTTTGAATGAAATTCACATTTTAAATGACAAAAGTAGCACGATGAGGAATTCTCGAGTGCAGCCAAAACACATTTACTGTCTAGAAGCAGACTCATTGAAGGACCCCAAAACATTGCCGGGCAATTTATTGTCTGTCCAGTCTATCAAGCCTCTCTTGGTGAATATGGCGTACAGTAAGGCACAACCACCAGTTCCTCTTCAGGACCCTGGGGAGTGAGAGTTTGCCTTATGGTGTGTTCAACTGGAAGTCAAAACTTGGAGCTCTGATCAACATAACCCAAAAGTGGAGTGCTCCCAGCACTTCCCAGCCTGACAGACATTAACATGTAAATACTGTTTACTCAAGAAGCAGATAGCATGAATTCTATATCCGGTTGGCGAGACTGATCCAACTTTCTGAGTTGCAGATCCTACTTTCTGATTCAAATTCTGATTAAAAGCCTCTGTTTAAGAGTAGAAGATAATAAGGTGATAGTAGAGGATAATATAACATGGTACAAAAATTAGTTAAAGCAAGCACACAGGACTATTTAGAGTTGCTGGAGAGTTTGTGTGTAGGCAGAGGCAGGCGAGCACTCCCCACTGACTCCATGTTTGAGCTAAGCTAATTAGTGGTGAGCAAGCTCTGTCCGTCTCTTCCTTGTTACTGCAGACACAGTTAAAACATGGGGCCTTTCTGCTTGTCATAACCTCAGGAGCGAGGTAAGACATGAAAAGAAAAACAAGTTGATGTATCCCTTTAACTAAAACGTAATGTTGTTTAAATTTGGCTTAAACTAAAATGCCTACTAAGGCTAGGTTGCAAAATCAGAGGCAAAAAAAACACAAGGCTGGATAAACAAATACTAGTTTTCATCCTAATGTACAATAGCTGTCAAAAGTTACACATATTAACACTGACAACAACAATTTTCCACATCATACAATCACCATCTCATCCACACAGTGTGCAGTGACAAAGGGCTGCAGTGAAAACACACAAACACACACATTTGAACACACAAACAGATCAGTGATGGAGGACTGTGAGCAGAAGACACCTTGTCTGGTCAAACTGGCGTCACAGCTCACGTCTGTGGGGACACGAGAGACGAAGAAGAAACCAAATCTAAGCTTCTGCTATCTGATAACATGCACGCACGTACACACACGTGCGCTGCCAAAGGTCCCAGGATTGTTAGTGTCAGCAGTATCTCCTCAGCTCTATACTCAGCATTAAATTAAGGTGGAAGATGTTGATCAAAATCATAACTTAATATAACTTAAAGGAGACATATCACGCTGATGCATGATTTAATACTTACATATAATATAATAAATTTGAAAACAAGACCTTACACCCCTTTAACTTTCAAAAAATGAGATATTGTATTTTTTCTGATATCCTAGAACGAGATTTGATGCCTCTGAAAATAGGTCATTGCGAGATGTCCGCGAGATTTCAAACGTCGTGACATCACGAGGTACCTTTCTTTTTATTGGAGCAATCTGATAAAACACTTCCTCCTCGGTGATGTCCGTTAGCCACAAAACCATCACCAAGGAACACATCCGTCCAGCAGGGGTTTATACTTCCCTAGCTCACAATCACTCATTACCAGCTCTGGCCTGTAGGGGGACTCAATACGCGGTGGCTGCTTTGAGCCTGCCAGAAAATACAGTAGAAGAAGAAGGACAGGCTGGCTCAACCCCCGATAGAACTGACCAATCAGAACACAAAAGGCTGTGACGTTGCGAGGTAACTGTAGGTCATCCTGAGATCCGAGTGTTTCAACGAGAGCTTGATAATGGCCTAAATTGAGGACTTTGAGAACGCTATTGTGGGGCAATGAAGGAACTAAATGACTTGTGCTTAGGGCAGAAATGCTTTACAGGCATCCTAGTCTGGCATAGTGAAAAGGAGAAACAAGCATGATATGTCCCCTTTAAATAAAAAAAATCGTATATGAATATAATAAAGTTTTACCCAATTTAATGTATGAAAATGTATAAACGCATCTTTAATACTCTTAAAGTTGCCTTGAAGACATATCAAACTGTAGTCAACTAAGTTCTTGACCCCAGCATAGGTGCAAACTGAACTTCAGAGGCTGCTCTCCTATTCACGGGCTCACCCATTTGCACGTCAGTCCTCACAAAGATTGGCACACCATGAAACACACACACACTCAGCTGTCTTGCTTGGCCTCATTTCACACTTGCCATTCTTCATGTGCTTCACAGCCGACTTGATGTCTGTTCAGTGTGAAGGCTCTGACACTCTGCCAGCCTTCTCTGTCTCTCTGCTGACACCCATCTACAGGACAGGCTCCGGCAGAACGGACACCACAACACATTTTAAAGACAATGTGCAGATCAATTAAACTCTTCCTACAAGAAATGAACTGTTAGGTTTCATAACCTTATTAAAGGGATAGTTCAGTATTTTTGAAGTGGGGTTGTATGAGCTCCACGTGGCCACAAAGGACATTAGATGCAGTAGAAAGTTCTCTCCTTTCCCTCAGTAAGACACAGTCTGTAAGAGTCTGTGACGAAGAAATAGCCGCTAACAGAAAAGTTCCGTACCAAGAACAAAGGGTATTTTCTCCGCCTACAAGAACTCAAATAAAAAAATAACGCCACAGTTTAAGAGTACACTACATATTAGTGGTTTAAGTACTTTAATATTTCGGAAATATAAAGTTTATCTGGACCTAAGCCAGCTAACATCATATATCTCTCCGCGAAGCGCTGCTGCAAGCTGCTGAATCACTCTGCCTCACTCTCAGCTGTAGTAAACATAGCAAGCTAACGGCTTCAGACGCCGGGTGTAGCTTCATGTAACTTTTATTAGGTATTGTAATTCTTTAGTTTTGACTCTAAGCGGTGTGAGGAAGAGACAATGCCAAAAATTAAAAATGGGACGATTATGACAACGCCGATGAAGTTCCATTCACTTTGGAGTCAAGAGGATACCTGATGAGCAGGAGTTCATAGAAGACGATGTATTGCTCAACCTAAAAAAAAGCAAGGGGACTCTTTTGCAGAAATTAGAAAACCTCTTGAAAAAAAAAATATATTTAGATATCACGTCAGAAACAACAATTCTGTAAAAAATGAATTAAACTCTCCACCAAATGTATTAATTTCAAAGCACCTCAATTTTAATTAATCCCACCCCCAAAGCTTAAGTGCAACTCATGCGTATAACTAAAAGTAAGTCACATCAAAACCAGGGAGATAACCTTAATCTTTAACCTTCCAAAAATGAAACAAAAATCTGAACCCAACGAAAAACCCTTTAATATCCACTTTTATTTACTTTTATATCAGCCTTTGTCCTTTTTTCCGTCTTTGGTGTGCGCCAACGCGCTGTCTGTCCTTCACTCTTATCCAGCAAAAAAAAAAAAAAAAACTTGTAATCCTCTCTGTATAATAAAGAAAAAAAATGTGCAATCGATCACTAGACCTCTGGTACCAGGTATATGCAACAAAAAAAGTTTGAAAACGATCTCACCCCATCCAGCGCCTGACGCCAGGTAAGATAATCCTTTGGTTCCTTTGGCACGTGCTCCAGCCTCCACACGGAGAAGACCAGCAGGGATCTTGTTTGGTATGTGTTTTATGCAACTGCTTGAATCTATGAATCAATTGTCCTTTGGTTTTAATTGATTGTATACAGCTCGTTTTTTACAATCAGGTCCTAAAACTCCTGGTCCGCCTGCTTCTTTGTTCACCTTCCCAGTCCTATGCCTCTCTGTCCCTTCCCCACCAACACTTCCTTCCTTTATCACCTCATCCATTTTCCTCAAATTATTTCATCCTTACCTAAATATTAATGTAAGACAGCAGGTGCCCATAAACCCTATATCCATACAGGAATTTTTTTTTTTTTTTTGGTAGGATCATAGAAAACCTTTTGTTTTACTTATACTTTTATCATCTTCCTTCACTGTATCATACTCCTATCATTTTTCTCTGTGACACTGTCACAACGAGCTGCTGAAGATTCCCAAAGATAAACTGGAAGAACGTCCCAAACCTGAAGGACCTAATGACAGTTTCTCTTCAAAGTAATTAATAATGATCTGTCATAAACAAACAAGCAGAGTAGAGGAGGCTGTTTATCAAAACAGCGCAGACTGCTTGTGTGTGCGCCTCTCTCTCACACATACACGCAACAATTACTGTGTATTAGCCTCTAATATATAGAGAAATGTATAGATATGTACACACAACCTGTCAGGTAACAGGTAACAAGAGATATATTCAGTATACGATGTAACCGCATGCCCTTGTTAAACTGAGGAATACGGTGAAACCTGAGTTCTCGACTCTCTCTCAGCTCTCGATGATGCACATCTGTTTCTGCATCAAGGGAAATAACCCAATCTCCAAAATATTTGTCATATAATGTGGTTTCAATCAGTCTACAACAGGCGTCTGAAGCCGCTAGCTTGTTGTCTGTTTAAAACAGTGAGTGAGGCGGAGTGATTTAGCGGAGGGATACATGACGTGAGTTGGCTTAGGTCCAGATAAACTTCATATTTCTGAAATGTTAATGCACTTAAAAATACTCATATGTAGCGTACTCTTAAACTGTGGTATTACTTTTTGATTTGAGTTCTTGTAGGCGGAGAAAATACCCTTTGTTTCCTGGTACAGTACTTTCCTGTGTAGCGGCTATTTCTCCGTCACAGACTCTTACAGACTGTGTCTTACTGAGGGAGAGGAGAGAACTTTCTACTGCAACTAATGTACTTAGTGACCATATGGAGCTCATACAACCCCACTTAAAAAAAACTGAAATATCCCTTTAAGTTAGTCATTCAATTAGTAATGTATCATTTACAGTTCTTTGTTAGCTTATATCAACTATGATGTACAATTTTACTTAGTTTCATTTCTTTAATTATATAATCAAGAAATAAAAAGAGGGAAAAACTTCAAATATAGTCAAGTTCTGCTGAAAAAAATCCCCTCTGTAAAATTAAAATACAGCAACAACTCGAGCTGATATTTTTAGATGCATCAGTCATAGAGAAAAGTTTTTAAAAAAGCGTATGAAAGGTTTCAGCGCTCAAGGACGCTCGCACAAAGCAGCAGTGGTCTCTGCTGTTTTTTTCAGACACGTCACAGAAAAGCGAACAGTGTGTCCGTCAAAGCTCTGACATGTCAATGGAGAGTGAGCGAGGGCACCACCGCGGGCCTTTGGGTGCTCTGTAATGACACCGTGTTTGCTGCTAACACTCCATTCAGGAGCACTGAGCCCTGCAAGGGAAGCTCGCTCACCACAGAGATGAATGGGTAATGTACAGAGAGAGAGAGCTTCAGCTGATGCCACATCATCGCCATCGTGTCACGACATCTCCTCTTTAGTCGTCATTCAAACTTCTTTTATGAGCACAGAGCAGCACATGGAGGTTTGACTCAATAAACAAATGAAAGGAATCTGCACCACGTGTCATGAACAGCACTATGACATTTTGGCCATGGCAGAGTATGGAAGAAAAAGTTATCAAAGGTGTAGTGTGTAGAAGCTGGCAGCGTTTCGCCGAACAGAAATGGTGAATATAGGATATCTTTCTATTTGTATGTAAAGTTTGTCAAAATAGGTGTACAATCATCCTCATAAAACTTTGGTTTTCTTTTAATTAAGTTAGAAAAAGCTTTTTATATCTATGAACCGCGGGTCACCCCTCTGTGGAGGCTGACATAACGATACGGCACGTTGTCTAAGGGTGGGTTTTGGGGACAAAAAGAGCTAAACGGGATTTTTTTTTAATATGAGTCTATTAGGGGTGGGAGAAAAAATAGATTCACAGAAGTATCCGGACTTTTGTTTGACGATTTTTAAAATGATTTTTTGGTTCAAAAATCTTTTTTTTTTTTCAAATTTAAATGCTTCATTTTAGTCTGTGTTAATAAGCCACTTTTAAATGCAATCCAGGTTTTTGAAAAGAGAGTATAAACAGCTGGTCAAAATATATTGCTGAATAAATCCTAAAAACGGACTCACATGTAATTTGTATTTTTCCTGATGTAGTCTGGAGGCATCATCAATGTTCATCTTTTTCGCTGGTTTAAAAAAGCTAACTAAGGATTGCAGAAATTGGTAATATCGGAGAACTGCAATTTAAATCGAATCGGCACCTAAAAAAATCGTAAAAAAAATTGAATCGGGAGAAAAGTGAATCGCTCCAGTCCTAGAGTCGATTACAGTTTACACAACCTATAATCATCATTTTTACTGACTTATGATCTACCAAAATAATAGTTACAAATTTGAATTAAAAAATCCTCACTTTGCAACTGTTGTAAATGATGCCCTGTTCACGATCCTTTTTGGTCTTCACCGGCCCTCGTCCTTAAGTGATGTGACGTTGAAGAAACTGACAGGCTGGATGCTGGTTTGGCGGAGTGGTTAGCACCCCACGTACTTACTTCTGTCGGTCCAGGTTCGAATCCCGCCTGTGATCAGTTTGCAGAGTGTCTTCCCCTGCTCTCTCTCCCCCTTTCACAAGCCTATCCACTGTCTCTCTCCTATCAATAAAGGCACAAAATGCCCAAAAAATACATTAAAAAAAAAAAAAAAAAAAGAAACTGACAGGCTCAGTCCAAAATCTGAAGACTAGATGACGCTACAATGCCAGTTTCTTTTAAGTAAAGTTTAAGGGAAGTTAGTGTTTGTTGTTTCCTCTGACGACGTGACCAGCTGATGGCGGAGGAATACATAACCTCTACGCCCCAACATACAAAAGTCCTAAACTCAGGGGCTTTATGAAGGAAACGTTAAATGCTTTAAAGAATCTTGCTGTAGCATATTGTCAAGCCAACATAGTTTGTTGAGTAGATTTAACCTATAAGTGGTTATTACGAGGCTTTCGGTGGCATCGTGCTGCCATGCACCCCTGGATATCTCCCCCAGGGACAAAGCCTGCTAGTTCCATTATTGGCACTCATATTTACTAGTGCATTGGCCCTCTAGCAACCCCACTTCAAAAAACCCAAACTAATCCTTTGGCATCTATTAAAATGAGTTTGATAATTTTAACCATAATCGAGCAGCAACTGTGGGAAACACACCAATATATCCTGTAAACTAACTATATTTCCCAGGCCTACTTCAGAGGGCACTGAATTAAGTACAGAAAGTTCACCAATGGGTGCAGGAGTGAGCCTTGAGTGCAGGAACCCCCCATCAAGCCACCCACGTCCTCCCCTGGGCCTTTTGCATCTCCCGTCCCTTCCCTCTTTTGGTTTCCGCCCACGCTTGGACCCATTAGGGCAATGGTGGGGAAACACGGATGCAGGGCGGAAGGGAAAGCTCTTAGCGGACATCATCAATGATGGAAGTCTAAGAGGAGGTAAGAAAGAAAGAAAAGGAATGACCGGAGGGGGGGAGAGGAGAGGAGAGCTCCTCGGTGATGGAAACAGGAGCTGACAGGAGGAGTAGCACTGGGGGGCTCCGCGCTCTGAAGCGAGCTAAACAGGGATGACTCTCACACGCACATTCACACTCCCAAACTCAGTGACTCATGTGTGCAGATTAAAGCGGCCCGAGAACATTCAAACACACTCACACAGCTTGGCACTTTTGCTCAGATGCACACACATGCAGACTCATTCACAAACACATTATTTATTTATTTATGGTTCATTTGACTGGGACATTTTCAACAAACTAAGAGCGGCCATCAAAGTGTCAAAGTGCCTATCGTAAATATGCACAAATCAACTTTTAAAGAGGATTTTACAAGAACAGAAGACTTAAACTACGAGTTAAGAGGTCTCTATGATTCTATTCCAGTCTTGTTCGCTCATTAGCATGTTCTTCATGTCTCCTCAACGACCTCTTAGTGCTTGGAAGGCACAATATTGTCTGTTTAATATCAGCCTTGGCAGAAAATAGCTTAAAAAGTTTAATATCTGTACCTGTAGGTATGAATATTTCTGCTAATATTTCTGCCATATTCATCCTTTATACTAGCTAAAATATCAGCACAATAGACCATTCTACCATGATGCTTAGTTAAGCAGTCAGCCGAAAAATATCTGAATTATTATCTGGGATAACAAATTCATATGTATCACTATATTGGATATTCACAAAATACCAATACTGTGTATCCATACTTTGCACAAGACAGAGTTTTGTCAAGGGTCAGCCAGACTTCTTCCCCAAATGCAGCTGGATTCCCACACTGTCATCAGGCAGGACCGGGGTGGACGGTAACAAAGTAGATTTACTTGAGTACTGTACTTCAGTAATGTTTTGTGCATCTGTACTTTAGATAGTATTATCCTTGTGTGCTTCCAACTCTACTACATTTCTATGAAGGGTCTTGTTACTCGTAACTTTTAAGTATAGCTCTGTCAGTGGATGACCATAATCGCGTTTCACACTGAAGTCGCTTTGTGTGTCCATAAATACCTCATTTTGGTCACTGTCACCTGTCGTCGTGGCTCGGTGACGTTACATCTGCTTGATTTTCACTACGATCATATCATATATCATATATTAGGATGTATAAAAGCTGACATTATTCCAACTGTATCCTTTTCACTCACAAGGCCTGTCACGATAATAAATTTTGCTGGACGATTATTGTCCAGAAAGTTATTGCTGATAAACGATATTATTGTCAATGTTATTTTGAAACATCATTTTTTCATTAATGTAATTATATGTCATAATAAATTGAGTACATCATATCAAAAGCAATGAACTTTAATTTCTGAAGAGTATTTAACTGTAATTGGAAGGTCAAGACTTTTTAAATAAAATAAATGTAACAACATAATAAATTAAACAAAAAAAAGAGGATTTGTCTACACTACTTTCAAACAAATTAGACATATCGGCTCGTCGGTGTTCATGGGCTCACACCTTGTTTATTCTGTTTAAAACCAATATACTCCCACACTTGGGCTGTGGCATTCAGCTTTGGAACCGTAGCTTTCAGGCCATCATTCATATTAGTGTTTGTTTCCTCGTTACTCCTCACGGCGCTCGCTTCAGCTCTCTCTGTGTGTACACGTGAGCGGCCCCGCCTCCCCCTCAAAGATCGAGCGAATGACAGATGGATTACTAACCTTAACCCTGCTCATTCCTCTATAGAACAAATGCACCCAGGCATTGAGAAAGATGAACGGAGTAAGCCATCTTCTCACCCAGCCTGTTTGGTAAAAAGAGAGGAGGAAAACAAACATGCATGCACGTCAATTTATCGAGGCCGGCAAACTTACCGAGGACATTTTTATTTATCATTCGGTTAATTGATTTATTGATTATCGCGACAGGTCAATCACTCACCTAAAACCAAAAAACACTGCAGCTGATGCCCTGCAGCAGCATCCTCTGTGAGTTTTCTGTGGTTCATCAAGGTGGAACTAATGTCCCCTCTAACTAGCTAACACAGACATAGATTGTTACTCTGTAGTCTGGAATAAAACTTTCTGTCACGGGTACCATCACACACACATTGCTGATTGGCTGTTACCACACAGCCACACATGACATCGCCTGAAAGGATCAACTTCTTCAACTTTGGCAATGCGCAACAAGCAAAGTAATCGCCTTGAACGCAGCCAACACATTGTCGAAGAGTTAACCCTGCCCCTTCGTGGCTGTACAATGACTTTGAAGAGAGAGTGATAGCGGATGACGCTCAAGTTGCGTTCGGTATGTAGTCACCTTTTGTCACCCTGGTTTGCTCATCTGATCCAGCTAAAATTTGGCGTAAAGCTGGAGGAGACATGAATAATGAAAAGTTATCAAGATCTTGCATGAAACTCAAAGACTGTGGTTGTGCAAGCACCAAAGTTTGCATGTTTTGTACCTTCACGTTAGGTATCTTTCATAATGCAGAGTTGTCAAGGTCCAGTCCTAGTAGGACTCTTGAGATAAAACAATGAACAGATGTGAAAGAATCACAGCATTTAAAGGCAGATGAGTGTGCAGCTATTGTCGCACCACTTATACTCTATGAATAGCAATGGGAGGCACTTTGAAGTGATGGCTGTGCTTGAATGAATCAGGAGCTCTGTGTGTGCATTTATAATTTTAGTACATTTCATTTATCTGAAGTACTAACAGGGCAGGCAGAGCCCTGAGCATGTGCTTCTATTTTGGGTGAGTCTAAAAATAATATTTATGTATTAAATGTGTGTGACACCAGGGTGCAGCGAGTTAGTCAGTGAGTTAAATGGGCAGGCACAGCTCCAGAGAGTCTATTATTAGAGCTGCGGCTGCGGCGGCTGCTGCTCTCCGGTTGGGGCCCCCCTCGAGGGCCAGTGTACCGGCACGTGGATCCCTGCTCCCCCCCACCCCACCCATCTCTGTGATCTCAATTCCTCTCCATCTCTCTCGCTCTCTCCCTCTCTCTGATCTCCCGGGGGTCTCTCCATTCAGGCATGCTCTGCTGATTCATGTGGAGAGGAAGGAGAGCTCCTCCGAAAAGAGGAGAAAGATGCAGAAAGGATGAGAGAGAGATGGAGCTGTGACTGAGGGACCCTGCTGAGGTCTGCACAGCAGGGAGAGAAGAATACTCTGGTGTGGAGAGAAAAGGTTTAGGATAAAGTGCATTTAAGGTGTTCAACTGTTTCTTACTTGTATTAATTATTGATGATATTTACATAGAATTGGATGTTTAAAAGCTATTTATCATCTTTAGTGTAGGTTGATGCCTGAGTTAAGGCAACATAGTGAGTTTTTACAATATTCAACAATGATAGGCCATATGGTTGTACAGTCTCACTTATTCTGATACTGATTATGTTGATTAAAAACACACACTAGGTCTAATGCTCAGTAAAAAGTTTGTTACACCAAACTGCTAAAACACAGATTTTAGTAACTGTGTTTGTCCATTTTCAGGTCAGAAATACCTATATACTCACTTTAATTTCACATTTATTTAATAAGTCCAGATGAATATCTTATTGAAAGACATATAACCTACAATATGGTATGTACTGCTTGTATCAATCAGATAATATCTGCAAATGCAAAAAGACTAATTTAACTCCTTCAGATCCTAAATTCTGATTTAACAACTACATAAATGATTACATCCTGTTTTTAGGACATTTTATAAGTAGGTTTGTCTTGTCTCATTAGTATATGTTTTAAGATAAGGTAGGATAGAACTTTATTAATCCCATGAGAGGTACAAAAGAACACAGGACATCAAAAAGTAAAAAAGTAAAAAGCAAGTAGTATATATAGGAAAATATATGAATACATGCATTAACAAATCTATAATAAATAATACAAATAAAAAATAAAAATATAAAAATGGCTACTGACTAGCTACTATTACCACTGCTCCTTCCCATCTGCTGTTTTCCTGTTAAACTCCTCCCCGGACGAGGAGTTGTACATTGTTGTACATGTTTTTACAGATTACAAGCAGACTTTATTTTTTGGTCATATAAGTTGAAGATGGACATATCATGCAATTTTGGTTATCAATAAGTCTAGTGTGGTTTTATACTTGAAATAGAACAAATAACCTTCCTTAGATTTGAGTTTCTGTGATGCAGCAAACATAAATAAGCTAGCCAAAAGACAATCTATTAAAATGCTGAAGCTGTGTCTAAGAGTGGCATTTCACTTAACAGAGTCAAATGATGCAAATATATGTTTGATATCAAAGAAACAAAAATTCTAAAAAACTAATAAAATAAAATGTTCATTTATGATTGCTATTACCAAACTTTGCAGATAAACTCCTGAACACTGCCTAAAAGCACACATTTGGGAGCAACATTTGGGGAAAAAAATGCATGAAACTGGCAAGGAAAAGAAGTAAGCCAGTTCTTAGGAAGGGGGACACCGACAGGCACCACACAACGTAAAATTTAAGAGTGGACTAACCATTTATACACAATTCATATTCAAACTTTGAGAAAACATGTAAAAAAACATTTCAGCAGCATCAATGAAAGAGTTGAGGATCACTGCAGAACATAAAAGTGAATATGAAGCAGTGTCACTAGATGCACAATGATTATACCAGACAAAAAGCTGCAGAGTTTTAGCTCTGTATCTAGCAGCAGCATGAGAAGACTGCATATGTGGCAGATCAAGTGATGATCATTTAAGAGGAAATAGTCTTCAGAATTTAGATGATGTTCACTGGAAACAACGCTTAAACTTGTCCTGTAACAGCAGTTGTTTCTGTCCATCCTGTCAAGTCTCCCTTTTCTTAATTTAAGTCCGGGTGATGAAGAAGTGTGAACTTTTGGTACTGCCCACTATTAAGCTACATTCACATACTGATATTTAAACCAACTTCTGAGTAGGGACATGTTAAGCCACATCA
Source organism: Scarus forsteni (assembly GCA_036419115.1). NCBI lineage: Eukaryota > Metazoa > Chordata > Actinopteri > Labriformes > Labridae > Scarus > Scarus forsteni. The sequence goes on from JAZDUH010000459.1 coordinate 6,100,795, forward strand.
GGGCAAGTCAGGCCACAGAGAAAGTTAAAGTCAGTTTTGGCCATGCTGCGGTTGATGAGGAATGTCAATAAATTTTACAAAGAAGGCATGCCTAAAAATGTCCGACACTGGATCCAACATGCTTCAAAGCTCCAGCATGAAAAGAGTCAGTACCACATACTTGAGCCATCGTTATCAACAAATTGATCAGTTGGATCTTATGTGAATGACAACAAAACCTAATGTCATGTGAATGACAACAAAACCTAACGTCCTGTCAGCGCCACCACACGGACAGCACTTAGGGATGTTTACCGTGGACCGGTACTTTCATGTACCAGTCCCTAATTGGGTCGGTACCCGAATACCATTAAGAATCTGGAAAAACGGTACTGTTATCGGTACTTAAACGTCTCTTCAACTGTCACGTAGTTATGACACTACCGACGTCAGGCTCAAGCATGTCGGTGAGGGCTAAGCGCTCGAAAGTTTGGGCACACTTTAGCAAGGATAATGAAAACTCAGCCCGATGCAATCTTTGTCAGAGAGAAGTTGCGTCCAAGGGGGAAATACTAGCTACATCACCAAACACTTGGAGCACGCACATAGCATAAAGCTAAAGGATTGCAGGCTGTTTGATTGCTATAGCAACACGAATAGAGTTAGCAGCCCAGCTAACACTTAAGACTGCAGCACCGACAGAGACTCTATTATCCACTCATTCGGTAAAAACCCTGCCGAAAACAACACAGTCACACGGGACTAAACTCTTGACGAAGCGCCGCTGCACTCGGACGTGTAACTTGGATGAAAAGCTGACGGCACAGCTCTCCTCATGTGATTCGGAGATGTTAATGTGGAAACTCTTTGTTTACTGAGGTCAAGAGAGCACCGGATGTGACTGACGTTCAAGCTGCGCTCACAGCGCCCCCCGTTGTATGAAACGGTCAATTGCTCCAGGCTCCCTGATGTGGTGCTACACTCTATATTTTACATTCGAATATTTATTTATTTACTTATTTACTATTCCGTTACAGATATTTATCCCCATATTCGAACAGTTATTCGAATATAAAGTGAGAGCCCTAGTAGTCATCATTACAGCTTCTTTTTCTTTCTCGTTTGTTTGCTTGTTTCTGTTGATGTATGTACTACAGCTGCAAAACAAATTTCCCCTCGGGGACAATAAAGATTTTCTAATCTAATCTAATCAGCATGGATTTTAGCACCACAAGATATATGGGTCTGTCTGTACATGCCATCTGTTGGGCGGCATGAAGGGGTATTGCCATCTCCTCAGCTTTCTTTTTGCCTCTGAGAAGCATTTGTAATGCATTACTTCTAATCTGTTGAAGCTTTATCATTACCTTGTGGTAATAAAAAAAAGGGTTGAATCTTTTAATATCTTGAGAAGTCTTTAATTTTTACACCAAATTATGTGTTGTAGTATCAATAACAGTATTGATAAGTATCGATACCGATAAGGGGTATCGGTATCTGTATCGGTATTGATAAAATCCTAATGATATACATCCCTAATAGCACTTTAATTTTTTTATACTGTCCAGTATTAAGCTGCATTCACACACTGACATTTTTGCCATGGAGCTGTACCCAGTTAAGTCAGTCAATGTTAGTTGGGGAATGCTGATGTCTACCGAGTACACTAACAAATTTTATAAAGAAAGCATGCTTAAAATTTTATGTTTGATCCAACCCACTTGTATATGCCAGCAAGAGTTGCCATCTGCTTATCTTCACTACCCTCAGTTATAGCAGTACTCATCTTTGTTGGTAAATGTTGGGTCCTGCCCGCCCATTTGCTCCTGTTGGACAAATTGAGGTGCCTTTTTTTTTTACCAGAATCACACAAAAGCCTCGTAAAACTAACACCAGGCAAGGCAAGTGAATGCAACATACAAGCCAGAAGAGATAAAATGCTCACATCATTAAAAAAAAAAAAAAACTTTTACATGTCCACTGAATGACCTTCTTATCTTTGAATATTTCATAAGTCATTGTCCCTGACTGTCTCCCTTGCATGCTTAAAGTCAGCTCCACCTCCTCCCTTCCTCTGCCCATTCATCCACATTCCTCCATGTTAACATCAGAACATTTGTAGTTATGAATGGCTGTTCTGACGGCCCGTGTTTACTGCAGCCCTGGACCAAAACTACTTATCTGACTTGGCCATCCTGACTCTAAATGACTTCCACTTGGCCTGGTCCATTCATGGCTTTTCCTCCCACACAGCAGCCAAAGGCACAGGAGGAGACGCTGAGAGAAATAGGGCAGCACGCTACGGAAACATTACAGGACTGTGACTTACGAGGACTATTTTCAATTGTTTAGGGGGGATAACAGAGGAAGAGGGTAATAACGTGCTTTTGTTGCTAAATTCATTTTATAGAAAGCATAAACAAGAAGGCAGCATCTACAAAAAGATGTTTGCTTGAACTTTGCCTTTTGTCCCTTAACTCTGCCCAAAACATGAAAAAACTGCATAACTTAAACTCTGGTTTCAAAAATCCATGTCTCAAAAATAAGTATTACGGCATTCAACATTTCAGTTCAAACTAATGTCTCAGATAAGCACTTGGAGAGCGCAGACCTCCGCCAGCACCACAGTCCTCACTCATATTGTGATTTTTACCATAAATATTAGTCCTACCTTTACTTCATGTAAATATTTAGATTCCTTGACCATAAAAACATACCATTAGCAATTGGTTTCATAATGATATCTATTTTAGTTCAGTAGTTATTCATGAAAATCACATTTTTCGCCATGGCGGATCCAGACACTGATCCGGATCAACACCAAAATTGAATCAGTTCTTCCTTTTCCCATGCTGAACATTTCCTGAAAATTTCATCAAAATCCATCCATTACCTTTTGAGTTATTTTGTTCACAGACGGACGGACAGACAGACAGACAAACAGACTCTCCCCAAAACATAACCTCCTTGGCGGAGGTAATCATTATTGACCCAAGCATGTTGGGCTTATGACTTTAAAGATACAATTATTTACCTGCTTTTTGGCACATTTGGCCATGAGATTTACACCAAAACAAACCAAGAGTCTACTCACATTTGGTTCTGGTTAGACTTTACTTTTGCCCCCTGCCTACAGTCATGACAGAAAAGAGAACAAGGGGTCAAAGCAGGGAAAGACGTGCAGGTGCAAATGTTTCATCTGCCTAACTGTGACCCCAAAGGTGCTTACATACCGCACGCTACTTGTACTACTTCAGCGACCACTCTCCGTGCAAAGTCAATGCACAGCCGCGATGGGGCAGGGCTAACCCTCCCGCGATGCGTTTGTGCTTACAAGACTACCACTTCACTCATCCATGATGTCAAAGTTAAAAGAAAGTTGATCTTTTCAGGCGATGTCGTGTGGCTGTGCAGCAACAGCCAATCAGCGGTGTGTGCACGTGTGACTGTACCCTAGACAGACAGTTATTCATCCGGACTACAGTTATTCATCTGGACTACAGAGGAATAATCCATGTCTGTGTGAGAAACATTAGTCAGTGAGGACATTAGTTCCGCCTAGACGGGAAACTCTCAGATAACACTGCTGCAGAGCATCAGCTGCAGTGTTTTGTGGTTGATAAGTGAATGAAAAGGATACAGCTGGAATAGTGTCCGCTTATATATTCTGTTATATGATATATGATATGATCGCGGTGAAACTTGAGCGGACGTGACGTCACCGAGCGACGGCAACGGTGACCAAAATTAGGTATTTATGGACGCACAACGATACATCAGTGGGACACGCGATTTTTGGTAGCTGGGTCGCTTGCGGTGTGAACGCAGCATAAGAGTGACCATCTCGGCCCTGTACCCATAGAAAGCATTTTGGAGTGCATGGGCGGCACCCTTGACCTCAACCCTAGAGCATCTCTAACCAGCATCCATTGCTGCTACGTTCAAGGGTGAGGATGAATAACAGGGGCCCAAAACTATCATGATATGGACCATATCAAAATATATCTATTTTTAAAATAATACTGAAATACAGGTACGTGTTTTTTTAATTCTGGAGGTAACAATATTCTAGGTGATGGATGGATGGATTAGTTGATGGATGCTAGCACGGATGAACTGATGGAGAAAGAATGAATGATGGATGGAAGAATCGACACATGGAGGAAAAGCTGGATGAACTTAAAAACGAATGCATGCATGTATGGATGAATGAACTGATGGATAAATAGACAGACTGAAAGATGGATGGATGAATGGAAAGACTAAATGATGGATGGATGAATGGATTGGTGGATAAATAGACTCAAAGACGGATGGATAAATGGATAGGTGGATGAATGGACAGACTGAGTGATGGATGGATGGATGGATGGATGACGGATGGATGAATGTATAGACGAAATGATAGATGGATGAATGAATTGAAGGATAAATAGATAGACTGACTGATGGAAGGACGAATGGATTGAAAGATAAATGATAGACTAAATGATTGATGGATGAATGGATTGTTGGATAAATAGACTAAATGGCGGATGGACGAATGGTGAATGAATGATAGACAAAATGATGGATGGATGAATGGGTATACGGATAAATAGACTCAACAATGAATGGACAGGTGAAATGGACTGAATGAATACATAAACTAATGGAAGGAGAGAAAGATGATGGATAAATGGATGGATGAATAGAAGAGTATTGATTGATAAGAAAAAGTTAGACATGTGGATGGTAGAATAGATACATTGATGGTCCGATTGATGGATGCATGCATGGAAAGAATGGTGGATGAATACATTTACAGACTGAACTGGTTAAATGGACAGAAAAAATTAATGGATAAAAAAGCAATGTTTGGATAGAAAGACTGATGGATGAAGAGATGAACAAGATTAGATGAATGAATGCACTAATGGAGGACAGATGGATGGGTGAGTGGATGGATAAATGGATGGATGGTTAGATGGATGAAAAAATGCAAGGAAATGGATTAGATTGGTGAGATCTAAAGGTAAACAGATCAATGATGGATACAAATAATGAATGGATGAATGGAAGGACAGACAATTGGATGGACAGATGGATTGAATATTGAATGAAACATGTACTGAGTGAAGGACAGACGGATGGACAATCCAGACTTAAAACCCACCTGTTCAGGACTGCATACCCCACTTGACAATAACATACCTGTCATTATATGTTGTGCTTTGCTATTGTTGATTTTATCATTATTGTTGATATTATTGTTATTGTGGATTTTACTGTTGTTGTTTTAACCTTGTACAGCGTCCTTGAATGTCGTGAAAGGTGCTTTTAAATAAAACATATTATTATTATTATTATTATTATTATTATTATTATCATTATGAACAAATAGAAGGATGAACAGGATTGGACAGGACGACGGATGAAAACAAATTCCAATAAAAGGATTTTTCTCATTTGACCATTTTCTTATTTAAGCTATTGACTCTCTAACTTTGAGTTCCTCATGTTGTGTAAAGAGCCAGGCTGTTGGTGATGAGGACTAAATCTATGAAGCTGCAGCTCTGTGGTTTTCTTGGCACCAAATGTTGCCCCTCCCTCTCTTGAATGCAGGAGGCACGTTTGCAACCTCACATGGAAGCTGCTCACAGAGAGAAACCAAACGTCACACCTGCTGCATATCAACACATCTGCTTCAACTTATCATTTATAATCCAGAAAATGAAATCGGATCATTTAGGACAAGACATTCTTAACAGAAATCAAACATGTTTTGCATGTTGACACCGTTTTCCTGAAACCTGTGCATTAAGATCCACCTCCATAAATCTCCTGTCTCTACACGCTGATCCAGGATCAGCAGTCGTGGAGTAAGCGGATAGCGCTAATTCACATCCAGGATTTTAAATTGCAACATATCGCAAATGTGGCTGCTGCTCAGGTTCAAGGCCAGGTCACTGCCCTGCAGCCTAAGAAGGGCTCTGCTGAGTGACCATAAAAACTACGCAGGGAAATGAGCCGGAAAACACGACGTGGCACTCACATGGTGGACGGGGAAAGGAAATCAGGCTGCTGAAAACGGTGAAGGCTCATGTTTGTTATGGTGAAGTGCCATAACAAACATCATGTCTCTGCTGTTCTGATAATAGTTCTGTTTCAGTTGTAGCTGTTTTACACAATACTAACAAAATCTGAAAGTCATATAAGCCAAAAAAGGCTGTTACTTGATCAAAAAGCCTGGAAAAGTAAGCTTGAGATGAAAAAAGTTAGAATAAACAGGAGACACTTCTTAGAATAAAAGTGTTTAAAGTGTGCGTTTGAACCTATAAATGACTTTGAGCTGTTCTGCAGCTTCAAAATAAGAAATATTTACAATATATGATAACAGAACCTGGTATGTTATTTATTATCTATGCAGTGATAAGCAGGACATTTAGATAGAAATACATGGAGCAACTTCACAAGAGTATGACCCTACTGACAATATTCTTTATTCTACAATTAAGTGGATGTGCTGTTGTTCCCGGGTAGATGTCAATGCCACTGAGGCATGATGGGAAACTTTTAAACAGTCTGCACTGCCACCTGCTGGTGATGGGCACTACATGAGTCATATATTTCACATAAAGCCTTTGGGGAGAAACAATTTAATTCCTTAAAAACATTAGCATAAAAAAACAGGATATTCAAGCTTTTCAGTTATTAAATAGTAATATTTTTAGTTGAATTAGCATTAATTATAATGTTTTTAATTGTTTAGGATCCATGATATCATTGGTCTAATATCGATATTGGAAAATTGCTGCCTCAAAAGTTAAATTGCAATGATGACAAGACTGAGAATTTCTGCTGATTTTACTGCAGGTAGAGTTTTTGGCATATTCATTTTAATTAAAAAGATCAATATCCAAGAGACAGGGCCTATTATCTATCATTAAAGGCGACATTAGGACTCTGCTACCCATGAGCACACGCGCCGACTGTCGTAATGCTGCATGCCAGTAACCTCGGAACTGGGAGTGACATCATCTCCGACTTATCGGCGTTCCAGTTGTAGTCTGAAAAACACGTGCCGATCTACCAGGCTATTGTTGGCTGTTGTTAACACGCCCTGCATTGTTGTTAACAAATATCACATGAAGAATGTGATTATCACTATGGCAGCATCTTTGTAAATATAAGTCTAACAATACGATGTATACAGCTGATCTAGAGCGACACACCCCAGTCAGAAGTGCAAATAAGACGTGTCCGAATAATATAAATTTGCTCTAGTTTTAATTGTCTTGTTCCTGAAGTTGAGTATCCAGGCCAGTCCAGCCCTGTCCGACACAACCTGAAGGCGAAGGAATAGCATTTATAGATAGTCTATTGTGATGCTATAAAACTCATCTTAAAGTGTGTATTTCGATCTGGCATATATCTAAAAGTGAGACTTTTTTGTAATTACTTAGAAACTCCTCACAGTCCCTTTAATTTGATAACTCTCCATTTGTTGCTCTAATCGTGTAAATCCACCCGTACATGCATTTGCACTGAAAGTGTTGTTTTTCTTTAATAAAAAAGAAACTCAAAAACGTTTCACATCTGACCATGAGAGCACTCGTCTTTGGCACATACTTCACAGTCAGTCAAAACATTCAACATGGTGACCTGCTTGACTCAGTGTTTTAACCACAGCAGCTGGTTTAACTTAGCAAAAGTCATAAAGATGATGAGGATTGTGAACTTAAAGATGATATGTGGATGAAGAAGGTGTTGAAGCTGCAGTATGATGACAGTGAGAATGAAATAAGCTCCTTCAGTTGTGATCAGTCGCTCAACAAACTGCTGTGGTTCAGTTTCAGCTCCTGATTTAAACAGTTAAACTCTCAAAAAACTCTTCTATTTCACCAAATCAGACAAACTCATTTAGTTTCTATTTAATTAAAATGAGCACCAAGTCATCACCACTGGATTTCGAGCCCTTTTTGACTCCGATGTCCTGAATTATTAAAATGTTCACCAGTGCAGCACATCTATAAAACCACCTGACATAGAAATGAGAAAACAGAGATGGTTCGGAAATATTTCAAAGATTAAAACAGAAAATGTTATTGCTATGTACACATATTTTAAACAGGAATGAAGAATTTTAAACTGAATCCAGTTTTTTACACCCAAATTTGAGTCACCCTCCGGGGTTCCTGCTGTTTTCTTGTAAAACAGTAAATTTGAAAATTCATGGACAACAAAAACAATAAAAATTTATCATCAAAAATATCATTTCTGTCAAAGAGATTCTACATACTGGTTTATCAACCTTTAGAGAAGCATGAAAGATTATTTCTGTAACTTCCAATGCTGTTAATTTAGGGTAGATGTGGCATTAAGCTTTCACTGGATGGTGGTGTAATAAATCTGTTAAGCACTGAAAATATGCTCCATTGTTAAAGTGAATAATATTGTGCAATATTTGCAGTTTTGTCTCATTTATTGGCATGGCTCTCTGTGTATAAAGGCCGTCTCACAGTTTCCACCTTGAATTGCTGTTTCTCTTTTGACATTAATCAAGAGTCATGATGTAACATTCACGGTGTGATCTGGTTGTTTCCCACTCTCGTTTATGCCGTTTTAATTCAACACATTAAACGTGATCTTACCGTGGTGCTGTGAGAAGCTTCGCCCAGCTCAATGACATGAGGATCAGTGGACTGAGTGTCTGCTACTGTTTGACTGATCTGAAATATAAAATAATAAAAATAAAAATGATTACAGTTTTACATTAGTCTGTGTATTTTAAGTTATTTTTGTGGTATTGCTGGTTTTAAGGTGTTTCTGCACTCAACAAACATCTGATCAATTTGCTTTTTAAAGATATTGAGCAGAAATTAAAGAGAAATTTAAATAATGATTTTCTTAACAACTCAGACTTTTGTTTGCTTGTTTCTGCGTAATTTAGTGTCAAACACATTTTGCATGAGAAAACTTCCCCATAGCTTTAACAAAATATTTTTTAGAGATCCAGTAGGATACAATAACTTTAAATACTGATGCTTCTTTACTTTATTTGATTTGGATATACATTAAAGAACAAAATCCATGTTACCAATGTAACATGCAGATCACTTACTGAAGAATAGAAGTGAGATTCGGACGTTTTAAAGGCTATAAAAGACTTAAATGATATAAACAGATAATATTTGAGATCCTAAGGGGGTGAATATTCTTTTTTTATTTATAATTGAATTCCTTAACTTGAGCTCATCCCTCTCCGTGAAGTTTTAATAAGACTGTAGGTTTGGTTGCTGATGTAAAAACTCTTTAAATGCCTGACCTGAATGGCTCTGGGCTGCTGGCGGTGGAGGTGAGGTCCTCTGGGGTGGATGTCAGTCAGGTGGGGTGCTGGATCAGGGGTGGACCTCCTGCTGTGCTGCTGCAGAATCTCCTGGTAAGACTTGGTGTCAAAGTTTGTCCTCCACATCAGCACCTTAGGATTAAGGGAGCACAGACACTTGGTAGAGTCGATGTTTGTCCTTAAAGTATAAAGTTATTCAGAGTGTGGGGGATTGTATAGTTATTATTTTATCATGAATGAACCTGACAGTCAGCTCCACCAGAGGCAAACAGATCTCCAGTCCTGGAAAAGGCCACAGTGATGACAGCACCCTGAAAGAAATTCAACAATATCAGAGATTTAAAAACCAGGGCTAAATAAACTAACCTGACAAGCCCGAGGGACAGCTCCATATATCTGCCACAGAAATATTTCACTAGTCCATCTGGGTAGGAGCCCTTTGAATTAGTTTTCAGGGGCAGAATGTTAAAAAAAAACACAAGCTTGTGATTGGACAATCGTTTGGCTCATCACATTCATCACAGACCAATCCACATCAAGCACGGTTGCCTCCTGTAATGTAGCATACATAGCGGCTAATGTAGCGGCTAATGGCTAACAACTTAAAAACAGTTCATGGACATTAGCCATAGCAGCTAACTTAGCCGCTAACAGCTAACAGCCTTTTACCATCGTCTTACACTAAGTTGTAGCACACAGATGATTCATGTAACACTTATATGTGACATGAACCTCGTCAAAGACAATCCCTACAAGTAAACTTCTGAGGAGGGCAGATTTTGCCAAGTTTTACTGGGTAGCCATGAGGACAACAGGCTAATCGGCATGTCCGTTCTCGACTTCTGGTTATCATGCTGCGTTCCAGGCGACCCGTAACTCGTATATTTCCCAGTTGAAACCTCCGAGTTTTGACCTGAAAGCGTTCCAGGCAATTTATGACTTCGGTTTGAGCGCAAGGAATTCTGGTATGTAAATTAACCAACATGTCAGGCATTATAAGATTTATGATTTATCACTTAACTCATTTGAGTGAAACAGAAGCGGGGAAACGGCGCCTAATGTAGCAGAAGCTTATACTTTACGGTGTTTGTCATTATTAAGAGGCTGCCTTATTGGTTAGGCAGTGATGCGACGCCACAAGTCGTAACTCGGAGTACATCGATCTGGTAAGTGTTCACGGGTTACAGGTGGGAAAAACACGAGTTACGGGTTGCCTTGAACGCAGCATCAACTTCCGGTTGTTGTCACGTCCACATTCTGCTGCTCACGCCTCTCTTCCCTAATTGGGCCATCAAGAATTCAGCCGAGTGAATTCGTTGGACAACGGAGGCTGGCAAGACGGACCTGCAGGATTTCAGTATCAGGCAGGTCTGTCTGCTCTGCAAGACTATAAATAAACAGCAGTAATTTCTTTTCTACTTTATTTCTAAAGGTCTGCTCAGTCTGTGGCATCTGTCTCAGGCACCATGCCGGTGTTATGGTTTGATTGGTGACTGTGTGAACGGGTGACTTTCAGCCTCTGTGGTTTTCACAGTGAAGACAGGTTTTAAAGATGCACCATGTCCAAACAAACGCCTTTTAGTGAGGGTTTTTACACAGACGCATCTTTAATGGACATTTGACATCATCCATCCATCATCTACACCACTTATCAGGGAGAGGACCAGTTACTAGGGCGGAGCAATATTTTATTATTTATTTTTGTTATATTTTAAAATTCTTCTTCTTATTTTATGTTACGATATATTTTATTTTGCACTTTAACCTAACCTCCAGTGTTTTCTCATTTTTAAACCTTTAAGATGGCGTTTCCTCAGAATGTACAGGCTACAGCAGTGTGCTTTATTATTGTCTTTTATTTATGATGCCTTTTAAAAACAAAGTGTATGGATTGCGGTGCGGGTGGGTTCAAGGGCTGGGTGGAGTGGGTTTGGGTCATAAATCCTTTTTAATTTTAATTTTAATTCATCTGTCTGTTTGTAAAGCACTTTGTGCTACATTTTTTGCATTAAACGTGCTATATAAAAAAAACTGATTGATTGATTTGTTATAATTATATACAAGCTAATGCTAACATTTATCCAAAGATGTATTATGTTAGGGCAGATCAGTTCAAAAATGTTTGTTCAACAGGTCAAATGTGTCATAAATCGTTCAGGTGCAGTCTCGGTTAGACAGGACTGTGGTTTCAGTTGGAAGGGCTGGGGGCCAGTTTCTCAATTCTACATCCTGTAGTTTTGTGAAACTGCGAGAACTTTCGTTGAACTCTTGGTTGAACTTCTGCCTTAAGTCTGACCTTTATCTGGCCATTATGTTTATCTTTCTTGACAGACATAGCTTATGAAACCAGACATGATCTTAACACGCGACAAGTTGGTACTGCCCAAATTCTGATGTGTATAAGATCTTGTGTATGCTATTGTTCAATGCTCTTTGTCTGTACATCCCTGGTGAGGTGCAGAACTGAGCCCTCAGCTGAGTATTTTTATTATTTTTCGTATTGTCTCACATATTGTCGATAAATGGTTGGCTAACCGATCTAATCTGGACTTGTGCCTTCTTCCAAACTGGACATGAACTTTCAACAGATCGACTGAATATATCGATTAAATCAGTTAATTCAAGTTTATTTTTTGCATATTTCGAAAACAAAAATCAAGATTCTTCTCCTCGATGTACCCTAACTCACTTATGGCAGTATTCAAAATTTAGTAGGCCCTACCATTTTTGTGCAAATGCATCTTTTAGGCATTTATTTGTTTTCTTTTTAACCACATTAAATACAGAGCCAAGAGTTCCATGTTAATATAATGTGAAATAGTAGCAACTGTCAGTGTTTATGCAGACAAGCCAGCCTACGTCCTGACCACACAATTAACATTTTAAAACAAAATTAAAGCAAAAAATTTAATTATAAAAGGAAAATTCATTTCAGTTGAGATATATTTCAATAAAACTAAGGGAAAAAAATCATGAATTGAGTGTGGAAAAAAATCAGCGATTTTATTTTCAGGTCATATGGCCCAATCCTAGCAGCGACTAGCAGATCAGGCTGACAACTGACGCTCACCCAAACTGAAGGGCAATTTAGATTAACCAGTGAACCAAATGAGCTTGTTTTTGGTCTGAGATGAAGCCAGAGAATAGGGCTGGGCGATACGGCCTAGAAATAAAATCCCTGATTTTTTTCAACAACACTCAATTTACGATTTTAATCAATTTTTCCCTCCCTAAAAGAAACAAAACTCCCAGTGACATAAAAATGAAACAAATCAGAGACTTGATTTATAAACCTGACATTAAAGTCCTCCAAAGGGCTCAAATCAAACTAACCCTCGACCCTAAGCCATGCTGTGAGACTGACTGTGTGTCTTGTGACGTGTGCCGTTTGAGAGTGAGCTGAGTTGAGCTGCAGCGCCACCTTGTGTCCATGGAGAGTGTATATGAGGCGTCCCTCCAGCAGGTCCAGGATCTTCACCGTGCTGTCACTGGAGCCGCTGATCAAATAGTTGTTGGACGGATGGAAGGAGAAGCTGTTGATCCCTGCACTGTGGACTGATGCAAGGAGGGAAAATGGTTAAAAATGCAATTTCTCCCAGAAAAGAAACAAAAAATATCAAGATTTGACAACATTCAAAACAGGGGAGGTTACTTCTTATGCAAAAATTAGATACCAATGAGAACGACATTCTCATCTTTGGACAGGGGAGTTTGAGGTACCTTGATAATGCTGAATCAGCTTGTTGGTCCGTAGATCCCAGAGTTTGAGTGAACTGTTCGCTCCTGAGGATGCAATGCAGGTGCCGCTTGAGTTGAAATCAACAAAAGTTGCTGATCTGAAAAAAAAAAAAGTAGAAGCTGGTTGGCTGCATCAGATTTTCATTCTGCTTTACATACCCTCACTGTCGGGCCAAAGCATCTAACATCCAAATCGCTGCTTTTCTGAATGTACAGTTTGTCATAATTAGAAATTTTATTTTGTACTTTTTTTAAGTTTATATAAACCCAAGCAACAAAGTGGAAGGTGATTGATAGCACTGTTTTATCAAAGAGGAAAACCATAAAAAACAGAGATAGGAGTTTTGACATTGAGAATGTAACACAAGGTAATGCTGTGTGTCAATGAGATGAAGATGTGATGAATGGCCTGGCAGCTTCACTGTGCCTCATGCAGTGAGGCTGTGGTGCGTCCTGTTGCCTTTTCCTGCACATCATTTCCATATCCCTCTTCCTTATTTCCCACTGGCAAATAAAATAGAGGTGGAGAACTTCTTTCCAAAAAAGTGACGAATTTATTCGACCACCTTCCTGCTTCAGAAATAAAAAATATATGCTTAAAAATGAAAATTGTCTTTTTATTGCACAACATTTTGAACAGGAGTGAAGAAATTCAAAAAAACAACTTAAAAATGTAAACAGATTTGCCAATTGTAATCTCATTGTATTTTGTTCAATAAAAATGGCTTGGAAAAAAAAAGGAGTGAAGAATTTCAGGCTTGAACCAAAATCTTTGCCGGCTCACTGGGCTTCTCTGAAAAGCCAGAAATTGAGTGAGCATAACATTCAACAACCAAAACTACTATGAATAGTGATTTACAATAATTTGACATCATATTCAAGATATCACAATATGCTTTACTAATTTTCAGTTTCTCTTTTTTTTTGGTACAATAGTAAATTAAAAAAAATCATGTATATCAATAATAATGATATTTTAGGATTAAATTTTTGAAGAGCTTCTTCATACTGCTGTCTTAATTATTAACCATGCTGTACATATTTGTTTTGTTAATTATTGCCTTTAACTTTTATCTTGAATTTGTTTTCATATGTGCTGCTGACCTCTTGGCCAGGTCGCCCTTGCAAGTGACATCATGATCTCGATGGGAAATTTCTCAGTAAAATAATATATATATATTTATATAAATTAGAGCAACTGTGGTCTAAGCTTCACCCTGGGTGGTGGTCTAATAAATTTGTCGGGCACTGAATGCACATTTTACATCCTGGATTATTCTGTTTTGAAATCAAAGGGGACTTTCCTTTCAAAAGGGAAAATGAGATAGTGATATGATGATCTGTCAAGTGAATAAACTGGTTTAAAGTCATGAGGATAGCAGCAACAAAAGTTAAGACAAATCAGCAGAATAACAGCACACTGGATCAGGATGGTTTTTCTAATTTACCCTCCATAATCGGTGAAGCAGTTGATGCAGTGTTTGGTGGACGTGTCCCACAGTCGGACGGTGCCGTCATCTCCACAGGAGGCTATCAGCCGTCCGTCTGGAGAAAACCTGCAGTGAGAAAAGTCAGCGTGACACATGTTGGTTAAACCAAATGAAAGCAAACAGACTTTTTCCATATTAAGTTGAAAGAAGAAGAGATCACGTAATAACAGCTGAGTAGAGGGCGGTCTCTGCTAGACTTTAGTAAAATTAAATATATAACAATAATGACATTGTCATGTTAAACAGCTGTCACAGTACATTTGAGCACAAACTATGATGGAAGACTGAAGTCAATACTTCAGTTAAATGCTTAAAAATTGCCTTTGAGGTCTGTATAAGTCAGGTGGGCTACTTTCACGACCAACGGGGCCTCATATTTTTATACTGCCTGAGGGCCACATTGTGAGGGAAAAATATAAATACAGTAAAAACAGTAATTACAAAGCCTAAAAAAAGGATCATACAAACATGAATACATTAACTCCAACACAATCAAAATTTCATGACTTAATGAGCATAAAACATAACTACAGCCAATTAAGGTTTATTTTTAATGCAATAAAATTACAAATGCTTACCAGTTTAAATGCACAAATATATTTCCTTTACCACTGTTTCCAAATGAGATTTTACTTACACTTTTTTTTATATTTTAAGGACTTATAAATAATATTTCGGGATACAATCACAGCAAAAAAAGTTCTTTAATAACTTAGTAGAAGTAAGTAGGTTAGTAGAATTGTTAGGGGTGGGAGAAAAAAGTGGATTCACATAAGTATCTGGATTTTTGTCTGACAATTTTAAATAGATTTTTGGTTCAAAATGTAAATGCTTCATTTTAGTCTGTGTTAATTAGACACTTTTAAATGCAATCCAGTCCTTTGAAGCGAGAGTATAAACAGCTGGTTAAAGTATATTGCTGAATAAATCCTAAAAACTAACTCACATGTGATGTGTATTTTTCCTGGTATAGGTATCATAATTGTTCATTTTTTCCACTGGTGTTAAAAAAGTAAAGAGTGCAAAAATAGGCAATATCATAGAATTTAAATCAAATCGGCACCTTAAAATTCACAAAAAATCCAATCAGGAGAAAAGCATATCGTCCCAGCCCTAAGAAATATGTTATCATCTATCCTAACTTGTACATTATATAGTACTGGTTACCCAGTTGCTCTTAAGTTTTCTTTGTATTTCCATCTTTTTCTTAAAGATTGTTGGGCCACATTGAGTGAAGTGTAAGGCCCCATGTGGACCCCGGGCCACCTGCTGAAATAACCAATAATCCACTGTGACAGACAGACATGCTGCGGGGATGGAGGTCAGAGCAGAGACCTGGCACAGCGAACCCAGTTGGTGTGCTGGACGAGCGAGTAAACGAAGCACTGGCGCTGGACGCTCCACACTTTGACAGACTTGTCATCAGACGCCGTCACCAGCCTGTGGCCATCGTGAGAGAAGGCGACGCTCCTGACGGCAGCTGTGTGAGCTTTGAACACCGTCGACTCTCCTTTCCTGAGACAGACGGACACATCAGAACGGTTCAAAACAAAGTCTCAAACACATGAACTGTTTCATATCAGACCAGGTTATCCTAACGTAACTATGGTAACAGAACATCAAAACTCCTCGCAGCATTCAGGACTTGTTCCTACATTGTGGGGGTCCACAGCCGGACTGTCCTGTCCGTGGACGACGAGGCCACCAGGTTACCGAAGGGTGAGAACTGCACTGACGTGATGACGTCCTGGTGGCCCACAAAGCGGAAAGCCCTCCCCTTTGGAGTCAGATTCCAGATCATCAGAGTCTTATCCGCTGATCCAGAGGCTGCAGGGAGACCAAAAGGAGAGATAGCCCAAAAACAAAACAAAAAATAAACAAAGAAGTTCTCCCATACTAGGGTTGACATCATTCTTTGTGCTCTGACAAGATCTTTAGTCATTAAATATTTAATTTTAAAGACAAACCAGTTTCCTTTGGGGATTCATAAATGACTCTACCTACCAACAGATCTGTCTAACAATCTATGATCTCAGTGTTTTTCAGTTCTGAGTCTAATTATGCAAATGAAAGAAACAAAACAGGAAAAAAAACATTAAAAACAAAAATATTTCATGCACAGAGTCTGCAAAGATAATTTTAAATCAAACAAATTGTATCACTTGTCTCTGATGATATGGAGCTAAATCTAGGCTAAAAGTGTGGAAATTTGAAAATAAAAATGATTGAAAAACAAAAAATTTGAAACTGAATTTAAAGGTTTGTTTTAAGAAATTGCATAAAAAACAAGTGTAAGACTTTTTTCAGTTTAAAAACACTATTGAAACAGTTGTTTCAAAAGTCTGTAATAATTTTAATTAAACATTTTAATTTCATTTAACTCAGCTGCAGGATAAATATCTCAATATTAAAATCTTATCTTTTTGACTTTAGATTTTTTTTTTCACTTTCCAATCTTACTTTTTCGATTTCAAACTTTTGGCCTTGTTGTGACGAGGGGGGCGTGGCACCAACTGAGAAGGGCATGAGATTGTGTGTAACATCAGAGCAAACATCTTCAAAAGGTGAATCAAAAGTATATTTAAGGTGGAAAAAAATATTAATAATACTAATAATAAACACTTTATTTCAATTTTATGAAGTGTTTTTATTTTTTTTTTAAATCAAGAACATAAATTGAAATCCCAGTTTCTGATTTTATGTTTTCAATCATTTCTAATTCCAAATCACAGCACTTCTGGCCTGATTAATCTCCTGATAATGACGGACATAGTTTACCGAGCTGTTTCCTGTTTGGATTGAAGTCAGTGCAGGTGACAGCATCTTTGTGCCCCTTAAAGTGGCGCTCTAGGGTTGGATCATCCTGTAAAGAAGAGACACAGACAGTTAAGAAAACTCTGATATCGAGACGACCACACTCAGACTGTCAGTTATCAAAGTGTTGAATATAAAGAAGTTCACACTTTAAACCAGGGTTGTCTTAACTATGATCCAAGGGCCAACTGTGGCCTGCTGTTCACTTTCATCTGGCTCCTCCTTGAGACAGCTACATAAAGTTTAAGTTAAGGAACCCTGAAGATTTTACACACCAGAGAGGGATGGGTAAGAGTCCAATGGGACTCAAAAAGAGCTGAAGACCTCAGTCAAGCATCAGGTGAGAGAACAATGGAACAAGCGAACATGAATGACTGAATGAATCTGACACTCCCCCCTCAGTAAATCCAATTAGCTGTACTGCAACGAGCAAACTCGCCAACTCAGCAACATGAGCTCCAGTACACGGCAACAAACCACACAAACGTCTGCTCAGAGGCTTAATTCACGGATTCATATTACAAACTCACCAACACGGACGCCATTTGGAGAAAAGTTGACTCTGTCAGAGTGAAAGTGGAGCCGTCCTGCTGCTGCTTCGTCCTGCTTCCTCCATGACTGTCAAACGGAGCGCCTTCAAACTCAGGCAGACCAGAGCTGTCGAGCACAGATAACACATCCTCCGATCGATATTCTTAAACAGACTCTGCTTAAATTTAACTGTTTAACGTTATATATCAAACTAATCTACCCTCCTGCACGATAGGTCTTAGAACAAACGTTATTCCTGCAGCTAAATGATCATCAGCATGCGACTCTGTTGTGACAACGTAGAAAGTGCTGCTGCGTTCACGAATCAGGAGAACAGTAGTAAATTAGAAAGTCAAAAAGTAATGTAAGTCTTGAGTTGTCTATAAAAGTGAAATCAAAATCTGAACTTGATTAAAATATTTCAACATACAAGCAATATAGTTACTACACGTGTCCAGTGCAGTAAATTAACCATATATGTATTGCTTTAAAAGAGGTAAAATATTGATATGAAAAAGTGCATGACCTTAATAACAATAAAGTTAGTAATAAAAAGTAACAATAACTCAGTAAAAATAGCAGTAAGACATATCAAGTAATTATAATTATAATATAAAAGCAATAACAATAGTTATAAAGCAACTCAAAAAATCTGATATAATTATAATTATAACAGAAAAAAATAAAATAATAATAATAATAATAATAATAATAATAATAATAATAATAATAATAGAAATAATAATTAATTTATTCATTCATTTATTTTCTATACCCCTTATCCCTTTTGGGGTTTCAGGGGGGCTGGAGCCTATCCCAGCTGTCATTGGTCAAGAGGTGTGGTACACCCTAAACCAGTTGCCAGTCAATCACAGGGCCACATAAAGGGACAGACAATTATGCTCACACTCCTGCCTTAGGGCAATTTAGAGTCACCAATCTACCTAACGAGCATGTTTTTGGTCTGCAGGAGGAAGCCGAAGAGCACGGAGAGAACCCACACATGCACAGGAAGAACATGCAAACTTCACAAAGAAAGGCCCTGTCCAATAATAATAATCATAATAATAATAAAGATAATAATAATAATAATAATAATAATAATAATAATAATAATAATAATAATAATAATGATAATGTAGTAAATAGTATAATAAATGCAATTATAGAGCACTTTTAAATACAAAGACTCAGAAAGTGCTTTGACAACAAACAAAAACAGACTCAAACACAAATGAAAGAAACCAAGGACACTTAGAACTCAAACTATGACCTACAGAAACCCAAACAGTAAGAGTAGGTGAGACAAGCAGCCAATACATCTATACACTGAACATCAGGGAACATCAGATCTCTTGTGGGATGAGTTTCTGCTGCTTCTCTGTCCCTCCAGGCTGTTGTGGATGGGATGGTGAATATACCAGGACTGCACTGTGCTGAAGGTACATCTCTCCACTACAGTCTCAAGAGAGTCCAAACTCCTACCAAGCACAGAAGCAGCCCTCTTCACCAGCCTGTCCAACCTTCTGCTGTTCCTAACAGCCATCATCTCTTGTTTGACCTCATTAATTAAGTAATTGCTTGAATTTAGTAATTTCCATTAGAGATGAACGCAGCACGTCGTTAAGGAGGAGCGTCTTCCGCTGCTAAGCAACAAGCCAGTCATATCAAATGAAACTGCTCAGAAGGGGCCGTGACGCAGTAATCCCTTCGCTGATTGGTTCGTGAATCAGCAGTACCCAATCAGCGAAGAGATTGTTAAAGTAGGAATTCGATGTTATGTATTTCAGTTTGAAAAGATGTCGCTCAACCGGGGCATCGGTGGCGTTGAGGTAGCGAGGATTTACTGTTCTTATTAGTTTGTGAAATAGGCCGGTAGCATCCTGTCGCGTGACTGTATCCATACTTTTGGCGGAAGTGTCTCGAGCCGTTAGATACAGATGTTTCAGTCCCTGTTAGCTAACCTGTTAGCCGCTGTCAGTGCTGAGTTACCATGTCTACGACTGCGCACCTGTGTTATACCGCTGTCTCCTGTGATGCTACCTCTGTTTAAAACCCTCCTGTTTTTTATTAAACTCAACATGAGACCCCTTTTACTGTTATTTTATTCTCAGCCAGACTAACATGGTAATTGTGGTTTTCTCTCTTTCAGTACATGAAGAAAAGAATACCAAAAAATGCCAAATATCAGCATGTTAAAACACGCCTGGATACAGGTAAGATGAAATATCAAAATGTCAAAAACTAAAATTAATAAGAACAATAATTAAAGCTCCTTTTTGTCTCATTGTAACTGCCATTCTCATGCTTCAGGCTGCAGCCTCACAAAGTACATGGAGAGAATGGAGGAGATCAACAAGAGTAAGAACCATGATATAAGTTTGAGTAAAGCCGCTTATAATGACTTTAAAATTCAGTTTGACTTATATTTAACTGAAAACACCTCAAAGACAAGATATTTAACTTTCAAACTGACTAGCATCTTCTCTTGTTTTGAATTTGGTGCCTGCAACACCTTGCAAAAAAGCAGTTTATTTGAATAATACAGCATGAAAACAATAGTTAAAATCAGCTGGTGCTGCATTCTGATCAACTTCTTCTTTAGGAAAGTTTAATTTGCTTCCTTATTTTCCAGATTACAGATACAGAAAAGATGAAATCTTCAAGCGGTTGAAGGTGACAACACTAGCACAGCTAGTAAGTATTTTATTTTTTATCTCTTGGCATTACTTTGGTGTGGTGAAAGTGAATTTGAATTTAATATCAAGTGTCATATCATTGATCACATTTAAGGGGCAGAAGATGATGTTTCTTGTGTGTTTCACTCTTGATGTCTTTATTTGCTACACACAGACAGGCTGGCCTCACTCTCATTTCTCTTTCATCTGCTGAGTTCTTCATGACATTAGCATGTTTTTGTTCTTCTTTAACAGATACTCCAGGTAGCCTCCATATCAGACCTGAATGAAAGTGAGAATGATGCTGAATCACACATACCAGAAGGTATTGTAGAAGATTACAGCGCTTTAACCTGATGAACTTTGCCATCCTTGTTTTTTTTTTCTTATTTGTTGCAGAATATTTTTGACGGTCTGTTTATTCACAGACGGTCAGTCAGCAGTATCAGACGCAGAGCTGGAGTGTTTATCAGAGCAAACCGATTGCTCCCCTCGAGCGTCGCCACAGTCAGATCAACAGGTCACAGGAGACAACAGAGGAACGTGCCACACCTCCAGGTCAACACTACTGAGGTAAGAGACATCTCAATAGACAGTAAAGTTCCTTTTAACATCTTATTCGGTGACAGGCTGCATCACCCAAAATGCGTGAAATTGCGTTACCGTAGGTCCTTCCTGCCTGCTGCTGTTAGACTGTACAACCAGCACTGCTCCCAGTCACCATAAACTGAAATCACAATGTGCAATCACTGTGCAGTTATCTACAATGTACAGTTACTATGTGCAATTAATGTGCAATCCTCAATCCTCTAACAATGTGCAATTACAGTGTGGAAGTACACCCATGCACAATTACTTATCCCACGTGAAATTACTCAGTAAATAGAATCATTGTGTATAGAATCATTATAGGATTTGCTTTTATTTTTGTTTCCAAGCCCTTTGTATAATTTATATTTTATATGTTTTATATTTTATGTCTTATATAGGTAGAGTAATGTACATGCTGCTATTTTTTATACTTAAGTCTATTTTTTATTCTATTAATGCTGTCCACTTTGCTGCTGGAACACTGTAAATGTCCCCACGTGGGACGAATAAAGGTTTATTCTTATTCTTCTTATTATTATTATTATTTCACTACATGATATTCTATCCTGAATATGGCACAGTGCATACACACCTAGGAATTATAGCTGCCAGGTCCGCTTATTAAAAGTAGCTTTGGGCTTATTGACAGGTACCTTGTAAATATTGGCAGTTGTGAGTCTCGTTTTTTGTGCTTGTTCCAAAAGTGCAGTTGCTCATTTGGACTTGTTGTGCCCCCAAAACAGGAGGGATCTGATGGTCAATATACTACCAGTATAAAGTCAACTTAGAAGTTACACAAACTATTTTGTTTCACTTCAAACACAAATGTAGTTTTTACTGTAAAAAGAGGCAAAAGTAATATTTCCACCACAAAGAAATCCTTATAGCCAGAATTAAATTAATTTCTATTGTAGGGATTACTGTTATCATCATAATAAAGCTGTGGAGGATCAACATGAAACATTGAAAAAAAAGATAAAGGAAGGAAAAAATCCTGACTATGTGTGTTGGTTATAAAAATCAAGGTTAAAGAGGACATATCATGCTTGTTTCTCCTTTTCACTATGCCAGACTAGGATACCTGTAAAACATTTGTGCCCTCAGTACAAGTCATTTAGTTCCTTCATTGCCCCACAATAGCGTTCTCAAAATCCTCATTTTAGGCCATTATGAAGCGCTTGTTGAAACGCTTCGTCTCAAGGATGACCTAAAGTTACCTTGCAACGTCACAGCCCTTTGTGCTCTGATTGGTCAGTTCTATCGGGGTAGAGCCAGCTTGTCCTTCTTCTTCTATTGTATTTTCCGGCTGGCTAAAAGCAGCGACCGCGTATTGAGTCCCCCTACAGGCCAAAGCTGGTAATGAGGGAAAATGAGCGAGGGAGCTTTATACCCCTGCTGCTGGATGTGTTCCTCTGTGAGGGTTTGGGGCTAACGGACATCACAGAGGAGGAAGTGTTTTATCAGATTACTCCAATAAAAAGAAAGGTACCTCGTGATGTCATGACGTTTGAAATCTCGCGGACATCTCGCAATGACCTATTTTCTGAGGCATCAAATCTCGTTCTAGGATATCAGAAAAAATACAATATCTCATTTTTTGAAAATTAAGGGGGTGTAAGGTCTTGTTTTCAAATTTATTATATTATATGTAAGTATTAAATCATCAGCATGATATGTCTCCTTTAATAAAGGAGATTATGTTATCACCAGCATCTGTTTGTTTTTGTTTTTTTTGTTATTAGTTTGTTTATTTGTTTCTCCGTGAGCAATATAACTCAAAAAATTATGGACAGATTTTGATGAAACTTTAAAGAAATGTCCGGATTGGGACAAGGAACAACTGATTAGATTTTGGGAGTGATCCGGATCATCGTCTGGATCCACCATGACGAAAAATGCAATTTTTAAGAATAACTACTGAACTAAAAAAGATATCATGATGAATCCGATTGCTAATGATATGTTTTCATGGTCAAGGAATCTAAATATTTACATGAAATAAAGTTAGGACTAATTTTATGGTGAAAATCACAATATAGGAGAGGACTGTGGCGCTGGCGGAGGCTTGCGCTCTCCGAGTGCTTTTCTTGTTTATAAAAGTAATATATCACAAAAAAACATTTCTGGAGGCTGCTTTTTTGGCTTGTTTTTGTCCATCTGGTTGCTTATTTCAGTTGAAAAATCTGGCAGCATTGCTACGAACGACAACAACAACCCTAGCTATGGCCGACTACAGCGCTCATGCTCCTAACCGCTAACTCTATGTCTCCAAAGCCCTCTGTCTGTCCCACGGCTCCCACGCTGCTCACAGTGATCCCCCTCTAATATCACTCTGAGCTGCTCCCCTCACCTGTGTCCTCCGCCCTCCCTCCAGCATGAACATGAACTCCAGGAGTGTAACTGGATCTGTAGGCGTGGGGCGCACAGGCGTCTGTAATGACAGAGCGTGAGCTGACCCTCTCCTTCTGGAGGACGGGTGCACAGAGGAAGTGAGGCAGTTCCAGTGTTGAAATACCAGAGGGGAAAGTGGTGTGGCTTTCCAGTGATGGTTTGGCTCTGCTCCACTTCTGTTGTAAGAACACTTTCTGCGTACGCCTCTGGTTTTGCTTTAATCAGTTGGAAATTCAGCTTTTTATTGCTGCTTCCAGGAACAAAATCCAAGCTTAACCGTTCTGTTCAAAACACGCCAAACTGTTAGACCTCCTGTTTCTAATCCATTAGAATTTGAGTTAAAAAAAAAAAAGATTTATTTAAAGCATGGCATCAACCTACTCTTTTGTGAAGTGTCTTGAGATAAAATTTGTTATGATTTGGTGCTATTTAAATAAAGATTGATTGACTGAGAGTGTCAAACAATTATTGTTTCAATATAGTGTGATGTCATAAACACTTATCCTTCAATCAATTCATCAAACTTTATTTGTATAGCACTTTTCACACAAAATATAGTAGCACAAAATGCTTGACATAAAAAAACAAATAAAAAATGAAAATAATCAAGAGAAAGTAGAATATTGAATAGAATGAAAATAGTCCCCACCCACCCTCACTGTCCACATACAGCGCACACTCACTCACACGCACAAATACATGAAGAAGAGATTCCAACAGAAAACAGAATTAGAGGACTGATTAAAATGAGGAAATGAGGAAGCTTGTTCTCCTGTCAGACTTATCATTTTGGAATCCTGATGACACCTGTTTATTGAATGTCTCAATCAGTTTAGCTTTTTATTCTATTTTTCTCAGCTCTCAGATGCTCTGTAAAACGTAGTTAAGTACAAGACTTGCCATGGTAGATGCTGAAATAAAATAAAAGCAAAAGTTTTAAAAATGTCTTATAATATTGATATAAATACAGTACTTACATGTTTTTATTTTATTTTATTTTATTTTATTTTTGCATATTTATTAATAGTTTTATTTAGATTTTTTTAAATATCTTTTTATCTGTAATAATCAACTGCTACTGATTCTTCATTTCCCGGAGGGAGTTTTTCCCCAAAGGGATTAATAAAGTACTATCTTATCTAATCTAACTTTCTAATCTAATAATAGGGGTATGCAAAAAAAAGCTTTGCTGTTAAGAAAAGTATCAGGAGCACAGGGAAAAGCAGCATGCAGAGAGATAGCAAGACAAAAGAAGATTAAAACAGACACAGCTACGCTAAAACAGCGAGTAAATAGTTCAGACTGGGTTAATCCTACTCTAACTGTTTTCTTTGAAGTTTGTTTTTTAATTAGGTAAGATACTGAGTAGTAAATGAAAGGTGTACAAATGCCTGTTTCAATGACATAAAGTGACGTCAACATGCATTCATGTAATAAGTAACTCCTCTCCCGTCTTCCCCGACCCCGTCAGTGTCATTAGCGGAGTTGGAGAGCTGAACCTCGACAAGGACAATCAGAGGAAAGACACCGAGTCGGTGTTGAGTCCAGATCCAGCCGATCAGCCTTATCCAGACTGCCCCTACCTGCTGCTGGACGTCCGGGAGCGAGAGCTATACGACCGCTGTCACATCATCAGCTGTAAGTGCACGAACATGAGAACCACCCGACTTTTTATCAGCAATGGTTTGAATGAATGTTTGTTTTGTTTGGATCCTTTCCAGCCCACAGCTTCCCCATCACCATGCTGTCTCGGACCATGAACCCCTACACTAAAGACGTGCTGGAATACGTATCCTTCACTACAAACTGTCCTCAAATAAACACATGTGCTGTCTTTTAACTCTTTAAAATCCATCTTCAACTGTTTTTGAACTTAACTCATAACGTGTGCAGAAAAACTCAGCGGGGAAGATCATCATTGTGTACGACGAGGACGAGAGAATAGCCATCCAAGCGGCCACTACCATGTGTCAGCGAGGGTTTGAGAATCTGTTCATGCTGTCAGGAGGTAAAGTATCTCAAAGCTGAGGTTCTCAACTGGTGGGTTTGGACCCAGAAGTGTGTCGTGGAGGTCTGACTGGAAAACAGAATAGTCGATGAAAGTCTATGATGTACAGAAGCTCTGATCGACATATCTCATATATTTTACTTCATTTTTTGTGAAAACAAACTTTTGATTGTTTACTAAAGATCTTTACACATTTTCCTGGTGGCTTGACTTAAACAAGGCTAGCTGTCCTAAAATAAGTTGTTCATTTGTCTCCATAAAACATCTGAAGTTGACATTTTCTTGCAATATATTGAGTAATTTTTTTCTGTCATATGCTCTTACAAGCTGCTACATAGTTGCAAGCTGCATCATATTTAGCTGTAAGAATATTAATGATTTAAATTCTTGGAAGATTTAGGTCAATATTTTCATTTGAAGGTGTTATTGGGTCCTGAGGTAAGACCATTTGAGACCACCTGTCTAGACTGTAGGGCTGGGACGGTACGCTTTTCGCCCGATTTTGATTTTTACGATTTTTTTAGGTGCCGATTTGATTAAAATTGCGATTCTATGATATTGCCGATTTTTGCAATCTTTAGTTAGCTTTTTTTAACCCTATAAAGCCCATGACTATAGATTATAGCCAGAAAATTCTCATTTTTTGGAGCTGAAATGTCTGTTTTACTTTCTGCTAAAATCCATAAAAATCTAAATGTCCATAAAATTCAACATTTTGATGATTTTTTTGTATCTCATTTGATACATTAGGTGCTTTTGGCAACTGATAATCCATTTGAGGACATTCTTATCATTTATCTGATTGTATTTAGATGGCTTTTTTTGTAATTTGTCGATCATATTGAGTAGAAAGAGGTATTATAAAAGTATGTATCAAATATGATACAATTGGCTTTATAGGGTTAACACAAGCGGAAAAGATGAACAATGATGATGCCTACAGACTATATCAGGAAAAGTGCACATCACATGTGAGTCCGTTTTTAGGATTTATTCAGCAGTGTATTTTAACCAGCTGTTAATACTCTCTCTTCAAAAGTCTGGATTGCATTTAAAAGTGGCTTATTAACACAGACTAAAATCAAGCATTTAAATTTGGAAAAAATCTAGATGAAAAAAAAAAAATCGGCAAACGAAAAATCCTGATACTTATGTAAATCAATTTTTTTCCTCCCGCCCCTGCTAGACTGCATCACTTAAAGCTGTTATTATATTGCTATATGTTATTTTTTGTTTGGATATCTTTCATAGTCACATAACTGAGGAAGCAAGTGTGACTTTTAAAAGACTGAATGTCCCAAAAAGAAATTCTGAAGGGAAAATCACTGCAGTATTGGTCTCCCCTCTAAAACTATTAACAAAAAGGTGAAACGATATGACTTGAACGTGATATTTAAGTTATTTTTTTCTTTCTTCGTGTTCTTAAAAGGCTGATACAAATTCTTTAAGAGCATAATGCTAAAAGTGTTATCCTGTCACCCTCCTGTCCTCTTCCAGGCCTTAAAGTAGTCGCACAGAAATTCCCAGAGGGCATGACGACAGGCTCAATCCCAACGTCCTGCCTGTCCTCTCCAACATCGTCGGGGAGAAAGAAGGGCTCAGTCCTGCCAAAGCAGGCGGTGCAAGAGGCAGAGAAGAGATGGAGGTTTACGGCAGACGAGCTGACCAAACTTCAGGAGCAGCTGGACGAGATCCTCATCGCCAGTAACTCCAGCAGTAAGGCAAACACACATCTCAATATTACACTGTTATCCTGTTCTCTTTAGCTGTTTTCATGCACTTATTAATCTACAGCATGTTATTGGTCCTCCAAATGAAAGGTGCTATGAGGAGAATCTATTACCGGCGACATTAAAACTCTGCTACCCATGAGCACGTGCTACGACTGTCGTAATGCTGCGTTCCACTAACCTCGGAACTAGGAGTGACATCATCTCTGACTTATCTGCGTTCCAATTGATGTCAGAAAAAAACATGCCGATCTACCAGGCTATTGTTAGCTGTTGTTAGCACGCCTGTGTTGTTGTTCACAAATATCACGTGAAGAATGTGATTATCACCATGGCAGCATTTTTGTAAATATAAGTCTAACAATGCTATGTATACAGCTGATCTAGAGCGACACACCCCAGTCAGAAGTGCAAATAAATTGATTATTACAGGAGCTAAATAGCTGTTCACACTGGGGGCATCCATATTCGATTGTCAACTCGGGGATGGCGAGGTTTCACCGAGTTCCCAGTAGGAAATTCCAACTTCATCGGATGTTCCAGTAGCAGTTTCCTACTCTGAACTTGGAAATTCCTACTTCTGACTACAACTGGAACGCACCAAAAGACGTGACCCAAACCAAAGCATGTGTTTGTTGTGATGCTAATGAATGCAGCTTGGACCTTCCTCAGAACTCTGCATTGCTTTACAACTTTTTTCAACAACTTACAGGATGCATTATTGTAGTTTTGTAGCCAGCTATATATTGCCACTTATAGCCCGGTGCTCTAAGATGTGTCTGAATAATATAAATTTGCTCTAGTTTTAATTGTCTTGTTCCTGAAGTTGAGTATCCAGGCCAGTCCAGCCTTGTCCGACCCAACCACAAAGCTAAGGAATAGCATTTATAGATAACCTATTTTGATGCTATAAAACTCATCTTAAAGTGTGTATTTCGATCAGGCATATATCTAAAAGTGAGACTTTTTTGTAATTACTTAGAAACTCCTCACAGTCCCTTTAAAGTAGTTTTTTTTCTGAGCGAGAAGTTAAGGATCCAGCGCATGAGACCTCTTCTTAGTCAGATTAGATTAGATTAGACTGAACTTCATGAATCCCTTGGGAAGACTCCCTCAGGGAAAGCAGCAGCATTGTAGAGCAGAATGAAGCACAAGATTTCAAGAAGTGAAATGAGGTAGCCAGTCATCCTTCCCGTCCTCTGTCTTCCTGTTACTCCTCCTCCCCCCAAGTGAGGAGATGTACAATTTGATGGCCTGAGGTACAAAGTGCACAGAGCTTTCTCACATGTATACCATAAAGTCAATCAGACATTGATTAATGTGTTCATCTGCATAGTTGTTCATGAGACATTTGACCTCCTTGATTGAACAGCTGCTTCTTTTTACGTAGCTTAGCCTACTGGTTTTCTTCCCATAATGCAAAGCGGGACTCGTCATCATAGCAGCACTGGTTTTTGGAAGATAAAACCTGAAAACCAGTCTGGCAATAATGTTTCCCATCAGCTGAATGAATTTGCCTTCCCTCTCTGTCGTTTGATTTCTCTGCAGGTCGCCTGTCCAGCCGCATGTCCACCAGCAGCAGCGGGTCCAAAGCATCGTCCACGTCTCGAGGGGGCAGCTCCAGAGTTCAGAGCAGCAGACCCTGGAAATAAAACCATGAGCCATGTAGAAATAAACATACCTCCACCGAACATCCAGACGTTTCAGGTTACTCTCTAACCATACATATCTGAAACAAACTGCTGCACAGTCAGAGCTGTAATGAAAACCTTAAAACCCTTTGTGATGGCAATATTTATCAGACCCATGAATGTGCTCAAACGTGGGCTCTCAGTGGCCTCCACCACCTTAACTCTAAGCCTGAATGTGAATTCTTCTTTGGTTTGTGTATTTTCCTTCTTCAGAAATATCACATACCTTTTGGAAAGTGGAATAATAATCAGCACAGAGTCATTTCCGTACAAAAACATTTAACTCAAGAAAAACTGAGCACAACAAAGAAAAAGACTCACTGGTTACCAGTGCAGCCTTCATCTTCTCTGAGGATTTTCTCCTTACTGTTGTTCTTGGAAATATTGAATTATGGTGTGTTTATGGACATTTGCACAGTGCCTCGTCTGTGAAACTGGAAAATGATGGATGTGTTTGCACTCAACTTAATTTTAATGACTGCACTGCAAAACCCCAGGTCTTAGCAAGTTTATCCATCTAATGTCAAATCAAAAATATCCACAATAATTTTTAATTAATTTGACAAGTTCAGATGGATGTCTTATCACGAGGATTGAAAACAAAAGTAAAGTACTGAAAAACTTACAATTATCAGAAAAAATATCTGCCAATAAACAAGCAAAATTTTACTCAATGAGGGTCTCAAAATCAGGTATAGAAACTTCTTTTCACAGCACATCTTACAAGTAAAATTGTCTTGCCACATTGGCAGATGTTTTTACTCATTACAAGCAACTCATGTTTTTTTTTTTTGTCAAGTTGTGAAATAAGATGTGTAGCTGGACATGTCAGGCAGTTTTGGCTTACAATAAGTCTCGCTAGGTTTTTAGAATTTAAATTGGATGAGTAAACTTCCTTAAATTTTGGGGTTTTGCAGTGTGAACACTATTTTTATCCACTTTTCAACAGCTAACAGTCCTGAAACTCATTATTATATCTGTCCGTATGCTGTATGTTTATACAGAGGTTCTCAACTGGTCTAACCTCAGGACTCACCACACTTCAGAAACAATCAGAAACTACGACTTAATGTTCTCCAAAAAGTCTAAACCACTTTAATTTATTTGCTGAAAATTTTCATCTGAGATCGGACCTTAGATGGAGCAAAAGGAGAATGAAAAAAGACATCAAAACAAACACAGCACACATAATCACAGAAGTGTACTATTACCTTTACTCCATAACATGGAAATTCGTTATATTTATACTGATGTCTGGTCATTGCCTTTATGATGGGAAACCTGCCTTATCACTCTGAGAAGGGGGAGATAATCAAGTTGAAATCTAAAGAAAATGCCCAAATTTGCTTATTATCTAAGGAAAGAAAGTATGAAATGGTTATATCTGGTTGGTGGTGGCTGTGTGAGTCAGGGCTTTTCTGCGTGGAGTTTCTTGCTTCCCTCACACAGACCAAAAACATGCTTATTAGGTTTTTAGCATGAATGGTTGTCCATCTCTCAATGTGGCCCTGCAATCAGCTGGCGACCTGTCCAGGATGTACCCGCCCAATTCCAGCTGGGATAGTCTCTTGAAACCTTCTTGGACCCCCTTATGGGTCCTGACCTAACAGTTGAGAACCGACGCTGTATGACAACCTCAAATCGGTGGCATTTCTAAGTAACATTGAGTTTTTCAGCTGATAACAGAATCACTGAATATTGATACTGTATGAAGGATAAGCTGCATGTATGATTTTATATGACTGATGTTACAGAGCTTCATTATTATGTAAAGTAAGGGAATATTGTCCAGTATTTTTGTAAATGTCTTCACATTGTCATGATTTTCACCATCAGCCTTCAACAATTTTGGCTCAAGTGTCCCGTTACTGTGGTTCATTTTCATTTGTGTTTGTGGATTCACTGAAGGAGTAATAAGGGAGGAGTAATTTAGTCATTCCTGTTAAAAATAAGCAGCACTTGAGTACTGACATTTTCAAACAGTGTTACTAATTTGTGGCCTTTTGTTTAATCAGCATTGTTGTGACGTTGCATGGTTTGTGTCCTTTGAGTGCTTCTGTATCTAAATTACCGACTCCATCGCAGGCCTCATTTGTGATTTTTTTTTCACCACAGTCTTAATTCACACTTACCATCTGATCAGAGGATAATGTTTGTAGATGAATGCTGAATAAAGTGATAAGTTGTTTGCTGTATGTGAACAGTTTCTTTTGTAGTGAAAACAAAAAATGTTTGGAAATTTTGACAGAAAACATGAATTCTGACCAAATTATTAAAAATTATATTCATAATAAATTAAGTAATTAAATTATGAAGAAATTCCTGAATATGTCATGTGTATGATTTGGTAGGACTGATATTTTTTCTTACAATCAAGCCTACAAAGTTGTAACTATTATTAACATATAATATATTTTAAAGCTACATTATGATAAGCAAATGAGCAGTATAGGTGTGTTTATCTTGAGTGAGGCTAAAAGGTCAGAAAAATATTTATGCAAAAGAAGATAAATATAACGACTGATGTGTTCATCAATGAGAAGATAAATAATTGGATTAATGCAAAAGTTGGGGGGGGGGGGGGGGGGGATTCATCCAACACTCAAATAAACTGATCAAGAAGCTAAAACAAAAATGAAAACTGCATTTTTCCAGTGTGTTTGTTTTATTTTAGTTTGCGCTGTCATTAGGGCATGATGAAGGTAAGAATCAATGTTTTTTTTTTTTGTTTTAAACATCATCCTCTTCGCAGGGATTTCCACCTGCGCACACTCTTACAGGCACAGATCAGTAGGGGTTGTTGAGGGTGTGATCCATGATTTCAATCAGAGCTGGCCAGGTCTCGATGGAGGTGGGAATGATCTGATCAGCTGGCAGGATGAAACCGTAGCGGCCAGTGTCCCTCAGCTCGAAGGCGAAGGAGTACTTGATGCCCTGGTTGTAGCTCCAGTCGATGCTGCCACCGCTAGCCTGGTCTGTGTTTGAAAGAGAGAAGATTCAGGGTCCCAGAGAGTACTTTTGGATTAGACAGAGAGAGAATACTGCTGGATCAGGGGTACATAAAAATGAACAAACTAACTGGAGATAATGCAAACATGGGCTGTTTGAAATAAGATTGTTAATCTGTTGTAATTTTGTAAAGTGTACGTGTTAAAAGGTTGCTTTAAAGGTGCAATGTGTAGAACTTGGCCTTTTAGCGACATCTAGCGTTCAAATTCTAGAATGAACCTAACCGTAGCCAAAAACATCACATTGCTGAGCAACGAAACACTGTGAAGACCAAAAAGGATCCTGAACACAGCAAACAATTTATGTTGTGTGTGTGTTTATACACACAGTTTGAATCCTTAGGACAGAGTAACAACTTTCTATGCATCCACTGCCATCCTCTCCTCTTCTTCGCCTATATTCCTTGTAGATTTCAGAACCGGCGGACAGATTTGCGTTTCGTTCTTTTTGTCCCTAAAAACCACCCGTAGACAACATGGCGGATCATTATGTCAGCCTACATGAAACAGCGGCCTGCGGTCATGAAATTTTTTTTATCAAGATTTTTCTGACTAAATAAAAATAAAACAAACGTTTTATGGGGTTGATTGTACTCCTATTTTGACGGACTTTACATACAAATAGAAACATTATATCCTATGTTCACCGTTTCTGTTTGGCGAAATGCGGTGGATGTATAAAATGCCACATTCTACACACTGCACCTTTAAATTTTAAAGATGCCAGTAAGTTACTGTAAATGTCTTTGCAGTGGTGTACTCCCTATCTTCAATAAAGTACCATGTTTTATCCTACAGCTTTTTAAATCATTTTAAATTACAGTGAACTTGCTGTATTATGGTTTATATTACCATATTTTTAAACTATTTTTCTGCTAATTTATTAGACATTTACCATATTGTAAAATCAAACATTTGTTTCACTCAAAAATATGACACATTTACTAAAAGAAGTCTTGACCGCTATTTGTCAGTTTTGACTGTGTAAAGTGGAATTTTCTTTTGATTCATGGCCTCTACAGTACTTAGCTGTTCAGATTTCTACAGTAGGTAGTGGAAATTATGGTAAAATATATAGTATGTCTTGTTCATTCAGTTTTCTCTTGAGAGATTGCATTTCCTGTTGAATTTTTAAAGGAATGATCAATTGGAAGAAATTTGTCTAATAAACTCTTAATCTAAAACTTACAGATGGTGTCGATGATGCTGCCGTATGTGTAGCGAGTACCGTACACGGAGGCCAGCTTAGAGATGGCCCTGTAGGCAACGTTGTGCTGCAAGAGACATAACTTTGGTCATAACCATTCTCTGATTGTAGCTCAGAGCTTTGTTATTTGTCACCTTAGTTTAGTCTTCTTCATTTGCCATTAAAAGGAGAGGTTTTACCAGTTCAGCCTCGTCTGCGGTTGCAGTCCAGGTGTAGCCGTAGGGGTACAGGAGCATCTGGGAGTAGGAGTGGACGGAGATGAAGGCCTTGATGTTTCCGTGGGTCTTCACAAAGTCCACGATGGCGCTGACCTCGGACTCAGAGTGAGCACTGGGTCCACGGTACGTCTCTGAGCAAGCGTTACCACTGGCACCAGCGCCTGCAGAGAGATCCCACCAGTGTTAGAGACACTGCAAGAATATTGAGACCACCACGTCCATTCACTCTGATCACTAAGTACAATTTATTTAAACAAACACGATCATTTGCTTGTGGCGGTTATCTGGATCACCACCCAAGTCTAATTATTTTTTAGTTGGGCCATTACTAACACGTCCTGAAAATTTTGGCAAAATCCTTTTGCATATTCTTGCTAACAAACAAACAAACAAAACATAATCTCCTTGGTGGAGGTTAAAAAAACACATTTGGCAGGGGAGAACCTAAAACTTGAATTTCTGGCCTCTCTGTTTTCATCTGAAAGGCAACAACTTTACCTCCAAAACCAGCATCCCAGTTCCTGTTGGGATCAACTCCAACACAGTAGGAGTTGCTGGGCTTCCTGGTCTTACGCCACATACGGTCCTGAGAGGATCAGAGGAATTAATTAGTCAAGATTCCTGGAAGTAATTTCCCCAAAATATAAGCAGGAATCTTTACACCAGTGGATGAAAGCAGAAGAGTATTACAGCCACAAAAAAAGGAGGGAACAGTTTTTAAAAGGTATTATTTTTTAGTTCTGACCATAATCTTAGAAATAGTATTTCTGATATTTTCCCCAGAATTGATTTTTAAATCTCATATTTCTGATGATTTTCCACATTCTGACTTTAGTCTCAAACTTTGACTTCAATCTTCTATCTCTATCTCAAAATTTGGATTTCCATCCAAAAATGTTAATATTTTAGACGGATCTCTGATGTTTCAAAAAGTATCTGACCATTTATTAAACTATTACTTCTTTCTTCTGCCTCAAAATCTGTAGTAAACCACGCCCAACGGATATCCTATTATTCAATCACTTTACAAAAAATTCTACCATAATTCTTCAGTCTTGAGTTTTCCTTTCAGATTATAAGAATTTATGAATTCAGGTCTTTATCTCTGAAATCAGAATTCTGTTTTCCCCAGAATTGTGGTTTGAGTCACTGTTGTCGATTTTTTTGTGTAAACTTTAACTTCCAAAATTCTTTCTTGATCTCAAAGTTCTGACTTTAATCTAAAAATGTTGATATCTAAGTAACATCTCTGATAGTTCTTTCTGACTTTAACCTCAAATCTCGATTTTTTTGTTAACACAATTCTGACCTAAATCCTAGAATCCCATTTTTTTAAACAAATTTGACCTATAATCCTACAATTTTGAGTTAATCCTTAAAATGAAAAAAAAAAAAGAATTCAGGTCTTATTCTAAGAAACATAAATTCTGACTTTTGCTAATAATTGCTGTTTAAAAATCAAATGTATATATTTTTTTCAGAATTGTGACTTCAATCTGTGCAATATACCTGGTTCTGGACCTCTTTTATGAACAAATATTGTCAATAAAGCACCAGAAAAGCTTCTTAGAGTAAGACAAAAGTTTCAGGCTTTAAGGGGGTTTTCTCACTACATCCTTTGTTCTGACTTCCAGACTTCTCTGCTTGGTCTGAACCAAAACAATAGGTTTAAAACCTTGGTCTGGACAGGAAATTATGACATGACTACCTGAAAAAGGAAACCCATAGCCAAAAACTGAGCTGTGGAAGCCCATGGAGAAAAGAGGAGACCAAATGTCTCAGAGATATTTGATAAGATGTCAGATTGTCGTCAAATGACAAAACTCATTAGATGAACTCGGACCAGTCTTGTGCACAGCTCTTCAAGTTTTTTGCTGTTTGTAGTAAAAAAAAAAAAAGTCCACAATAATATGATTGTGGGACTGATAAAATCATTCACTGTTTACAACCTTTTAGACCCGAGTCCCATAGCACATTGCTGATGATGAAAGTTCATCACGTAAAGTCTGTTGGTCCATATGCAATGACAGTGTGAGACCCAAACAGACAGAACCAAATGTATACAGTGTAAAAAAAAAACCACAGACCTGGGTCTAGACTTTCAGATGTGAATATAACAGACAGACTCACGGTGGTGTGGGTGTAAACATAGCCATCAGGGTTGGTCACGATCTCCAGGAAGATGTCCATGTTGTTGAGGATGGCAGTGATAGAAGGGTCAGTTCCATAATCTGTCACAATCTACCAAGACATGAGCACATTAGTGAGAGCATTATGTCAGCTGCTGAGAGGATACGCTGTTAAAAATATTGCCATAAATAGCTTCACAGTCAAATTCTGGCTAATCACTGCAGTGTTTCAGTCTGGTCGTTCACAGCTAGAAAAAACATGAAATCTAATAAGTGGCTGTTATCAAAACAACAACGACACAAAAAACTGTACAATTACAATGTAAACACACAGTAAAATAAGAATTCACAAGAATTTTGTGGCAATGATAATAGACTTTGAAAATTCTCTGTGGAAAACTATAAAACCTGGAGTTTCAACAGTAAAGTGACACAAAAATGATATAGAAAGAAAAGGCACAAACATTCTAAGAAAGTGTTAAATACTGGTTGCTAGATGCAAAAAGTAGCAGCAAAAAATAGACAAAAGTCAATTAACTGAGGGTCACCTCAATGTAATATTTTGGGTCCTTGTCTGATGGGGGAATAGGACCCAAAACATTGAATCTCTTTTTGCTACTACAAAAAAAAATCGTACACAACTTATGTTTCTATAAAAGCACCTTCTTGGCGAACCAGGTGCTGCTGGCAACAGTGATCCACTCTCTGGAGTGGATGCCGGTGTCAATCCAGATGGCGGGACGGTTGCTTCCACCAGTGCTGAACTAGATTAGAGGAAACATGAAAGATGAGGTGAAGCACATTTTTTTGTTATTCAATCATAAAAAACACATTGAACTGACTTACCTTGAGCACATTCAGGGGACGACCCTCGTAGCTCTGGCCAATCACAATCTTGCTGACAAGGGAGGGATTCTCAGCCACAAGCTGGTCCTGGAAGCTGTGGATCTAAACAAAAGAGAGAAGAAACTCAGGTACCTGTTGGATGATTTATACATCCATCAGATCTGATCGTTTCTATGATCATGAGGGACCAGCTATCCTTATGAAAAGGAAGGTAAATGTTGGACTGGTGACCAATTATTGATTAAACTGTTGTGGAGACAAAGTGTGTGCACCACCGTCTGAAAAGCTCAAGGTTTAATAGTTTCTAAAGCAATAACCATGGAAAATAATGTAAAGGTTAAAGTGGTTTTGGTTTTTCTGCCTCTTGTAACAAGCCACCTAAATTTGCAGGTTGCCCTCCATTGTTGCTTTTGTTTACAATGTTCATCTCCGCTTCAGAGTACTATACTGTCTCAGGCTGTTGAGATGTCTTCCAGTTATACAGCTGATGTGGCCGATACCTTCTGTCTTGAACCCATACCGTCAGTTAACCCTCTATTATCCTTGGGGTCAATTTGACCCCATTCAATGTTTATCATTCAAAAAATAATAGTTGACTTTATTTTTTTGGCTTCATATTTCATGACTTTTCCTAATTTGATGGGTACTATTGATTTAGTATAAAATAATTATGATGATATTTTTTCATTGTGCTGTACACATATTGCACGCATCGGTGTTCCTCTGGGGTCAATTTGACCCCAAGCTGTTTTAGCTGTGTAAAACTTGTCTGTCTGTGTGACCCATGTGTGACCTAACATTCCCACACCTGCAGGTGTAGAGTTGATACTTTTGAGTTAATACATGACATGGGGGAGGGGGAACATGGGGGGAATTAATGTGTGTGTGTGTGTCTATGTGTGTATGTGTGACCTACTACTCACACCTGCCAAATAGAACTGAACTAAAGAACTGTTCCTGACAGATGTTATCTGACTGATGTTCTCATTATGATTTTCTGTTTCACAAATGGGTGGATTTTCAAACATGTAAACCCCCTCAAACACACAAAAAAAAAACAACAAAAAAGGAAAAAAGAAAAAAAAAAAAATTTAAAAAAAAACCCCTCTGACTCTACCACTGCCGGTTCCAAGCCCGGATAACAAAAGAGGAGGGTTGAGTGAGACTTTATAATGACCACAAAAATATCACCAAAAAATAGATAAAAAATAAGTAAATAAATATGTTTATGAGAGGAAAGGGGAGGATACCAACATCAATCAATATGGTTAATTCTGTGAGAGTCATGAATGTGCACCCCAATTAGAAAAGATTTGGATGAAAGCTTTGAAAGATACACTAACTCTAAAACTGAAAGTTTGACCTGATGGTGGCATTGCAGGAAAGGTCATATCATCACCAAAACCAATCGGGTTCATACTCTTGTGGTCATTAATGTTGTCAGTAAATTTGAGAAGATTTGGATGAAAACTTTTCAAGATAAATTATTTCTGATTGAAAAGTTTGGCCTGATGGTGGCACAAGAGGACAGGTCAAGGTTTCATTATCAAGGGGTTATTTATGTATTCAACAAATAAACAAAGTTCCTGACACAAAAACTTGGTCGACAATTTTCTCTCAATCATTTTCTGGAGGCAAATATAAAATGTGTTAGTAATATTTGAGAATAATAGGAGGGTTAAGGGTCAGCCTTGCTGTCAAAGGCAATATCTGGACTAAATACTCAATCAATCAATAAATCTATATTTCCCTAATTCATAACAAGTGTTATTTCAAGACACTTTACAATGGAGTATAAAATTCTTCTTTATATGGATACACATAGATACAAATATACATTTAATAATACAAATATATTCATCCAACACCCAACGTGAATCCATATAGCCAATCATGAATCCCTCCATCATAGCTGCAAGAAAAAACCTTCTGTTAAGCAGCAGGAAATCTTAAATGTGATCCCAGTCTCATGATGAACAGCAAATCCACACGATGCTGTGTTGGGTGTGTGGGCATCATATTTATTTCTTTAAAAAACAAATTTATTAAAGGGTTAACCTCTTGAGATGCAACATCTCGTTTTCAGGAGGGTCCTCATGTCTATATGGTTGGGTTGATAATTTTATAATCAGTGCATCAAACTGCACTGAACCAAACCAGAACCAAACCAGGCCACTCAGTTGACACGCAGCATCAACAGTGCATACTTACCTCGTCTAAGGTGTGGTAGTTGGTATAGTCGAAGCTGTCGGTATTTCTGGGCTGACCGGCACGAGCGGCAGACACCATCCTCTTGTGCTCCACATCAAGCAGAGCCTGCAGAAGGAGGTATCATACATATTCCTCTTTTTTAATATATAGTCACGATTCAACTTTAACATGCTGACATCAATTTGTCAGTAAGTTACCTGCACATCATCGATCATAACGAAATACTTGATGTCGTTAGACTCCAGGAAGGTTTTGATGGTCTGCAGACTCTCAAAAGGAACTCTTACGTCCACAGGATTGCCAACTTTGGAGGCAAATCTCCAGAAATCCATCTGAGAGAAACATCATCATTTATCAAACCAAATCCAAGAACTTGAGGTACAGTCTTCAGGAAGGGGCAGGTAAATCACCTTAGACTGGACCATGTCCTCCAGGTTCTTGACAAGTACCAGCTGTGCTTCACTCTGTGGAGTGATTCGAAGCACCTGGTGCCTAAAAAAAGACAAACACAGTGCACCACATCCTGTTACTCCATGAAGATCTCAGGCCAAGTGAGAGGTTGGCATTTACTGGACAGAGAAAGGCTCTCATGGCTTGATTGTTGAACAAAAAGTGATCTTGATTTGTCCTACTTCAGGACTCACCAGGTTCCCCTTCATGAGAAATCATATATCAAAACTCATATAATGACTGGACACTGAAATTAAAGTTTAGTAATAGAGACAGTTCTGCTTTTTCTGTCTCTTATGTTCATCTTGAGATGTTCATGTCTCTAGGTTTCCTCAATCCAGCTGCCTCACTCCTCCTACTGCTGCCATCTTACGTTCAATATGGCTCTGTTGCATCAGTAAATTCATGCCTTAACTGTGACAGCCTTAACTTTTCCATCACTGCCAATTCTTCACTGTTTCATAATCTCCAACCAAATCAACTGAAGATGATAATACAGTCTTCTTGTGGTCCATCCTCAGTGTGGTGGACCTCTTTGTTTGTTCCGGGAAAGGTAACATTTTGAGCCATCATCATGACAACCTATGTTAATAAGTGGATCTGCTTTTCATCTCTTCAGCCTAAAACTCCTTCTAGACTCTACAGGGGGATTGACAACTGAAGCAGACATCTGAAGTAGGCACCAAATCCTATCCTTGTAGAGTTCAAGTGCCAAAATTTTGAAACAATAACACAACATCATGTCCTAATCTAAATAGTGTCTTAGTCTCTCCTGATTTAACTTAATTCAATAGTTTAATCTGAGTGCCCAAATAATCTAAAAACAGCCTTCTTGTGAAGTTAACTGGTAAATTAAAATTGCACTTTGGAGGGAGTATGTTATGTGCTCTGTTTTAGAAAATAGACAGATGGATTGAATTGTCTTGGACAGGTCACCTTTTTTACCCTAATCTAGTGTGATATGTGGATCCAGTGAGTCAGATCATATTTTCATTTTTCGAACAATCACTGTAGAGACAGCATTGTTTCAAGACATGCATCTGTCCACATGAAAACTCTGAAAATGCTGTAGTATATATGCCAGACCTGTAAGTGGTGCTGTGACGCTGCATCAAAACCAGAGAAGACGCAGAGCATGGACATACATAATTAGAAATGTCAACAAAAACTGGTGTCTCCTGTTCTCAGTGTCATCCAGTTGGTGATGATGGTCGTAAATCTCCTGTGTGATGATATAATAATAAAAACATTCCTCTGCCTCTCCAAACTGAACTCTGTCACTAGCCTGAATGGGGCGGTAATGCTCCTAAATGATAGATGCCAACCCCCATAAAACCAAAGAAGAAGAAAAAGCCTCGTGAGAACATCCACCTGCAGTAGCCTGGGTGGCAGCTGTCGCTAGATTATAGCCAACAGAACAAACC
Organism: Scarus forsteni; assembly: GCA_036419115.1. Lineage (NCBI taxonomy): Eukaryota > Metazoa > Chordata > Actinopteri > Labriformes > Labridae > Scarus > Scarus forsteni. The sequence continues at coordinate 6,141,257 of JAZDUH010000459.1, forward strand.
AAGAAAAACAAAGTGTTCATTTTAGATTTCTTGTACACCTGTCTTAAAATGTGAGGGGTACTGGAGCTTGGTTGGGGCTATGGGACGGCTCGTAGCAGGCTTCGCTTTTAAAAGCCAAAACTTGTCAGGTGATTCTCCAGCGGACTTGGACCCCTCTCAGTTCAGCTACCCGCACTGAATCTGAGTCTGTGCACGCCGGCAAAATGTACAGGCAGGAGGCACGCAGAATGGCGACGGGATTTGATTGGTTTAAAATGTGAGCCACAAAGATTTTATTGGTTGATGTTTTTCCTCTTTTATTCCTGCTGTAGATGCAGATATTTTCGATCTATTTTAAGAACACATTTTGAATTAATTGCCATTGGGTCATAAAGATCATTTTGACCAGTATTACAAAATGTGTATCTAAATCAGATTACCAACCCTAGCTTTAACAGAGAGGTGGGACTATAGCATCATCATTTCCATCCATATTCACCGTACTCTGAAAACGCAGACCAGCATTTTCAGATTTTTCACTCTGGGACCCTTCTTCAAAAGTGTGTGTTTCGGGTTCTCAAAATGGATTTCTTTTCATATGAACGAAACACCTGTACGATTAAAGCTTGTGTTGGTACACCTGAGTTTGCCTCCATGTGGATGGCCACTTGGTTTTACAGCATGAAGATATGCGTGAAGTCAGATTCATCGAAGGCCTTTTAGCCCATTTTTTGGAGAGTTCAGCTAAACTTCAATTATGCTTCAATCTTGTTCATTCATTTTTTAAGTTTTTTGCCTAGAGTTGTTAATAACATAAAAAAATAAATTCTTCCCCTTTACAAATTACAGTCTAGATGCAATTCTTCAGATTCCTCAACTTACAAACGATCAGAGACAGATTTAGATCTGTTTGATTTAAATTATGTAAATTTCATTAAACAATCTAACAGTTAAAATGTACAATAGAACATAGATATTTTTCTTATACACTGTACTACTTTATTCTAACACACAGCAGCGCTGAAGGTCCACTTACCCCTCATAGGTATCCTTGCCGAAAACGGCCACAAACAGCGCGGTGAGTGCGAGCAGCCCCCTCATCATGACCAATGGAGTAAATCTGAAGTATCAATCAAACTTATTTATACATTTCTGACGGAACACGGTCACATGTCTAAAAACGCAACCTTGCTTCAGGTGACAGCCCAGCTGGAGCTTTTCCCACGCTGGCCTGAAGATACCAAACGTTCAAATGATGGAAGCTCTTTGCTAGAAATCCTGTTTGTTTCAGCTTCCTCTTTAGGACAACCATGAGCGATGAGAAAATTTAATTTAATTAAATTGCTGAGAGAAAGAAAGTTGATCACACTGAACATACCAGCAGGACAAAATCAAAAAGGAGGCAGCTGAAGGTGTCCGAGGGCAGAAGTCACATCTGCTGCCTTCACATGGCTTGACCACATCATGAGATATCCACAAAAAAACTGATAGCATGACTCTAACTTTAGCTCTTAACACCAAATTCAAGTAGGTACAGTCATCACTGTCCAATTACTGAGGAGTGGACATTTAAACATATTTGTATGACGCTTATGTTAAATCCTCTCTTTATGAGGACGTGTTTAAATGCTCTAACCCCAAAAATTAAAACCAGGGGTCTTTTTAAGCATAAATACTGCATGTCCAAGCAAAGCCAAACCCTCGATTCATCTGGAAATCGACATCTGCCTGCAGTATTAGCCCCTGAATCTGCAGATTTGTGTTATGTAACTTGGTTCATCTGGACATTTTTGAGGAAAAGTATAGAGAGAACATTCCAAACATTATCTGCTCACACACGATGTCACACTACAATATCTGTCCATGTGCTGTATATTTATGCAGAGGTTCTCAACTGGTTTAGGACTCCCACCTCTTTAATCAGAACTACTACTCAATGGTCACCAAAAGTCTGAGCCGCTTTATTTTATTTGGTCAACATTTCTAACAGATCAGACCATAAATGGAGCAAAACTTGAATGATGAAAGGCAATACAACAAACGGGTTTACAGCACACATAACTACAGAGGCATGCAACTTTTACCTACCTCAACAACAAACGGGTGGAAGGGCTAGGGTGCAATAATACAGGGGCGCTCATCAACTACTTCTTGAGTCTATCAAAGGCTACCTCAGCCTCAAGGAACCAAAAAAAGGGGGACTTATAAGGCGACTAAGAGGGGCTGCAACCCAACTGTAGAAACGCTGGTCTAAACACCATGCTATGCGGCTAACAATGACTCTAGCATGTGAAATGTGCTCAAATCACAATGCGTCACAAAGCTAGTACCTTAACAAATCTATAGATTGTACAACAATTTCGATCATGGACAACAGGGCACACGAGCAGGGCTGGCTACAGCTTGCTGACCACTCTGGGGTCTGTTGGCTTCTTCAATCCTCCATCAGCCATTAGCTTTCTCCAACACAGGTGGACCAAATCCTGAATTACTGCAGCAGGAACCTGGAAGCATTAGGTCACACCAGAACATGCACACATACAGGACGCTCAGAAACACAAAGAGAGGGAGATAAAATACCCAGAAGACAAAGACTCAGGTAAACCGATCAAGAACCTGAACCAAAAATGAAAACTGCATTATTTTTTTCCAACATGTTTGTTTTATTTTTATTTTTAGTTAGGTAATTATCAATATTTTTGATGTTTTAAACATCATCCTCTTCACACACTCTCACAGGCACAGATCAGTAGGGGTTGTTGAGGGTGTGATCCATGATTTCCATCAGAGCCAGCCAGGTTTCGCTGGCAGTGGGAATGATCTGATCAGCTGGCAGGACGAAGCCGTAGCGGCCAGTGTCCCTTAGCTCGAAGGTGAAGGAGTACTTGATGCCCTGGTTGTAGGTCCAGTCGATGGTGCCACCACTAGCCTGGTCTGTGTTTGAAAGAGAGAAGATTCAGGGTCTCAGAGGCCTGGATCAGGGGCTCATGGTTCATAAAAAAGAACAAATTAACTGGAGTAAAGGCAAATATAAGCTGTTTGCAAGAAGATTGTAAATCTGTTGTAATTTTGTTCACTGTTGAAAGGTTGCTGTAAATTTACAGTAACTTACTGGCAACAAGATGCCAGTAAGTTACTGTAATTGTCTTTACAGTAGCATTACTCTATTTTAATGTTTACAGCAGAGTGTAACAGCACCATGTGTTATCATACAACTTTTTAATGCATTTTAGTTTACAGTGTACTTGTTGTGTTCTATATTAGTGTATTTTCAACTATTTTACTGCTCATTTATTAACAATTTACCTTGTTGTAAGATCGAACATTTGTTTCATCTAAAAATGTGAAACATTTACAAAAAGAAATCTTGACTGCAATTGGTCAGTTCTCCTGTACAAAGCTGAATTTCTCATTCTTTACTGTTGTTGGTGTCTTTTACAGTATGCAGCTGTGGATGTCATGGTAAAATACTTTTAAGTTTACAAAAATCAGATATCGTGTAAGTGATTAAAGTGAGTGTTGTTCAATCCCTTTTCTCTTAAGAAATCACATTTCCTGTTGAATTTTGAGAGGACTGATCAATTAGAAGAAAATTGTCAGACAAACTTTTAATTTAAAACTTACAGATGGTGTCGATGATGCTGCCGTATGTGTAGCGAGTACCATACATAGAGGCCAGCTTTGTGATAGCCCTGTAGGCAACGTTGTGCTGCAAGAGACATAACTTTGGTCATAAACATCCTCTGATTATAGTTCAGAGCTTTGTTATTTGTCATCTTAGGGTATGTTCACACTACAGCCCTTAATGCTCAATTCTGATTTATTGCTCCAATCCAATTTTTTTGTTTGGCTGTTCAGATTATTCCTGTACATGTGGCCTGACTGCAGACTGTGATGTGAACAGCTCAGGCTTCAGAAGTGACATGCATGCTCAGTTGATCATTAATGACATCATGCACACCACGGTGTGATGAGGGGCAACAAACACAAACCAAAACTGTGCTTCACAATGCTGGAAAAGTTTGTTCCGTAATGCAGAACATGAGGGAGCTCTTATTAAAGTAATTATGGGTATATTTTATTTCTTATAAACCTTAAGACGGATGCATTTTCCCACCGACCACTGCTGATCACAGATCGCTGCTGAAGAGCCAAACAGCTCAGAGCCATAGCGCTGAACAGGTTAACAAAGAGGTGAAAACTTAGTTTTGTCATCTGTTCTGATGTTTCTTAGCAAGATGTACAGGAGTGCTCAAATGCGCACGGATCAGATGGACAGCGGTGGATCATCAGTGTCTCCGCATCCTGTAAACTGTTATTTTAGCCTGATTAATCCATTCAAAAAGTCGGTGCAGTTTTAACAAACTAAGTTTATCAGATATCATAATACAAACGTATGATTCATTCACGTTTATCATTTATTGTGCGTGTAATGGAGACACCAGTCGATCGCCCCAGTGCTCTCTCACTTTCTCTCATCACACCTCCCTTTATGCATTATTCAATGCTTGTTGGTGGAAAAACAACTAAAACTCTTTATATTAGGAAAAATATGCATAAACTTTTTAATCATCATGTTAATATGTTAACCTCTGATTATGTTCTGTCCATGAAGTGACTTTGAAAAACTTTGTCCCGAGGTAAACTGCTGCTCTGGAGTGGCGTCAAAGTTGCATTAAATGCGACTTGGCTGTTCAGACCGCGGTCACATTCCCGAAAATCGGATATGTTTCTGATTCAGTACCACATTTGAAAGCGGCCTGAATCTGATTTGAAAATGCCAGATTCAGTGCGACTTGTGCTTTTCATACTGTCAGAAACAAAGCAGATACAGGTCACATTTGAGCCAAAAAATCGGATTCAGGTCCATGTTGACTGCATTGTGAACACAGCCTGTGTTTAGTCTTATTAATCAGTCATTAAAAGGAGAGGTTTTACCAGTTCAGCCTCATCTGGGGTTGCAGTCCTGGTGTAGCCGTAGGGGTACAGGAGCATCTGGGAGTAGGAGTGGATGGAGATGAAGGCCTTGATGTTTCTGTGGGCCTTCACAAAGTCCACAATGGAGCTGACCTCGGACTCAGAGTGAGCACTGGGTCCGTAGTACGTCTCTGAGCAAGCGTAACCACTGGCACCAGCACCTGCCGAGAGATCACGCCAGTTTTATACCGCTTTAACACTAAAATTGACGGGTCACAGACAATCGGCCAGTGAGTCTTTTCCCACTGTCAGCAGACTGGGGTTGGCAGTAAATGAGCTGCGTGGCTGTTTCTTTCTCCTCTGGCATGTCGCGCTGATGACATCACGTTGATGACATCATCAGCGCGACAAAACCCCTCCATGTAAACAATGGAAAGGAGCACAGAGGCCAGGGATATGATTTTCTGTCCATTCACTCATAACCCTGGGTTTAATGAACTGTATCATGACAGAAGAGCCATGAAACTTGGATTTTGGGCCTTTTTGGCTAATAGGAAACAACTTACCTCCAAAACCAGCATCCCAGTTCCTGTTTGGATCAACTCCAACACAGTAGGAGGTGATGGGCTTCCTGGTCTTACGCCACATACGGTTCTAAGAGGATCAAAGGAATTAATTGGACTCCAACAACCTGATCCCCATGAGAAATAAGCAAGAATCTGTACATGGATTAATGAATGCAGAAGAATATTAGAGCCAGAAAAAGATTGGATTTCTTTTTTTTTTATTCTTAGTTTAAATTTGAATTCTGACAGTAGCCTCAGAAATAGGAATTATTACTGTTTCCAGATAATTGAGATACATTTCTAATTTATGTTGTTTCTAAAAATTCTGACTTTAGTCTCAAACTTTGACTCCAAGCTTAAATTCTGCCATAATCTCAAAATGATTATTTTTATCTATAAATGTACTGTATATATTAAATATGTAACTCTGATCGCTCTCTCAGAATTTTATATTTTATAGCGACTTCTACTTCAAACTCTTGTTGTAAAAAATGACTCATATTCTTGAATGACATCTTTTTAAAATACATCTGGGTTTTAATCCTACGCTTTTTCAGTTTTCCTTTAAAGTTTTAAAAATATGAGAATTAAGATCCTAATCTCAGAACTAAGAATTTCATCTTGCCCCCCATAGTTTTGGTGTAAATCTCAACTTCTGATTTTTTTCAGGTTTGTGATTTCAAACTCAAACATTGTTTTAATCTCACAATATTTCTAGATCTCAGTATTCTGACTTTTATTGTAAGATGCTGATCTTAAAGCGAGACCCACAATACTTTCAGAATTGGACTTTTTTAGTTTATTATGGCTTTGATCTCAAATGTAGATTTTCTTAGTTAGCACAGTTCTGACATTAATCCTCAAATTCCCCTTATTTAAGAAACAGATCTGGTCTATGACCCTACGATTCTGAGTTTTTCTCAGAAATGTAATAAGAAATATCAAAATTCATCTTTTAATCTTGGGAATTTGAATTCTGAAATGTTTCCCATAATTGTGGTTTAAATCTCTCATTTTTGAACTTTGTTCATATTTGGGATTTTCATCTGTGGTGAATGCATGCTTCTGGACCCCTTTTATGAATAAAGATTGAAGACCTGAAAGTTCAGGACAATCTCAAAATAAGACTCACGGTGGTGTGGGTGTAAACATAGCCATCAGGGTTGGTCACGATCTCCAGGAAGATATCCATGTTGTTGAGGATGGCGGTGATAGCAGGGTCAGTTCCATAATCTGTCACAATCTACCAAGACATGAGCACATTAGTGAGAACATTAAGTCAAGATACACTGTTAAAAATATCACCATGACTTTACAGTATGTTTCTGGATAGATATTACAGTAATTTCCAGTATTATGCCGGTATTCACAAAGCAAAGATGAGAAGTAAAAAGGAAGTAGCTGCTTTCAAAACAACTCTGACAGATTTAAACTGGAAAATAACAAAGTAAAAATATAGTAAAATGTGTATTCACATGTATTTCAGAGTGTGATACTTTCCCAGTGACGGTCAGTAGTCTTACTGTACAGTTACAGAGACAGTAAAACCACTGTTTAATGCTTCCAGTAGTTGCTGCTGTATAATCACCAGAATTCAATTAAGTTCATGTGAATGGACAATATGCATGTTCCAAACAAACACCCTAATTTCACATATTTTTACTCGCCATGCACTGTAAAAGCCTTTTAAAATAATTTACTGTGGAAATTGACTGTTGAAACTAAAACCCTTTTTTAACTTACTTTGGAGCAGCATTTAGTGTGCAGAACTTTTGTGTCTTCATGATACTACACATAAAAATATACATACATATATTCGTATATTTATAAAAGCACCTTCTTGGCGAACCAGGTGCCACTGGCCTGAGTGACCCACTCTCTGGAGTGGATGCCGGTGTCAATCCAGATGGCGGGACGGTTGCTTCCACCAGTGCTGAACTAGATTACAAGAAACATGAAAGATGAGGTGAAGCACATTTTTTTGTTATTCAGTAATAAAAAACACATTGAACTGCCTTACCTTGAGCACATTCAGGGGACGACCCTCGTAGCTCTGGCCAATCACAATCTTGCTGACAAGGGAGGGATTCTCAGCCACAAGCTGGTCCTGGAAGCTGTAGATCTGAACAAAAAAGAAGCAACATTCAGTTTCCTTTCTGATGATACATCCATCCATGGTCATGAGGGACCAGCTTTCCTTTGTCAAAAGTAAGGTAGATGTTGAACTGGTGGCCAACTATTGAATAAACTGTGGTGGAGACAAAGTGTGCACCATCTTCTGAAAAGCTGAAGGTTAAGTAGTTTCTAAAGTGTCAGCAATTCAGTGGGCGTTAAGGTAGAAGACTTCAAGTTGGATTTGGTTATTCTGCCTCTTGCAACAAGACACCTAAATTTGCAGGTTGCCCTCCATTGTTGCTTTTGTTAACTATGTTCATCTCCTCTTCAGAGTACTATACTGTCTCAGGCTGTTGAGATGTCTTCCAGTTATACAGCTGATGTGGCCTTATGCTGCACTCCAGGTGACCTGTTACTGCAAGGAATTCTGGTATGTAAATTAACCAACATGGCAGGCATTATAGGATTTATACTTTACCAATTAGCTCATTTGAGTGAAACAGAAGTGGAGAAACGACGCATAAGGTAACAGAAGCTTATACTTTACAGTATCTGTCATTATTTCGAGGCTGCCATAATGTTCAGGCAGTGAAGTGACGTCATAAGTCGTAACTCGAAGTACATCGATCTAGTACGACTTCATGGGTGGGAAGTTACGAGTTCCACTACCGTTCCAGTGCACCTTCACAAGTTACAGGTGGGAAAAACATGAGTTACCTGGAACGCAGCACTAAACCTTCAGTCTCTAACCCCTGCCCTCCGTTTAGGATCGGCCTTGTTGTGAAAGGCAATATCAGGACTAAATACTGGGCTGCACCAAACTGCACTGATCCAAACCAGGCCACCCAGCTGACGCGTAGCATCAACAGTGCATACTTACCTCGTCTAAGGTGTGGTAGTTGGCATAGTCAAAGCTGTCAGTATTTCTGGGCTGACCGGCGCGAGCGGCAGACATCATCCTCTGGTGCTCCACATCAAGCAGAGCCTGCAGGAAGACGTATCATACATATTCCTCATTTTTTATACATAGTCACCATTCAACTTTAACAAGCTGACATCAGTTTGTCAGTAAGTTACCTGCACATCATCGATCATAACGAAATACTCGATGTTGTTAGTCTCCAGATAGACTTTGATGGTTTGCTGACCCTCAAAAGGAACTCTAATGTCCACAGGATTGCCAACTTTGGTCACACCTCTCCAGACATCCAACTGAGAGGAAAATCATCATTTATAAAATCAAATCCAACCAAGTTAAAACCTTAGATTTCCATAAGATGGCAGTGGCTTGCAGTCACCTGAGAGTGGACCATGTCCTCCAGGTTCTTGACAAGTACCAGCTGTGCTTCATTCTTTGGCGTGATACGAAGCACCTGATGCCTGCAGAAAAAGAAACACAAAGCACCACATCCTGTTACTCTAAGAAAGACCTAAGGCCAAGTGAGAGGTTGGCATTTACGAGACAGAGAAAGGCTGTCATTAATTGATTTTCAGAAGAAAGAGTGATCTTGATTGGTCCTACCTCAGGACTCACCAGGTTCTCCTTCATGATAAAACATTTATTAAATTTCTTATAATCATTGAGCACTGAAAAAAAAGTTTAGTCACAAAGACAGTTCTGCTTGTTCTATCTCTAATGTTCATCTTGAGATGTTCATATCCCAAGGTCTCCTTAATCCAGTTGTTCCACTCCTCCATCTCCTTGTAGGATGATCATGTTGCTGTCATCTTCCATTCAATATGGCTGTCTCTTCCACCAGTATAGTCAGGCCCTCACTGTGCCACCTCATCCCTGCCATGTCCTTGCAGTTTTTGTCTTCTTTAACTCACTGGCCAAAGACCACATCCTTTTCATGCTCTTTCTTCAGTGTGGTGGCCATCTTTGGTCAATCAACAAATAGTAACGTTTTCAGCCATCATCATGACAACCCATGTTTTAATAAGTTGATATGCTTTTGGTCTCTTTAGTCTCAGATGGCATCTTCAGCCAGGGGAGAGACCAGGAAATTGACAGTGAGGATGGATTTTAAGAAGAAGACGCCATTGTAACCACTGTGGTAAACATGACTGACTTGGAGGAGAAACCAATTTCCAAAAACAATTGGAATTTGCTAACCCAGACAGACACCGGTGCATACATGGGTCTTTTGATTATGGCTGGTGTGTACAGATCCAGAAACAAATTTACGTGCAGCTTATGGGATGCAGAGTCTGTTCAGATAATTTTTCGGGCCACCATGTCCCTCCAAAAGTGTCATGTTGTCGCTGGTGTTTCACTTTGACAACCAGGATACAAGACAATTGTCAACATGATAAACTGGCAGCGATCAGCGAAGTTTGGGTTCAAGTGGGTGAAGTATCTGTCTGGCTCAAAGCTTGCTACAGATTACTTGCTACAAGAGGAGAAGTGATAATAAGAAGAGGTTCAGTCCGTGTGCATCAAGAGCTGTTAAAACAAGCATAACATGCATTAAATGCAATGCACACAACAACCTGCACATATTGTCCAACATGTGCATAAGTAAAAAATAATACTAAAGTGTGAGTCAGCACTTCACCACATATTGAAGCCTGATTTTTATCTCTGTCAAAGAGGTTATGTTTTCACTGGCATGTTTGTTTGCTTGTCTGTTTGTTAACAAGCTTATGCAAAAATTACAGGACGGATTTTGTTGTAATTTTCAGGAGATGTTGGCAATGGCCCAAATTAAAAATGACTTGATATTGGTGGTGATATAGATAGCCACCATTAGTGAACATCATTACTTCTCAATAACTGTAGAAGCAATAATGATATCAACATTGTTCTGAGTGCTGGGTTTGGGTTTTCAGGGTCAAGGAATAACTTTTTGATGGTAACTTTATAATGGAACCATTGCTTATAGACGTAACAGCAATACAGTATGTGAGCTACCTTGGTGGATTTTTGAGCTCTCAGAAGGCCTTCTTGTTTTTGATATGTCATTGTCCTTATTAGTTGTATGTTAATGTATGAAGACGTTCATCCTGGAATAATGTGAAAATGTCAAGTGCAGTTTAGGGAACATTTCCTTTGTACACAACTAAAAGGTTTATGGTCACATTTGACTGGGAACACAACAGGTGTTATTGGTTGTTTTTGTAATTGTATGAAAGAATTAAATGGCTTCAAAGCAAATGTCCTTGATACCATGACCCAAGGTACTCTGTGAAGACAACAGTATGCAATTTGTCATCTAATTATTTCTCATACTCAAAGTGATCCAAAAATTATATTTTTTCGAACTTCAGTTAATTGAACTATCTTACACAAGTATTTATAATAGGTATTAATACACTTTTTTATGGCGAGTCCAGTGCAATGGTCATTTCTCACTAGGAACACTAAATTGTTAACACAAAATGAAGACAACATGAGGGTTAAGGGAGATATGAGAATGTGATGTCAGTGTTTCTGAGACTATTCGTTTCATTGTAAACAGAAACTCAAGACCAACATCTTCAGTTTTTCCATGCTGAGACATGTCTTCAGAAGAATGCTTTTCTTGGCTTTTAAAATGTTGTGTATGTGTGGACAAATACAATTTTTGAAGCTTTGTGCCTAGAATTTTTAATCAACAAATATAATAAAAATTCCATCTGAAAGACTTTTCCTAAATACAGTTTGGATGCAATTCTTTGGATTCTTTATCAACTTATAAAGAGTAAGAAAGACTTATTTAGATCTGTTTGGCTCAAATCTAGTAAATTCCATCAATCCATCCAACAGTTAAAATGTGCAACAGAAAATAGAGATGTTTCTTATGGCCCCCACCTGTACTTCCATAACTATTTTACTCACATGCACACAGCAGCTCTGAAGGCCCACTTACCCCTCATATGAGTCCTTGCCGAAAACGGCAACAAACAGCGCGGTGAGTGCAAGCAGCCCCCTCATCATGGCTAACAGCATAAACCTAAAGGATCACTCACACACTGATATATACATTTCTGAGAGACCAAGGTCACATGTCCAAAACCACAATCTTGTTCAGGTGACGGCGGTGTGTGTCAAAGCTGGAACCTTTCCCAGGCTGGCCTGAAGATATTAAACCAGATGTTGCTCCTCAGCTGTGGGCCAATGGGATGATGGGGAGGCAGAAATCATGTTTGTTTCAGCTTCCTTTTTTGGACAACTATGCGCAACAAGACAAATTAAGACTTCTGGAACAAAGACCATGGACTGAACACTGAACTTATCAGCAGGAGAACATCAAATAGGAGGCAGATGACGATGTCTGAGTGCAGAAGTCACATTTGGCGCCTTCACATGATTGACATGAGACATCCATAAAAACAGCTGATAGCATGACTCCAAGCTAACACCTCATCGCAAGAGCTAAGTTTAGCTCTTCAGCCAAATTCAAGTAGGTACTGTCATCATTACTGTTTAGATGTTGAGGAGTGGACATTTGTATGACACATTAAATTTTCTCCTCTTGTGGATACATTTGTCAACACTTATCCAAAAAGATGAATCAATGAGTCCTTTTAAGCATAAATATGTCAAAGAAAGCAAAGACCCTCGATCAACCACAAAGTCAGCATCTTTCTGCAGTATGCGGCCCTAAATCTGCAGATTTATGTGATGTACCTTGGATGATAAAGCACATTTTGGATGAAAAGTAGAGAGAACAGTCCAGAAAGTCTTGTGCAAGGCAGCTTTATTTGCAGATATGACAACTTACAGAGCTTTACAGAGTTAAAACAAAGATGTCATGGTTTTAGATCCTTAAGGAAGTTAAATTAACTACAGTGAGATAGATATGAAACATAGTAGAACTATAAGGTTAGTAGTAAAACAAGAAGCTGATGTTAAACAGTGCTTTATGAAAAAGCTTTAAGTCCTGTTTTAAAAGACATCATGGGGGTGCTGGTTTGGCGTAGTGGTTAGCACCCCATGTACATGCTTCTGCCGGTCCAGGTTCGAATCCCGCCTGTGACCAGTTTGCAGAGCGTCTTCCCCTACTCTCTCTCCCCCTTTCACAAGCCTATCCACTGTCTCTCTCCTATCAATAAAGGCACAAAATGCCCAAAAAATATACTTAAAAAAAAAAAAGACATCACGGACGTAGAGAGTCTCAGGTTCTCTGGCAGTTTGTTCAACAAGTGAGGAGCATAGTAAGCTGCCTCACCCTGAAGAGGGTCCAGACCCCAGGGACAGTGAGTAGATCTGATGTCTGGATGCCTCATAGAGGGCTAAATGATCTGCAAGACTGTGAAGTGTTTTATAAACTGATAAAAAAATATTTTAAAATCTATCACTTGAGTAACAGGGAGCCAGTTCAAGCTGCTGTCTGATGTTTTTAGGTCAGACCAACAGCTTATAAGCACAGTTACCAAAGCTTGATCAAGTGTCCCTGTGTCTTTTTAAGATAGAAATCTTTTGATTCTTAGTTTGTTTTAAGGCAACTACTGGCTGGTTCTGTAACCATTTTATCGTGGCTTTTGGAGTCAAAGCCTGAGCTCAGAATCACACCAAGATTTCTGTCTTGATTTGTAGGTTTTAGTGTCACAGACTCGAGGTCAGCTCTGACTTCAATATTTCCTCTGTAATGGCAAAGAAGAGGGTTTCAGTTTTACCTTCATTTAGCTTAAGTAAATTTTTACACATCCACTCGCTGATTTCTTCAGCATATGTCCAGTGTGGCCAAGTTTTGACACTGAGATGAAGGACTGTATCATCTGCTTAAACACTTTAGGAGATGTTATGATATAATAGCATTAAAAAACTAAAAAGAGTGGGCTCAAGGATTGATCCATGGGGAAGCCCACGTGTTATTTCTTGATACTCAGATTCATAATTTCTTAGAGACACAAATGAATGTCATTAAGATTTTAAGAAGAACAGTCTCAGTGCTCTGGTGGGGGCAAAATCCAGGTGTAAGTGTGTTTGAAAGACTGTTTCAATTCAAGAACTTGTAGACTTGTTTAAAACAACCTTTCTCTAATTCTCTAATTAAATCTAGTTTGTAGATGTTGATTTCTGAGCCAATCAGGTTTGGCTTTTTTAAGAGGGATTTGATAAAAGACATCTTCAAGGAGGATGGAAAAACACCGGACTGAAGAGTGCTGTTAACAATTTTTGACTTGTCTGGAGCTAAACAGGTAAAAGTATTTTTAAAAAGATGAGCAGGCAGAGTGTCCAGGCTAAAGTTGGTCTGAGATGGTGAACAATTTCTGCATAATGTAGGAGTTGAAACCTTTCTTACTTTTCTAACAAAAGAGTATGGAGGTACAGGTGACATTTTTATGACATTATTATTTTACTCACTGGGATATGGTTGGGATTTTATCAGTGAAAAAAGATGAAAAGTCATTGCATAACCTTGTGGACTCCTGAAGGACAGATGCCAGTCTGTCAGTGAACAAAGAATGTGAATTATCTGTGTTTATTTTAGGAGCAGAAAGCACCTGCTGGTTTCACACAGACCTACAGGAAACTGAGCTGCCCCCATTCATCTCATCTCATCTTCTGCTGTGTTTTCCAATGACAGCTAATGTTAGCATAAAGCACCCTTTCAGAGACATTTTTGTCACTGTTGGGCATAGACCTACTATCTCCCAAAACTGCTGCTTTTCAGGAAATTAAAAAACCTTACTGCTGAATGTTTAAATATTATATTATCCTGATTACAGATATTTTATTTGTACTTCATTTGGTTTAATTTCATTAAGGATACTGAAGTCTCTGTCTTTATTTCTACTACCACACTATTTGAATTTTGATAGTATCCTTATGAAGGTGGACTTTTGTAAGATTTGCTTAGTGTGAGAGCAAATGTTTATTAAGTTGGCACACATCCTAGATTTAATTTCAGTTCCCCCTTAAAAAAATAGGTATCTTGAAAGAAAGATTCAGAGCTTGAAATTTTTAGCAACCAGTGTTCATTTCGCTTTCTCTTCTGCTTCTCAACGGGGGCGGCCGCTTTTCTTTTTGCTCCCTGCCCTTATCTGCCCTGCGTGCTGTCTTTGTCTACTGCAGCCTCTCTCTGCATTTCTTTCTGAAGTCTAAAATCATGGAATTAATCAGCTGGTCTCTCAATGCCATTGACCAAATTTTCTCGACGAGGGGAGCGGGTAAAGGAGAACCCACCTATCCCGATCGGTACACGATGGACTCCTGGGAGAAGTGGAGGATCGTGTGCCTGTCGATTCTGTCCATTGAGGACGTGGAGATGCCCTGCTGTTTGGAGTTAGCAGTTTCCTGATCCATCACACAGTTAAGAAGACGATGGCAGCACATTTGGCTCTTGAGAAGCTGCCCGTCATGACTGAAGGAATGTGCAGGGCTGTCAACACTCAGACTCAAGCGATTTGTGAGCTCAATCGCAAGCTTCATGCGATTCTCAAACTCGTTTGCAAGCAGGACAACACCTTGGAGAAGTTGACAAATTGGCTCGGTTGAATGGGCCCACGGATTCGGAACATTATTGTGAGAGACCAAAAGACTAGAAAGGCTTTGTGGAAAATTACAGTCGGTCTAACCCAAACTATTCCTTATCTCTATTTGTTATGGCTTCCCATCTATCTGTCCTTGAGCAGATGTATCTACTCTCCTGGAATGTTTTGCTAACAGAGGCTCAATCCCCCCCCTCCACTCCCTCATCCTGTGAACTTTGCTCTGGATCAGAAACTCTCTCTCTCAAGGCCGTACAGTCATCTTATCGTACAATAGAGACTATGAGAGGTCTGAGCTAGGACAAGGTCGCTGGACTCCTTGAATCAACGCCCCCGTCGGCTCCCCCCACCCACCCTTCCCGACCCCATGTGCTTGTCTCTGTGTTTGTTGTCTCATGTATTGAGGTGTTTCTTTTCCAATCCCACGCTGTGCTCCTCTGATAGGTGCCTAGTTTGGAATTGTTTTTTTTTACTCCTCCCTTTCCTATTGTTTCTCTGCTGTAAGCACTTTGAGTTACATATGTTGTAGGAAAAGTGCTGTATAAATAAACTTGACTTGACTTGACTTGACTTGGTGACTAATTATTTTCGTAATAATTTCTGTCATTAACCTGATGATGATGATGAACACTAAATAGTGTGATGGCCCTGAGTACGGCCATGATAGTTGTGTTTTGGCCAGTTGTTCCTCCTCTTGATTTTGGAGTTTGGCCCCATCTGGAGGCAGGATTTTGTAAGGAGTTACTGCTGCCTTTCTTTTGTTTTAGAGCAGGTGACTCATACCTGGAGGACTCCTCCCTGGACTGATTGCTGATTGCTGGGCAGCTGGTTGAAAGGCATAAAGGCCAGGCTGGCTCAGCCTGCACTCTCTTTCTCACCCTCTGGACTGCAGGAGCTGCAGAAGAATGTCCTATTTGGTCTGTTTCTGTGCTTATTGTATTAAAAAGTCATCTAAACCTCAAGTTAACTGTGTGGACCTCCCTTAATGTTGTGACCTCTCCAAGCGGGTCATAACAAATGGGGGCTCGTCCAAACATATTAGTGAGGAGGGTGGTCTCATAGTAGCTTTTGGTTTTGTCAAGTTATTGGTGGCTTTCTTTGGAATTGATTTACATTTTTTGAAGTAAAGGTGTTTGAGAGCACATTTAAGCTTCTGTTGGTTGTTCAAATGAGTTTTTGTCAGTTGTTTGTGTAGACTTTTGGTAAAAAGTAACTGGTGGTTTGGTAAATTAGTGTTGCTGGAGGGGGTTTTGGCTGATCAATTTAGTCATTTTTTAGGGAGCATATCTGTTTTTCCCCCAGTTAGGCTTAGCGGCGTTACCCCTTTGGGTTTCGTTGGGCACAAATGTGTTAGTGTTGGGGTGAAAGCGGTGGGAGCATGTCCGTGGGCTTTGGGGGGTTGCCAGCCTAGCTGGTCGCTTTTCCATCTCAGCGGTCTCAAGTGCATAAGTACCTTATTGCAAGTAACCTCATGAAGACTAGGGGTTGAGTTAGCCAGTGTTGGTTAGGCAGTTTAGGGGGGAGCTCCTTTAAATTGTCATACCCTCTCTTTGTATTGTATAGTTAACCATTTTTTTTGTCTTTCTTTGGTAATAGACAGGTATTGTAGATAGATAAATTTCTTTGTACACAATGTCGACAGAACACCGGAATCCATTGGTTGCTGAGTTTTTGCAACGAGCATCCCGTACCACATTAACTCAGTTTACAAAGGCAGATTTGGTTGACTTAGCAGTACATTTGGGCTGGAAAAAGCCTGAACAGCTTCCTAAGAAAGCTGATTTAAGGGTGGTTGTTGAAGGTCTGGCTGTGGAAGCAAGCATTTTGGAAGTTGAAAAGGTTGAAAAGTCCAGTGACGTGAAGGTTCCAGGAGTTGTGGAGAAGCTGTCATTTGAGCAGTATATGCAGTTGGAGAGGGAGAAAGCTAACTTAGAAAGGGAAAGATTGCAATTTCAGTTGGAGCATGAAAGGATCAGAGCAGAGCAAGCACAGAAAACAAGAGAAGCAGAGGTGCAGGTAGCCTTAGAAAGGGAAAGGTTAAAAATTGAACAGTTAAAACTTGAGGTGGTGAAGGGAAAGCCAGTGAGTTTCTCTTGGGCTCTGGTCCCTCAAGACAGTCGGTTGGTGGCTGTACAGGGTTTGATGTTGGTGGTAATCTGCGCTTGTTACCCAAGTTTAATGAGAAGGATCCGGATACCTTCTTTTCTTTGTTTGAAAGAGTAGCAGATTCTAGGTGTTGGCCTGATGCTGACAGGACTTTGTTGCTCCAATGTGTTTTCACAGGTAAGGCTCAGGAAGCATATTCTGCCCTTAGTCCTGTGGATAGCATGGATTATGCTAAAGTAAAATCTGCGGTCCTTAAAGCATATGAATTGGTCCCTGAGGCCTATCGGCAAAGGTTTAGGAGCTGGAGAAAAAGTGACAAACAGACGCATGTAGAGTTTGCACGTGATATTGCTGCTCATTTTGCACGCTGGTGTTCTGCCTCAGATGTGGATGATTATGAGGATTTGTGCAATCTTATCGTGTTGGAGCAATTCAAAAATTCTGTCCCAAGCCACATTGCTGTACATATTAATGAAAGTAAGGTCAAGACAGCTTCAGCAGCAGCAGTTCTGGCAGATGAGTATGTGTTAACTCATACAAGTAGTTCAGAATGGCACAGAAGTAGAAATGGTACAAATAGGGAAAAGGTCAAGTCTGGTCTAGGAGCAAGTATGTTGGGGGCATCAGAATTCACAGGCCAGTAACAGAAGCGTGCCAGGGACAAATGGAAAATTTGATCCAGGAAAAGTGTGTCACTCTTGTAGAAATAAAGGCCATTGGAAAGGGAATGCCCAATACGTGTTAATGCCAATGCTGATCAGAAATCATTTGAGTCCAGTGTGTATGTGAAGCCTGCTGCTCTTGTGTCTTCAGGTTGCAGTCAAGTAGTGTCTGATAAATTATCTGAACGGTCATTGAAGGTGGTGGATGAGATTTATGCTCCTTTCATGTCAGATGGATTTGTGTCTCTTAATGATGGTGAGAGGAAATCGGTTAGGATCTTGAGGGATTCAGGGGCATCTCAGAGCTTCATTTTGCAGCATTTGCTTCCTTTTTCAGCTGCTACAGAGACAGGCAATACAACTCCAGTTCTGGGCATTAGTCTGGTTCCACTCTCTGTACCACTACACCGTCTATCTTTGTGGTCAGACCTGATTAATGGTGACGTGATAATGGGGGTACGTAAATCATTGCCTATGGCTGGGGTGGATGTTATCCTGGGTAATGACTTGGCTGGAGCAAAAGTCTGGAAAGATGGTCCCCCATCCCTTGTAATGACTGGGTTGCCTAAATGCTCTGAAAGTCCAGATGAGTGTGTTAAACAATTTCCAAAGGTTTTCCCTGTATGTGCGGTGACTCGAGCCATGAGCAGAGCGAATTCAGAGAAAGGTGAAGACTTGAATTCTGAGGAGGTCCAGGTACAAGTTCAAGGATATCATTGGCCTTTTCCAGATATTGGAAAAGAGGAAGTCATTGCAGAGCAAGCAGTAGATCTCTCTTTGTCATCTTTGTTTCAAGGGGCTTGTTCTGAGGGACAAATGAAAGAGCTGGAAAATGGTTATTTCCTGCATGAAGGAGTGTTGTGCAGGAAGTGGACTCGTGTTGTTGACAATGTGAAAGTAGACCAAGTCACTCAAGTTGTGGTGCCGTCCAAGTTTAGAGAACTGGTGTTGAGTCTAGCCCATAATGGAATTGCTGGTCACTTGGGTGTTAAGAAAACTTATGATCGTGTCTTGGGGCATTTTTTCTGGCCTCGATTGAAGCGTGATGTTTCAACATACTGTAAAACATGTCATAAATGTCAAATGACCGGAAAGCCCAACCAGAAGATTAAGCCAGCTCCTTTATGTCCAATTGCGGTTACTGAAAACCCCTTTGAGTATTTACTTATTGACTGTGTTGGTCCACTGCCTAAGAGTAAAAGTGGAAGCAGTTACTTGCTGACTGTGATGTGTAAGTGTACAAGATATCCAGCAGCTTTTCCTCTACGCTCAATCAAAGTTAAGCCAGTTTTGAAAGCCCTCACTAGCTTCATGTCTACTTTTGGGATTCCGAAAGTAGTACAAACCGATCAGGGGAGTAACTTTATGTCTCGCACTTTTGCCCAGGTGTTGAAGCAGCTTAAGGTAAAACATAATGTGTCAAGTGCATACCATCCTGAATCTCAAGGGGCACTGGAAAGGTTTCACCAGACTCTGAAGTCAATGTTGAGATCTTACTGCACTGAGCTTTCACATGACTGGGAAGAGGGTCTTCCCTGGCTTTTGCTTGCAGTTCGAGAGGTTTGTCAGGAGAGCACAGGCTTCTCTCCAAATGAGCTTGTTTTTGGGCATACTGTACGCAGTCCCTTGGCAGTGTTGAGTGATCACTGGAAGACTGTGGACCCTCCTGAGAATATTTTGAATTATGTGAATGATTTCCGTTGTCGTTTGTACCATGTTTGTGCGACTGCTCAGAAAAATCTTGGTGTGGCTCAGGACAAAATGAAGAACTTTTTTGACCGTAAAGCTAAAGAGCAGAGCTTTGAACCAGGAGATCAAGTTCTTCTGTTGTTGCCTCTGGTTGGCTCTCCCTTTCAGGCCAAGTTTCATGGGCCATATACAGTTAAGAGTCGTATGTCTGAGTGTGACTATCTTGTCCATACCCCAGATAGGAAGAAGAAAGTCCAGTGGTGTCATGTAAACCTTCTTAAACCGTATTATGACAGGCAAGCAGCTGCTGATGTGGACAAGAGGATCACTGTTGGGTCCGTGAGTTGGTCTCCGGCTGAAGCTGTAGGTGTTGTGGCAAAAACTGTCCATGTTCCAACTGAAGACTTTGTGGTTCCATCTGAGCAGAGTACTGCTGGAAAACTTAACAACTCAGTGTATTTGAGCAACTTAGAGTTTCTTTTGAGAGATTTGTCAGATGTACAAAGGAATGATCTTGTTCAGCTGATTAATTCCCATCTTTCCTTGTTCTCAGACACTCCATCACGTACCAGTCTTGTGGAGCATGATATAGATGTTGGAGACTCCAAACCAATTAAGCAACGCTTTTATCGGGTTCCTGTTGAAAGGCGTCAGCGTATGGAAAAGGAGGTTCAGTACATGATTGAAAATGGTATAGCAGAACCTGCAGCCTCGAATTGGGCCTCACCATGTCTTCTTGTTCCAAAGTATGATGATACTGACAGATTTTGTACAGATTTCAGAAAGGTGAATGCTGTGTCTAAACCAGATTGTTACCCATTGCCACATATTGAAGACTGTGTTGATGAAGTTGGAAGCACTAAGTTTGTCACAAAGCTAGACCTTCTGAAGGGCTACTGGCAGGTACCGTTAACCCCCAGAGCTAAAGAAATCTACAGCTTTGTTACACCAAAGGGATTATTTTCTTATAATGTCATGCCATTTGGATTACGAAATGCACCAGCCACCTTCAAAGGTTAATGAATAAAGTTTTGCAGGGACTTTCAGGCTGCACGGCATATTTAGGCGATGTTGTGGTATATAGTGACTCTTGGGATGATCATGTTCAGCGTCTCAAGGCCCTGTTTGGTCGCTTGGTTGAGGCTAACCTGACAGTGAACTTGTCAAAATGTGAGTTTGCTAAAGCTAGGGTTACTTATCTTGGCAAAGTTGTGGGCCAAGGAGAAGTGCGACCTGTGAGAGCTAAGGTTGAGGCTATCGATAATTACCCTGTACCAAAGACTAAGAAGGAGTTGGAAAGGTTTCTGGGTTTAGTGGGGTATTATAGGGGTTTTTGTGAAAATTTTTCTACTGTTGTAGCCCCACTGACAAACCTTTTGAGCAAAGGAGTTGCCTTTGATTGGTCTCCTCAATGTCAGAAATCATTTGTTACTGTGAAAAACCTGCTTTGTTGTTCTCCTGTGCTTGCAGCTCCAAACTTTGAAAAACCATTTAAGATTCAGGTGGACGCAAGTGGAGTCGGTGCAGGAGCTGTGTTGCTACAGGAGGGGGAGGGGGCCATTGATTATCCAGTCTGCTTCTTCTCACGTAAGTTTAAGCGGCACCAGTTAAATTATTCAGTGGTGGAGAAGGAGACGTTGGCACTTATTTGGGCTCTTCAGCATTTCGAAGTATATGTAAGTGCAGGTTCAAAACCAGTAACAATATTTACTGATCACAATCCTTTGACTTTTTTAACAAGCATGCAGAATAGTAATCAGAGGTTAATGCGCTGGTTGTTGTTCTTACAGCCATATAATCTTAATATCTGTCACATTAAGGGTCGTGAAAACGTTATGGCAGATGCGCTTTCCAGAGTGTAGATTGATGTTAACGAAGACCTTAGTGGGTCTCCGTTTTTTCATGGGGGGGGGTGTGATGGCCCTAAGTACGGCCATGATAGTTGTGTTTTGGCCAGTTGTTCCTCCTTTTGATTTTGGAGTTTGGCCCCATCTGGAGGCAGGATTTGGTAAAGAGTTACTGCTGCCTTTCTTTTGTTTTAGAGCAGGTGACTCAGACCTGGAGGACTCCTCCTTCGACTGATTGCTGATTGCTGGGCAGCTGGTTGGAAGGCATAAAGGCCAGGCTGGCTCAGCCTGCACTCTCTCTCACCCTCTGGACTGCAGGAGCTGCAGAAGAATGTCCTATTTGGTCTGTTTCTGTGCTTATTGTATTAAAAAGTCATCTAAACCTCAAGTTAACTGTGTGGACCTCCCTTAATGTTGTGACCTCTCCAAGCGGGTCATAACAATAGTAACTAATAAAAACAAGTGAAAATGGACAAAAGCTAAAACTGAATTTACTGACATTTTCCTCAACAAATAACAAGCTAGACTAAGATGCTTGACAGAGACTTAATCCAATCAGACCTAAATTGGTCATGTAGAAAGTAGGGACAAGTTAGGAACATATCCAATCACAGCTACTTTGGTTGTGTGGAAAGGCTGGATGAGTTAAGAAGGACATTCAATCACAACTGCCTAAGGTCCAGTTGCACTGGGAAGTCAGGAGTTCCGAGTTCCGAGTGGGAAATTTCAACTGGAATGCCCCCCTAGGTTGAAAATTTCCGTACTGGGAACTTGGGGGATCTTCAGCACTCCTGAGTTGACAATCAAAGATGGCTGCCCCCAGTGTAAATAGTTATTAAGCTCCAGTAATTATCTGTTTATTAGCACCTCTGACTCATGTTTTTTGCACTAAATCAGCTGCATACAAAGTATTGTTCAACTTATGGAAGTGTTGTCATAATGTTATCTACTTTCTTCATGTGGTAGCCTATTTGTGAACTACAGTGTGCTAACAACGGCTAACAATAGCCTGGTAGATTATCACTTTTTTACTGACTTTGTAACTGGAATGCTGATAACTCAGAGATGGTGTCTTTCCTTCTTCCCTCTTCCCAGTTCTGATGTTAAAGGAACACAGCCTTAGCTTGGTGGTGGTGGGATAAATTGGTGGTGGGAGCGATTCAATCAGAGCTGCTCTCTTTATGAATTGATATATTCATGTAGAGCAGGTTCACTGTTTGTTGTCAGTTCTGGTATTGTTACTGAGATGCTCCGCCAGGTAGCCTAAATAAAGGTGACTACATTTCACACAAAAGTTAAATTTGTCTCTGTTCATTTATACACTTGAGTTTTATTTCATCCGTCATTTATCATTCAAACCTTGCGATTTTAAGAGGTGTTTTTATTTGATTGTTTTATGGTCAACAGATGACTTCAGACAATGAATACTGAAAATCCAGCAAGATTTTATCTTAAAAATAGATTTGATTTGCCATTTTTTTGCAATCAGGTTGAAGCTAACTTAAGCACAATGCTACCTCCTAGCTACCGCCATTTTTCATGAGCACCATTAACCAATAATTATATCAACATTCAGCAGGTATTGGTATTGGTTAAAAAAAATGGCAGGTTCCTTTCATGTCATTCTCCACTACTTTATATCTGACTCTGTCTGCTGCTAAATTCATGACAAGTGTACAATGAAAAATTATGCATTCTGATAAATGTTACACTTAGATGCTAAAATGTGGAGGTGGAAAATTATCTACAATAAATGTTAAAATCTGCTTGAAAGATTTAAAACGATCAAGAAAAGACAAATTCATTTTTCAAAAGTGCTCCTTTATTATTTTTGTGTGTTGTTGGATTTTGCCAGTGTGCCATACTGATTATGACAATTGTTGATGCCTTTAATTTGAGAGAAAACATTTTCAAATGCTGTTTTCTTCAACATTTCATTTCCACTTGCACAGATTAGTATGGGTTGTTGTTGGCATGCTCCATGATGGTCATCACGGCCACCCAGGTCTCAGCGGCGGTGGGAAGAATCTCTTCAGCTGGCAAGATGAAGCCTAATGTACCATCATCTCTCAGCTCGAAGGTGTAGGAATACTTGATGCCCTGGTTGTAGGTCCAGTCCACAGTAATACCACTGGCCGGGTCTATGATTGAAAGATAATGGTTTAGGCTATTTTTATGCAATGTATTCTCCTGAAAAAAGTTTGGAAAAGTTACTGCAGTCATTCATTTCTTCCCTTTAATCGTACCAAATGGAGTTGTATTTTACATTGTTTAAATGAAGTTAATGTGTTAACTTAGGTTCGGGAGCAGGACCACGCCACAAACCACTCCACCAATCAGCTGACAAGCCTACTTATACTCAGCCATGCCTCATTGCTCAGTTTGTCTGTGACTCTTCAACCCACCCTTCATTCTCAATCATGATTTTTCTTTCTCCACTCAGCTCCTCGCTCACCTTATCCTAGGTGGGGTCAAGATCAGCTCGGGCAGAACACAATGAGATGGTACCCCCACACTGAGTCTCCCTCTGCCTGGCTTACGACGTCCTTCCTGATGGCTCATCTCTCAACATATCTTATGTCACATTTTCATCACTGTCGTTCCTCATATTCCTAAATCTTCATTAAATCTTCAAACGCATACATTTGTCGTGTGGTCCTTGGTAGTGAAAGTCCTGTTTAATCACCTTTACAACAAGATAAAGGTAAGGGATCATGTATTTCTGGAATGAGAAACACAGCTAAATGTGTAGGTAGTGCCTTTAAAAAAGTGCCAACATCCCCTGCGACTGTATTCCAGTACTAAGAGTGGCAGCATAACTTGGTGTCAGCCCTAGTGCCATTTTCAAACTCAAGTCTAAGCCGAGTGAGACTGGTAAAGTCAAAGACAGTTTGAAAAGTAGGAACTCAGAAAAGGCCTTGCCCTGTCTGGGAAACCATAAGCTTTCTTTCCAGGGAAGCAGGGATTTTGGCACATTTTGAATAGGGTTCTACCCACGTATTTTAGCTTTGCAGTGCAGTGGGATCAGCTTTAGTAGATGTCTGTAATCAGTCTAAGCCATCTTGTTCAGCTTCAATCCACAATGACTGTGAGCAGCCTAGGTTGGCATGGGTTGGTTGAAAGGGGTTCTTGTCCCTTGCCCCTGGATCCTCGGGGCGTAGGGTTTGCACCCTTTCTCCCTTGTACTTCGTGGCAAGGTAAACAACTAGGTTGCTGATGGTGCAGGGTAGTCGTAAAGACTGCTGAATGGCAACGTGTTGACCTTGCATGTGCTCCTAAACCTGACCTGACCTGACCCGAAACACAATCTGTAAGACTGCTTTAGAACTGCAAAAACTGTGTCATAATAGCATCTTGCTCCTGAGGACAGCAACTCCAGCAAGAATTAACATTTTACTTTGACTTTGGAAATTTGTCTGCCACTAGATTGTGGGAAAAAACTGTTACCTCCCAAGACAGGCCCTAATTCTTAAGTTAATGCTTTTAACCGTGTTACATGGTTGTAAAACTGTGGCAAGTGATTAAAGTAGGCCTTGTACAATCCCTTCTCTAGACAAAAGTCCAGATTTTGTTGAAGTGAAAAAGATCAGTGTAAACTTACAGATGGTTTCGTAGGTGCTGCCGTATGTGTAGGGAGTACC
Organism: Scarus forsteni; assembly: GCA_036419115.1. Taxonomy (NCBI): domain Eukaryota; kingdom Metazoa; phylum Chordata; class Actinopteri; order Labriformes; family Labridae; genus Scarus; species Scarus forsteni. The sequence goes on from JAZDUH010000459.1 coordinate 6,166,198, forward strand.
ATACTCGGCGGCCAGCTTAGTGATAGCCTTGTAGGCAAGGCTATGCTGCAAGAAGCAAACATGATGGTCACATGCAACTTGTTCACACGGTTAAGATCTTTTCTTTCATCCATCTGCTCTCATCAATCAGTGAAGGACGAAGGTGCAATATTTACCAGCTCAACCTCGTCCTTGCATGGACTCTTGGTGTAGCCATAGGGATACAGGAGCATCTGGGAGTAGGAATGGATGGACAAGTAGGCCTTGATGTTTCCGTGGGCCTTCACAAAGTCCACGATGGCACTGACCTCGGACTCAGAGTGAACACTGGTTCCACGGTATGTCTGTGAGCAGGGGTTATTACTGGAACCATATCCTGCAGAGTGATCACACCAGTGTTAGACACTGCAAGGACATGGAGGCTACCACATGTCCAATTTTTAAACACTAAATAATTAATGTTATCATAAGACAATCTTTATCATGAACCTCTGATGTTTTTAACTTTACCTCCATAACCAGCATCCCAGTTCCTGTTGGGATCAACTCCAACACATAAGGAACCAGGGTTGGGTTTCCTGGTCTTACGCCACATACGGTCCTGAGAGGATCAGAGGAACTCATTAGCCTCAATAATCTCTTTAAAGCACTAATTTGTATGGCAATGTGTAAGATGTTTGCCAAATTTTTCTGTCAAAGTACTTGTTTCTGTGTGTTGCCAGTAGCTTAATGGCAATAATCAAGCAAAAAAGGGCCAAAATCAGCTCGAGGAAAAGTAAACCCAGGATCCACCAATTGTTGTTTTGCAGAGATTCAGCCTCAGTAACCCATGACCCATAGAATCGACCTTAAACACATGCAAATCTTCAATTAAAACCAAATTCAATGATTTATAAATCCTGTTTCCCCCTTTTTCAAATAAATACAATACACAGAAAAGATATTCTGTGTTCAAACTGATGAATTTCATTTCTTTTTTTTTTTTTTTTTTTTGCAAATATTCACTTAATTTAAATTTAATTCCTCCAAAAAACAAACAAACAAACAAAAAACTCTGGGACAAGGGCAGCAGAAGACTGGAAAGTTGAGAAATGTTTAAAAAAACCCACCTCTTTTCATTCAGAAAGGATTAATTAGAAGTAGGTGAGTGCTATGATTTGGTATAAAAGTAGCATCCATGAAAGGCTCAGTCATTCACAAGCAAGGATGGAGTGAGCCTCACCACTTTGTGAGCAAACATTCCAACATTCTAAGAAAATTTTATAATGTACAGTTGCAAACAATTAAGGGTTTCATCATCATTAAGGGTTTCTGGTTCAGGCCCTGGTGATTTCACGCATTGACTACTGCAACTCTTTGCTAGCAGGCCTCCCTGCATGCACATTTAAACCTCTTCAGATGATTCAGAATGCAGCAGCACGTCTTGTCTTTAACCTGCCCAAAACAGCTCATGTCACCCCGCTGTTAATCTCTCTACACTGGCTTCCAGTGGCAGCTCGAATCAAATTCAAAGCTCTTCTTCTGGCCTACAAAACAGTGACAAAAATGGCTCCTGCCTACCTGGACCCCCTCATCCAGGTCTACACTCCCTCTCGCCCACTTCGCTCGGCCTGCAAAAGACGCCTGGTGCTCCCAGCCCAACATGGCTCTAAATCTCTGGCCAGACTCTTCTTTTCTTTTGTTCCCAAATGGTGGAACGAGTTACCTAACTCCATACGATCCGCAGAGTCACTTTCTACTTTTAAGAGATGTCTGAAGACTCATCTGTTCAGGGAACACTTTGGCACTTAATCTGATCTTCTCCTCTTTGTCCTCAGAGGTAGAATGAATCAGAAGGTCTCAGACCAGCTCTCAATGAATATTTAGCACTGAATTTTGAATGCTTGGAATGTTGATCGATGTTGTTGACTTGAATTTTTGTTGCTGACTTGAAATATTAGTTTTGACTTGAATTATTCATTGTGACTTGAATTATTATTGTGTTAAGCTGCATTATTTAAAAAAAAAAAAAAAAAATGGCACTTCTTCTGGCACGAGATGGTAGCACCTGTGGCCAATGGACTTGAAGCACTTTGACGCACTTGCTAAGGTTTCTCCCCTCAGTCCAAATTCTTGCTTGTGTTGTACGTCGCTTTGGACAAAAGCATCTGCTAAATGAAATTGTAGAATTTGTAGAATCTACAGTCCATAATATCTCCAAAAGATTCAGAGAATCACAACACAGCCGAAAACCAACACTGAATGCCCATGACCTTCTACAACACAGGTGGCACTGCATTTGAAAACCAACATCATTCTGTAAAGGATGTCACAACATGGGTTCAGGAACACTTCAGAAAACCACTGTCAGTTAACATGGTTCATCTCGACATCTACAAGGTCAAGGTCAAACTCTACAATTTTTATTATTTTTTAATTTTATTATTTATTTATTTATCTCAAACTTAAAAAAAAAAAAACTCTACAATGCAAAGACAAGCCAGGTATCAACAACACCCAGAAACACTGCCAACTTCTCTGGGCCCGAGCTCACCTGAGATTAACTGAAGCAAATTGAAAAGTCAGCTGTGGTCTGAGTCCACATTTCATTTCATTGTCCTCCAGGCTAAAGAGGAAAAGGACCATCCAGACTGTTGTCTTGGTATTATGTTTTTACAGGACTAGCTCTGCTTATTCCAGCAAGACAATGACGACACTTTCTGCACTTGTTCCAGCAGCGTGGCTTCATAGTTACAGAGTGCAGGTCAGTGCAGTCCAGACTTGTCTCTCATTGAAAATGTGTGGAGCACCATGAAGCCTAAAATATGGCAACAGAGGCCCCAGACTTTTGAGCAATGTAAGTTGTATTGAAGCAAGAAAGGAAAGAATTAAAATTTCTAACAATTAGTGTCAGTTCCCAAACGCTCGCTGAGTGTTGTTAAAAGGAAAGGTGATGTAACACAGTGAGAAACATGCTCCTTTTCCAGCATTTTTGGAACATTCATGGAAATGAGTGAATATTTGCAACTATTAGTTTGAACATAAAATATCATGTATGTAGGCCTTTTAAATCTATTTTTGACATGAACCCACTGGTTAAGTGATGCCCAAAAGCAGCAGTAAAGTTGTGAGCTGAAAGGAAATTCCTAATGGCTGGAAACAGATCTAACTATCGGAAACTCACAGTGGTGTGGCTGTAAGCATAGCCATCAGGGTTGGCCACAATCTCCACAAAGATGTCCATGTTGTCAAGGATGGCTTTGAGAACAACGTCACGTTCATAGTCAGTCACAATCTACCAGAAGAGGGGCTTATTAGTCATCATGACAATAAATACAAAGACAGAATCGGATAACTGAAATTTCAAAGCACCTTCTTGGCAAACCAGATGCTGCTGGCATGAGTGATCCACTCTCTGGCATGGATTCCAGTGTCGATCCAGATGGCAGGACGGTTAGTTCCTCCAGTGCTGAACTGGGACATAATGGAAATAAAAAAACTCAAGCAAAGCTCATTTTAAAGTGAGCAGCAGCAGGCATACTTAAACTAATGTTAGACCTTAAGAAAGTGATAAATTCATTGGTTTACCTTGAGCACGTTCAGGGGACGACCCTCGTAGCTCTGACCAATCACAATTTTGCTGACAAGGGAGGGATTCTCAGCCACAAGCTGGTCCTCGAAGGTGTGGATCTAAACAAAAAAATCAACCAACAGGTCCTTTCTTCATTAGAGATCCATGATACTGGACTTTTGCCGATAGCTAATACTTCCAACCTCATTATTGATGACACAGATTTAAAATGGACCTGTTCCTTTCGTGATTAGTTCATTTGTTTTAAAAAGAGATGTGACACAAGAAAAACATTTCTTTTTAAAAATAAAAATACTTTGATCTATAAAAGTGGAAAGTGGGTTAAGATGAGAGAAGTTATCATGGTTCATTTCCCATTTTCCCATATGGACTATTTATTTTATGGTCAAAATATTAGTTGTCAATTGCAGCAAATGTATTTATCATCTCCTTAGTAGCTTTTTAGGCAAATATTAGCTGCTATTGATCTTGTTCTAATAATATCCTGCACCCTTATTCTTATTTAGAGTCATTTTTGTTTCCATCATCTATATCAGGAGAGTGTAACTGCCAACAAGTGCCATCCTCCAACTCCTTTAGTTCAGCGCAGCAGTCACTTTAAAATATATGTATATATTTTTAAACCTATGCTTGTGAAGAAAATCTGACAAATCATTAATAAAGGCATAAAAAGTTGCAATATTTGGATGCACAGCCATCTACAAGATTGGGGTCTGGTTAATGTGAAGGCCCCTGTAGAACAATGAACTTCATGTTCAAGAAACTTATTTAAAATGATTTGAACTTTGTGGTATGACACATTATCAGCTGAAAATAGCCACCAAAAGATACAAACGCATTGGTCATACAGGTATGGATATGGTAAACACAATACTCGGGGAGGCCGTGGGGTTTAAACCATGATCAGGTTTAAGAAGAACTGCCACTCACTAAATATTTTCTCTTTCTGAGACCCTTCTCTGTAAACTTAAGAGATGTTTGTCCTTGAAAATCCCTGTAAATCAGCAGTTTCTAAAATGCTTAGTCCAGCTCATCTGGTACCAAAATTCAGATCACCTTTCGTCAACATTCGGATGTTTGGTTCAGCGAATTAACTCAACCACATCACCTAAATGCATTGAGTTACTGCCATGTGATTGGGCAACAAGCTATGCAGGCAACAGAAAAACTATTCCATGAAATCTGTAGTATTTGTTGTGCAGACATAGGGAGTGAGTGTACTTACCTCGTCTAAGGTGTGATAGTTGGCATAGTCAAAGTCATCGGTGTTCCTGGGCTGACCGGCACGAGCAGCAGCTGCCAACTTCACCTGCTCCCTATCGAGCACCACCTGCAAGAAGAGAAAGAAGTTATATTTACTCCGCCATCTTTGACTCAGACACATAATAATGACAAAAAAATGAACCAATATTGAGCTTAAGCAACGTGCTCGTCAAAGCATGCAACTTAGTTTTGTTATCATCACTGTTAGACATTAAAGACTCACGGCCATTTTCTCACCTGCAGATCATCGATCATAACAAAATACTCAAGGTTGTTTGTCTCCAGGTGGATTTTGATGGTCTGCAGGCTCTCAAAAGGAACTCTAATGTCCACAGGGGTGTCAACATAGGCCACTCTCCTCCACATGTCCACCTGAAAGAATCATTTCAGCATCTGTCATTCAAGCTCAGTCCAGCTTAATCCCAAAATACCTGATATTTTGTCTTGTTTTAGAGGAGGTGGTTGATAAATCACCCCTAAGTGGATCATGTCCTCCATTTCCTTGACAAGAGCCAGCTGGGCTTCATCCCTCGGAGTGATACGGAGCACCTGATGCCTGGAAAGAGAGAAACACAGTGAACCACATCGGTTTACTCAGCTTCACACTTCATGCTGAGAGGGGTTTGCATATACTGGATGCTGTAAGCTCATTTTATTGTGTTTTCTTCTTTTTGTTTGAAGAATGATCATTTATGGCAGTGAATTCTGATTCAGAATCAGCCGCCATCTACTTAAAGGTGCAGTACTGTGCTAATACACTTGTGGCCTCTTTATTAGTTGTCAATTTGGAACAGGGTTAATAATATGTTAACTATTTTTATATATAATTACCAAAAATATATCTGTGCTTGTAAGTATGTAATTTAGAGTCTCCTTGTAAATTTATTTATTTTGTAGAACCTGGTCCTCCAGTCAGTTTCTTCTTCGTTGCTTTGTTGCCCTTCATATTTGATTTGACCCTTTTCTCCTCCCCTTTTTATGTTATCCCTGGGGAGAGGTAGGTGTCTGGTGTATATCTTTATTTCTTTTATGCCTATTTATTCATTTCAAGTATGTTTTGTATTGTCTGTGGCACATAAATGTGTTTCTGGACTATATTTTATTTTTATTAAGTCTGAATTTATGTCACCAAAAAGTTATTTTGTTCGTAGTTAGTCGAGCTAGCTGTAAGAACATGTGTTTTTTTATGCTGGCTTGTGTTCACTGTGTTCTAAGTTAGCTGGCATGTGATTTTTTTTACGCAGGAGCGGATACAGGCTGCATATTTGTGTGCCAGATGCTGAGACTCTTAACTATATTTTTCATACAGAATAAATCCCGAAGAGAGAGCAAGATCCTGTGTCTGTCATCCCTGTATGAAGGAAAACTACACAACGTGGAGTCGCACTGGTTACATTGTTTTAACTAACATAATTGCTCCCTTTTATGCTCATTTACACCCACTGATGCAGCAATGGGAGTGAATTAGGGTTAGGTTTCCTGCCCAAGGATACATTGACGAAGGATACATCATCCTTAAGAGCAGGAAGAGGTGGAACTACGAGCAGTACAACAGGAAGTAACTGCTAGTACAAAGATTAACATAGATGCTAACAACATTGGTGGCAGTTTTAATAGATCTGGACCACATTTCTTTATTTAAGAAAAACAAATATCAACACTGCAAACGTCTCTGTTGTCAGAATATCTCTGCTTCACTTCTGATATGTTTGCCCCAGAGTTTGTTCGACAAAGTGACTCATGTTTTGTATTTTTTTTGCAGTCGCTTTACTACATTATCTGATTGGTCTGTAATGACTGTGATTGATGGTACAGTTGTCCAATCACCTGCTTGATTTGCTTTGGAAGGTTTTACCCATTCCCAAACTCTTTCTATGGGCTCTTTCCCAGATGGACGAGTGAAACATATTGAACGGTTCATCTGATGTGTCTGGTTACTTGATTCTGGCTCAAGCGGACTGCTTGTCTGTGCAGCCGCATTAAACATTAGAGCACAGTGCTGCAGATCTGATCCATGTCTTTAAATGGGCAAAGTCCTTAATGCATATGCACACAAAAACAGCTTGCTCTGAGAAAAGGTGATACAGATAAAGGCAAATTACAATTTCTCAGGTGTTTTTATTTTTTGCAGAAGTTTCAGAAATTTGTTTTTGGGACGTAAGACATCATCCATCCCCCAAAGGTAACTCAAATACTTGTAGAAATCAGTTTGGCTTCATTTTTAGAGGTTGCTGCATGGTCCTGATTCCCCTGTTGAGGACCACTGAAGAAAAGTCAGGTGTTTTGGTTTCTGTATTTCTGTATTCCTGTATTTCTATGTTAAAGAAAAGCCATTTCCAAAATGATCAGCCATGCTGACCCCTAAATGATAAAATAATCCAAAAAACCCTTGCACTTGTAAGACCTTTTGTTGTTTTAAGAATTGAACTAAATATTCTAAACTTGTGATCCACAAAATCAAATTGATTTAAAGTCAACAAGACTTCAAAATGAGGTGGAGACATAACATTTCACTCGTATTATACTGCTAGATTCAATCAGCCTGGATGAGAACAGGAGTCAAAATCTTCAAGGAACATTAAACAGAGATATTCCATCAAATTCAACACGTTTAACTTCTTCATTTTGTCTTTTGAATGCACACATTAAGAGGCTCTGAAGGCCCACTTACCCCTCAAAGGTCTCCTTGCCGATAACGGCCACAAACAGCGCTGTGAGTGCAAGCAGTCCCTTCATCATCATCAACAACACAAATCTGAAAGGATCAAACACACATTTTATTTATATCTCTGCGAGAACAAGGTCACATGTCCACAGCCAGGACTTTGCTACAGGTGACTGAGGTGCGACGTCAGCTGGTGCTTTTCCCACAGTGGCCTGCAGATGCCAAAGCAGACCAAAGGGTAGAGGAGAGCTTTCTGAGGTCTGCAGGATTTGTTTGGAGGGTCCAGTCTCATTTCGGCTTAATTAGAAACACAGTCAATGCAAAAGACATAGAAATATTTGATTTGAATTCATTTATTTGCCATGGACGATGCAGTTGAACATAGTTCCATCATCATTAAGCATGGGGTTCCTGCTGTGCTCAGGCTGGAGTGTTACCATGGCGAAGACATTAAAAGGAGAAGAAGACAGGAAAGTTTGATATAAGCTGCAAAATCAATGTAACTATTAACAACTTTATTCTCTTTATAAGATGATTTGATCGTCACAGTTGAGACAGAATGGTCTTTTCACATCAGTCTTCAAGAAAAAGGCCTGCTGGCTCTCTTTGAAACTACTAAAAGATATTTTTTTAATTAATGAACAGGAATTGTAGCTCAATAATGAGGAAGCTTTATATTTAATGCACCAACATCCACAAAAGAAACTTTAGATGCTCCACATGAATCAAAGCATAAAAATACCAATCAATCAATCAACTTTATTTATAGAGCACATTAAATACAAACGGAGTCTGTGCCAAAGTGCTATACAACAGGAAAACCTGGAATAGAACTCGACAAGAACCAAGAACATATGATGCACACCAGAAGATCAGATAAAACCTGGCAGAAAAATTAAAAGACGGATTAACAAAGAGGAACAGGATTGCGTTCGGACAGCACAAACACATTACACACAGACTTCCACAGCTAATGTTTTGATGGAGAGCCCACAAGACCACAGACAGCAGCTGCAACAGCCAACAGCATGCACTCATAGACAAACAGACACAGATGCATACATTCACACCGAACATTACTCCAACAACAGGTTAGCAAAATAGGCTACAACTTAATTCAGACAAAAAATCACCTCACATGAAAATAAAAGTGAGTAAGTGGAGGTTGTTCTACAGCCTCGGTGCAGCGACTGGAAACTTCCTGTCTCCAAAAGTGTTTCTGTGGTGTTATATGGTGATATTAGTTCAGTGATGAAGCTGGGAGCAGTGTGTGATAAGCTCTAAATACTATGAAGCTTGTAGGATATTCTAAACTGACCAGGAAGCCAATGCAGTGATGCTATGGGAGTAATATGATCCCTTTTTTACGAGCTGCAGCATTTTGAACAAGCTGTAATCACTGTATCGATGTCTGGTCGATTTCAAAGTACAAGGAGTAGTCGAGCCTGGAGGAAGTTAGGGCATGGGTGACTTTCTCCAAATCATTTGTTGACAAAAATGATGTGTTTTTGATATGATCCTGAGCTTAAAGAAACTAGATTTGATGGCAGAGCTAATTCGTTTCTCGTACTTTGAGTTATTAGCAAATATTACTCCAAGGTTCTTTGCATGAGGTGTTATACAGCATGTAGCAGTATATTTTTAGACTTAGGTTTACTTAGACTTAGACTTTATTTTATTTTATTTTATTTATGTTTACATGTATTGATTAATAGTTTTACTTAGATCTATTTTTCAGATATCTTTATATCTGTAATAATCAACCCCTACTGATTCTTTATATCCCTGAGGGAGTTTTTCCCAAAGGGATTAATAAACTATTTTATTTAAACTAATCTCTTATGTGTTCTGATAGGTGACTGGGAGACTGCAGGATGGTAAACGTGGAGTTTGTGGAATGGAAAAGTATGATCTCAGTCACTATCATTTGTTTTTTGCCATCCATACTCTGGTAGCCTAAAGGCATTTATCGAGGTCTGAGGAACCAGGATGGTCACTGTAAATATTAGTAAAAAGTATTTTTAGTAAAAAAATTTCCTTTACAGCTTCAGCAACATAGAAAGGGGCTTCTGTTTTTCATTAACGGCTTGATAACAACACAATGAAACAAAAATATGATAAACCATCCAGGAAGAGCAACAATAAAGAGCTGGACTGTTTTGAGTACCGGGACTTTTGCTCCTATGTGGAAAGTCTTGATTGTCTGGTGCATCATATTCTAAGATAATGTGAGGAAATCCCTCCAGGGAATGTTAGTGTTTGGGTAGAAAGGCCTAAGTGTTGCATTATCCTGCTTGACTTAAATGCAGTGACGTTCCTGTTGAAGCTGCTGATCCCCCTCATAAATCATCATTCATCACTATGAGGTAAATTCTCCCACAGAGGGATCTGAAGATTTATGTAAAAGAGTTTCTATGTCAACAATGAACACACCTAGACATGGTGGCTTTTTTGTGGAAGTCTCTCTAAAGTTAATTTTGGATTTCTAAGGCTTTGCAGCCTAAGTAAGGATCCAAGTATGTAAATACATCATTTTACAGTTTGTTGCACAATATGAACTAATTTGATCTTTTCCTGCTGTAAACCAGCCACAAAAAAAGAGAGTTTCAAGAACGTTTTGTGAATTTTACAAGCCCATTTAATTAAAAAGAATAAAATTCTAAGCACACAAAATGTGCTGATTGTAGATCTATTCCTCTTTTTTAATTTATTATTAAACTGATTGTTCATTTTATCATCTTACTCTGGTTCATGAGTCTTGACACTGCATTTAATTTTGATTGCTGGGTTAATAACCCTGTTCCTGGAGAGACAAAAAAACAGAGACCATACAGGTCATATTTTATGATCAAATGACAGCAAGTGCAGGCCTAAATGATGGGTTCTCTCTCCTCAACAGGAAGCTGTAGCTATCATCTGTTTCTGCTTCCTCTTTTTTAGAGTTGAGGCAAAACTTAGCAATGAGCCGTTTTAAACCAGCCTTTAGTTTAAAACAGAACATGAACTGTAAATGCAGCATAACACAAAATTAGACAACAAGAGGCAGCTCGAGATGTTGACAAAATGACCATCTGCTGCTTTCACAGAGACCATGAGCATCTGATAACAGGTCGAAAACAGAAGAGAGCAACATAATAAACAGCCAGTATCAACACTGGGAGCAAGGCTGTAGCAGTCAGTTTGAAGCAACATCAAGTCTTATTTATTGAATCATAGTTTTACGATGTAATTTTGATACAAAGATGAAATTAAAAGATTGAAGCTATAGTTATGTGACTAAAAACCATTAATGTGAGAAAGAGGTTGTAATCATGACTGAAAAACAACAGTTTCAATTGAAAAATCACAATGAGAGATAATAAGACAACTTATATAAGGCCACATAGACGGCCATTCACGCTCACACTCATACCTAAGGGCAATTTGGAGTCTCCAAAGAATATTAAGAGCATGTAATTGGCCTGGATATTGCCACGCATGCACAGAACATGTAAATTCTACACAAGTTGCTGTGAGGCACAAACACTACCTGCTGCACTACTACCATGCCACCCTGATAGACTTTATATGCTGCTTCAATTACAAAGCCTTTTGTAAAAGAATGTCATTCATTTAATTTCATTTATTTTGATTTAATGTGAAAAATGCAAAATGAAAAAGTCAAAGTATTACAGATTACTAAAAATCTGATTGATGGTAATATTGATATCTATAAGTCACAAAAATGATCATGAAAAATTCCAAACAGAGGGTTAAATATAATTATAGTGTAAGATTAAGGTCATTATTTTGAAACAGTAAGTCAACATTTCACATTTAAAAGTCATTATGAAACTTTAAAGTCACAATTGGGGAATATGGTACAAACAAAGCACTTTTATAAGCTAACAAGTCATAATGAATATATAAAGAATGCTTATAAGGTCATTTCTGAGAAAATATAAATATAGGTAGTCATAATTTGAGGTATGACATCATAAATGCCAGACAGAGAGCCATAACTATTACAAGTTTGCCATAAAATGTCAAAAACATGAGATAACTAAGTTTAAAATGTCAGAATGTGAGTCATAAGACACACAATTTTCTCATATTTCCTTTCCCTACTGGCAATAACAGAAATTACATAAATTTTCAAAGTTGTATTACAAAATTAAAAACCTCCTTGATTAAATATTCAGAATTTTTAACCTAAGTTACTTTTTAGCACGCATCTTTTGTTTAATCACATATTTCGTAATTTATTTACTTTTTCTTGTGTTTTAGAACGTCATTTCCTCTTACACGCACGTTTCATGTCCACATCTTTAAAGATAATCCACAGATTAAAGCATTGTATCTTCATAAGCACAAGCATGTTAAAACAAAGTGAAAACTTCAGCTTGACTCACTAAACTGTCGTCCCTCAGCTGTCCATCTGCTCAGAACCTGCAGCTTTGTGTTATATAACACACTGATAAGGACCCTTTAGAGGAAAAGTAAAGAGATAAAGCCGACAGACTAAAAGTGTCTGAAACACCTGCAGGACAGTTTCTCATTCACAAAGACTCACAGAGAAAAGAGCCGAGTTTTCGCCCCCATCCATGCGGCCTGGTGTCGTGTCTCTGAGCGAGACACCGTGCTCTCACCTGCCGGGTTAAGACTCTATGACATGAAACAGAAAAGAATTTGACTAATGCTTTAGCCACAGTGAGTGAGCAGTTAATATGTGAAATAATAAACAACTTCCTCATTATGATGCAGGTTTTTCTGTGGAAAGACATCAGAAAGAAACATTGCAACAGAGGTAAAGACTGACAGGTGGTCTCATTGATTAGAGTTAATCCTTTTTGGTACTTTGTTAGACATCTACCTCAAATATCATGCATTTTCAAACACTGGAGCTATCCTGCCACCAAGTAGCTTTTGATCGAAATGATGAACAAAGATGACATTCAGGGTAATGTTGAGATTAGCCCACAACATGTGAGTGCAGACAACTAAACCTGCATTTAGCAGGCTGCACAAATGTAAACTCATGGTATTTGATGAACTGTTAATCTACAAGCATTTTATTTGAATAAGCCTGCGTCATCGGACTGAGAAATTTCTGTGGGATGTGCTGCCATATTGTTAACATTCATAGGGAGAGATCGGTTTTGTTGGCTGAAAATAACCACATACTGTATATCTTCACATACAGTCTACCAGCCTTGGAGGACCAAAGGGCCCAGTGGATTAATTTTATATTTGAAGGGAATTTAATTTTTGTATTTATCAATTGGGATCCCCATTAAATGTCCAGTTAATGGCTGCTAGTGTTCCTGGGGTCCTTTAAAATCTTTCATTTACAAAATTTAGAAAAAAAATTGTGTAAAAATGCACAAAATTACACAATAACACAATACAATTAAGAACATAGTTATAATAATAACATGATGAAATTATTACGTAATCATGTTATAGCAATAATACAAAAAATTAATGTGAGCAGATTTAGTTTTTACATAGTCATCTGCAGTAACTCAGTTGTACAAATATTTTTAAATATGTATTCATTTTGTGTTCTGTGTGAGCTGACCGAGAGCTTATACCAGTTAGATATTACTCTGTAAGGCTTTGTGGACAACAGAGAATTTGTTTTTGGGTGAGGAAGATGTAAACCGCCCCCTAGTGCCCATCTTGTGGCATAACGGTGGCCACTTCCAACAAAAGTCAACTTCAACACAAATTAGGGAATGAGCAGCTACAAACCTGTATGTGTATGCCAGTAATTCTGTTTCTTCAACTTCAGTCAGTTCAACACAGATCTGGGAACTGGACTTTCCTGAATCTGGGTTCTTTACCAAATCCGTCACTAAACCTGATGATGGAAATATGAGTATTTCAGTACTGTGTATTATTTATTTTGGTCATTGCTACGAGCTAATGCTAACAGCAGGGTTACATCATCCACTGCCCATCCCTGATCTCACATCGCCCTCGATTTCATCACTGGTCTTCCAGCTTCAGATGATAACACAGTGGTTCTTAATGTTGTTGATCGGTTCTCTAAGTCTATGCATTATATTCCACCTCAAACTGCCTTCTGCCAGAGAGACATCTCAGCTTGTTTATTAACAAAGGGCGATGCCTGATATCAAGGCCCTATTACATGACTACAAAAACATCTGAAAATGGAGAATTTTTGTTGTGTTTGTGCCCATACAAGGCCGGTAGTTGGAGTGTCTGAATCTGCAACCTTTAGAAACCAGGGTCCAGGGAGAAAAGCCTTGAAAGCGTTTTCATTTCCATCTAAACAGGACACAACAGCTATGGTTGACTGCCAATCAACATGTGTGCTGCTAACTGTGTTGTTTTTTTTTTGTGACCCCTCCATCAAAATGTGGATTTCCCGTGTCAATACTCTGACCAGTGGTGAATATAACTGAAAAGTTTGTCTTCACCTGAAAGCATAAACAGACGCTTGAAGTAGCACAGCTGTTTCAATACATACCTATTGACCTATCATGCACAATACATTTACAGTCGTTCTCGCAGATCCATGTGAACATGCATCATATTCACACTGTCTCTGTGAGTGCATTTGAAAATGCAAAGGAAGAACCTTTGAGTTTCTGGTGACAACATTGTTGTGTAAGCAGGGCCAAAAACTTTAAGGTCCTTTAAGATGACAGTCTGGGTATGAGTCAGACCTTTGTCTCCCTTCATCATTCTAACCGTAATCTGTTTTATTTTCTGTTTCTGTGCTGCCGTCTTGGCCAGGTCACTCTTGGAAAAGAGGTTTTAAATCTCAATGAGTTTTTACCTGGTTAAATAAAAGATTGATTGATTCTTGGTCTTTCCTTGGCTTCCACTGTCCTGTTGAGTAAATGCTCAGAAGTATGTGAGTAGAATATGGTGCTTCCATTTGCAGGGTAAAAAATAAGCAGTACTTTGACTCTCAGTCTGGAAACATTTTGGAAGACTGCAGTCTTGATGAGTGCAAGAGGAGCAGAGGGTGTGAAGCTTTGTGCAGCCTGGAGGAAGAACTTCAGTTCTGGTCTTGGCTGCCTCCTAGAGTCGGAGTATGCAAATGCATGAGCTTTTTTATCTGACAGGTGTCAGTGGGAGAAAGTTTCCCTGCCACACCAACTTCCAGGTTAATGATGCAATAGTTCATTAATATTTCCAGAGGTTGTTAAGTGAACAACACTTTAAATACCAGGACAAATGGACAAATTGATGGTTACCTTCCCAATCTGCTCTTTCATGACAGTCTGATGTGGGTGTTTTTATCTATTATATCACTGCTCAAGGTTCCTTCAATGATCTGTTTGGTTTCAGGGTTGCCTAAGGTGACATAAACACACGTCCTCTTCCAGAAAATACTTCCTGCACACCCCAGTTTCTGTGTCATGACTTCATACAACTGCACAACATGTGGAGAGGATGTATTCAGTTCTGTTTACTTCAATAGAAAAGACCACATCTCTGGAAACAGCTGCTAAAGTGTTTTAGGATCAAAAATGTCTCACAGATGTTTGAACCAGATGCATACATTAAACATGACAGCATCCAGAGCCATCAAACACGTCCCCTCACAGGATGACACCATCTGATCCGTCAGGGTGTTAACATGTTGTTTCCTGTGAAAAGGCCGGCTGTGGTTCACGGGGGAAGTGACAAACCGCAGTGTTTCCTGTCACTGTAGCAACACGCGGCTGTTTGAAGGGCGGTTCAACACAAACAGAGGAGCAGCAGGTGAGGAAGAGAAACACTAAACAGCTGTGGTTTGTGGTTTACAATCACCTCAGTGTCACAGAGTGAGCCTCGACGACAGTGATCACCAACTGGGGGCCCTGGGGGCCACATGATACCCTCAACTATTGATGAAACCTGATGTGGCTGCTTCAAGACTGGTGGACCAAAACACTGCATTATAATTGTTTTTAATTAGTATTAGTGTTTTCTTAAATCTGGCCCCGAGAGCATATGCTAAGGAAAAAACTAGCCCTTGTTTAAATATAGTTGATGATCCCTGCTCTACGTTCATCATAGTGCTGTAACAGGGTCACACGAGTTACCTTTTTACTCATTCTTCATTCAGTTCCTATAAATGATATTAATTTCTTGGGTTTGATAGTGTGTTTCTAATCAAACAAATGTTGCTATTTATGCTTTATATAGACACCTGTAACCTTATCAGTTTGTTTAACTGCTTATTAGCACAAAAAACTAATCAGCCAAGCACATGACAAAAACTCAATGCATTTGGGCAGAAAGACGAGGTAGAGAAGACCTGCTAAAGTTAAAACCACTCATCAGAATAAAAAAGACAGGTGGTTTGAGTGAATGAATGTGGAGTGGAAGATTTCTGCCAACAGGCTGGTCTGAGTATTACAGAATCTGCTGATCTACTGGGATCTCACTCATTACTTTCTATATGTTTTACAGAAAATGGTCTCAAAAAGAGGAAATATTCAGAGAGAGCAAAAGAGGGTCAAACCTGGCACTGGTGAAGTATTCCTAATAAAGTGGCCGGTGAGTGTATTTCGTCTTCAGAGCAAGACCTCAGCATCGACTCCTTGGACCTTTGCTGATCATGTCAGAAACTCCACACTGTTTCTTAAACTGTTTAGCTGCTGTCCCAATACAACAGAATTCATCCTGTGGGTTCTTCTTTGGAATTATTAATATAATAATAAGTAATAACACAAGTGGCTGTAATTGTCTTGTAAAATCATTTTAAGAAATAGAAACGCATGTGAAAAGACAATCAGCAAGCCTGTTTCCAGATCATTAATTGAGAACAATACTCAGTTTTATATTCAAAAGAATGAGAAATAAATTAAATAAAAGTTGTATGTTGGTTTCTATGTAAAATTTTAATTTATTACTATTTTCTAGCCTGGATTTTCCTGAATTGTATAACGACTTGCACCTCTGGTGCAAAGTAAAATAAATATCTTCATCTAGGCTATTTGATAACAGAAGATGTTCATTCCTTGATTAAAATATCGACATTTTCACCTTATATGAAAAAAATAACTTCTAATTTTTTTCCTTAAAAACCTTACTTCAAATGATCATTAGGCAGACTTCTAAAATAAACAGAACACATGCAGCATGAACTTGGTTTTACAGCAGATTTAATGTGTCAAAATTCTGCAACGTCCTTTGTTATGATAGGAACACGCCCATCTGTTCCCTGATTGGTCATTTCACGCTCCGCTGCCCTCATTCTGTATTTTTATTGGCCGACATGAAAATCTATCAAAGCGGAAGTGCCGCCTCGTAAATCAATGAGAAGCGAGCGAGAGTGAAAGCAAAGTCAGGCTGGACAAAGGACGCAGACGTCCATCCGGAAATAAAGAAAATTAATCTACAAATTAAACTCAAATGGATAACTTCAATGAAAAGCAGCTGTTTCAGACAAAAATGCATGTATGATAGGTATTAAAATAGGCTTCAAATTTGTCACCTACATTTGCCTACTAGCTCTTAAATGGAGTAAGTGCAGAATAAGTAGAAAAAATCTTTCTACGCACGTTTTTAAGAGCAGTTGGTGGCCTACAAATTGTATATAAAATACTACATTTTCTAATAAAAGATGTTCATATGTTTTAGTATTTATTGTTTATATTATCTTTGTTTGACAAACTTTTGTCTTTTTCTCCATCAATTCTAGAAAAGTTTTGGACCAAATAATAACTTGTGTATCTTTTATTTGCACGGACTGTGCAATGAGCCAGCTGAGTAGCATTTAACTCTTTGCTGCATTATAATCTGCACACTTTGTTTAAAGGTATGCTCAGTTCTGTTGAACAGAATCAGCTAAATGTGCTGTTTTCCAAGATATCCTTGATAAAAGTGAACAACTATAGAATTTTACTTTAAATTTAATTATGGAATATCATTAAGTATTTTAAAAAGTGGCAATATATGTAAAAACAATTACAGCCAATCAATCAAACTGGTCTAAATTTTGATAAATACTGAATTTGCTCATTTCATATTGTTTTTCTGGATGCTTATTCTTTTCCTTCTTCTTCCTCTTATTTAAAGTATTGTTGATATTATTATTTACATACTGATCCTCCTATATCTTTTCAAGTGTCAAGCTTTCAAGCATCCTTCAAGCACTTTTAATGTGCCTTCTCAAGCTCTTCACAAACTATGAAGCAGTTACATACATGAATATATCTAAAATAACAGTCTTTTGAAAATAAAAAATCGATTACATAAACCTAAATAGTGTTGTGTAAAGACTGTAAAAGCAATACAAAATAAATGAAGAAATAGCTGATAAGATCTAAACGAATAACGTGCATTTTATTTTGCTTAAATTTTGTTCTTGAAAATGTGAATGCAGTGAAGACCTTGAAATGACCTGGTGGCAGCCACTTATTGTCTCTTCTACATTCCCTGACATCATTTTATCCAGGGGCGTAGAATTGGGTTGGGACGCTAGGGACACGTCCCTATCAATATTATGCCACTACTGCATGGTCCTTAACATAAAAAACAAGCATAGTATACAACTTTATAACTAAAAAAAGCTTATATTTAATGCCAAGACATACCTGTTTTGGTTATTTTATTTATTATCCATGGATTATTTGTGTATTAAAAGGCAGCAACCATGGAAGACCAAGAATTAAAGTTTTATGGGGAAAAAATAGAACAAAACCTTGAATTAATAACATGACTTTAAACATTCATATTGTTGGGAAATACACTTATCGGTAGCCCTTTTCGGTTTTGGTTATATATTTATCAGACTATAACCATACCATCAAAATTTCTGATTGATCCCAAACTGTCCCACTGTTCATGTGTCATGCATGATGCATCAATATATTCTTGTCAAGGAACAGACAGTAGAGATTTAAATTAGTTTTTCCTGAATGTGATAGTTTGCAAGTTTGTTTGATTAGCTCTAAATGACATTAAAAACAGTCATAAATTCAAAACATATCAACTTTCAGGGGTTGGTGTACTTTTATGTCCCCACCAATGTCAAAATCAAACCTACACCCTTGATTTTGTCAATATCCTATCACTATTTAAAGTGCAATATATAGATATACAATGCCGCGTATAAAAATATATGAAATAGAATATAGAGCACATTTTTAAGAATGTATTTTTTATCGATCTGTTCCAATAAGTTTTTAGCCTTGTGTTATTCAGTGCCTTCTACTACATCTGTCCCAGGACTTTCAAATAAAGACTCTTATTTTGAAAGTTACAACCGGATGTTCTCACCTAAAACACGGCTGCCCTGACGTGGTGCGGAGCAGGACCTCCGGACAGTGAATGGGGAGTGAACAGAGAGTGAACCGGCTGTTGTTCCGCGTCGTCCTGCTCTTTTTACTTCATCATTTTAGTGTTTTTACGTGTTTTAGAGCAGCGGCTCTTCGGTTTTCCTCCAGACGAAGTGGAAACCTGCGCTGACAGAAACAAACATGGAGATAGAGAGGGAGGTGAAGAAGGTAAGGCTTTCTTTTCTGGGGACTCTGTGACCCGGGAACGCCCTGGAAAGGTGTGCTGAACCCGGAGCAGGTGGCGAGGAAGTCACTGCAGTTTTGACAGACTTCTACCTTTAATTTTAACTTTATTTTAATAAAGTTTAGCTTTCACAGGCGGACGCTTTTGCCACTTTATGACCACTTCCTTCACCACTTTCTTCTCAAGGCTCTGAGCCAGAACTGTAATTAACTTTCACAAGATGGAGGGCCATTTTATCACCGACATTTATGATGAACTACTTTATATTAAATAAAAATACTTCAACGCTTCTTAACAACCCCATACAGTTCTATTTTATTCAGTTATTAGTACTTAATGCTTCCCATATTTGTGTGCTCTTATTTTGAAACTGTGAACACTTGAATTATTTTTACAGTGGGGATGCACCATATTATCTTCATCAATATTTCTGAACTCATTATCACTGATACAGATAGACCACACAGTCTTCTTTTTAATGGTTACACTCTACATGTATTAGAACAGATATAAAGCAAAAACACATTTTTGTATTAAATAAAAGGCATTTTTGTTTATAAAAGAGTGTATTCCTGATAATGAGATGATCCTTTATGGTGTATTTGTACATTATTAAAGCTAATTTACATCCAAGCTGTTTTATAGACAATTATCTGCCAGTATTAATGTGATCAAATAATATCAATAATACAGTAGAAGCTTTGCTAAAGGGTGAGTGTTGCTGTCAGAATTAAATTGAGTGGTAACTCAGAAACAGTTACAGTAAATAAACCCTATAACTCTTTCTGGGCCATTAATTTTGTTAAATACTCTTACATATTTTAGCATTAAGGCAGAAAAGTGCTGTTGAATTAAATTAGATTAACCTTTTCACCACTACATTAGGAAATACATTGGTTTAAAAACGTATTTGTTGGTAAATTTGTGTTCCTGCCTCTTCATTTGGCAACATCTAAAGCTTTAATTTTCAGATCAACCAATCAGGAAGCAGTTGTGCAGGCCAACTGACTTATCTGTCCATTTATTCTTCAGCAATGTAGTTTTTTTATCCATGTAAAGACATCACAGAGAGCAAAATTTGCTCTTCTCTGCTGTTTTTAGAGGGTGATATTTATGTATAGCAGCACAACCCAGTGAATAAAATCAGTGTTACATACGCTGTTCAAACTGGTGAGTGAGGATAAACAGCCAAAGATAGGTTTACCAAGTTTTAAATACAGCCAGCAGTAGGGCAGCAAAAGATGTCAACCATGTGGTCACAATGCCAGTCAAAGGGTTAAGGATGCAGAAGAAACTACAAAAAAACCAAAAGAACTAATATTTTCTTTGTGGCATTTAAAGATTTTAATTCAAAATTTTTTGTCAAATTTATGATTGTCAAATTCAGTATCATACATTTTAAGTTATTTTTGCTATTTTATTTACTAACATTTCTGTTTTTCTACTTGATTTTGTCTCAAATATTTGTGCATTTTTATGCCACCACGTAATATACTGCTAGCTTTTAAACCTTTAAATCCCTGTTTCTTTGTCTGTTTGTGCTTTTCTCTTCTCCCTGTAATGTTAACAGAATCAAACAATGATTTGATTTGTTCTGTTGTTTTGAACTTTAAATATCTCTGAATTATTTGATGACCAGTGCCAAACAGCTGAGCTGGTAGTTAAAGGGTTAAGATTCAGACATGAAGAGAGGAGTCAGAGTGTTTCTATCTTAACATTAAAGTTTAGTGGTTTCAGTTTCCAGTCATGGGTCAGACAATAACATTTATTTTAATTAAACTAATATGAGACATCAGAGATAGATGGAAATCATTCCTGAGTTGTGCGTTCATTTAATTCCATCTGGTCAGATTAATAAACCGTGGTTAATTTACTGTTACATCAGGATTTTGGAGGTTGTAAAACAGATCTGCTAAGTCCACACATGAGCTTTCTGTGTGTGAAACATAAACAACTTTAAAATAACAACAGAGTGCTTCCTGAAGAGCAAGGATGTAACATCTTGGATTTTTTAAGCAATCTGATATACCAATATTTTTTTTAACTTAACACTGATACAGACAGTAATATTTCCAATCAAGCAAAATTTAACAAAAATGTAGTTGTTGCTTTCAATGTTAGAGTCTGTGTGTGAGGAACTAGAAAAACATTTAACTCTTGAAAAAATGAAACTCTGGATTTTTAAACGTATCCGTGCAGTGACGATTAGGGGCAGCAATATGGTACATTAATGTATTCTGCCGATATTACAGCAAATATCTAATATCTGCTGTATCAGCAAAAATGTAAATACTTGCAATACCAATATTAAACTTTTTTAGTCTGATTTGTCAGATACAGGTGTCATAGTGATAGTATGGTGCATCCATACTAAAGAAAGTTGGCTTTAGTCTTTAATAACTCTTTTAGTCATGAAATTAACTAAACAGGACTCCAGGGCACCGTCGTAAAATAGTTAAATACCTTTATTTTCTGACATGGTCACAGCATGTGGTGACATTTCATCACAGAATGTAGGGATGCTTAAACTGTATTCACAGAGTTTTAGTCACTACAGAGGTTCATCCTATTGCACATGCAAGAAATGCTGCATTATAAACTTGACTTTATGGCTTTTTTCACATTTTTAAAGAGAAATCAGACTGAAATTCACATTTTTGCAATTACATCCCTAACGATAATGATCCAGAAAGAGATGAAGCAGTATAGACGTATGGACGGACGGATGGATGGATGGATGAATGACGGGTCCATCCATCCTTCCATCATCTCTTTCACACGCCTTCTTCACTCTTTATCATGTATAAACTGGACTCTTGCATTATCATATTCAGCTAGCATTGGTAAAGAGGCGAGGAGGTACACCTTGGACCTGTTGCCAGCCTGTTGTGAGTGTAGAGACTCACAATCACTCGCACACACTCACACCTTTGAGCAGTTAAGAGTCACCAGCTAACGAGCGTGTTTTAGGTCAGTGGGAGGAAACCAAATGTCGATCATGTGTTCGCATCCGGGGGGCTGTTCTCTACTTTCCTCCTTATTGATGCAAATTCAATAATGTGGCTCAATATTGAAAATCACATTTTTTTCCCTTAATGACTTCAGATAGAAACAATATTTATATTATTATAAAACAAAGTGTAATGACATGGTTTACAATGGTCTCCTGTACCAGGGTCTTCATGACTTGAAGCAGTTATTCAGATTAAAATCCAGTGGTCAGTGCTAATCCAGCACCATTCTCATGCCGCTGGAACAAAGAGAAATGATGGGGGGATTCGCTGTGAACAGTGAGCTGCTGTCTTGAAGTGGGTCTGAGCAGCTGGGTGACCCAGACAGCCCCGCTCTGACAGCAGCTGATAATCCCCCGGGGAGACAAAACCTCAGGGTCTTTAGCGGCTGCAGGACTCCCTGATCAGTTAGGGTAGTTCTGGGCTAGGGATGTAACGATATTAAAATTTTGTATCACGGTTATTGTGACCAAAATTATCACGGTTATCATTATTATCACGGTATTGTTGCGGTGTGCTCAAAATGTTCAAAATAAACTTTAACACAAAATTGAAATCATTAACCCCTTCAATATTATAAGTTTAATAGTTCTTTTTTGTCTATAAATGTGTTTTGTAATGCTCTTTGAGTATATTTTCTTACCCTTCTTTCATGACAAATAAATGTAAACAATTCTAGCGAGTATTAGTCATTATTATGTAATAAACACTTAAACTGTGTGTATTTACAAGAAAAGAAAACAACAGATTTGAACTTTAAACAGGATTCTCTTTATAAAAAATTGAAAATGATCAACATTTAACCTATTTTACATACACTCACAGATTTTAGTTTGCCTGCAGCATTAGTGTCCATGTTACAGCTCGTCATATTAGGCCATATCATGGCCTTTTTTTTTTTTACTGACGATAGTCCCTGTTAGCCCCCTTCATGACTCTTCTCTGGTCTCCTCCCCTCTCCCTGGCAGATCTCCTCGATGTTTTTTTCCAGAGTACGATCGATTAAATCCATAAAGCACAAACTTCGACAGAAAAAGACGATCAATTTCAAAATAGCTACGGCGAAAACACGGCAAAAGAACGGCAAGAGTACACTCCAGAATGGTTCTAATGCTATTATTTACATTATTTAGACATTATTTGGACAGAGAATACTGACAAACCACCTGTAATTCACTCGGGTATGGCTCAGCGCTCTCTCTCTCTCTCTCTCTCTCGCCCTCTCTCTCTCTCTCTCTCTCTACCTCTACGGCTCGATCAGTTCATTTACTCGAGGAGTTACGGAAGTTTTAATCTCGCACGTCTTTTTCTTTCGCAGCAGCTTCATGTTTAAACAGGGTGACTATCCTCCATCAGTTTCCCCTTGGCATCCTTGTAAACTCCAAAATTTAACCAGACTTAAGAGTCCGTTTCCAGAGGGAACTCTCCGCTGTCTGTAACTTCCGCCGAGGCCAAACAATGCAAACTGGGCATGCGCGCTTCCCATGAGGCCGTTTCATCCAGGAAGAGCCTCATAATTCAGGCATTTCTAGTCAAAGAGCAGAATCACCGTGCGTTTTTGACGCATTGTGGTGATCAAACACGGTAAAACGGTAATTTTTATAGGACGCGGTAATGATTACCGTGGGAAATTTTACCGAGGTTTACCATTTTACCGGTAACCGTTACATCCCTATTCTGGGCAATATCGATTTAATCTTTTTTTTACTGTTGGAGATTTAGAAATTATGGTGAGTGTTTTTCCACTTACTCTAACTGCAAATAGTTGCAATGTTCGAGAATATATACTGAAAATGTGCAGTTTTCATGTTGGTCGGCCTTGTCAAGTTCAGCACGAGCACTTTAATAGGCTTTTTTTTTTTTTTGCATGAGATTAGATATGAATCACAGTTTCATGCCAGTTTACTGTGAAATTAGCTCAACTTTTAGTGTTGTATACAAACTTGCCTACATTTCAACTACATTATCATTTTCCAACTTCCCTTTTTATTGAGAAATTATGTTTCCAACATGTTTCTCCTATGCACATGTATTTATATTTGGAAGTATGCATTTGTATATGAAAATTAATCAAAGGAAATAATAAGAAAATAAGTAAAATAATAAAATGACAAACAGAATGGGCATTTTTCCAGACCTCTGCTTCAAGTCCATCATCCTTCTTCGGTTCCACCCAAAACCCAGTCTCATTGTTTCCCCTTTCCACTCCTGGTTATTTTATGCGTTCACTCATATATTTAATGTTTAATTTCATCGTTTAGGTTTAAGATGTAAGACATGTTTTTGTAGGCATCCAGGTAGGGATGGGAGTTGATTTTATTGATACCAGTGCGATTAATAATCCTGCTTATCGATCCAATTCTTTAACAATTCCCTGATTGATTCCTGCAGATTTTTAATATGGACAAATGTTGCCTTGTAGATTTACAGTGTCAACAATGTCAAACGTGCGTCACATAAAAAATAAGCCACAATTCTGACACTTCTGAACTCTGTCAGTGGAAGGAATTGATAAGAGAATTAATGAGCAAAAAGACTCATGATATCAATTCTTTGATGGAGCTGTTAATGATTCTCAACTGGAATTGGTTTTCGATTCCCATCCCTACATCCAGGTCTTATTAAAAAGTGAAAGTATGTGGATTTTATCTTTAGGCCATATTACTCAGCCTTAAGTGAGGGGTTTCCACGATTACTGTGAAACTGAGGCCCCATCCACACAAAGACAAAATGCTAAACAGTTTCCAAAACGATCGTCATAAAGATGAAGGCGTCTCAGAAAATGTGTGCGTTTACATGAATGCACTCGATACGCATCAAAATGCTGTAAAACACATGCCAGACCTCTAGGGCCGCTGTAACGATATGGTGGAAACAAGCGGAAACAGACGAAAAAAACAGTGGACATGCGCACTTGCGGCAAAAGTTGTAAACAGAGATTGTGAGAAAGTGATCATAAAGTGCTGTAATGTGTCCTTGATGATTGTTTGTTCAAGTCGGTGGTGATTGAGAAGGAGATGTTGCTGCAACAGGGATAGTAGGGTCACTAGCTTCATCAGCACATATGCTTCACATACGCCGCCATTGTCGTTGTTGCGTGTGGCGCATGCGTGTCAATGAAGATATGAAACTATGACATAAGCGTATCTGAAAACTTGCGGAGAGACTGTTATCATGGAGCTGCGTATACGGCATTTCAAAATCTTTCCACTCTGGAACCTGGTTTCAAAAATGATCGTTTACAGACCCCCAAAACGCCGTCTTCGTATGGATGATACGCAGAGTCGGCAAAAACTTATGCGTTTAGACCTCGGTTTGGCTTTGTGTGGATGGGCCCTGAAACGGCTCTTTTCAGGCCTAAGCACCCTGTGTGTGGGTCATATTATCTTCATTAAGCTGAGGTAACGAGCTCTGACGTTGCACAGGCGCGGAAACCATGTGTAATCACGGAGACTCAGCTCAGCTTCAGATGTTTCTGATGATCTTATTCTGAGGCTCTGACCTCATCCACAGTCATGCTGCTCCTGAACACCTCATCGCTCGCCATGAGTTTTAGCTCGGAGGGAAAGTTTGTGAAAGAGAAGAGTGGTGCAATCTTTCTCTCGCTCACAGTTTTATATTTCAGTGATAAATCTCTCAGCTGCAAAAGTGAAAGAACAAGTCACTGAGCCGAACCGTCTCCAAAAAGACTGAACTGAACTGCAACAGGAGTGTTTGCAGTGATGACAGGAGAGGGTGTTCTTTGGTTGTTTGTCCTGTGTTGCAGCTGTGAGCAGAAACAGATGAGAAAATATCTACTCTCTGAATGTCCTCGATGGAGATTTAAGGTTATTTAAGACATCTGGATCATACATGCAGATTTAATATGTAAATACAACTAATTTCTAGAAATCACCAGAAAAGCTAAAAGAACAATATATTGAATTTAAGCTCTGAAAGTTAAATGTCAGCTGAACTGAATAACAGATCTTTGTTATGATCTTGTCCTTGTTTCTTTTTTTTTTTACATTCCTTTCTATCTACAGTTTTGAGGAGTGTCACAGTGACAACCTTTGCAGAGAAAATTAGAAGAAGTTGAATTATTAACCCTCACAGGAAGAACAAAATGAAAGAGAAGTCTCTTTCTCTGATGTGGACTCACTGAAACTTCCTTTTTGTAGTTTTCAAGACAGCTGCTCATTTAATCTTTGTTAGGTCTATGAATTATCCACCTCTTGTGTCCACAGTTAGTCATAAATTGGCTTTGGCTTCATTGACTATCGCGGAAACATAATGAAATGTTAATATTACCTTGCTGAATATTTTTCTGAGCTGTATATAGGGATTTTATCGATGCCCGAGCCATTAGTGATTAGGAGGGTTTCAGTGGCGTCGTGTTCTTTATTGTTTTTGATTAGTTCAGTTATTTTTATTTACATGCAATTTTTCTAAAAAGACAATCATCTAATTTTCATTGGGTTTTTTCTTTTTTGCTTGTCAAACTTATTATATTGTTTGTTTATTTTATTTTATTTAAAAGCCCTTGACCTTCCAATTACAGTTAAATACTCTTAAGAAGTTAAAGTTCATTGCTTTTGATAAGGCGTACTCACTTTGAGATGAGGCTAGATGAGAAGATGGCTCACTCTGTGCAACTTTCTCAACACCTGGGTGCGTTGGGTTATATAGCGGATGTAGCGTGACAGGCCTAATTCAACATGACCCTCCTGCCCTCTCCTCGGTTAACCAGTGACTCTTTATAGTCCTCAGGTGTGAGTGTGTGAAGATGGTTGTCTGTCTCTCTATGTCAGCCCTGTGATTGTCTGGCAGTTGTTCCAGGGTGTACCCACGTCTCACCCAGTGTCAGCTGGAAACAGCTCCACCCTCCTTCAGCCCTGAATGGGACACACGTTATGCTGAAGATAACTGATGGATGGATGGATATTTCATCATCTTCACCCTGGCAGATCCTTTAAAGAAGGAAGCTGAGCAGAGCAGGGTGTATTTTTGTAAACATCATGGTTAAGAATATCAGAAGGAACATCTGAACAGTCCTTTAAGGAAGTGGTTTGTAAAAATAAATGAGGAAAGGTTTCGTCCTCACAGTGTACATAGTTCTGCACTTATCTGCTTACTTTAGAGGATATATTGTTGGATAACATTGATGTACGACATGTAAAGAGCTGCAGTTTTTTGTGAATGTCTTCTTTACTGCTTTAGGAACAGTATGCTGCAGTCTCAGAGCAGGTGGTCTGAAGATACCAGACTGATGCAAACCAATAGTTTATTAAATCAGGGTAAATAAAGTTTACAGAGATAACAGAACTAAAAGCCAAAACCAGAGTTTTACCAGAAAACTTACAAAAAAAACTATTTGTGTTCACTTTTGAGGATGAAAACCATAGAAGAAGATTTGTTTTTAAGCACCAAGTTGCTCAGACTACTTTAAAACAAATGTGTATTTTGGTTGCTGGTGTAAAAATATGGAATTCCCAACCACAGGATTTAAAGGGTTGTACAGATATTAGGCCTGCACAATATATCGTTTGAACATCGCCATTGCAATGTGCGCATGCGAGATAGTCACATCGCAAACATGCAAACTTTTGTTTTGCTTCACAAGCTCCTGTATGTCATCTACATTTATTGGGGAAATGACAAAAAAGCAACTGAAATTGAATCCTATTCTATTTTGTACAGAGACATGGCCTCTTGGATCCCTTTTATATACAGCAGTCTTCATCATTCACAGATGAACCCCCTTAGCCTGGATTAAACAGTATTATATCAATACAATGATGTCACTGTGAGTCAACCAAATTCTTCCCAAACAGAGCTATTTAAGGCATCTGGTGAAATTCTTCTATTTTTAATATCGCAGTATATCGCAAACCCCCCAAAAACCGCAATGTCAGTTTTTTCCAATGTCGTGCAGCCCTAACAGATATTCAAAAGAAAACGCACAAATGCAAGAAAAATTGTCAACATGTGCTTAAAACTTAAACTGGATGTCAATGATAAATTGTTTTGAGCTTGTAATTTGTACTTGTGTGGGTATTTCTTTGTTTTGTATTTGTTTTGTTTGTTTTTGTTGTTATAGTCAAAGTGTTGTTGGTGTAGGCTAATGAAACAATCAACTGTGATGTCCGACCATTTTTTTTAGATAGGTCAACTAGCAGGCAGATAAATGTCAGAAGTGTTTTCTTCTTGCTGCTCCTTTCCAATTGTGTTCCAACTTATGTACAAATTCTGTTGTCCACTTTCATGCAAGAAACAAATAAATGTAACTAAACTCCTGCGTCCAAATTCTGATAAGCACCAAAACCTAATTACCTCTCTCTTGTGCCACATCCAGCTTCCCCCAAATAATTGATCCAATTTGTTCTCGACTTTTTGAGTTATCTTGCCCTGGTGGAGGTTTGTAGTTATAATATTCAAAGAGGTTGTTGCCCAACAGCTTAAAGGGAAATATTGAATTAAGTCATTGCTTTTCTTCAGCATGCCATGGCCTGTTGGACTTTCCTCTGCAGTATCATTAAAACAGATTGAGGGAAATATTTACTCTTAAAGTTTCTCTGAAGCTCTCTGTAAAAGTTAAATAATATATTACTCCTGTGTTTTCCACTTTATTCCCATGAACACATCATATTGATCCCCCTCCCTCCTCTTTCTCTTAATGAATCTCTGGGAGGACAGTCTCAGTGTTGGTCAAGCTTTAACCGACCCTCAAATGCTGTCATCTTGGCTCTGCTGTTAATAACAGGAGTCAGTGTCTGCATTCCTCAGTAGTGAGTGGCTTTTGGGTCAAAACATCCTGAGACAAAAGAGCTGCCCGCTGGGATCCCACAAGGCTTTTAACGTCACTGAACTGTTGCCCATAAAAGGCCATAAACAGCAGTAATGACTGCAGGCTGACAGGGCTATTGTTCGCTGCTGAAGCCGAAGGGAGAATGGAAGTGAGTGGAGAAAAAAAAGCAGCAGTGTCACAAGTCAGTAGACTGGAATGAAGAAAGTAACAGATTTTAGGTTTTAAGAAAGCAGAAAGACTTTCTAACAGCACCAGAAAACCAAACTATGATCAGTTATTATGTAGAATCTAAGTAAGAGGTTGACATCAAATGTTGTTCATGTGAATTAACCTCTCAAGTTTCAAAGTGAAACTGCGGTAGACTGACTTTAACCATGCCTTCTCTTTAACAGCCAGCAGGGGGCGACATGTGCCGCTGCAAAATAAATAAAACTGTAGAAATTAAAAATTTCACTTTATTCTCCCTGAATTTATTCCCTGATTGAACACTTTCCTGCACCTAAAGTCACAAGGCTGTGCAGTTTATCGTGTTTCTAAGATATACTGTTATCAGGGATGTACAACATTATCCACCTGATGTCTGAATTCCCCCAGAAGCCAAATATCTGTAAATGTGGACATTTTTGCAGATATTTTATGTTTATTTTACGTGTGACTGAACTGAAAATCAAGCTGTGGTGTTGCTTATAATCTCATGTTTTCTGTCCACAGATGACCCTCGGGCACGAGTTTGGAGCAGGAGCAGCCTGCTTGAAATGTAAAGACAAGTGCGAGGGCTTCGAGCTTCACTTCTGGAGGTTTGTACAGCTCCTGTCAAACAGCACTGAACCATCACACAAACAACTCTGACACAACGTCAGTCTAAACATATTCACTATGTGTTTGGACAGAGGACAGCATATGAGCAGCAGCTGTGCTCAGAGAGCATTAAAAGTCATGCAGCTTTTCAAAGTTGATCACATTATACAGTTTTAAAGCCTCCTCTGAGCTTCATTCTGCTTAGAAAAATCTGTGAAGCATCCTGCATGGAGAAGCAGGATCAAGTTGGAGCAAGCCTGGCAGCCACAAGTTATGTCAGAGTTACTCTGCAAATATGAGGAAGGTGTTGGGGCATGCACACAGAGTAGCTGTCTGAGCTTGAGACTGATAAGACTGCAATGTGGGCCACATATTACACTAGAATATCTTTGAACTACTTTCAGATCACCAGAGTTTGTCTGGATATTTTAATGAAAATATCAAGGTCTAGAGATGTAGCTTTTCTTAATATAACACTGAACCACTTAGTACGGAATTCATGATTCATTGCACATGAGTGAGTTTTAGTATTGTCAATACAAATGCAGTCGCTTTTTCCAGTCACACTGAAAACTCAAAGCTCAGTTTCAATGGGATCGAATTGTGTACTTAAATTTTTAAACATTATATGCACAATGTAGTTTGGACAGAACCCTTCTCCTCACTCAATGAGGCCCACCAATCATTTCCAAAATAACTGCTAAATACGATTAATCATGAGTAACAAGCACTACCTAATGCATAAATTAGGATAGGTGATAAAATATTTCTATTAAACTTTAATTGCTGGCACATGTTTTTTTATAAGTCATTAAATACTTACTTTGCTGTGATTCTATCTCTAAATATCTTTAATGTGGCACCACAATTTAATATAAAGTATTAGTAAATACTATATTAGGAAACAACGGTATAGGTATGATATTTGAGCTTTAAAAAAGATAAACAAGTGTTTTCTTGCATTAAAAAGAACTTTAAATTGGCTTTAGTTATGTGTTTGCTCATTAAGTCATACATTTTTAATTGTGTTTAATCAAAATACATTTGATGCTATCATTTTTTGAGGCTTTATATTTGCAATTTTTGTTTGTTTTCACCATTGACAGTACCTGAAAAGGGAAATACTGTTGGCCTCAGGCACTGAAAAAAATGTATGCAGCCCTCTTGGTATTAAAAGTTGCTCACCTTGGAAGGCTTGACACTGAAAACTGCATTATTTTAACGAGAACTGAAGATGAATCTTTCTCATCATTCACAGCATCAAACAATTTGTAGGCCTGATCACCGAAATTTACAAACCTATTTCTCAGATGGATTCAGAGATGTTTTTGACAACAGTAAGAGGCATCTCCTTTGTTCATTTGACTGCAAATCTGTGTTTAAAATGAATGTGGACCAAGAAAACCAACATTTAATTCTCTAATACAAGTGGTAGTTGTTTTAAAGGTTTTAAAAAACAGCAATAATAGGGTGACGCATCCACGTTCATACATTCTGTTGGTAATACCACAATTATATGTGGTTTATGTTGGTTTTGTTTTCCTCCTCATAGAAAAATCTGCAGAAACTGTAAATGTGGCCTCCCAGAGCACGACGTGCAGATGAACTCAGAGGAGAACAAGAAGGTGGGGAAACTGTTCGAGGACACCAAGTACACCGGCCTCATCGCCAAACTGAAGAGGGACGGCCTCCCCAGCTACAAGGGCAACATGGTGACCATCACTCTGCCCAGCGCCTCCACTGCCTACATGATTCCACCCAGTAGCTCCGCCACCATCGTCCCCCCCTCTGCTGCAGCGGGGTCTGCGTACCCTGCTGGGGCTGGGGCTGCTTCTGCTGCGGGTTCAGTACCAGGCCGTGCACCAGGTTCTGCTCCAGGTTCTGCTCCAGGTCAAACTCCAAGCTATGTTCCTGGTCAGGCACCAGGTCAGACTCCAGACTATGTTCCTGGCCAGGCTCCAGGTTCTGCTCCAGGTCAGGCTTCAGGGTCTACGCCAGGTCAGGTTCCAGGTCAGGCTCCAGGTCGGCCTCCAGTTCAGCCCATATCAATCAGCGTCACAGCTGTCAAGGCCAACAAGGTTCCAGTTTCTGTCAGTGCCACATCAGCCAACTCTGTCCCGGTCCCCAAAGATGTGCCGATGATGTCCGTGACCTACGAGTGGGCTCCCCCAGTGGCTAATAAATACGTGGTAAGAGCTCAGTCTACAGTGATGGTCAGGGTTCAGGTATTTGTTGTGATAACTGTCAATTTGAAAACTAAAGCATGAGAAAGTCTCCAACAAAACAGGAGAAAGTCAGAGAAAGTTTTGAGTTATGGTGGAGACTCATTAGTAAACCATAACAAAGCACCCATGGTAATACTGGGTTTATCTTTCACGCATATAACAGTACCTCAGTTTTTCAGGGTGGATCTAGAACCTTAAAGCCTATCTCATTCAGTTCTAAGCTTTATTGCCCCTCCAGGAGAAATTTGGTCTGCAGTGACAGCACAATCAACAACTAAAAACAAATAAAAATTGACGCTAAACAACATTGCAGTGTTAAGCACAATCAACCTTGACAAGAAAAACCTCAACAAAGTAAAATAGGAGTATCAAAAGAGTGTATAAGAAGTGAATAAGTGGGTGAAACCTGTCATCAGTAGAATAATTAGCAATTTAAGAACTTTACAAGTTGATTGCACATGGCACAAAGGAAAATTTTAACCTTTTTGCACATGCCGCAGGTACCTAATATCTCCGTCAAACAGTGGGTGATCAGAGCTGAAAAGGATTGACTTTGCCTTCTGTAAGGCTCGTCTGTCAAAGTTCTCTGAGAGGGAGAGCTGCTGCATGCCATAATCTTATTGGCTTCTCGCACAATCTTGAACAGACAATTGTTTTTAACAGACAAGTTTCCATGAAATGAAATTAAGGAAAAGGTTAAAACTGACTCAACAAAAGATCTATAGAACAAAAACATCAAGGTCTTATCAACCTTAGAAGATTTTAGTCCATACAGAAAGTATAACCTTTGTAGGCCCTTTTTGCTGATTGTTTTGAGGCCATGTGTTAAATTTGATCAATCTTTAAATCTGTAGCTGTTACAAAGTGTTCAAAAAAATTCATTCTGCTTGAAAGCAGTAACATAAAATTTTATTTGATCATAAGAATTGGTAAAAAAGAGAGATAGACTTTAAAATTACTTATGCTTTTAAATTCCAGACCTGTGTGGTCTTGAAGTTGTTAATTTTGGGAAGTCTTTTGTTTGTTTAGTCTATTTCTCGATCTCCAGGACTCTGTTTTGCACATCTTTCCCACCAGAAGCCTCTACGTTCAGAGGCTTTTCTCTTAATTCTCTGTGATTGGTCCTTATCACCCCCCTGTGCCTTATCCTCACCTCTGTCCTTCACACAATCTCTCTTCTCAGTTTTTTTTCCTCTTCCTTCCAGGCAGCGCGCTACATCGAGCTGCTCCCACCAGAGAAGCGTCCGGTGGCCGGGTCAGAAGGAGCCGCTTACCGTCGGCAGCAGATGGCCTGCCAGCTGCCTGAGCACGACCAGGACCCGTCCAAGTGCCACGAGCTGAGCCCCGCAGAAGTCAAACAGATGCAGCAGTATGTCAGAAAGTACAAGGACGAGGCTTTGGGCGTGGGAGACGTCATGCTGCCCGAAGACATGGCTCTGATTCGGGCGCAAGGGCATGGAGGGGCCGGGGCAGGAGCTGGTGGGGCAGGGATTGGTACAGCTGGGGTCAGTGTTGGTGCTGGGGTTGGAGCAGGGGCTGTAGGGCCTGATGCGGGGTCTGTGGGTGGGAGAGGGGTCAGTGCTAGCATTGGACCTGGACTAGGTGGCAGGGTAGGTGGAGCTGGAGCTGGTGGAAGCAGGAATGGATTCGGAGCTGGTGTTGGAAGTGGTGCTGGTGCTGGTGTTGGAAGTGGTGCTGGTGCTGGTGTTGGAAGTGGTGCTGGCGCTGGTGTTGGAAGTGGTGCTGGCGCTGGTGTTGGAAGTGGTGCTGGTGCTGGTGTTGGAACTGGTGCTGGTGTGGGAACTGGTTTTGGAGCTGGTGTTGGAACTGGTGCTGGTGTGGGAACTGGTGTTGGTGTTGGTGCTGGTGTTGGTGCTGGTGCTGGTGCTGGTGCTGGTGCTGGTGCTGGTGCTGGTGCTGGTGCTGGTGCTGGAGCATTTTCAGGTCCTGGAACTGGACAGCTTGGTGGTTTTGGACCAGCAGGTGGAGCCGTTGGAACTGCTGCCACTGCTGGAGCAATGGGCGTCCCTGGAGCTCAACAAACTGGACTTCCACAGCAGAACTTTGTAAGTATATTAAACATATTCATCAGTTT
Source organism: Scarus forsteni (assembly GCA_036419115.1). Lineage (NCBI taxonomy): Eukaryota > Metazoa > Chordata > Actinopteri > Labriformes > Labridae > Scarus > Scarus forsteni. The sequence goes on from JAZDUH010000459.1 coordinate 6,200,064, forward strand.
TCTTTATCCTTCTCTTTACTGTAATTATCAACATTATCACCTCGTCATTCAGGCAGAAATCTGGATCAAAGGTGTCCTGTATAAGGCTAACAGGTTTACCAACCATGCAGCAACTTAACATAAAACCTAGCCAACACTATTCTACCTGTATCATTCGACCCTTAATGCTAGACGATGTATTTGTTTAATCTAAAGGAAATCCAAGAAACTTTTTCTCCACTAAATTGGCACAAAAAATAAAAGGTAGCTTATGTCTAGATTTAGCCTCTTGTTACTGCACCAAAAGGTGTAAAAGCGGGGCTGTTATACCACAACACTAACTGCATTAAAGGGTTTTTTTTTAATTAGTTGTGATAGATTATGTGTGTTTAATGCAAAGCCATATATTGCCATAATTAAAAACCTGTGATTAACAGCACAGCCATAGTGTTTGCTACATTGTTTTGGTTGTTTTCAGGACTCTGTGTTCATGATGGCTGTTCTCAAAATGTTTAAATATGAATGTGAATCTTTTAAAACAAAAATCTCCCTGATTTAAATGGATTGTTGTTGTGTAACCAGTAGAGGTGGCTTGGCAATAGTGTATTGGTAAATGCCACGAAGTGCCACATACTTAATATATTCATTTCCCAACATTTAATATAGCGTTTGGTTCTACAGATAGTCCTCATAATATGACTGTTGAGCCAAGGCAGGTGAGGCTGGCAAAGGTGATAGTCATGTTGCAGGGAACAGTGAGTAAAGAAACATGGCAGCACAGGATAGACAAACAAAATGCACTGCCTATATTTTGATCCATTATGTGGACGTCTTCTTACTTTGACACAAGTGGTTTGTAAGGTTTGATGCATGAGAATAAAATAGTGTGGAAATATTGCTTACCACATTTGCACCGCCCAGGGTAATCAAAAGCAGACAACAGCATGCTAGTGCTAAGCTAACCCCACTGAAAAAACTGTTAAGAGTTGTTGTGTTTACCTTATCAAAGCTGCCTCCCAGCACTGAGTAAGTGAAGAAAATAGCTTAATCCATGACTAACTTTCATGGAATAGAAGAGCTCATGTTACAAAGTCGTTGGTGCCCAGGTATGTGGCTCCATCTCTGCATTATGTCACAGACACAGCGGTTGTAAAGCTCAACAGAGTAGTAAAGATGAATGCTGAAAAGAGGCTAAGCGGCTTGTTTTAACTGGCAATGTGTGGACATCTATCTGAGTTTAATCCTGTTTTATAAATCTAAAGTGACTTGAATATTCTGATTTATGCTTTTATCAAATTTCATAGAATTCAGTCAGTTTTTTTTTTTTTTTTTGAATGCAGAAATCAAAATACTCTGCATATTGTAAAATGTTAAAAATCATCATTAAAATCAAAAGGAGACACAAGTGTTGTGATAATATTGGATCTGAGCTCCATCACTTGCTGCCATTTTATCTCTGGATAGTCGATGATGGTACCATCATCATCAGAGACAGGATCACTTTGTAATTTTAATACAGCCCTGCGGCTCAAGCACAAATATTTTGCTCCATCAGTAGCAGCAGAAAGAGTCAGCAACTGGACTCGTGATGTTCATGAATAAAGTATTGAATTGGCTAAAACTGAATGGTAAAAGTAATCTTTATTTCAGTGAAACAGTAAAAGCAATGCCTTCTGTTATGCTCTCAGTTTTGGCTAAAAAAAGTTCTTTATGAGTTTCTGAGTCATGAGGATTCTCGTCATTGCACCAGGCAAAGAGATATTTATAGTTTTTGCTAATTCAGTTAAGCAAAGGTGCACATTTAGGGTTTTGGGCTTGTTATACCATCTAATTAAGCGTTTAGTTTCAGTCCATTATAACATTTTGTAAAGTACTTCAAAACAGATTTTTTTCCTTCCATTCTTTTGTCACAGATTTTCTGATTCAAAAGAAGAGTGTGTTCATGATACTGGACATTTTTGTGCCATCTTCATCTTAATATGATAAAAAAACTCTCCTATTTACCAAGTGATGTCTTGATGAGGCTGTAAATCAGGCTGGTCATCTTTGAAGGGAATTCTCTGACTCTATGTGAAATGAAGTTGTTTGAGTGAACAAGAATAATTAAGTTGTAGATATTTCATCGCTTAATACTCTTTTTTTTCCCCCAAAGTGCAGTATTTTCAGATACTGATTGTACAAAGTGTTGTTCAAAGTCTGGACAGTAGGTGGAGGCATAGGACCATCTTCCTCGCACAGCATGATGAATGTTTGTTAAATTATAGGCTGAGTCATAGATGCAGTTTATTTTAAGATCACATCATTACCATGTGCACCCATCTAACTCTCCCAGTGTGGAGCATTGTGATTTTTTTTTCTCCTGATTTATGGGACTTTATGACTCACGTTTGAAAAATGCTCAGAGGCAGCGGCACTCAAGTTTTGTAAGAGGGAAAACAGAGCTGTTACCAATGCCAATTTGAATTTGAGTCCAGATTATGATCAGATTTTTTTAGCTTTCTCTTCTTAGATTCTCCTAAAACTTTGTTTTCTAGCTCATCCATAGTTTCTTATTCTCACTTTCGTTTCTTCCTTCTTAGTTCCTCATGACAATCCAAAGCACACACCCTTTCCTCCTCGCAGGGATCTGCTTAAAAACCCAAACATTTGCTAATCTTCACCTGAAACCCACCAGCAGAAATCTCTACTCGATTAAAAAATCACAAAATGCTTGTTTGACATAAACAGGGATTTCCAGACATCTGGTCCTTTACAGTAACCTATTATCTGCATTTTCACTGTTAAAGCTGGGGTTGGCGATCTGATTTAGATACACTTTTTGTAATACTGGTTAAAATGGTCTTTATGACCTGATGGTAATCAACTCATAACGTGTTCTTAAAACAGAGCGAAAAATATCCGCTATCTACAGCAGGAGTAAAACAGGGAAAACCCCAACCAATAATCTTGCAGGGATACCTTCTTTTACACCAATCAAATCCCGTCGCCATTCTGCGTGCCTGCTGCACGTGCATTTTCCCGGCGTGCACCGACAGTGCGTGTAGCATGTAGCATGTAGCGTGTAGGGAACAGACTCCGCTGGAGAATGCTTACCTTTCAAGTTTTGTCTTTGAAAATAAGGGAAGTCCGCTGTGAGCTGTCCCACAACACCAACCAAGCTCCAGTATCCCTCACATTTAAGACAGATGTACAAGAAATCTAAAATAAACTCTGTTTTTCTAAGTTTGTTCCGCTGTTGGCTCTAATCTCGCGAGAACTGCCGTCCATGCTACTGCAGGTGGCAGTTCTCGCGAGACTTCTTCTTCTTCGGTGGTTGGCATCCATCATTTTGGAGCATTACCACCCCCTTCAGGCTAGAGACAGACAGCTAGTTCTCCAAAATCGCAAACCCCAGCTTTAAATGTTGAAAAAGTACCAAAGTAATCACCACTTGCCATCCTAGGTTTTTTAACAGCCCTCTGTTGGAGTTGGTGGAATTAAACAAGTCACTCTAGTCCATCATGTATGGGTATGGTTAGCTGTGGAAACTAGGGATGTCATTTTTTCTACACATGTACACGTGACTACTAACTCACAGGTACACAGCTCCACATCAGAGATTAATTATCTTTTTCTAACGCAGTTGCGCGATATAACCACTGGAGGGCCCTGTCTATTTTAGAATACCCCCTTATCTAATTAAATCAAAGACATTACAGTAGACCTTTATTCAGCAAGCAGAACTTAATAAGTAGGCAATCCATCCCACCATTTTAAGGCTTAGGCCTACTTATGACAGAAAGTAAAATGAGTTGAAATAAAACCATTTATAATTATGACAGACAAGAAAACGTACAAGTGAAAGCTGAAAAGGTTCAACCTTCTTTTTAATTCATTGTTTTAACTTTTGCTCACTATTGTACAATATTTTTCAAAACTTTTTTCAAAGTGCAAACTGCATCCCTCTTTCACAACAGGAGCCGCATCTGAATTTAATATGTCTCATAGTAAAAGTAATCTGGAATTGGCGAGAGAAAGTAACTCAAAAGGAAGCCAGAGTAAGCTGTGAGAGGAAAAACCTTCACCTTTATATGCACAAAGTTAAAAAGTAGAGTGGGAATCTCAAAATTATTCACTAAACTGTCAGAAAAAAAATTGTTTTCTTCGTCCTATTTAGACACGAGAATTTGTGATCAGGTCAAGAAAAGCCGACAGAGCACCATTGAACAATATAATATACAACAACACACAATAATACAGGCAGAAATAACAAGCCATGAACAGTTTTTGTTTTCAGCTGCACGACTGCCTGACATAGCCTACACTAAACAGTATTTCCACTGGTGGTTTGTTTGAAAAACTGCCACACAGTGCTCCGCTTGTTGTTCGCTGCCATCGCGTCTCCGAGGCAACCTGAAGAGACGTGACACAGGCTGTGGCTGCAGTTCTTTATATTAATCAATCAATCAAACTTTATTTATATAGCACTTTTCCTACAACATATGTATTAATGTATATTGATGTAACATTGCGCCCCATTTATCTATTATATATGCGGATAACTGCACTAGTGGGCACATTTAGGTGTATAGTTGGTTAATGTTATTATCTAAAGCTTTCAGGCAAGATTGTCACCCCTAAAAATACTGTGTATATCAATGAGAAATGAACGAGGAGGAGGAGGAGGAGGAGGAAAAAAATGACATGTTATTGATTTTCTTAAACGGTTATGATTTTTTATCCGTGTATCCGTGTACACATGTAGATGTTGACACCCTTAGTGGAAACATAAGAAAGATCAGGGTTCAGTGTACCAGATGGAGTTCAGCCTCAGCCCATTCAGGAGTTATTTGGAGCAACTTGTCTGAGCAAATGTTTCCAAGAAAAATAACCTTTTTATTTAGATCAAACAAAACCTATTGGGCTTTATATGGAGTCAAAGTGGTCATTGTGTTGTTGTGTTGAAACTAAAAGTCCTGGAAGTTTTTTCATATTTCATTGTTATGACTGAAAGGGATGAAAGGAGTATTTCGGGGACAGGATGAAACTGACGGCTCTGTCACAATATTTTTTCAGGTATTCTGTAAATTCCATGAATTATTCAACCACCAAGAACCTGCATTATTTGTGTTCTTGTGTGTGATATTGTGTGTGACAATATGCAACCCAGATGATTTACAAGGCACATATTAGGAAAAAGAAATGCAGAAAAACATTTTTGGTTGAAGTATTTGGCAACAAAAGGTTTTAAATACAAAACAAACACCAAAAGGCCACAGGAGGGTTCAAGAGAAGGTGGCTAAAATCTTATCAACTAGTTTTGATCAATGAGCAGTGAATCCTGAATACCAATAATCATTTTAAAACAAATAAAAAAAAAACTTTAATACCTTCTTTACCTGAAAAGTTTGACAGTTTACAAATAAACTTTATTTCTTGACGATCTCACAATCCGAGAAGTTTTCACATTCAAAGCAGACCAAACATTTCTCCTCTTTCTTTCTAGACGTGCCATCACTGCCAGCAGCCAATGGGTCGCGGTGAACCGGCCGTCTACGCCGAGCGTGCCGGCTACGACAAGCTGTGGCACCCAGCGTGTTTCGTGTGCTGTACCTGCAACGAGCTGCTGGTGGACATGATCTACTTCTGGAAGAAAGGGAAGCTGTACTGTGGACGCCATTACGGAGACAGCGAGAAGCCACGATGTGCAGGCTGCGATGAGGTGAGGAAGGTTATCGAAACTTCATAGACGGGCTGGGTGATATGACCTAAAAATAACATCCACTAATCTTGATATACAATTTAATCATTTTTCCCTCTCGTAAAAACCTTCAAGTGACACAAAAATAACATGAGTCAAGTTTTGCCTTTTTGTTATCAAAATATGTTCCAAAACTAGACAGAATTTTCCCTCTTATAGTTAAAATGCATGCTCTTATTCTTTTATAACATGCTGAAAATATAGTTCAAACGTATGGGGGTCCTTCTACTTAAACTAAAATATGACCTATTTTCACAATCTATTAACATGAAACCATCTGATCAATATTTCATCTCAATCATCTCAAACATGCTTGAACCTGACAAGGCCAATCATCACGAAAACATTCAAACTTTGCAACAAGTTATGATTGGATTTGAGAAAATATCTAGATTTCAAATTTTTTTAATCTTCTGCAAAAAATAATTTGAACAAATTAATTTTATAGATGGATTTCCCAACCCTACTTTCGTTAGTGTTAAACATTATTTTGACTAATTTTATTGATTCATGTTTAAATGCAGTAATCACCTGTTTCTCTCTGCGTAGTAAAGTTGATCTGATTTTTTTCCACAACACAAAGTTATGTAGAAAAGTCTGCGCTCAGAATGAGTACATTTGATAATAAAGACTGCCTTGTGTGAATGTGTACTCTATAATGTAAACAACAGGGAAGGTACCACAACATCAATTTGGGAATTAATCTGGTCCCATATTACCGACAGCTGACTTATCCCATTAGGTATTTTATTGTACTTCATGTAATAATGGACTAATGTATTTGTTAATATATCTAATATGTCTATCCACACTATTTAGGTTATTTATTAGATTCAGTTAGATATTATTTTCTTTTTACTCACTCACAAACTTATTTTCCCTCCTTGTAAACATTTCCTCCCTTCCATGAAATAGTATTTACACTGTTTTAAAACGTATGTCTAAAAGCTCTGCCTGATATAAGTCTGCAGCGTTGTATAACTGTAAAAAAAAAAGCTTGAGTTAAAAAAAACAAAAGTCTGAGCTGCCTTTATGTGATAAAAAGCCACTTAAATCAGTTTGATCTACATCTCGTTGTGTTTGTGTCCTCAGCTGATCTTCAGTAACGAGTACACTCAGGCTGAGGGACAGAACTGGCACCTGAAGCACTTCTGCTGCTTCGACTGTGACTGCATCCTGGCTGGAGAGACGTACGTCATGGAGAACGACAAGCCCATCTGCAAACCGTGCTACATGAAGAACTACGCTGCAGTGAGTCACTCTGAACTGTCTCTGTTTGTCTGAATGGTCTCGGTGTTTCATTACTCAAAGCTGTTTCACAACCACACGCTGGAGAGCTCCGACTGTTCAGTACGGTCACCCTCATGATCAAACCCAGGAAGGTCTCAGCTATGATCAAGTCTTTTTCAGGCAGCTCCTCTGTTAAAAAAAAACAAACTATGGGCAGTCTGTTGGCTTTGGAGCAGCAGGTGAGTTAAACTCTCTGCAGACTGTTAAGCAGGGTCCAAACATAAGGAATAATATTAATCTGAAGGGATGTTTTATCTGTTAGACCCCACACATGAAGGTAAAAAATCAGGCATTGAACAGTTTGGATCGCACTGTGTGTGGTGTGCTCCGATCATCGCAATACAGCTCACACCTGCCACTGATTTAGGATCTAATCCTCAAAGACAAAATTCTGATCAAACGTGATCCAACAAAAAAAGAAGAAGAAGAAACAGCAACAACTGGAAAACACAACATGCAACGCAAAAGAGCACATACGAGAAGAGGGACTGATGGTGGTCTTGGGACTATTTTTGACTGAAAAATCCTGAACTAAAAAGAGAAAAGACTGGAGAAAATCTTGGAGACAACATGAACACAAGAGCTAATCTTCCATTTCTGAGGTCCACCAAACTATGTTTTAGGTCGGCCGTGCTTGTTTTTCTTTACGCCTGCTTCCTTGTTCCTCAGTCAGCTCGCTTCTTGATTGGCTACAGTCATGTCACAATTCACAAAGTCATGATACTTACCACAACCCTAAATACTGAATATGTTTAATATTTACGATGTTTGGCCCGTAACCTTTTCTGAGCCGATTATCAGGAAAAATTCACTCTTATGCTGCATTCACGCCGAACGCAACTCTGCGATCATAATGGTGTTGCCCACTGAAGTTGTTCGCGTGTCCTTAAATACATCAGGTTGGTCGACGTCACATCCGCTCAAGTTTCATCGGGATCATATCATATATCATATAAAAGGATGTTTAAGCTGACATTATTCCAACTGTATCATTTTAACTCACCTACCAGCCACAAAACACTTCAGCTGATGCCCTGCAGCAGCATCGCCTGCCAGTTTTCTGCAGTTCGTCTAGGCGGAACTAATGTACCCACTGACTAATGTTTCCCACACAGACATACAGTAGATTGTTACTCTGTAGCCCGGAACAAAAACAGTCAGTCACGGGTACCATCACATAAGCACACACCGCTGCATACACAACATCGCCTGAAAAGATCCATTTTTCATCTTTGGCAACAATTAAAGTTGTTGCCTTGAACGCTGCTGTCGCATCCTGGGAGGGTTAACCCCGCCCCACTGTGGCTGTACATTGACTTTGCATGGAGAGTGATTGCCGAGGATGCTCAAGTCGTGTTCGATGTGTAGGCACCTTTAAACCACCTCAGACCATGGGATAATCTTACAGGATAAACTTATAAAACAAGATAATTTTGCACTGTCCATCATTGGTTGGGAAGGGAGAAAGATGAAACAAAAGCAGCCTTAAAATCTTCGTTTGTACCCCACTTTAGGGTGGTTGCATGTTGAAGCTAGTTTCCTGTGTTCTCTGGTCAAAGCCCAGGGTCTTAGTTTACTCTTAACCCACCACTAACTTCTTCATCCACCTATTCATTCTGCTCAGCTCATCTGGGGCCACCAGGCAGCAGGCAAAGCAGTTCAACCCAGATATTTCTGACCCTTGTAACACATAAACAAACGCCTCATCCACCTCAAGTCTCCCATGATTAGTTGGTTCAAGGCTAGGGTGCAGACAAAGAGTGTTTTCCTCAAGCCACCAATGCCTTTGAAACTCTGTTGATGCCCTTAATGTGCTATTGCACGTGCTGACACAACCAAACTTTAGCTCCATGTAATCGCAGACAGAAAAGCCATGCTTAGGCGGGACATACAGCTTTCTGACGAATAGCAACGCAGCATTTCCAAAACCAGAAATCCTCAATAAATCTAAAATAAAGTAGAAAAATGGGTGCAATATGGCAAAATGCAGCCCCTTCACAGTGAGAGCAAACAGATGTGGTCTTGATTAAAGTGAAGCTGTTTTTGAGCCAGGCCTGAAGATGTTTATTGAGGCCTTAAAAAACTGCCCCTGCCCTTCATACAATTAATAAGATGTCATTTTCCTGCAGCCAGCCCCAAGTGGACACTCGGGGTAACACAGTTTTTGCTCTTCCTCATAGAACATGGTTGCTGCTTGAGCTCAGCCCCCCCAAAAAAAACATAGGCATAAGGGTTAAGTAGACTGAGTGGCAGATACTAAGTGAGATCTTGACACACTGATCAGCGCTCACATGTATGTTTAGGGCAGCATATCTCTTCAGTTTAGGGCCACTCTGTCTATATTTGTGCTCACAAGTCGTCAAGAAGGCGACACTCTCCTCTATTCATATTTTTTTCCTCCTGTTAAAACAAACAAAACATCCTCCTGAAACAAACAGTTTCATGCTCTCACAGACTTTTAAATTGAATATTATGATAAATCTAAAATTAGACTGTGTTTGTAAATGAGTTCTGGTCTCCAAAAGTCAAGAATGTGAAGCACTTGGCCTGTGTTTACATCGTTTATCCGGAGTAATCCCTGCAAAGCCCCAGGTTTTAGGTAACGTGATACTCACCTCCACTTCTGCCTCCGTTAGCAGGAAGAACTTTGAGTTCAATTTAAGTGTTTACACTGAGCTATGATGCGTAGCTGAAGTTAATAACTAATGTTTCTCAAGACTTGGCAGCAGACAGCCAGAGAAGTCTATCATTAAAACTTTTGGTAAGCCGTAAATTATCAAGGCAATAATTAAACCCCAAACCATGCCAAACCATAGCTACTTTTTTCTGTCTAATTTTAATACAAATAAAGAGTGACAGCCACAAAATAAACACACAAAAAGAGTTTGAAAAGAAAAACAAATCAAATAAATTAATATCCTACAAAATAAGAAATTTGTTTGTTTATATATCAGATTATATGTCCGAAAACCTTTAAGTCCAAAAACAGTATTGCAGATGTAATAATTAAGACATTTGAACCAATTAAAGACTAAAAACTGAAGAACAAATGTTTCTTTTTTTTAATGTCTGATTCAAAATCAATCTTATTTTCTCATTTTCTGTCAATTTCAGGTCACAGAAATGTCTTTATTTGCAGCCCACACAAGTATTTAATTTTTTTGTACCAAACTCTTCAACAAAATCTTGTTTTGTGTATTTTTTTTGCTTTTCATCTGGATACAAAGGGAAAATCACAGAATCAGAAGACGTCTTTTGGTGTTTTTGTGTTCTGCTTTTGTAGATTTAAGAAAGAATTTGTGAATTTAAAGAGTGATGTTCTGGCTTAACATAACCATTTCCCCTCCCCCCCCGTCACAGATGTGCTCCTCCTGTCAGAAAGCGGTCGAACCCGAGGACCAGAGGGTTTCCTACGGCGACCACCACTGGCACGCCGCCCCCGACTGCTTCAAGTGCTCCGGCTGCTCCAAGTGCCTGATGGGCCAGCGCTTCATGGCGGTGAAGGCCTTCCTTTTCTGCTCAGTGGAGTGCAAGAAGAAAATCATGACTTAGAGCACCAGATATCTTCTCCACAACCACGTGCGAAACCAGGACAGACTGAGCCAGGACCAGGAACCAGAGCAGGGAAACAAACTGTGGTACAGCCGGACGAGGGCGGGGACGGTGGGCTCACAGTGCGGCAGGAAAAAAAAGGAGCCACATGTCTGAAAATAAGAGGCATAAAATAATAATGAGTCTATTTCAAGTTTATCTTCTGCCTTAAAAATCAACCGTCTTCCTTGAACAAGTACATGTTTCTGTTTTTTGCTTTTCTTGCACTTTTTTCTACATGATGAGATTCATTTTGTGTTTAGATAGATCCATTGAAGCCTTAATCCTGTCTGTTTAATGTCACTGGTGTTTAAGAAGCCACTGTTTTCTAATCTGATTTACTGAGCCCCTTCATCTGAGTCCGCTATTCTATTAACTACTGATGTCTTTACTCTATTATGTAGTAATTTAATAAGCAGTATCAACCAGGTTGGGGCTCATTTCCTGTTGTTGCACTGTATTTCAGATCAGACTGTGTAATAATAATAATGATAATAGATCTATATGCTTGTTTCCTGATACAAGTTTTGAAGTTATTTGCCCCAATTCCAACAGCAGTATTTTGACACGAACAGCAGCCAAGTGTATCTGCTTTTATTGTATTAATGTCAGTAAAGGCGACCAAAATAATGTTTAAACCTCTAGATACACTCTGCAGGCTGTCAGATTATGATCGTGCAGATGTGAAATTAGATTGTTGTTTAAGGTAATCTCACATAATTGTCTCAGTTTATTATTTGTGGCTCTATTGTAAAGCAGGGCCACAAATTCTGGCCAAACTCAAGAAAGATTCATCACAGGAGAAGCTGAACAAAAATTGTGACTGAAAAGGATAAATGAGGAGCTGGAAGTGAGAAGACTGAAGTTGTTGGTAGAGATGCACAATATGGGATTTTATAGATATCCAAAATGACAATAGTCCTCCAATTCATCATTGCGATACTGATGTTTATTTTGTCTAATAAACAGGCTTCCTTTACCTACAGTTGACCGTTTTTTTTTTTTTTCAAAGTGACAGTCTGTTTGTGTCAGAAACAGATGTGAAGCAAGAAAAATAATATTTTAGTCTTTTATAGATTATACTTTAATTTATAAAAGTGTAAATTCAGTGATAATAAGGTAATCATTATGGCACATTCGAAAAATATTACAGCTAATACTGTATATGGGATATTTATGCCAAATTTGCTCCTCTAAAATATCATCTGTAAATATCGAGAAACATTTACATGTCGGCTGATGCTGGTAATCTCCTTTTAAAACAGTTATCTACCAATATCATGTTGTTCTGATAATATTGTGCATCCCTAGTTGTTGGTGAATGAGTCTGCTTGTGTGATGTGTGTTGTGTTGACCAGTTAGGATTATAAAAGTCTTTCAGAATGTGCAGAGCTTCAGGTCAGCCATAATAGATATTAAAATAAGATGTCCAAAGAATGTTTGTTCAAGAAAACAAAGCACTGTATTATAATTATAAGGTTTGTAATTGATTGATTGTCAGTCTGTTATCTTGAAATTTATTGATGTAAAGAAATTCAAGTACAATTATATTAAAACTAGAAGTGCTCTGTCCAGCACAAACCTCCACCAAGACATTTCAAACACTGTCAGGCAAGTTATTGTCAAAAATATGAAAAACTTATTTAAAAATATTATGAAAAAATCCTGAGCCTACATCCAGATTTGGATTACCACCAAAATCTTGCCACTTCTCCTTTGTGCAATGACTAAAATTAGCTGAAAATGGCACCAAAATCAACTGAGAATTTATGAGGTTATAAGCAAAATGTGGAACAAATCATTTTAAAAATTCCTAGATCCAGAGTCAGATCATCACCAAATTCTGTTAGGTTCTTCTAGGTGCCATGATAAACATTCCCTCAAAATTTGATCCAAATCCTTTTCTGGATTTTCTTTCTTGAACTTTTCTTTTTCGGGGATTTTGCTAACAGACAACAAATGCAGACAAAAAAAGACTTCTTTGGCAGAAGTGTTAAGATAAATTATCCAGTTTACACAGAACATATATGATACTTGGGACCAATACATGTGTCTTCTTTTAGGTATTTTAAAATAACAAAAGGTGAAAATACATGAATTAACAGTTTTATCCAAGTGTGACTTTATATCATGAAACACTGGAAATTGATAACTGCTCAGCAATCTGTGTTTTTTTCATTTGTGTCCTGCACTAGAAATTCAAGCAATAAACTGCACTTTGCAAAACTGTTTCCTCCAGTTATTGACTAAATCATCAAATCCCTGGTGTGGAACAAGAAGCAGCCAAAGAGTTGCAGTTCCTCCAGTGTCCACTAGAGGCAGGCTGCAGAAGCACAAGAGCGGAGATTACCAACCACACTTGTCAAAGGGTAAATTTGCTTTTTGTCAGGGGTATTCTTTTTGTTATATATATGTACTGGACTGTCATTGGATAAACGCTGGGCTTTGTCCCGCCCTTCGGACGCTCAGCGTCTCTGGGGGTCTATGAGGCAGTGGGCTGGCCTGGACGCTCGGCTTCTGAATGATTGGGTGATCTGTCTGAGGCCGAATCCCTTTTGATTGACAGTGAAAGGAGCCAATTAGCGATCTTGAAGTATAACCCTCCACCGGGGCTTCTAAGTTTTACATTCAGTTGTTCTGGAGAGGAGCTTCTCCTGTTTAAAGCGGCTCAAGTCTCACACCCGCAACACAATGGGCCAAGGCCGTTTAAGCAGTCTAGCTCTGCTGGCCATTGAGAGAACACTGGTAAAATCCCTGGAAAATATATATACAGTCATGGAAAAAATTGTTAGACCACCCTTGTTTTCTTCAATTTCTTGTTCATTCTAATATCTGGTACCACTAAACGTATAATACAATGAACACAACAAAAAATGCAGCTGGTCACATAATACTTTATGTCCTATTTGACATTCTTAAGCTTAATTGATTCCCAGGGTATATAAGAGGCCATTTCATGTCACAAGCAGCACTGCACATGCAAAGGCCTAGAGTGGTTTCCTGCTTACATTCAAGCCGTAGCACAACTCAGAAGTTGTCAGCTCTCACATAATGCCTAAAACAAAAGAATTATGTGAAGCCACAAAGGCAGCCATCTTGGCACTGCTGGAAATTGGCATGAGTGAGAGACAGGTAGCGAAAAAACTGAAGATCTCCAAGACAGCCGTTCATTACAACAAAAAAAAAAGCTGAACATGGCACTACCAAATTGCTACCTGGCCGTGGCAGGAAACGTCTTTCTACCCCACGAGATGACCGTGCACTCATCCGTTCCTGTGTCAGGAATCGTCGTCAGACCTCCAGGGACCTTAAAAATGAGTGGGCACTGTCGAGAAATGTGACTTGTTCAGCAAGGACAGTTCGAAACCGACTTGTTGAAGCTGGTTTGAAGTCACACAGAGCACGCAAGAAGCCCTTCATCAATGAAAGGCAGAGGAAGGCCGGTTACTCTTTGCTCGAGACCACAAGGATTGGACTGTTGATGATTGGGCTAAGGTTCTCTTCAGTGATGAATCAATTTTGAATTGATGCCCACTCCAGCCAACTTACTGGTTAGGAGGAAGCCTGGAGAAGCTTACAACCCAGACTGTCTTGCCCTACAGTAAAACATGGGGGTGGATCAGTCATGATCTGGGGTTGTTTCAGTCTGAGTGGAACAGGGCAAATGCAATTGTGTGAAGGCCGAATGAACCAGGTCATGTACAGGACTACCCTTGAAAACAGTCTTCTTCCATCAGCTGGAAAACTCTTTCCTGCCTCGAATGACTGGATTTTCCAACAAGACAATGCCCCTTGCCACACGGCAAGGTCAGTTAAAACCTGGATGGAGAACCACAACATTAGCACCATGCCTTGGCCTGCTCAATCACCAGATCTTAATCCAATTGAAAACCTGTGGAAAATCATCAAACTCAAAATGGAGAACCACAAGCCCAAAAACAAAAGAAAATTTGTTTGAATTTGTCCAACAGGAATGGGCTGCTGTGACAGCAGAACAATGTCAGAAGCTGGTGGAGAGCATGCCAAGGCGCATGGCTGCAGTCATCAAAAACAATGGTTATGCAATCAAGTATTAACTCTTGTGTGTATCATGTGTTTAAAGCAAACAGAAAAGAAAACATGGAATGCTTAAAAGTAGTGTTTTTGGCGGTACAATGCCATAGCTATTGATGTAAGAATTTAAGTAATTTTGGTTATTATCAAGAAAACCATGGAAAATGAATAGTTCTTAGTTCTTAAATTAAACTCTCATGAGCTATTTTTGTTGTTATCATTATAATTGTCCAAACAAATGTACCTTTAGTTGAGCCAGGCATTAAAATTAACAAGAAATTGAAGAAAACAAGGGTGGTCTAATAATTTTTTCCATGACTGTATGTGTGTATATATATATATATATATATATATATATATATATAGATATATATATATTTATATATATATATACGTATAAAATCAAAATTACATGAACATTAGGTCTGATTAAATGTATTTTCGTTATTTTATTTCAAAATATAATTCTTGATCTTTAAAAGTGAGATCAGTCACCCACTACACTGCCAGTCTCAAGATGGAAGCTTGGATATTTTGACATATTTCTTTGGCCGTCAAAATGTCCATCACTGAGGTCACACTGACCTCACATACCTTGATCCTTCTTGGATTTCTGAAAGTGGATTAAACATGATGAAATTATTTTAGCCTTGTTTTTTCCCCTTTGGTGGCTTAAATATATTCTGAGATTTGAAGAAAATTTGATCAGAAAATCTAATTTGACAGTGTTCAGCACATTATTTAACACATTGTCAGCCTGATTTAGAAAAGGAAATTTGGTCTCTAAGTTTCACACCTTTCAAGCCACATTTTGTATGAAGGCTAAACTATCCTAATCTTTTGAACTTTAAAGGTTTAATGCATAATTATGAGCACAGATAATACAAAAAGTCATTCAGATGCATTCAGATTTATCTCCACCCTACTGCCCGCCCAAAGCTGGCAGTCAGGGGACCTCATTCAGCCCTTTTCTACCTTAAATTAAGCTGCCAGTAAGTGTTAAATATCAAAAATAAAATGTATGTGCCTGAAGAAAACCTAAGGAAATATGACATCCTTAAAAAAAAAGCAATACTCCAAGAAACTAGTTCCATGGTTTACTAGTTTCTGTGAGACTTTCTTTCATGGATTTGTAAAAATATAACTACAAATGTAAGTAAAATGATTACCAGTAAATGCTGATACTTGGTTTGAAAATCACCTGAAATATCTAAAAAATATTGATTTCTTTCTGCAAATATTTGTCCCTATAAGTGCTCTTTCAATTGCAAACATTTGGTTCTTAAATGATGGACATTAATGAGGCATCCTCAAAGTTACCCAACCCTAAATTAGAGACTTAACTACAACTGCTGAGTGGCTTCAAAGATAGTTTGACTAATGAAGCTGCTGATGTCTCTCAGACTTTGTCAAATATTTAATACATCCTTTGTTATATAATAAAGATGAATCTACTACTTGATGGAAGCTTTATACCCCTACGAATCTAAAACTCTGTGAATAAAGAAAGACGCTGACATCTGTCCCTAAATTTCAGCCTCACATCTGCCATGTGCTGTGAGTGGGGACACCTGGTGGTTGCACAGCAGGCAGCAACAAGAGGTCTTCCCTTCAGGTCCAGTGTTTGGTTTGTCCAGTGTGGGCCTCTGTAGGAACATGGAGATACAACATGGTGGCCTCTGCAGGAAGAGGAAATGCCTCTGCAGATATGGACACCACATTCAGGGGTGAGTCAAACACATCTAGGCCCAATCCCAATGTCCACACTCACACACTCACTGACTTTGAGGCGCGCTCCTGTAAAGTCCGTGAGGGCTTAGGGCTGTCCCACTGCCAAATCACAAAGTGTGTGAGGGATCTCTCGCTGACTTTTTGAGCCCTTCATGCGCCCTTTCCGTGAGTGGGCACCAATGCAGACTTACCGTGAGGGAATTACCCAGAGTTCATCGCGTTGTGACGTGTGGCAGGAGTCTCCTGGAGCAACCAGCTGGCAGTCGCTAAAATATGAAATCCCAGTCACGCCTTAAAAGTTCACAATTGTGTTTGAATAGATTAACAAACAATCTACCAATAAACATGAGGAAACTCTACCACTCGTTTTAAAAATCGAATTTATTGTTAATTTGTTATACTTATTTGTATTTGAGCTGTTGAGGTAACAAAGCACCTTTGTTTCCCATCGAGAGTGTTTGTTTATTATATTTTGCAAAAATAAAATGAAGTTTACTGTTAAATTAAAAAAGGAATAATAAATCAAACTTTTCAAGATGTTGCTAGGTTTGGAGTCATGAGAGATGCAGTGTTTTGTTACTATGCTATTGAAACTATTTGCCATTTGTTTTTTGAATGTTTATATAGCTGTGCATTTTGGTCAGGTATAGAGCAGCTCTTTAATGCACAAACCAGGTCCACAGTTCAACTTAAAGAAAAGGACGTTTTATATTTTTATGAGTGAAAATAAAAAATGTCAGAAGATTTATTTTCTTTATTTAGTTATACTACAATATTGTATATGGGAAATGTTAAATTTATGTAAGTGTAAATGGACAAAAAAAATACCACAACAAAACTCTGAACATTATGGAATCATTAAGTCTGATCATTTTATAGACGCTTCTTGTACTTTTGTATGCATATGTATATATACATATAAATGTTTATAATGTAAAGTTTCTATATACGCGGTGTTCAAAATCTTTGCATATTGGTGTATGTGTTTCACATAAATTAAAAAAAATGTTAAAAGTAAAAAAAAGGTGGCAGTTAATGTTATCCCTTTCATGATTGCTGTCAATAAAAACAAAGGGCTGTCCCATTCCTGTCTATTGCACTTCAAGCCCTTGCAGCCTCATGCACTCAATCACTTTCCAGGTTCAGGGACTTAAGTCAATGAGGGCTCAGGGCTCAGGGTTTAGGAAGGAGATTGGGATTCAGCCCTATTCTTCATTTGTTGATATCAAACAACAGGAAATAAATATTACTTTTCATTTATGTCTTAAGATCTGCTAAACTGAACTCATTGGTCATTTCGTGTTGGCCTGCATGGCTGATCAAATGTTCAAGTAAAAATGTAAAAAATCCCCAAATTGACCTAAAAAGACTAAAGTCATGCTGCTTTCCCTGCCCTCAGTTTCCTCTTCTCACAGATTAAAATTGAAGCTGGTTTGTACTTCAGGATTAATTCTGTTTTTCTTTGAATTTAAACAGAGACTTGTTGCTGCCATGTTTATGTCTGTGCTTGATTTTGAGGATGTTTTGTACATGCACAGCTCATCTTAGAGATTAAGTGTTCTGGATATTGTTCATCTTGGAGCTCTGAGACACTAGGCCTGTGCTCAAAATATCGATACGGCAAAATATCGTCATGCACTTCTTGGCGATACATGTATCGATACGGATTCTACAGAATCGATACGGCCTCAATGTTTGGACAGTTGACTTTGGGTAATATTAACAATGGAAAAGTTCAAAATAGAAGCCAAGCTTTATGATGAAACACACATTCCAAGTTTAAACTTAGGTCTACCATCTTTGGGGACCTGAACTAAAGTTCTTAAGTTGAATTATTTAAAACTCATGCTTGTTCTTTTTCTTCTTGTAATAAAAAAACAACAGTTGCCGGGAATTCTGTTAAAAGCATAGTCAGTGTTCACAATTGATGTGTATCGGGATACGTATCGTATGGTGTGGTTGCTGGAAATACCCAGCCCTATGAGACACTAACTTTAAGTCCTTCACTTGCTGCTTGTTGAGTGCATGTGTTGGATGATCCTCTTTGTCAGCTTAAAAAAACAGCATCTTCTTATATAAAGGTGGTTTTAGATCTGCTCTCATTGTTACCTCTGACCTGCATCAGTCAAGGAGTTCAGTATCTTTTATTGGACACTTTTGGGGGGATTAATTGAGACAGAGGCACCTGGCTGTGTTTGTATGACTGACACATTTTTTATTGTGGTTCTTCTTGGTAAATAATGATCATTTATCAGTTTTAATGTATTTCAGGTGTGATGCAGTTTTTGTATGTTTCTCTGTTTGTTGATGTGAGTAGTTTTGTTAACTGTGCTGCTGCACACCTTTGCCTAGATTCTTGAAAAATAGGTTTTCAAACTGACTGAGTTTCTTTTCCTGGTTGATTTAAGTAAGCACAAAATAGTAACTTTAGTAATGAACTTGTGATTTTCATACATCTCGTTTTCTACAGACTTCTTCTTCATCCCTGTTTAAAATCTCTTTAAATCTGCAAGTGTCAAACCCCTCAGTCTCCCAAGTAGATATTTAAATTGTCTTATACCTTTTTGTCAAATGCAGTGCTTTCAAAGTATCCCAGTGTGTATTGTAAACATGTGCTGAGTGTTGCTGTTTTTGATTAAAAAAATACATGGCCACTTAATAATGTAGGGCTGCAGTTCATGCAATAGAATTTTATAATACAGTATGTTGTACATCTGTTTATTTGTGATGAGGAAAGACAAGAATTGTTTTTATAATACTGAGAGAGTCTTTCAGGAAACAGAAGTTTCAGTTTGTTGCCTCTTTTGACCAACTAATCTTTTAGCTGGACATGTTGCATCAATTAAAAAACCACATGTGTGGTTTTGAATTCAGATCAACCATGATGTCAACAACACTAAAATGATCTTTTAACTCAAGCAGATGTACAAGCAGGATGGCTGGAGTGCAACTTTGATGCTAAGACAGAGTGTTTGAATTGTTTATACGCAGCATGCAAAGTACTTTTCTGCAGATGTGAAGGTGACTTTGGTTTCATGCAGCTGCAACAAATGCAAATACATTATTCAAGCCATTTTTGGTGAAGTTAAAGCTCATGTGGGCAACTGGTAGCCTGAGGCCACATGCAGCCCTCCAATTCACACCAATGTTAGAATAATTAGATTTATGTAAACATAATATTTTCTGTGTTTGCTTATTTATTTAGCTTTTTGTTATTGATGGTAGCCAACAGTAAAAATGTGGCCCTTAGGTAGTGGAAAACAGTTTTACATGACCCTCTTGGTAACTAATTCATTAATATGAATGTCGGATTAACCAAAAATCAGTTTCAAGCTCAAAAATAAAAAATAGAAGCTTAAAATAAAATATTGTAAGCATTTTCAAAAGAAACCCTGAAGTTTCTTCTTATGTTTCTAATTCATTTGTGACTCCTACTACCTTGTGCATTAAAACAGAAAGCATCTAGCCGACCCCTCCCTGAATGAAAGCATAGTTTAAGGTGAGCCCTCTCCATTGTATCAGCTGTTCCACTCCATTGAGAACCCTGCGGCAGAACCGTCCATGATGGAAAAACCACCTCAGAGGGGCCCGTGTTTTCAGCCTCTGTGTGGAAACTCTGCACAATTCAAGGAAGCTCCGTCTCCTCGAAGGCCCATTGTCTGAAGTGGCACTTCGCCCAGAGCCTTCGTGTTATTTCCCCTCTTTCAACCACAACTGCACCAGGCTCAATGTGACCGAATCACCTTGTCAGAGCCAGGATCCCCCATTTATAACTTGGTCTTTATACTTTGACTTTATGATGTCAGACATTCCTCACATTTCAAGAGAAAACGTCCATATTGGTGCTCGACTGGCAGCGCTGCACTTGGATTATAAAAGCATTCAAACTTTAAAATGTGTCATGCTGGGCGGGGTCTTCTTCCTGTAATGCTGCGCTCATGTTGGTATTTACATGTGATTTGTTTCAGCCTTGAATTTGCATTGTGCTGCAGAGGTTGGCAGGAATTTGCATTGTGATTTATTCCTCAATGGAGTTTGCATTTATACTCGACCTCCTTCCGTGCTGGTGTTCTCTGAAGTGAAGCCTGTTTTGAGTCTGGAGCTGAGATACTGAAGTGTTGATTCATCTGTGGTTTTTCTCACTAACACCACCCAGTGATTAATGTTTGTGGTTCTGCTGAGGGATCTGGATGATGCTGAAGTTCAGCAAACAGAGCAGTGATAGGACTGGATGACAGACAGGAGCGGCATGCTAGCCGTCCTCCCATGGGAGATAACAGCTACTGGACAGCTGCAGTGTGTACGTGCAGATTCATGGAATTCTGTTGAAGTTGTTTCATGTTCTAAATTAAAAAAAAAAACTAAGAAAAATCAACCATTTTGATTGTAGAACAGAGAAGGCTTAATCTAACACTCCAGATAGACAGTTCAAGTTTTACCATACAGCAGTGGCTCCCAACCTTTTTGTACCATGGTACATTTTCTGTAAACAGATAGGGACCAGCCTTAGCAGGGAAGAAGGGATGCAGAGTATAATGCACCATACTGAAGGATTAGAGGAGCAATGGGCTTGTTTCTGAACCCCATTAAAGACATATTGACGAGGACTCACTCTGTTTTTATCAGCTGCTTAACAATGTCAGTCAGATGAAAGTCACCAGTTGACATACTAACTAATTAAACTGTTACACCTTTTGAGCACTGAGGAAAATGATAAAAATGGTGTGTGTTTTATCAATGGTCATCAGTGTGAACTGCTTATTTTGATTAGTGATCTGTATTTTCTTGGTTCTTACTTCTGCTTTGAATCCCTCCACTTCAGGTCGTTGAGTGTTAACAGTTGATGAGTTCACAAGCGCCAGATTTAACAGTGAGTTTATGTCTGGTTGTACTTTTCTTGTTCATCACCATGGAGACAGAGAGTCTGAGTGTAAAGTCCAATGGAAATACAAGGATTTGGTCATTCTTTTAAAACAAAACACCCTTCAAAGTCAGTTATTCAAATGGAGTACGTAAGGGATAATGTAGAGCGAGCCGGTCACTATAGAGAAATAAACCCCGACAGGGCGGAGGGGGTCCTGCATCACCCTGAAGGGTTTTATTTCTCTATAGTGACCGGCTCGCTCTACATTATCCCGCTTATTACACGGCTACTCACTAAAGAAATCAAAAGTTTGACATCAAATGCTTATCTAAATATGATTTTATTGATTTACAAAAGTTTTCATTGCATCCACTTGAAAAAATAGTCCGTTCCTTTCTACGGTTGAAACAGTAACGGAAAGCAATGGTAACTCTGAAGCGAAGATTAGCTTATTTGTAATTCACATGGAACTGAACGTTTCCATTGATTGTGACGTGGAACAAGGTGAATTGGACGTCCTTGGGAATATTGATGCTGACGTCTCTGTCCTCATTCATGTCCATATTTCCTCCCTGCTGTGGCCCTGTAGCTGACATACCTAGAAACAGTTTTTCACCGTTACAACTGCTCTCAATATTATCTCATCACTAACACTTTAAGAGAGGCACTCACCCGATCTGCTGCCTCTGCCAGAATTAGAGGAAAAATTAACGATGTCTTGCGGCAGGTATAAACGTCTGTCTGCAGATTGATACGACATGACGTGATTCGCCCAAGTCGATCAGAAGCGTCCTTAACAACGGTCTGCTATTCATAGCAACGGTCTGCTATCCAGACATAACAGACCGTAGAATGTTATAATTGACCAATCAGGATCGAGCATTTGACAATGCCGTGTAATAAAGAAATGTATTGCACTGTAAAAAGGTTGTAAATGTTACAGTAACTTACTGGCAACAAGTTCACAGAAGTTTAATGTAAATGTCTTTACAGTATCATTATTCTACATTTTTTAAAACAGAATTACTCTATCTTTAATAATAGCTTTCTTTCTGTACTTTGATTCAAGGTACTATCAAGGTATTCAAAGTACTTTGTTTAAAAACAGCATAATCACAGTCTTTCTCCTTACAGTATCATAATCATATTTCACTCTGCAACTTATTTATATGCATTTTAAATTACAGTGAACTTCTCTAGTTTAGTTTCTATTACTCTATCTTTAATCTATTTCCTCACCATTTATTAGCAAGAAATTATTTTGTAGAACAAAAAATGAAGCATTTTTTAAAAGAAATCTTGCCTGCTATTGGTCAGTTTCCGTTGCCCGTAGGCTGTTAATTTAACAGAAATCAGTATCTTCCTCATGTAGAAATGTTTTTAAAGCTCTGTGGTCATAAATTTATGAAGAAATTTTGTCCTGATCTTATATAAACTGCTACTAAGGTGGGTAGCATCTCAGCTTATCCTTGTGTGAACATCATTGTTACAGTCTTGTTGTTACGCTCATAGCTCCCGTCTCTTTCTATTCAAAGGAGGCTGATTTGCCAGTGCCTCTGCAAGCTAAGCTTAATCTCTCTAACTTGAAAGTTACACTAAATCAGGCTGATCCAGCCACACTGCAAGGGTAGAGCAAGATGTCTAGTTATATTTCTGAATTACAGTGAAGCCGAATTCTTGGATTCTGAAGAGACTAGAAAATTTAAGTTTAAGGTTTGACACGTTTTTACTAAGGATGCACCGAATATTCGGTGGCCGAATATATTCGGCTGAATATTGCAAAAAAAGCCATATTTGGCCTTGAGTAGAGTAAGGTAATAGCAAGGCCAAATAGTACTGTGTGACGCTATGTCAAAATCTAATACGTCATTGCGTGTGACTGTGGCTTAGCAGGCTAAGGCTGTCCGCTTGGAGTGGAAACTCTTTGTTTACTGAGGCCAAGAGAGCAGCGGATGTGTCTGACGGTCAAGGTGCGCTCACAGCGCCCTCTGATGGACAGAACGGTCCGCTGCTCCAGGCCTGATGTGCCGCCACACTCAATGTAATACATTCAAATATTTATTTACTATTCGGTGACGGATATTTATCCCCATATTCGATCGGTTATTCAAATATTGAATATAAAGTGACAGCCTTAAAGCAGACTTGTGTCAAAAAGAAAATTATTTATTTGTTGGCATTATTGGTTTATTGGTTTATATCCACTCCAATGCACTTAAGTATTTTTTTAATGCATGTTTTGTTTTGTTTGAAGGCTTAATATGAATGAAAAACTTTGTTTGGCTTTTTTTGAAAAGTAAAGGCTACTGGAATATAATAAAATGTCATAATATTCAATAAACAATTACTTTCTTTTAAAAACATGTCTAAAAATGTAATCTAAGCTATTAATGCACTATTAAAAAATATAGTGAACTACTTTGCCTTCGCTTTGGAAATTCGGTATTCGGCCAAGCGTTTAAATTTTATTTTCATTTTGGTGCATCCCTACTTTTTACAATTTTTTTTATGCCTCTTGACACAAGTGAGTTTCATACAAGCAAAGCCTTGTGAATGGCCTCCATATGTAATTTAATTTTGTTAATAAAAATGTCTGACTGGAAGCATTAGCGCTATATTACATGCTGGGCTTAACTCTGAAAAGTTTTGGAGATTTCTGGAACAGCTTGTTGCAGGCTTCAGCACAGACAATTACATCACTGACCTGAAAATTAACTTTAATGAGTCCACCAACAATGTTATTATTAAAATCATGGCTCATGGCAGCATTTTGATAACAGAGGCTTACTCTATGATCATGCAATAATTTAAAAGTTTCATTCATCTATATTCAAAGAGATAATGATGATTAATAATACCAATTACAATAATAATAATAAACAAGTCACTGAAATTGAGGATGGCCCATTTCATTGCTCATTATTTCAGACCCCTTTATGTCTCTTGGCCCAAGAATTACTTAGCCACAATCCTCCCCTCTTATGGGCAGCCAGCATTCAAGGCATGTCTACACTGAATAAATGAACAGAACTCTTTTTCACAAAGCCAAAATAAAAGAGATTCTATTTTTGTATGTAGAAATCCTGATCTAATTGAGAGCATGCATCAGTTTCATAAATCATCCGTGTGCAGCATCGACTCAAACTGCACCCAAAACGAAAACAGTGAGTCAGAGCCACACGAAAAGAGAGATTAGGTGATTAGATGAGGATCAGATTTGTTTGTTATTTGGAATTTCCCTGCCGTCAGCGACAGAGTGACGGAGCGGAGCCTGCACATTAAACAAAGATGATGCTCTAGAGCCGTCGAGTCTGTTTCATGCTTCATCAGAGACAGTGAGCTGTTTGTGATGCATGAGATTTCATTCAAAATCAACTTTTAACAGTCTGAGTTTGTCTCACTTTATAAATGGGGTTGTGTGTTTTCTGGACAAAGACCACTGCTGGAGTATTTCCATGTGCTTGATTGTGGGTCATATTGACTTTAGTAATGCCGTGGAGCCACTATTAACTATGACTGCTATGACAGAGATTAGCATAGATGCTAACATGAAGAGACAACCCCCACAGTATCCATCCATCATCGATAACACTTATTCCTCTCAGGTCGCAGGGGGCTGGAGCCTATATCCCAGCTAACATTTGGTAAGAGGTGGGGTATGGTCACGAGCCAATCACAGGGCCACATAGAAACAGAAACACTTCATGCTCACACTCATACATAAGAGCAATTTGGACTCACTGATTCACCTGATGAGCATGTTGGTTTGTGGGAGGAAGCCTGAGTGGTTGGACAGAACCCTCACGTACCCGGGGAGGCCATGCATACTCCACACAGAAAGGCCCTGACTGGCACGGGGATTAAACCAGCAATCGTCTTGCTGCTAGGCATGTGCACTACCTGCTGCTCCACTGTGCTGCCCTACCTGGCTCTGTGGTTGGCAAGCTGGACTCTTTAGTGACGGTGGCAGAGAAGAGGACACTGGACAAACTGCTGGACATTCTGGATGATGCCAATCACCCTCTACACATGGCCATCAACAACCAGATGAGCCTGTTCAGTGCAAGAAATTCCTTTATCCCTCAGGCCATCTAGACTGTGTTGAGTTTTGGGAAGACATTTCACTTCTCATCCAAGAAGGAACTGAAGAAGCTTCTTGGATGAGAAGTGAAACATCTTCCTAAAACTCAATACAGTCTAGTTGCCTCGTTTTGGAACCTTGAAGATAACTTTTCAAAATACTGCATGTGAATCTGAAACGATCCAAAGAAAATATGCTAAATTGGTAGCATTTTAAAGCAGCTAAGCTGTGGGTGTTAAGCCACCTTAGTCAGTGCGGTCCTCCTCTGTCCTGTGATGTCCTGTTGCACCTTCATGTCTCTTTTTGTCCTTTCATCACATCTTTGTGCTTCCTTCTGTGTCTTTTTTCTCTTTGGATTCCACTTTCTTTTCCCTCCTTGTCTTTCCACACCTTCCAATCAGAGATGCTGTACTTGATCTTTGCTCTTCCTACTTTAGTTTTTTTCCCCTACATCGTTTCTCATCTTCTGTTCATTCCTCTGCTCCATCTCTTGTATCATTTTTTAAAAGAACTGCGATAGTCAGGGAAAAAGCTCTGATGTAAGTTACAGCTCTCACATCAAACTCTCTGCAGCCTGAAATCTGTTTCACTCTCTGTGCCCAAAATCTGAACAAAAAGTCCTGAGGAGCCAGAAACCTTCAGGTGTGTGGATCATGTGGGATCCAGATTGTGTCTGGGTAGAGACCAAGAGAACAGACTGATCTGGCTTTCACTTCAGAATTTTCTCTTTCAAATTAGGAAGAATGTGTTTTTGCTAACTTCACATAAATTTCTGAATTATTTCAAGATGGTTGTGAGTAGAGTTTTGAAACCCTGGGAACTTTCAAAATTGGAAACTAAACAGGAATTACCAAGAATTAACAGGGATTTTGAATATAATTGAGGAGAATATATTTGATTAAAACAATCCAATTTCAGTATCTCTGCTATTCCTCAGTCACATCCACCCCATGCACAGATGATTTCTAGCACCCTGAACTATTGAAGCCACATATTTGATCATGTGGACATAAAGTGGAGCTGAAATTGATTGTTCAATGAAATAGTTAAATACAGTTGATGCAGTTGCACTTCGAAATAAATCTGTAGAAATGTGTAGTTTTTGTTTTATTTTGAAAGGATACCTGCCTGTGACAAAGCAAAATATTTATGTTTATTACATATGATCCAGTGAATTTGAATTTCCCACAAGCTCCACTGAATTAAAGATGTAGTTAGCGATGTGGGAGAAAACGAGTGGAGAGGTTGTTGATAAAAAAAATTTAGACTCGCCTCTCCCTTCATACCTCATCCCTGGCTCCACCCCTGAAAGCTGATAGACATGCATCATCATGGAAATGGCCGTAGAAACTGTGTAGCTGACAAACGTAGCTAAGATAACCCTGACTCGTCAGACAAAAGTAGCCACAACTCGACTGCCATTATTGAAAACATCACAACAACAGTACATTTTGGCAGATTAGACAATAAGATGAATGTCCGACGGCTGTTACTGTTATGTGAAGCACCACAAAGCTAATGTTGCTTACCTATCCAGCACAAAGACGGGGACATCCACGTCCGTTTTCAGGTATTTCAATTGGCGGAGTTCCCTCCACTGTCGGAAAGCAACACCAATGTTGACCCAGGTCTTTGCTCTTTCATGGTCATAGCACTTCTCTTTCACTTTTCACTCCTCTAACCTTTTTCTTTTGGGCTGTTTTTCAGCCATTGCTACTGCACCTATTGTATCTCTCTCTTACGCTAACTGCGCACGCTAGGTAACATACTACTCCCCCTCCCCCCTCTGTCTGATCTGCGCATGAGTATGATCGCCCCCTGGATGTGGGAGGTGTTTTGGTGACTCGGCCCGAGCCACAGTATTTACCTGCTGAAATTCAGAGCCAAGGCTGTGTATTGAGACCGGATTTTTTTTTCAACATGCTGTCAGTGGTGACATCTTGTGGATGGAGAGGAGAAATACGGTGATTTTGACAAATAGTGCATTAGATTAGAAGATTAGAAGATCGCTGACTACACCATTAACTTAAAGAGCAATTTGCAGGTTGGTACCCCAGTGAAATAATGTCATGACGGTAAATTTGAATCCTGTTCCTCAAAATAAAGAAGAAGTATTGCAGCCAAGATATGTAAATAAATTCCCTCCAGTGAGCTCTGGAGTCATTTTTGTATCTTTGATTTTAGTGCATTAATACAGTTAATAAGCTGTGATATAAAAGAGGGGGAATGGTTGAGTTAACCTGTTTTGACTATAAAAAATACAGATCATCATAGCATGTATTTTACTAAGAGTAAGAACTTATCAATATCCCATAATTCCAACAGAAAGTTTCCAGTTTGGGATATTTTCAGAATTCCCCATCTTAAAGGAACACTACACCCAAAAAACAATTTGGCCTCATTTTCTACTCTCCCTCATGCTGAGCAACACTCTGGAGCACTTTTTGATGTCTCAAATGCAGCCGGGGGTCCGGGGGGATTTTCGCTGTCAACAAACATCCATCTAACAGGGGACGACGGAGCCCAAAGAAAAAGGTCCATAAAAGTCCCCAAAAACGTGCCTATTTTCCTTCATACTGCTCGTCCGCTGTAATCCAAGTGTCCTGAGCGGGTAACGTCCATAATTAATTCGAAACGAGGTCATTTTAGTACAGTGCTATAGCGCTCCTGCACTGCACTCGTAAGCCGTTAGCCCTGTTAGATGGGCTTGTTGATGGCGAAAATCCCCGGACCCCGGCTGCATTTGAGACATCAAAAAAGTGCTCCAGAGTGTTGCTCAGCATGAGGGTGAGTAGAAAATGAGGCCAAATCGTTGTTTGGGTGTAGTGTTCCTTTAACTTCATTGAAAGATTCTGCTAATTTAATGGAAGTTTTTCCACTCCTTTACCGGAGTTGATACCATGTTTCCTTCTCTCATTGTCAATGTAATTAACCATGATTTAAGAAGATAATTATCAACTCTATAACTGTGGTCCTGTGGCATAAATGTGAAATGTTGCACCCTCATAATATGAGGTGTTTTAATAAATACACTCCTCAGTCCATAAATTCTGGAGCCTATGAATTGCTCAAGGCCTTTAATTAGCACTTAAATTAATGAGTTGATGCTCACATGAGTTTTACATCCACCCTGCTTGAAGCTGAAGAGGGTTGGGCATCATGAATGGTTAAAGTTTAAAGCTCATGCATGACTCCTTTGGAAAGGTTTGATGTGTCCACCAGGGGTCACTCTCCCCTGCAGCCATGTGCTCTGATACTCAGCTCTGCTTGGACCAAGCAAGCCTCCAAAGTCTGCAGGAAGCCTCTAAAGGGTTTACAGTCTGCTCCCTGACACAGAAGAGGCACCTGTTCAACAAATGTCCGGCAGATTTTCATCTGAACAGCTCCGACAATAATCCAGACCGAGCAGCCAACATTCTTCTGCTCTGACTCTCACTCTGAGCTCAGGTTTGAGGTTTGCAAAAATATTTTCAGAGCTCAACTTTCAAAGAGGTAGATGGAAACAAATCAGTGAATGCATCACTCATCATGATATAAACTCACTGCTTTGTTAATTGTCTGTAAACATGGGTCTGTATTTGTTGGCATACTCATTACTCAACACAGTTGATTGAGGAATCAGGGCTGTACCGGTTGGCAGGAAGCTGGTGTTACCATAGCAGCTGGGACAGGCCCAGACATCTTGATTGTGTTTACCTCTGGAGGGTTAGATTAGTGGTTAGAGAACATCCAGTCTAAGGGGGACGTTATGTTCGATCCCTGCAGCTACTTTATCAAGTTAGGTCATGTTTTGTGTGTGTGTACAACCATAAAACAGCCAAACTCCTGGCCTCATCTGGACGAACAGGGACATAAAAACACTTTAGACAGTGAAGGCGAATTTTAAAGGCTGTTGTAGCTCAGCATCACTGCAGTTTGTCACATAGAAGTTTATTTAATATCCAGTCACTGAAAGAGTTATTTGTAGGTTGGTGCCTTAGTGAAACATTGTGTTATAGAGAATATTACAACAACTTTTCGTTAGGCTCCACAGTTTTTCAGTACTCTGTACCTGTGCTTGTGCAAAGTCAACAAATTTGAAACCTATCCCTCAAAATAAAGAAAAGGTATTTCAGCGAAAATATGTAAATAAATTCCCTCCAGTGAGCTCTGGAGTCATTTTTGTATCTTTGATTTTCTAGCTGCACTAATACAGTTAATAAGCTTCGATGTAAAGGGGGAATTGTTGAGTTAACCTGTTTT
This sequence comes from Scarus forsteni, assembly GCA_036419115.1. NCBI lineage: Eukaryota > Metazoa > Chordata > Actinopteri > Labriformes > Labridae > Scarus > Scarus forsteni. The sequence goes on from JAZDUH010000459.1 coordinate 6,229,635, forward strand.
TAACTTTAGTAAATAGAGAACATTGTAGCATTTAATTGACAAAGAAGGAGAATTTATTGATACATATTTATGCAGTCAAACCAACTTTAGATTGTGAACATGTGTAGAAAAAAATGCCTTTTTTATTTTTGCTTTTTTATTTTAAAAACCATTAAAAGAACCAACTGATGAAGCAGATGTTAAGAGACATAGGTTTGGAAAAAATAAAAATAAATTAAATTGAAACTTGTCCTTTAAAGGTCTCACATCCTGCCAAATCAATTTCTCTGCTTTAAATGTTTTTGAAGGGACTTTGGGAGCAGAAGAACATGACACCATTTACTAACCCCTCATCGACAGTCAAATTTCTATTCTTGAATGAAAATTACCCTTAAAATTCTTTGGTTTTTTTTACTTCCTGGGGTTTATGATGTCATAGCTATACAGTCTCCACCTACTTGTTTTCTGCTCGTCACAGGCAGTGCAGTGCCTGTTTCTAAAAATCTCCTCCTCCATCAGTAACTCTTTCCCTCTCCCATCAGACTATGGTTGGACAGCCAATCAGTGCAGAGCTTATTAACACAGCCTCCTGTAGCCCTGCCCCCTCTGATCAGAGTGTTTCCAAAGAGGAGAGAAAAAGAGTACATCTGATCCTCTACAGAGAAGATTTTTTTTCCTTTTAATTCAACTTGAAATGAAGTCTTGCTTTAACATTCAAAACATGATGTTGATGTTCAGATAAATCAGGACATAGAAGCTTTAAAGTAAAAAAAAATATCATTATACATGTATTTGACTTTCAGCTTTATCCCCCCCTAAAGCACTAGTTCACTTCCTTATAGCACTAGGTTAACATCCAAAAAGAAACATCCCAGTTGAAGTTCAAAATATTGAGTGCGGTCGAGTATGACATTGGACATTTGCAAACCTTTTCCCCATTACCACTGTGATGTCCACCAACACTGAGCCCACAGCCAAATTTCACATCACAAGTTTCCTTTTCCTCCCATTGTCCACCACACTCTTCCTCTCCTCAGTGCTGGAGTCCCACAGGGGGAGAACCAGGATACACTCAAAGTTATCCGATTAATGATGACTGTGGTTTAACTGAAATATGTGAAATAAGCTTTAATGATTTGGACACTTAGATGGTGTGTACTTTGGAATAACAAAACATGTATAAACATCTCAATTCCAGTGAAGTATGGACATTAAAAAATAAAAACAGAAAAAAAGAATTTGCAAATTATGTTCAACCTACATTCAAGTCGATACACTACAAAGTCAAAATATTTAATATTTAATCTAATAAACTGCATTATTTCATGCCTGCAGCAGGTTCCAGAAAAGCTGGGAAAGGGGCATATTTACCACCGTGTTAGATCACATTTACTTTAACAACACAACCAGCATGTGTGAAATGAGGACAGCAACTGTTGGGGCGTATTAGATGGAATTCTTTTATATTCTTACTTAATGTACGACTCCCGTTACTACAGTCTGGGGTCTCTGTTGTGTTATTTTATGCTTCACATGTTCAGTGAGAGACAGGTCTGGACTGCAGACAGATCTGTCCACCTGGACTCTTTTATAATGAGGCTCAAGTAACATGCAGAAAATGTCTTGGCATGGTCTCACTGAAATTGGATGTCTCTTGAATGGCATCATGTTACTCCGAAACCTCTACATACCTCACAACATTAATGGATCCTTCACAGATGTGCAAGTTACCCATGCCATGGGCACTAACACCCCCCCCCATACCATCACGCTGTCTATTGACCTTAGCCTTGATAACAGTCTTGATGGTCCTTTTCCTCTTTAGCCTGGAGGGCACCACGTCCATGATGTCCAAAAACAGTCTGAAATGTGGACTCAGACCCCAGTAGACTTTTCCACTTTGCCTCAGTCCATCTCAGAAGAGTTCGGGCAGAGAAGCCAGTGCTGTTGATATTTGTCTTTGTCTTTGCATGATAGAGTTTGACCTTGACGTTGTAGATGTAGAGATGGACTGTGTTAAGTGAGTGATTTCTGAATCTTGATGATATTATGGGCTGTAGATGATGACATCCCTTAAGTCTCCCATTATTGCTTAATGACTGAGCCTTTCAGGGATGCTCCTTGTATACCAATCATGGCACTTCCCTGTTTCTAATTAAGTGGTTCACTTGTGGAATGTTCCAAACAGGCGTTTTTAAGCACTCCTCAGCTTTTCTAGTCTTTTGTTGCTCTTGTCCCAGCTTTATTGGAACAGACTGCAGACATCAAATTCAAATTGAGTGACAATTTGCAAAAAATGTATCATTTGAAGTATCTTGTCTTTGTTGTGTTTTCAATTGAAAAGGTAGTAAAGGATTCCCAAATAACTGTTTGCTGTTTATTAAAGTCTTACAAAACCTCCCATCTTCATTGGAATTGGGTTTTTTAACTTCTTTATCATCTGTTAGAATCCCTCCGTAGTGTTTGCAAAGGTGCTCCATGAGAGTAGCAGCATCAGAGACGTGAATCAGAAATTTAAGACTGACTGTTTACGTGCAGATATCTGTGAGTGAAAGTCTGTCTGCATCAAACCTTGTTGGATTTCCCTCTTTTTTTACATCTGGCTTTAATGAGCAGATACCGACGCTGTGCCAGGCAGAGCAGAAAAATCCACCCTCACACAAAGAGGAGCCTCTTCACTCCTGACATGGACCAGCACCCTGACTCTGAGGAGGTGCTCGGTCCATCAGTGTGGGAGGAAAGTTAAAGCTGACATACCGATGTCTCTCTTTAAACTAACACAGATTAACCTCTGACCCTGCTGTATATGAAATCTTGACCCTTTTGACATCATTTAAGGAGAATTACCGCCTCATGGCCGTATACATCAGCCAGCAGGTCGGTGTGCAGTGAACATCCATCAGACTTTCCCACAGCTGCAGTGTGATCAGGTCAGGGGGATTTAAATGTACCATTGACATACCTGAGAGAACACCTGACACTCAGCTGCTGGTTAACACCTGTGGTAATTAGCCAAGCATGTGGCAGCAACCCAGTTAATAAGGTCCTAATGACCTGCTGATGTTCAAACTGAGCATCAGGATAAAGAGACGGCAAAAGCTTAAATAATGACTGGTACAACCAAAGTGAACAGTAGAGCATTTCTCAACACATAAGAGCAGTAGAACCACACCATGTTCCACTACTGTCAACCAAGAACAGGACACAAGGCTGTAGAGATGTAACAATATGAAAATTTTGTATCACGGTTATTGTGACCAAAATTATCACGGTTATCATTATTAGCGCGGTATTGTTGCAGTGTGCTCAAAATGTTCAAAAACTTTTACACAGAATTGAAATCATTTAACCCCTTTATTATTATATTTATAAAAGTTCTTTTGTCCTTTTTGTCAATAAATGTGTCAGACTCAGAGGCCAAACAATGCAAACTGCGCATGTGCACCTCGTGTGAGGCTCCTTAATCGAGGACGGATACATAGTTCAGACTTTTCCAGTCAAAGAGCAGCATCACTGTGCGTAACTGAGGCAGTGTGGTGATCAAACACAGTATAACGGTAATTTTAATTGGACACGGTAATGATTACCGTGGGAAATTTTACCGCAGTTTACCATTGTACCGGTAACCGTTACATCCCTACTAGGCTGCAAGTTTGATATGAGAGTCAGAATTTAGGGATTAGAGTCAACTTAGAGTCAAAAAGTATACAACTCTGACTAAAAAGTCAGAATTCTCTCTTTAATCTCAGAATTCTGTGGAAGACTTTCAACTTTTGGATTAAAATTAGATTTAAAAAATATTTTGAGATTAACATTGGAATTCTCAGAAAAAATAATTGTGTCACTACTGTGGAATTGTTAAAAAGTCAAAATTTTGTGTCACAAGTTTGGGGAAGAAATTTTATTTTCTAAAATCAGAAGTCAGAATTTTGGGATTAAATCAGAATTCGGGGGGAAACAATCCAAATTTGGTCATTAAAGTAACAATTTCTAAACTCAGAATTCTGTAATTGAAATCAAAATTTGTGAATATGAAACATTCAACATGTTGTGATAAACGTCAACATCAATTCTGAAAAAATGAATAAAAATCCAATATCAAAGTCAAAATTCTGAGAAAACAAAAACAAAATTTTGTAAAATCATAGAACAAAGTCAGAGTAATGTTGTTGATGTCAGAAATCTGAGGAAAAATGTAAAATTCCAAGATAAAAGACAGAATGTTAAAAAAGTGGTAAAACTTTTTCAATAAAAATTAGAAATCTGTGGGGAAAGAAAATCGAAATTATGATTAAAAGTCAGTTTTTTGTTGAAACATGTCTGAGGTTTGGTGGAGTGGTTAGCAACCAGGCACCCCATGTACATGCTTCTGCCGGTCCAGGTTCCAATCCCGCCTGTGACCAGTTTGCAGAGTGTCTTCCCCTACTCTCTCTCCCCCTTTCACAAGCCTATCCACCGTCACTCTCCTATCAATAAAGGCACAAAAATGCCAAAAAAACACATTTAAAAAAAAAACGTCTGAGGTTGAAGTTAAAAATTCCAAAATAAAGTCAGAATTCTGAGACTTAAATCAAAGTCCAGAGAGAAAGGTTAGAATCTGTTTAAAAGGTTCATTTTTCTGAATTCTGACTTTTATTCTTTTTGCTGATTTAGGCCCGATCCACACGAAGACAAAACGCTTAACAGTTTCCAAAACGATCGTCACAAAGACGAAGGCGTCTCAGAAAATGTGTGCGTCTATATGAATGCACACGATACACATCAAAACGCTGTAAAACACATGCCAGACCTCTAGGGCCGCTGTAACGATACGACAGAAACAAGCGAAAACAGACACAAAATACAGTGGGCATGCACACTTGCGGCAAAAGTTGTAAACAGAGATTGTGATAAAGTGATCATAAAGTGCCGTAATGTGTCCTCGATAATTGTTTGTTCAACTCGGCGGTGATTGGGAAGAAGGAGATTTTGCTGCAACAGGGATAGTAGGGTCACTAGCTACATCAGCACATATGCTTCACGTACGCCGCCATTGTCGTTGCCGCGTGTGGCTCATGCGTGTCAATGAAGATATGAAACTATGACGTAAGCGTATCTGAAAACTTGCGGAGAGCCAGTAATCACGGAGCTGCATATACGGCTTTTCAAAATCTTTCAACTCTGGAACCTGGTTTCAAAAATGATCGTTCACAGACCCCCAAAACGCCGTCTTCGTATGGATGATACGTAGATTCGGCAAAAACCTTATGCGTTTAGACCTCGGTTTGGCTTCGTGTGGATGGGCTCTTAATCTCAGATTTCTGTCTTTCATTTTATCATACAGACTAAAAAAAACAGCTAAATCTCTAATTATGTCTGTGGTCCTAATCCTAGAGTGTATTTCTCAGTGTGCATAATCCTCTCTTTGCATGCCTTCGAGGTGATCTGCCGCGTTTACCAAACCCAGATTCCCACAGAAATTACGAGTATCCATGGATACTTCTCATGATCCACACATGCAGCATGTTTCCACTGAATTAGTCATCTGAGGTCAACGTGCCCTCAGGAGGAAACTTCTCATCCACATGCTCACTCCCAAACATCTATTTGATCTCACCTTCTCTCCACTCTCTCGTCTCCTCATTAACCTTTTCACTCTCACTCCCTCCTCCTCTCTTGGTGCTCCCATAACTCCGTCTTCATACACTGAAAAATAAATACATGTCTCCTGAGCTGCAGCTCCACAAGAAGTCCTCCCCAGAGTTTTGGCAAGCACCAGGAGCAGAGTTTAAGAGCCTGTAAATGTCCGGGGCAGGAATGTGAGGCTGCCTTGTATGGTCATAAGAATTGACTGTTCGCTCTTTTTTTAAACTCACTTAAGAAGTTTTTTTTTTTTTTCTGAGGGGATCAGAGCAGCTTTGATAAACTCTGAGCGAGGAGCACAGAAGGAGAGCAGAGATAAAGAGGGCTTCCTGCACAAATCTATCAAGTCCTGGAGGTTAAGGTGATAAAAATGAGACACTGAAGACGAACCATTAGACATTTTTATTTCTACCGTGTATAAACTGTGATTAATGTGTCGCTGCAATCTCCCATCCAGTCCCATTTCTGAAGTCTGAACAATTTCTCTTTTAAAACCTCCAAGTTTCTTAAAGGGACTGTGAGGAGTTAAGTAATTGCAAAAAAGTCTCACTTTTAGATAGATGCCTGATCGAAATACACACTTTAAGATGAGTTTCATAGCATCAAAATAGGTTATCTATAAATGCTATTCCTTAGCCTTCTGGTCGGGTTGGACAGGGCTGGACTGGCATGGATACTCAACTTCAGGAACAAGACAAATAAAACTAGAGCAAATTTAAAATATTCCGACACGTCTTAGAACACGGGGCTGTAAGTAGCCATATTTAGCCGACTACAAAACTACAATACTAAGTTTTCCAAAAATTGCTTGTTGTCACACATCAAAAACTACCGCTACATAGGGATGTAACGGTATGAAAATTTCATATCACGGTTATTGTGACCAAAATTGTCACGGTTATCATTATTATCGCGGTATTGTTGTAGTTTGCTCAAAATGTTCAAAAAGTACTTTAACACAGTCTTGAAATCATGTAACTCCTTTAATAATATAATTTTAACATTTCTTTTATCTTTTTATTCAATTCACTAGCAAGGACCACACCACAAATGTATACGTTTGACAGTTTACTGAAGGTTTAGGAATATGAGGAATGACAGTGATGAACATGTGACATGAGATTTGTTGAGAGATGAGCCGTTAGGAAGGACGTCATAAGCTAGGCAGAGCGAGACTCAGTGTGGGGGTACCGTCTCATCGTGTCCTGCCCGAGCTGATCTTGACCCCCTCCTAGGATAAGGTGAGCAAGGAGCTGAGTGGAGAAAGAAAAGGGCATGATTAAGATTGAAGGGTGGGAGGGTGGGTTGAAGAGTTACAGACAAACTGAGCGATGAGGCATGGCTGAGTATAAGTAGGCTTGTCAGCTGATTGGAGGTGTGGTTTGTGGCGTGGTCCAGCTCCCGAACCTAAGTTAACACATTAACTTCATTAATTGTGTCAGGAAATGTCCTATAAGTAAATTTGTTTAAACTTTTTTCATTAGAAAATAAAAGTAAACAGTTCTGGCAAGTATTTGCCATTATAATGTTAAATTCTTAAACTGTGTGTAATAACAAGAATAGAAAAAAACGAATTTGTACTTTAAACTTAGAGACACACGGGCACGGCTGCTTCATCAAGGGGCAGATGCACATAGTTTTGCCTTTCCAGGCAAAGAGCAGCATCACCGTGAGTTATTGACACAGTGCGGTGATCAAACACGGTATGGTCATTTTAAAAGGACACGGTAATGATTATCGTGGTAAATTTTACCGCGGTTTACCATTTTACCGGTAACCGTTACATCCCTACCGCTACGTAACTAGAAAGAGATACATCACCTCGTCGCTTTGCATCCTGTAAATTGTTGAAAAAAGAAGTTTTAAAGCAATGCAGAGTTCTGAAGAGCTGCATCACAACAAACATACGCTTTGCCTTGCACACATCTTTTGGTGCGTTCCAGTTGTAGTCAAAAGTAGGAATTTTGAGTTCCGAGTAGGAAACTGCAACTGGATCGCCCCCCGAAGTCGGAATTTCCTACTGGGAACTCGGTGAAACCTCGCCACCCCCGAGTTGACAATTGAATCGCTGTGAACAGTTATTTAGCTCCTGTAATAATCAATTTATTTGCACTTCTGACTGGGGTGTGTTGCTCTAGATCAGCTGTATACATAGTATTGTTAGACTTCTATTTACAAAAATGCTGCCATAGTGATAATCACATTCTTCATGTGATATTTGTGAACAACAACGCAGGGCGTGCTAACAACAGCTAACAATAGCCTGGTAGATCGGCATGTTTTTTTCTGACATCAACTGGAACGCAGGTTAATCGGAGATAATGTCACTCCCAGTTCCAAGGTTAGTGGAACGCAGCATTACTTCAGTCACCACGCGTGCTCATGGGTAGCAGTCTTAATGTTGCCGGTAATAGATTCTCCTCATTGCACCTTTAAATAAAGCCAAAGCATCCTCTAGAGCAGCTTGAACATTTCTTCTTGGTCCAGATCTTAAAGGGATAGTTCCGTATTTTTGAAGTGTGGTTGTATGAGCTCCATATGGCCACTAAGTACATTATATGAAACAGAAAGTTCCCTCCTCTCCCTCAGTAAGCCACAGTCTTTAAGAGTCTGTTATGCAGGACAAGTCGCATTTATAATTTTTCAATAAATTGTAACATTTTTACAATGGAAGAACATTAAATCAAGCAAGTAGCCAGGCACAGAGCACAAAGAGAATGAATTGGGCTTGGTTAATGAAGGTGTGCTTTACACATCGTATCACTACCACCTATCAGAGGCCTTAGTCATGACATTGTTACAATCCATAATTCTGTGACACTTTGCCTCTGCTGTAAACATCTTAACTCCTCATTTGCTCCATCTCTGAGGGTTGTATCAGTGGCACAATATTGATGGGAGGGGAGCATGTGGACTCAGTAGGGGATGACAATGCTGTGTGTGTGTTTGTTTTCTTTTATGTGGGCTGTATCACACTCTCTTGTGCTCCCAAATGTTAGATCACACTGTAATTTAAGACAGACTTCCCATCATCTCTGTATAAATGTAAATGTTAATATGCCCCCCCCCCCCCCCCTTTTTTTTTTTTTCTTCTAGGCCTCATCCTATAGCTAGGGTCAAATAGATGGAACAATATTCAACTTTATTTGATGTTCCTGGTTAATTTAAATCCATTTAAAGGTGCAGTGTGTAGAATTTGGCATTTTAGCGACATCTCGCGTTCAGATTCTAGAATGAGCCTAATTGTAACCAAACCTCACGTCGCTAAGCAACGGAACACTGGGAAGACCAAAAGGGATTGTGAACACGGCACACAATTTATGTTGTGTGTGTGTTTATACACACAGTGAATCCTTAGGACAGAGTAACAACTTTCTATGCATCCACTGCCATCCTCTCCTCTTCTTCGCCTGCATTCCAGATTGATTTCAGAACTGGCGGACAGATTTGCGTTTCATTCTTTTTGTCCCTAAAAACCACCCGTAGACAACACAACGGATCAATATGTCGGCCTACATGAAACAACGGCCTGCCGTAATGTAATTTTTTTATAAAGATTTTTCTAACTAAATAAAAATAAAACAAACATTTTATGGGGTTGATTGTACTCCTATTTTGAAGGACTTTACAAATAGAAACATATATCTTCTATATTCACTGTTTCTGTTTGGCAAAATGCAGTGGATGTCTAAAATGCCACATTCTACACACTGCACCTTTAACTGCTGCATGAGAGCATTTGGAGTGTGTGTGCTTCTGCATGTTTCTGTTAGTATGAGTCAGAGTTCACAGGAAAGCAGGCTGACATGTAGAAGTCAGGCCATGCTGAAGGCCTGCTTCAACTCCACCTCATTTGTTTGTTGCTTTTGTTGACAAAAAAGTGGCCTAGAGCAGCATTTTCAACAAGACAGATGCCACTGGTGGGCTTCAAAAATGTCTTTGATTACCAGTGTGTGTTTATCAGCGTTCATTAAACACATCATGCTCAGTCTTTCAGTATTACTTTCCTGCCATCTAACAGAAGCTGGATGATCATTTGTTTATATGTAAAAGCTTGTCACCACAGCTCTAAGCAGAAGGATTAACACAAGAAAGAAACACTAGTGAACCACAGCACAGCAGATGGCTCACAGAGACAAGTGTTAGTCTCTGGTTTGTGCATAAACAGAAATATGAGAAAAATCTGAGATATATACAATCAATGGAATCACTGCACAAACTCTTTCTCCCCTCTTCTGTAACCCAGAGTCTTCACATACTTCATCGACCCTCCCACAGATCAGTGAGAGGCTTCTCCTCTGAGGTTGAAGCCCTCTAACCCGGTATGTGTAGCGTGCTGGGTGGTGAAGAGGAGGGTGTGAAGTTTACAGATCTGCGCAGGATCAGGGCTCTCCAACACTCCTCCCAAACTGCTGTTTACCCTCCCTCCAGTGTTCATCTTGTTGACTAATTATTTTGTCATCGTTTCTCCAGCAACCATTTTTCCCCTGATGATAACTAGACAATAACCAATAAACACAAGAGCACCATGAACAAAAACTAAATTAGCTGACATTTTCCTCAACAAATAAAAACAAGACTGAAATGTTAGACAGAGACTTAATCCAATGAGACCTAATTTGGTCATGTAGAAAGTAGAGACAAGTTAGAAATATATCAATCACAGCTACTTTGGTTGTGTGGAAAGGTTGGATGAGGTCAGAGGGACATCCAATCACAGCTGCCTTAGCTTGGTGGTGGTGGGACAAGTTGTGGAGCGATCCAATCAGAGCTGCTCTCTTTATGAATAGATATATTCATGTAGAGCAGGTTCACTGTTTGTTGTCACTTCTGGTATTGTAACTGAGATGCTCTGCCAGGTAGCCTAAATAAAGGTGACTGCATTTCACACAAAAGAAAAAATTGTTTCTGTTTATTTATACATTCAAACTTTTCTAGCATTCAGTGAAGGGTTAATAGATGTTTTGTCCAGGTGTAAAGCATGACTTCAGAAATTCAAGGAAACATTAAAAAATGCTTAACCCTTTACACATTTTAGTAGACTAAATTTACAGTAGATTTTATTGAGTAAAATGTGAAATGTCATCAACCAAAACTAAACTAAAATGAAAACAATTCAGATGTCTATTACTGATTAGATTCATCTTATCTTCTTAGAATACAAATGTTTTACTGTTCTTCTATTAAGACAAAAGGTGTGGTTACCTTGACATGTTTCGACGTTACTCTGCTGTCTTCTTCAGAAACTGTCCTGACCTTTTGTCTTAATAGAAGAACAGTAAAACATTTGAATTCAGTTGTCTGAACTGGGACTAAACTAAAAGATATGTTTGACAAAAACCACAACTAAAACTAAATTAAAATTGCTATCAAGATTAACACTGCCTATTTCTCCTGTCTCAGTCACCTTCCTGCAGCTACATTCTCACACAAATACCCTTTTTCAGTTTAAAGATTATATAAGCTAGCTTGTCCGTTGCATTAAAGGAATGGTCCACCCTTTTATAACAGGGAAATATCTGATCTAAAATACATTTATACATCTGTGTAAACCATGATCTGTGACAGTTGAAACACAATTTTTAGGCTCTAAATTGAGCTCTACAAACTGGACAAGAGCGTGTCAAATGTTTTGATTGACCCTGTTTATTGTGGGAATGGTTTTCATGGATTAAAATGCAAACACGGAGATTTTGAGGCCTTCATTCACCTCCAGCTTTCTTTTATTATCTACAAATACCATAAATCAAGCCATTTTAAGATGCAGTTCTGTAACAGCAGCGAGGGGACTAAATCAGAGAAATGATGTGGGACTACCAACTTACTCTTGCAGGTGTCTAATGCTGCGTTCACACCGCACACTACTTGTAGTACCTCGGCGATCACTCTCCATGCAAAGTCAATGTACAGCCGCGATGGGGCAGGGCTAACCCTCCTGCGATGCGACAGACGCTTTTCACACTACCACATAGCTTGTCGCGCGTTGTGAAAGTAAAAAAGAGTTGATCAATCAGCAGGTGTGTATGACGGAACCCTAGAAAGACAGTTATTTATCCAGACTACAGAGTAACAATCCATGTCCATGTGGGAAACATTAGTCAGTGAGGACATTAGTTCCATCTAGACGGACCGCGGGAAACTCACAGATGATGCTGCTGCAGGGCATCAGCTGCAGTGTTTTGTGGTTGATAAGAGAATGAAAAGGATACAGCTGTAATATTGTCCGCTTATACATCCTATTATATTTGAATTTGAATTTGAATTTATTTGATCCCCGTAGGAGAAACTTGTCTTGGAGGACAGGCCCCCCGATGCTGCTACATACAATAGACAATACAGTGTAAACAAGATAAAGTAAAATACAAATCATATTTTGGTACTTTTCAAACTTACACAAAACAAAAGAAACATATTTTCATGGGTTATCTTGTGATGTAAAACTCAATTATGATTCACACAGTTAAAAAGACAAAAAGTCATTTTACAAAGAACAAAAATTATCTACGAAAAAACAGTTTTAATGAAATAAAAACAGCAAACTTGAAAAATCTAACTCCGATCCTTCCTTTGACATGCAAGTGTTGCTTCATATAAATTTGAACTGAGGTTTTGCTAAAGATGCTGATAAATGTACTGAAAGACCTTGTAACGTGTAATAGAAGTTTAATAATGCAAACTAATCCATACAAAGCAGTTACATATCCTGAAACATGCAGTAGTTGTTCCTCTCACCTCCGTTCCTCGCATGCCTCTCGTGTTTACAGTCGGTCTTGATGATCTCCGTCTGTGTGCATGTGGACCAACCTGCTCTGCATCATCTGTCAGCACCGAGGAGTCAAACAGCAGCTTCACTTTGCATAGCTCTCATTCTCCAGAGGTGAAGGAAGCCTGTGAAGCTCTGAGCATGATGTAGAGCGGAGTCTGAACCTTCAACTTTCAGAGAAGAGCTCTTTTCCACCTTTCAGGGAAGAGCTGACACAAATCAGGAGAGTATATTTTAGTTTTCACACCAACAAAAGCCCTCTCATGTCAGATGATATATGCTCTGATTACATGTGTGAGAAAACATGAGTGTTAATCCTGGAGGCTGACACCATCTTTATTATTCTGATACAGGTAAGATTTAAAGCTCTGCTGGAAGCCTCCTTCCTCTCGTTCTCTGTGGGTAAGGTAATCATCAGGACACATTCCGGCTTGATGGGCAGAGCCCAGCTTGTCTGTTTTTTTGCTTTGTCTGCTGCATAACTACCCCAAGGCCCCAGGATCACTGTACAGCTTTGGGTACTTATTCAGCTAACTGCTTGTAAGGCGGAGTCATCATTTAAAACATCTTGTTTTTGCTAAAAGGCAGAATGACACAGCCTCGTTAGTGTGACCGGAAAAGCTCCTGGAGTCTTACAAAACCCTCATGTAACCATAACATGAGTCTAAATGATTTACAAGCAAATATTTGAGCTTATATCAGGCTGTTTCTGTGATAAAACCTGTTATCAGAGAGGATGTTTACCGCATAGCTGTGCAGTAACTTCATTGTGAACAAACACTCCACACAGGGTGGCAGTTTCGCTGTTTGTGTGTACAGATGTGTTTGTGTGTGTAACTGATCTGTTTGGTTCACAGATCACTTTGTTATGCTTCTTTTAATCACCAGGGATGTTGGCTTAAGGCTGAGAGAGGTCTGTGTGACACAGGTCGAAAATCTTAGTTGAATGTAAAATGTTTCTATTTTGGTGATTTTTCCCTGTTTTCGAAAAGGTAAAGATCAATATTACCAGGATTTAAATGTTTTGTAAGTGTATATACACTTCTTTCTCTGCACACAGTGGACTGTCTGCACAGTCAAGATTTTTAAGATCTTTGAACAGCTTGAATGAAACTTTTTTGTTTTCATGAAGTGCAGAGAAAAAATGCTTACAGAAAGCCATTCACAATATTCACATCAACATACACAAACTCAAATCCTGGTAATATTTATCTTTCCCTTTGTAAGAACCGCAACGATTCTTCCAAAACTTTGCTCAGCATACTATTAAACTGGTGGTATTTTGATTTTAATCTGTTTTGCATTGTCGCCTCTGGCCAAACTGGGGCCCTAAGCAAAATTTCATTTTGAATTAAAAATGAGGAAACACAGAAGCTAAGACTAACATGATAATTAAAACACATGATAAGGAACTAGATAAAATACTCTAGGGAAAAATATATACATATTAAATAAATCAAATCAAATTTAAATTAATATTATGATAAATGACATAGCCCAACCCCTAATGTGTAATAAATCTGCTAAAGCAGAATAATGAGAAGAACATCAGTTAACATAAAATAAAATTTTAGATTATAAATCTGAACTGGAATGAGCAATTAAGATTAAAGTAAGTCTCTAAAATGAATAATAAGATTTCAACAGGCCCCTTATATTCAAGGTTTGATTCAGGTTTTATAACTTAAATAACCAACATAAAGATTTAATAGATATCTATTCTCCGTGGCCGTGCTGTTAATGTATGCTGCTTTCATTTCAATCTTCCATTTGTGACTGACGCAGGAATTTTCATGTCCACATGTGGTCCATGTACTTGGTTTGAGCAGAAAATGTGTTTAAAAAGCACACCCTCAGGTTGAAACTGCAGATGAAGTAAAAATAAACAGCAGGCCTGCACAAATACGTCTGAGCTGTACAAACAAGATTTTCCATAATGATCTGTGTGCACTCCTTTATGCACACGACCATAATTGCTAAATCACTTTACAAAAAATGTTTCCCCTCTCTAAATAGATCTCACTCAACTTGACAAATTGCTCTGCATGTTGATGTGGCATGGAGATCTGCGTTCAGGTGACCCCGGCAGAGTCCTGCGCTGACTGGGTCATGTGTTTCCAGACCAGGCGTCCAGACAGACAGTCGGACGGCGCTCTGTTACAATCCCCCGGTGTCCCTGAAAACAGGCGTCTATTGAGGAGGCCGACAGTTTCCACAATGTCATAGGCTGATTCATGTCAAAGTGGGGCTCAGGCTCTGTGATTGGACTCAATTAAAGCCACTGAGGCATAAAAGTAAAGCACCAGGAGTGTGGAAATCATACTTGAACACGTAACGCAGGAGAGTCATATTTGTGCCATTACACACAGGTTAGATTTTCCATCTTCTGCCGTGTGTTTGTTTTGTAATGGCTGAACTTTGGATCCAGTTTTCCTCTAGATTCATTGGAAAAACATTCTCCAACAAAAAAACATTAATTTACAGTCAACTTCTGCCTTTAAACTACATTATATCACACAGGAAAATTCAACTGTAATCTCTATTCATGAAGGAAATTCTCATCCATCCAATCCAAATAAATACAGAATCTCAGCAGCACCAAAGAATTTCAACCCCCCTTCTGTGCCACTTGGTAGCCCCCTCACTCTTCCCTGTCTCCAGGTGGTACGTCTTGGTTCAGGGATGATCTGTTCACATGATCAGTATGTGGACAGCTGTGGCGATGATGCCATGCAGCTGTTGTTTAACATTATTCACTAATGAGCTGATATCGATGGTGCTTCACATCAGGGTGTGATCCTTATGTTCCATACGTGCCGGTCTGACGAAGAGCTCTGACAGTTTGTTTGAACTGTACAATGTTAAAATTACAACAACAAAAAAATCCAGAAAATTCCATTTAACTTGAGGCAAGAGAAAACTATTAAACCATTTCATGAATGGATTACTAAATCACAAAGGAATATATATTTTTTCAAATAGTTGTTTTCACTTTCAAACAACTTAAAATCATGGCTATTTATTAGTGTTTTATTAGAGGTACTTATGCATCTGTCCACTAACCTGTCTGATGCTTTAAGAATAAAAGGATTTAACATTGATGATGTTATTATTGATGATGCAATAAGTCGAAAATATGCCCAGGTATTATTTTTATGAAACTTGAGACAAGGGTTTAGGAGTTTACCACCGGGTGGTTAGACATAATACTGCAACTTAAATGGTGTGAAATATATTCAAAGTCTATGTCCCCTGTAGTGGACACCATACATGAAAGAGTTAATAATAAAGACAATTCTAGGCAGGATTTACCTGAAAATATTACTCCTGCAACTAAAATATTACACATCAGATGTTAAACTATATTTCAGATCAGAAGAAATAGGAATGACCTTTATTGTCATTACAAAGAATTTACAATGAGACTCGAGAGCCTCCTTTTCAGTGCAATGGATAGATAGTTAACTTAAAAGTATACAAAAATAGTGTAAGTAAAAAGGTTCTAAGAAGATTTTAAATGTACAACATATATAGAAGATGAAATAAAATCCTACCAGACAACACAGTAGGATTTTCAGCGTAAAAAATGAAGATTTAAGTATTTTATTAAATAATTACTAAGCTGACTCAAGAATATATTTAAATGGAAAACAAATTAATTGTACATTGATTGTTTACTCAGTTTTGATTTCTCTTAATTCAAGAACAAACATTGAATTTAGAGCTTCAAGTTTTAATTTTCAATCTTTTCTATTTTCAAATTATAGCAGCTTTGGCCTGAATTCAGCTTCACGGTGAGTAATATAGAAAAACGGACACTGCTGTGTAAAGCTCTGTCCTCTGTGCTGTTCCCACAGTGATGGGATGGTTATTAACCTCACTGTACAGCCCTGTTATTCCTCTTCGAACAGGACACATGAACAGCAGTCTCACTGTTTCTCTGTGGCTCCTCAAAGAAAACATTCGGCCCCTCCTGCTCTAATAAATCCTATCTGCTCTCATTGTGCGGCTCCATGGAGCTGTGGATGGAATTAAGGCTCGCCGCGGTCACGGAGGCCTCGGATACTTGTGGCTGTGGGGCTCAGACAGCTTAGCCTGTGAATTTTAATTTGTGTTGCTCTGAAAACCACCACCTAATAAATAAGATCCTCTTCCCTGATGCATCCAGAACATCAGCATGATTGTATTTTTAAGCTGAGCATCGTCTGCGGCTGTTTGGTGTCTTTGAGTCACACCTCAGCTTCAGCTTTTCCAGATGCCTCCGTCAGACTGAACGTGTTAAAGGTGTCTTCCCTGATGTTATCTCCTCTTTGTTTCTCTGTATATGCTTCCACGGTTTAAGACATTCTCCACATTCCTCCTCATAAGGTTCATGTCAGGTGCATCTGTTAATTTAACACAGAAAGTTTACTTTGTCTGTCAGCTGCTACGCCGACCCCCACCCATTAGCCTCCACAGATCTCCCAACATGTGTCAGAAAGTAATCATAGATACGTGGATGAACTCCAAAACATTTTTCATCCATACAGACTTTCGTTTGTTTTCATTCAGAATGTTTGAGTGCTTTCCAAATGTGGGAGAAGCTTTAAGAAGGATGATCAGTTTTGCTGAATGAATGAATAGGATTCATTAAATGTGCTTTTAGTCTTTAAACTATTTTTATCATGACATTAGTGAGTCTTTGTCATGTAGAAAGTAGAACACACTTTTTCATGTCCACAAGGGCACAGAGACTTTAGTGAGCCATGTTCTTGAGTTGAACTGAATGGATCTTGGACCGTGGACTCAGATTTGGAGGTGCTGATTGTCATCCCAGCCGCTTCACACTCAGCTGCAAACCGATCCTGTGAGAGCTGCAGGTCACAGTCCGATGAAGTCCACAGGACCACATCATCTGCAAAAAAAAGTGACCCAATCCTGAGGTCACCAAACTGGAGCCCCTCAACACCCTGGCTGTGCCTAGAAATTCTGTCCATAAAAGTAATAAACAGAACCGGTGACAAAGGGCAGCCCTGGCGGAGACCAACCCTCACTTGAAACATGTACTCTATATTTCTGTACAATAAATTGGGTAATGTGCAACATGACGAGGACTTGAGCTAGCAGAAAGCACTTTAGCAGTTTCGCAGTTTAAGCGCTCCAGCACTTTTGATTTGTTGTGTATAACTCCTAAGACCCCTGTTATAACCCCCAGCCTGTTATATTCTGGACTGCTTGTCATTTAGGTTGTCTACAGCTGATGTATATTGCCTATCTTTTAATATGCTCTATGGGTTTTATTCCTCTTACTGATGTTTGTTTTTGTTTGTGGTGACACCAACTTGCAAATAGGACTGGGGATGGAAACTAGCCACCTAGCTTTCATCCCATGTATTCATATGTAAACGTATATTAATGCACACTGTCCTATTCAAAAAGAAGAAATCTTGATTGTCACTGAGACTAATGCACTGTCAATACTGTATTCTACCATTGTTTTTGTTGTTGTCAGGGTTTGGGCATTGGGTTAAGGGAGAGATGGCACTATGACGTCATCATTTCTGAAACTATCCATATTCTTTGTACACAAGAAACGCGGCATTTTCAGATAAATAATGTTCGTTTTTGGGCACCTGAAATCCATGGCTGCATGGATGAGACATCTATATGATTAAAAATTCTCAACATGGACAGCCCTTCTTTTATGAGTTGCATTGCAGTTTCTACAGTCATGCCAGCAAAATGTTGCCCAACAAAGTACATTAAGTTCCTGTAAGTTCTGCTCTATGAGAACATCATCAATAAAACCTGTAAGTCCATCTCTCTCTGTCTTTGTCTCTGGTTTGATCCCAGCTGTGCTCTTGTAACAATCTTATTCTTTCACACAAAGCAAGAGTCTTTTACTGTTATTTGTGTCCAGGGTTTACTGCCAGCCTTAAATTCTTTCCCCTTTTTCACTGCAGTGTATCTGGTAGTAGTAATGCTTCCTTTAAGCTGGTTTTCCAACCACCAATAAATGTTGAAGAAGGGGAAGTCCACACCCCGTTCGTTCAAGAGGACAGTCCAATCCTCAGGAGCACAGAGTACAAGAGAAGAATCAAGAGCTTGTCCTTGAAAATGTGCTTGACGAAGTTTAAACCCGCTCTCAGCCCTGATGAAACAACATCCGATGACAAAGATCCTGATCTGGACTGGAAAAATCCAATATTTATGGTTTAACTGATGGTAGCAGAGAGGCAGTGTTTCTAATTTTCAGTCCTTTTCACTTAGGTATAAGAAGAAACAGACCCAGCAATGGAAACCTTCAAATTAACTCCAGACACAAGATCGTGGAAAGTAAAGGAACATTTGGAGAAGACGAGGGTCGGCTGGGGACAACAGGCCACACTTTGATCATGAGCAGAACAACATTTACCTCATAAGAGAATTAATTAGATCTGGGCCTGAAGCCAACTAACCCAACAACAGGAGAGGATGAGAGAAGACGTAGACCACATAGGTGACTGATCACGTCTGATGTCAGATCATGGATCGGCTCAGAGCTCTGGTTTGTAACTTTAAGTCATTAAAGGAAGCCAACCCCACTAAAGGTTTTGAAGTAGAACAGTTTAAATTAGTTGCACAGCCTTATTTTTTGCATTAACTCAGATGCAAGTCTCCAGATAGCAATATCAAGCAAAACGTTGAGCTAAATATTCTGTGTTGATATTAAGATAACCTGTCTGCAGCATCACTTTATGTTTAATAAATATGTCTTTGCATACATCAGATATTATATGACACGTCTTTTGAGCATTGCATTTTAAACTACCATTTTCTTATCAAACAAAAATTTGGCTTATCTGCAAAAACTAAGTCAGGCCCCCAAAAATATAAATTAATATTTTATTTTATAAAATGTTATATTACATATAAATAAAAAAGGCAAAATTTACCCATGCGGCTCTTCTAGTGCTATATCCCATGCATAAATCCATAAAGTGATTGCACAACATTTGCAGGCGCTAAACTGCAAATAACAGAAAATATAGTGCTTATTGACGCAGCATGTGCAACGGGTGGAATGTGCCGGATATATGGAATATTTAGACAGAGATGATTAGTGAAACAGACTTTAAATATGTTATTTTGCCTGCCTTAAGCAGCGCTTCAGAAGCTTAAAGTTGTAGTACCCCAAGTGTCCACCTGAGGCCGGCTACAGAAACCTGACATTATTGAGTGTATACAAGGAAAGTATGTTTTTTTACCACCTTAATACACATCTTTGCAGCCTGGTTCAAAACATACTTTCCTTGCATACAATCATAAAGGTGTCAGATTTCCGCAGCCAGTCTCAGGTGGACACTTGGGGTACTACAGGTTTAATTTCACATTCAGCATGTACAGCCCCGATAGTTGCCTTCTGTTTACAGCATGATGTTATATGTTTCATAGTTCCATTTAAGCTTGATATTTTTTCAGTCTCAACAGTTACACTTAAAGATGTAGTCAGCGATGTGGGAGAAAACGAGTGGAGAGGTTGTGTATAAACAAATTTAGACCCGCCTCTCCCTTCATACCTCACCCATGGCTCCACCCCTGAAAGCTGATGGACGTGCATCGTCATGGCAATGTCCGTAGAAACTGCGTAGCTGACCAACGTAGCTAAGGTAACCCCGACTCGTCAGACAACTCGACTGCCATTATTGAAAACATCACAACAACAGTACATTTTGGCAGATTAGACAATAAGATGAATGTCCGACGGCTGTTACTGTTATGTGAAGCACCACAAATCTCATGTTGCTTACCTATCCAGCACAAAGACGGGGACATCCACGTCCGTTTTCAGGTATTTCAATTGGCGGAGTTCCCTCCACCGTCGGAAAGCAACACCAATGTTGACCCAGGTCTTCGCTCTTTCATGGTCATAGCACTTCTCTTTCACTTTTCACTCCTCTAACCTTTTTCTTTTGGGCTGTTTTTCAGCCATTGCTACTGCACCTATTGTATCTCTCTTACGCTAACTGCGCACGCTAGGTAACATACTACTCCCCCTCCCCCCTCTGTCTGATCTGCGCATGAGTATGATCGCCCCCTGGATGTGGGAGGTGTTTTGGTGACTCGGCCCGAGCCACAGTATTTACCTGCTGAATTTCAGAGCCAAGGCTGTGGATTGAAATGGAACTTTTGACTACTGAAAGTTTGACTACATTACTTCTCATCAGCAATCCTCAAGAACATGTTTTTTATATTTATAATATCTTAAATCTCCATCAGTAAAATATCAAACATGTACGCACCACCATAAATATACCACTTACTACATACTATATATTTTTCTGTTTTATTTTTGTATTATTTGATTTGATTTTTAATTGCCTTATTTTTCATTTGTAAGCTATATTTCTCTTGTATCCTGCAGCTGCTGTAATTTTGGAATTTCAACTTGTAGTCCATGTAGGACTAATAGAGGAATGTCTAATCCAGTCTAATTAAAAAATATGTCATCCCTGCACCGCTCTGTATGCTGAAAATCTGTGCTAAATGGAGAACAAAACATGCAGTGATGGTGCTTTTAGCAAGTGCAATCCATTCTGTGTGGATTTGGCCTTTTGTCTTTTGACTCGGTCAGAAAACACTTTGTGCACAAGAGAAATATTTTGGATCGTACCCATCATCATTAGGGTCATGAGGTTTTTTCCTGACATAAAATCCTACAAGTTCATGTTTTTGGAAAACCACTCAACCTGGAAAAGATTAGCATTTCTCATAATGAGTGATCCAAATAACCCTGCACCAGCCCAAACTGATGGTTTAATTGGAGCATTACATGTTCAGGGCCTCTCAGAGGAAACCCTACAAGACCTCAGCTATGTCATTAGGAAACAGATTGTTCTGCGGTGACTGTTTTCAGGCAGAAGGAAACCCTGTCCAATCACATCGGCCCTCTCCTTGGCTTTCCATGACACTGCTGTGCCTGTCAGCTCTGAGGAGAAACGAACACTGTGTGGTCGACGCCCTCTGGGATCATTTCCCCCGCTGTGTTCGGATACTTCCCCTTCTGATTAACTCGTTTAAGAAAATCCATCTGGGGAGCCCTTGCCAAGCCTTTCTACTGTACAGCCCCAAAAAACAATGACAATACACGGAAGCAGCCAGCTGAGGCCTATTTGGGTAACAGGAGAACATCCTCTGGGGTATCGTTTTCACATCCAGAGCTCCAAAACATGCCGTCATATCCTCGCCGCTACTAGACAGCACACAATACTCTGACAGGGGACACTGTGAGCCAGAGGAACAGGGCGTGATCGGGCTCACGGACAGATTTACTCACACCATTCGAAGCTCCATCAGCAGGGCAACATTCCACTGACAGGCCGAGGAAATCCCTGCTCCCGACTCCTACGTGTCCAGCCACACTAAGTATATCACAGCACTCGCCCATCTGGACGGGACCACGTGGCTGCAGGGGTGTCCTCAGACATGCGGGGATGCTGACGTCCCCATATGTCAAACAGCTGGATCTTTTTTTCCCCGGGTTTCCCCTCCTTTCATCTGCTGTGGTTCATTTGGACTCTATTGTGAGGATTGGTGTGTGCGTGAGGCCTCTTCAATGCACATCTTTGTACGTCTCAGTGTGTGTGTCAGTGTGTAAACCTCCGTGTGTGTTTGTGGTGAGCGGCTTTGGAAGGAATTTCATGGGATGATAGGGTTTCCCTGTCAGGCTTTTGACAAACTCTCCTACATCCTACGGAATTCCCTCACAAGTGGCCGAAGACATTGCCAGTCTTTCCTCACTCTGGCCTTTTTCCTGTTGAGTTCCTGAGATATATGAGGAGGGTCTGAATTCTTTCCTCCTAGTCGTCACGAGAACCTGGTGTAGACTTGAGATGACTAACCAGACACACTGTTCAGTAAATACTATACAGAATGCATTTCTCTACGGAAGAGGATAGGGCCGCTAAGAAAAAAAAATGGAGTCCAATTTTTTTGAATTAATATTTCTCTAAAGAAGAAAAAGTCAGAATTCTGAGATTAAATCCAGATTTCTGACTTTTTTTCTCAGAGAAACATTCTGGGCACAATGGAAAATGTTTGTGAAGGGCAAAACCTTTGAAAAGCACATCTAGCAGATGACTGGATAATTGTTCCATCAGTCACTCTCATTACTGACCAATCTGATGTTGTAGTAGGCCAACATTACTGCTGTAGAGTAATGTACAAAAAATGAGCCACTTCATAGAACTTCATTTTTTTTTGCTACATCTATAAGCAATATTTCCATGACAAAGTTACTGATAGCATGAATTTTAAGTCATGTATCATTTCAAATAATGTACTATTTTACTCATGTATCAATCAGTTTAGTCATGGACCAATTCATGTAACATCTATCATTAATAATGATAATTTCATTCATATATGAAAGGATAAGTTTGGTTTCTACAGCTTTCACATTGTTTATAGAATGAAGTAGAACAATATACTCACCCAGAAGGCTTTCCTGATCCAAACAGTGCTTCGGGAGATATTTAGATCCAAAATCGAGTGGCGGACATCCGTATAATGGTAGCACACGGGGCATGAAAAGCACTGCTCCTAAAACTGCATTAATCGTCCAAAAACTCATTAGTTTCACCAATATTTCATCACGGTCCGCTCACGCTACTCCTCCATTACAGTCTGTGTCGCTCCAGACATGTCTTTGTGGCTGTGCTGACCTCTGATCTGACGAAGAACGTTTGCCTCTGAGCATGCGCAGTACTCTCTGGAGAGCTGTTCTTTTCTTTGCCTCCGCGTCCTCGAAACTTTAAGGACACCCATCATAATCAAAGTTCTCATCCACAACATCTTCATCCAATAGATATTCGTCCATTTTGCACAAAACTGGAAGAAGAAAGTTGTTGTGTAGCCAGCATTCTTCCCCTGAAACAATGAGCCGTACTGCGCATACGTGGAGGCAAACGTTCTTCTTCTTCAGATCAGAGGTCAGCACAACCACAAAACATGTCTGGAGCGACACAGACTGTACTGGAGGAGTAGCACGAGTGGACCATGATGAAATATTGGTGAAACTAATGAATTTTTGGACGATTAATGCAGTTTTAGGAGCGGCACTATACATGCCCTATGTGCTACCATTATATGGATGTCTGCCGCTCGATTTTGGATCTAAATATCTCCTGAAGCACTGTTTGCATCAGGAAAGCCTTCTGGGTGAGTATATTGTTCTACTTCATTCTATAAACAATGTGAAAGCTGCAGGAACCGTACCTATTCTTTAAGTTATATGTGTGTATTAACCAATACAGAACTAACTATGCTGAGTACAGAAGAACCCCCAGAGAAGTCTGGTAACCAGAAAGATATTGACCATGTATAGAGAACAGACACACAGACAGAACCATGGAGAGAATGTCAAACACTATATAGGTATCCCTCAAATGCCAAGTGACCTACAGTGTCACTTGCTAGTTATAAGAAAGACAGAATTTGTTATATTTAAGATTAAAAGAATCTTGTGAAGCATTGGCTTTTTTACACATCTTGCAAACCATCGCCTTGGTCCTGGCCTCTTTTTGTTGGTCAGCTGTCACAAAATTTTTCAAACAAACTCATTTATTTTTGGGTTAAGCCTCTCGTTAAGTCACTGAGTCCAGTTTAAACCAATCAGAAAGGAAAGACCTGTCATCTTCTCTCTCAGTGGAGCCTTTTTTTCCTGATGTCTTATTTTGGAGCAGAACTTTTCCCTTCTGGCGTGAGTTGGCCATCTTGTCCCAGAGCCCAGTACAGTATCCAAACCCACAAAACCAGAGCAAGGGAGGGGAGGAACCAGTCATCCCTCGCTTATGTAACAAGTCACCATGGCAACCTAGTCATAGCAACGTGCCGCCAACAGTAACAACGGGAGGAAAAAAGGAGGAAACACCGGTGTTGACAGAAAAGTAGTTTAGCCGAGCATTAGAGGATGTACGTCATGTGCAGAGTATTCAGGCCCACTGAGTTGTGGTGTTACCATGATTGTGTAAATATGTGTGTGAGTGCTGGGAAGCAGGGCATGGTTTGGTGGAGCCAACTTATTCTTAGAGTTTATGATTTTGCTCAAACAGTTGTAGTCTGTTTATTGGTCATTCTTGTACCTTCATGTGTGTGAGAGAGGTTTTTGAGCCAAGTTTGGATCAAGCGTGGCCTTGTGGTGCAGTGGCCTGCTGAGTGAGGAAACCCAGTTGGCATCACAGAGAGGATAGAAATGTCAAAGATGGCCGCTGGCTGATGCCTGGGTGTGGACACTTTCAGTGAACCAGTATTACAGTGTTTAAAACTCAGTTAAGATATTGGAACTCCTGCAGCAGGAGATTTAACGCTTTAATTGTGCTAGTGTTTATATAAACTGCCTCTTGGGAAAAGCCCAAATATCTTTGTACAAAGTAAAGGCTGGATCAAAATCTGCCTCTAGCCTAATGTTTGCATGATCCTATTTCTTGAATGATGGAAAGCATCACCTTTGAATGTAACTATTTTTGATATACCCCAAACACATTATATTGACAAGTGTAACCTGATTAGTTAAACAAATATGAAATACATTAAACATTGAAAGCTTTGCTACGTTGTTTTGGCATAAATTATTTAAGAAAAACATCTTACTATTGTATTTATTGCATGTCTATAGCATTATTCTGCTTTTTTACTTTATACACCCTAAAGTTTATTTAGCATATTTTCTCCAAACATAACAGAAAACAATAACAGAGCAATTCTATGAACATGGCAAAAGTCCTCAATGTTCTGGCTCAAACATTACTTTAGTATCTATACGGTACATTATTTGTATTTCGTAATATTTTGGCTTGTGTCTGTATATATATTTTACAAATCTTTCTATGTATTTTTTGTGACACTGCTATTGGAATACAAATTTCCTGAGAGAGTTTCCCTGAGAGATTAAAACATTTCTATCTAATAAAGTTCAATCTAATCTAATCTAACTTAATCTAGCATTGTTCCGTAGACAATTTAAGCACTTTAAGATCATTTTCTCAAATTGGCAAGCCCAGTACAGAGCATAGTTAACAGAAGAACGCAGAGTCATTGACAACATGGTGCTCAGTAGTGTTGAATTGACCAGTCATCACAGAGTAGACAGTTCAACCAATCAGAGCGGACTGGAAAAGGGGGCTCAAAGGGAAATAATCTCAGCATAAGCGTTTATGTACATACTTTAGAAGTATGCAAAAACCAATTATCCAAACTCTGGTATTTGCTGAATCACACAAAAACATCCTGACCTACAGTCCCTCCCAAAGATAATCTGAAAATTTTCGCCCAGTGATATCAGGGAGAATTCCACCCCATCCTAGACTGGTGACATTCCCTGAGCCGGGTGTCTGTTCTAACAGAGCAAGTGTCAGTAAAAAAAAGCATGTCTCTGCACAGCTGTCCACTAATAGTAAACATTAGAGCACAGCACAAGGAAGCCACATTTCATTTGTTTTAGGGGAACAGGCTTTAAAGGATAAGTTCAGTTTCTACAGCTTTCACATTGTTTATAGAATGAAGTAGAACAACACACTCAACCAGAAGACTTTCCTGATCCAAACAGTGCTTCGGGAGATATTTAGATCCAAAATCGAGCGGCGGACATCCGTATAATGGTAGCACATAGGGCATGTATAGTGCCGCTCCTAAAACTGCATTAATTGTCCCAAAACTCATTAGTTTCACCAATATTTCATCATGGTCCACTCGCGCTACTCCTCCAAGACAGTCCGGGGTCGCTCCACCCATGTTTTTGTGACTGTGCTGACCTCTGAACTGAAAACTTTCTTTACGGCTGCCGCACATGCGCAGTACGGCTTCCTCCTTTCCATGAGCTCCTTGTCTGTAAACTCTGGCTTGAGACTGTAAGGACACCCATCATATTCAAATTCTCATCCACAACATCTTCATCCGATAGATATTCATCCATTTTGCACAAAACTGGAAGAAGAAAGTTGTTGAAAGTTGTTGAGTCACCCTGAAACAATGAGCCGTACTGCGCATGCGTGGCAGCCGTAAAGAAAGTTTTCAGTTCAGAGGTCAGCACAGTCACAAGTGGAGGGACAAGGTGGAGTGACCCCGTGGAGGAGTAGCACGAGTGGACCATGATGAAATATTGGTGAAACTAATGAGTTTTTGGACGATTAATGCAGTTTTAGGAGCGGCGCTATACATGCCCCGTGTGCTACCGTTATACGGATGTCCGCCGCTCGATTTTGGATCTAAATATCTCCCGAAGCACTGTTTGGATCAGGAAAGCCTTCTGGGTGAGTATATTGTTCTACTTCATTCTATAAACAATGTGAAAGCTGTAGAAACCAAACTTATCCTTTAACAATGCATCTCAGACAGAGAGAATACAGGGTGACGTTATCAGGGGTACAAGTATATCTAAAATGAATAGTTAAGACAAACTATGAGCGCTTGAAGACAGATTAAATAATAAAGACACTTAAAGGTCAAAGTGTTTATAATAAAGGGGCCATATTTTGCCCTCACCTAACGACTGCAATGTGTTCAGAAACATCTAGTTTTCTTTATATTCAGTTATCAGCCTGTTATCAGCCTGTATTCCCTCTCCTGAGTCTGTTTTGATTGGTCACCTGGGCTTTGCTGTGGTGATTGGTCAGTTCTACACTGCTCAGTTCAGTATATTCATGGCTCTGCTATTAATCTGTGGCCAATCCATTGAGATGGGCCTGCCACTCCGAGCCAATGAGCTTGAACAGCTGATGAAACGGTGGTAGAGTTTCACACTGGGAGTGCTATGTTAAAGAATGGATGAGTTGTTTCGGGAGAAGTCCTGATACTGTAGCCTTTTGCAAGTTTTGTCTCACTAAAGGACATGTAGAACTCAAAAAGCAGAAGACTCTTTAGATGTATGTAGTCCACACTCGGTCACTGTCTTTGCACCAGCTGGGTCAGATATTATGGCTCTTCTATGTGATAAAGTCTATGGTGAGTCATCCCAGACTAATGTTATGGCCAAGTTAAAGTCATCAAAACTGTGTGTCCGACTTTTGTCCATCCTTCTGCAAAATGCTGTGAATTATGTATCAGTGCTGTGAGTTAAGTCTTCGGCCGTCCCATTGCCTCCCTCTTTGTAAATGAGTCATTGTGTGCACACTGAGAAAACAGATATTTTATTGGTCTGCTGCATGGAGAGGAAGAAGGGAATTCTGTTATTCAAGGCAAGACTGAGTCACCAGGAACACTGTGAGGAAAAATGCTTAATTCACCTCTGAGGACCAGTTAGTGAGTTGGAGGGAGAGATGCAAAGCAGAGACTGTTTGTAAAGAAAAGCAAGACAGGATGCAGGAGGAAGATTTCAGCAGAGGGAAATTAAGAAAAGAAACAATGAAAGCAAAATTTCAGGACAAAGGAAGTATGGAAAATCATGTGACTTCACTGTAGTGGTGTTTCCTGTGGCTCATTGTTATTTTTTAGCCAGTGCCCTAATTTGACTTAAAATCTGTATAATGTGAAATGAGCAGGTCCACTCCCCTCAAAAACAATTAACTTAGATAAAATAGAGGCAGTGGGACATAGCTATTCGCTTTAAAGTATTCTTGACGATTTTCCAGTATTGTGCCAACTTTTAGCAGCAAGAATGAGGTCTGTGGGTTTTGGTTTGGTGGAGTGGTTAACAACCATGCATGTCCCATGTACTTGCTTCTGCCGGTCCGGGTTCGAATCCAGTCTGTGACCAGTTTGCACAGTGTCTTCCCCTACTCTCTCACCCCCTTTCACAAGCCTACCCACTGTCTCTCTCCTATCAATAAAGGCACAAAATGCCCAAAAAACACATTTAAAAAAAGAATGAGGTCTAAAAAGCAGCTCTGCTGCCTGCTTCAGCACTTAGTAACTTTGACAGAGGGCCTTGACTCTCTCGCCTGAGGTTCATACAGCTCTGTCGCTTTGGTTCAGGTCATGTCTACACGTAGAAAGGTAAAATCTTTCAGATAGATAAAATTTTAAAGACAGATCTATACCTTGTGTCCTCGGTGGTACTTACAGGCTTATGTGAGTCAACAACCCAAATAGGCTGCTTAACATGTTATTTTTTTAGGTTGGCTGAGATAAAAAAAAAAAAAAATTAAAGAGGCTTTTGCACTCATGATCTCCATTTATTTTGAGATGGATGTCAGAGGAGATTGACTCTGCTGCACTATGACAACTTGGCCCAAGTCAAGTTGGAACTATCTGACTATAGACCATCATGGAAATCAGGGTGTCTGGTATCAAAACCACCAGCACTTATCACAACTGATGGTAAATGAATCATATGTTTACAAGGAGGTTTTAGCTTAGTTGTAAAGCCAAAGTGTACATGGTATACATACAGACACACACACACACATATGCATACATATGTATATTCATATACTAGGATGTTTTTTTCAGTGCATTATTATTTATTTATTTATTAAGTTTGGATGAATGAAAATGTGCAGTCCTTTGTGATCCGCATTTCTACTGAGGCACACTGCAAGATAAGAAACCCCGCTGGAGTGTCAACACTGGTGGTGTTGGTGAGGCATACTTGATAAGATGAGGAGCAGACTCCACCAGGACCCTGATGCCATGGACGAAAGGTGCTCATGAGGCCTGCAGAATGAAATGGGGGTCCAGACCACTGAAGAGCTGGGCCAGGACCCAGATGGGACAACTGGGTTGCCAAGACCACACAGCACAACACTGGGAAGGAGCAAAGACATGATGAGAGAGGCAGAGTGAGGAAATGAATGAGAAGTGACAAGACAAATGACACTAAAAAGATCCATATTTCAACTTCAAGCTGATCTTAGAAATGCAATTTCATGTTATGATACAGAAAAAAACTACCTAAGGTACAAGAAGGGGTAAAGCGAGAAGACAATGTATAGGAAGAAGTCTCAGTAAGAGAAGAAGAACAGAAAATCACTGTTTTTTCCCACACTTGTCCTGATAACAAAAGCATCCAGAGAGTTTGTCCAATCACAAAGGCAGGCAGTGTGTTCATCTCTCACCCTCTGAATGTGTACGACTGATTGTGTTCGTTCTTGTGTGTTTTATTATTGTATCCAAGGCAAAGCAGCTCTAAGTTTCCATCCTCCTCCTCCTCCTCTTCCTCCTCCTTCTTTGGAGCGGCAATTTCCTGAACCCAGGCCAGGAAACTCTGCGTCGCTCTGCTGGGTTCGAGAGGCAGAGAGGATTGAGGGAAGAAGCGGGGCTTTTACAGTAGCCACTTCAATGCAGCTTTACCTAAATGCTTACAGGGCGTGTTTGGTGATATTTTTAAAAACGTAAAGAAAGAGAAATAAAGCAGAGACGTAGGAGCGTGACGAGAAACAAGTGGATGAGAAATGTTATGAAAGGGCGATGAGAGACAGAAGTGACAGGGTGAAGAGCAAAGTGAAGAGGCTCAAAATGACAAGAGAACAAACACAAGGGGAAAAACAGGCAGTTAATGAGGCACATACAGGCTGTCCATGGTCCACCAAGCACCTATTATGAGACTGACTAACCTACCAGGCACCTACAGCCATTCATTCAAGACATGAGGATTAGTGAACCACTTGCAGCTTTGCACTGACTTAAATTTTCTGTCTCAAAGTGGAACTGCGTTTGTCTTTCAAATGTAACACCTGAAAGTACCGAATATGAATGTACCTTCAGGTTTTAGTTCGTTGTAGCTCAAGCAAGAAGTTCAGGAAAATAAAACAGCACTGATGGAAATTAAAAGCACTGCACACCAAAATACAAGAAAAACTTTAATTTTCTGTGTTTAAAGTAACATATATATGCAAGATGACAAACAAAAGCCTGCTGTTGCATTATTTGTCAATACTCAATGCATTCTAAAATTGTTTCCTGCTCTACAAATGGTGGCAGTGCACAGCAAAAATATCCTAGGCCAAGGTTACCAAGTAGACTAGCTTAGTTGAAGCCAGAGGCAGTTTGACGATCACTACTTCACAGAGGTATGAGGAATGGAGAGGACAGACTGGAGCTCTTAAAAGGCAAACTATGTTTTGCTCTGATACTCAATGCTACCTGCTTGTTTTTGCTTGCATATTGTTTCAACAAAAGGCTTTCCAGCCTTCTTAGTATCTTTTCTCTTTAGCCGAGCTGAGAGGGGTCCAAGTCCGTTGGAGAATGCTTACCTGTCAAGTTTTGGCTTTAAAAATAAGGGAAGCCCGCTACGGGACGTCCCACAACCCCAACCAAGCTCCAATACCCCTCACATTTTAAGACAGGTGTACAAGAAATCTAAAATAAACACTTTGTTTTTCTTAGTTTGTTCTGTTGGGTCTAATCTCATGACAGCTGCCACACAGGCTTCTGCAGGTGAACGTTCTCACAAAGCTTTTTCTTCTTCTTCGGTTTTACGGCGGTTGGGATCCATCATTTTGGAGCATTACCGCCCCATTCAGGCTAGTGACAGAGTTCAGCTTGGAGAGGCAGAGGAATGTTTTTAATATCATATCGTCACACGGGAGATTTACAGGAGAATACCAATACGGGAGGACGTCGGGATAGAGGATAGAATATGTAAAATAAGGTAGTTTCATGGCCAAAACGGGAGACTTGACAGCTATGTGGAGAATGTCAGAGGAACTACCTATACCCCAATCAACATCTGGCTGTGAGCGCTAACTAACTTTATATGCTTGTTTGTTTTTTAACTTTACTTTGATAATGTTTTGGTGTTTTCTTACCGCTGACAGAGACATGACTTGGTGTAGCCTAAAACATAAACGTTGTCCCGAGGGTTTGGAGTTGAATCAGTCTTCTGATTGTGAATCAGCGGTGCTCGTGCACGTGAACGGAGGGCGTCATTTTGAAGGGGGGCGGGGGGCTTGGCGGAGCTCTGAGGCGGTGCTACATTCAAATTCATTCTAGTTTTCCAAAATTAGCAACCCTAGCTTTAAAATTGTGAAGACAGGAGCTTTTCCATTTAAGGAAGATATGCCTCAGAACAATTTGAAAAATATATAAACTAGCATTTTAAAACTTTTCTAATCTACAAGGTTTGTGTTTTGTATTTGCTGGAATCCCCGATGAACATGACCCGAAATCCATTAGCTAAAAGATTCTTTGCGAGAAAGGTTGGTATTGATCCTAAATACTGATGAACCGAAATCAAACTTGTTCTTGCACTTTGATATTTAGCTTTTCACTGCTGCTCAAACACCTCCGATCACTTCCCCACCTTACTGAAGAGCCCTTCATTAAGACGTGCACTTCTCGTACAGCTGTTGTTCCACATCCTGACCTATGACCTCCCTTTTCCTACAAGTGTCTGTGAAAAAATATCAACCGGGGGCCTGAGGGTCCCAGATAAGGCTCTAATTTCATGTTCAGCTGCACAAAGAAAACAAGCCGAGCACACTTCCTGGTTGTTATTAATTAGCCTCAGCCAGGCTGCGTGATTTCATGTCTGCTGTCGCACACACACACATGGGCACCTGCACACTCAGCTACACAGGACCCTCTCCTCGTTATCAGTCTTACACCACTTCCTGAGTGGTGTTTTAGGAAGGCCTCTCTCTCTTTGGCACAACGTTGACATCCCTGGCACAGAAAGGGCCAGTGTGTGTATCTTTGTGTGTGTTTGTATCTCTTCAAGAGAGACGAGGTGAGATTCCTGAGAGGTGAAATCATTTAAGGCTCAGAGCATTTAAGAGCTGAAGCTAATTAGCTCTGTACCATCTTCTTTGAACACTGTTAACGCTGACTAACAGCTTTTATTGAGACACAGACCGTGACTGGTTTGAAATAATAAGAAAAACAACCTTTGGAGAGAAACCCAAAATCTCAAGGGTTTGAGCACAGTTGCTAAAATTAATTACTGTAAACAATTAAAGAGGACATGACTTGAAAAAGCCACTTTTTAGTAATTTCTCATACAGTACAGGCCAAAAGTTTGGACACGCCCTCTCATTCAATGTGTTTTCTTTATTTTCATCACTGTTTACATTGTAGATTCTTACTGAAGGTATCAAAACTATGAATGAACATGTGTGGAATTATGTACTGAACAAAAACTGTGAAATAAATGAAAACATGTCTTATATTCTAGTTTCTTCAAAGTAGCCACCCTTTGAGATTAGATAAATTAGATTGTACTTTATTAATCCCTTAGGGAAGACTCTCTCAGGGAAATTATGATTCCAGTTGCATTATATTATAAATAAAAGATAATACTTGTAGGCTAATGCTGCTGCTCCTTCCCATCCTCTGTCTTCCTGTAACTCCTCACCCCCCCAATTGAGGAGTAATACAGTCTGATGGCCTGAGGGACAAAGGAGTTTCTCAGTCTGTTGGTCCTGCACTTGAGGAGGAGCAGTCTTGTGCTGAACAGGCTCATCTGGTTGTTGATGACCATGTGTAGAAGGTGATTGGCATCATCCAGAATGTCCAGCAATTTGTCCAGTGTCCTCTTCTCTGCCACCGTCACCAAAGAGTCCAGCTTCATGCCAACCACAGAGCCAGCCCTCCTGATCAGTTTTTCAATCCTGGATGTGTCCTTGGTCCTTGAATATCTGATGAAACTGGCTCTTGGTAGCTGGTGATAATGAAGCTGGCAGTTGGTGGCATCTTTCAAAAAAGAACACTCCGCTGGTGTCCTCAGGATTGCCTCCTGGCAGCAATGATGGTTGAAAAAGATATCCAAAGGATATAGAAGAAAAAAAGAGTCTTAATAAGAAGTGCAGGAAGGTCAGAAAAGATCAAAAAATGAAAACTTTTGAAAATTGTGAAAAAATTAAGGAAAAAAAAACACAAAAACAGCTAAAAATATGGAGAGCAAACTGGACAGGCTGCTGCTGTTTACAGCACCATGGCAACACACACTTTTCTCTGATTACTGCTTTGCAGACTCTTGGCATTCTCTTTATGAGCTTCAAGAGGTAGTCACCTGAAATGGTTTTCACTTCTCAGGTGTGCCTTGACAAAGTTAATTAATTAAATCAATTACTGGAATTTTTTGCCTTTATAATGGGGTTGGCACCATCAGCCCAATTAGACAACTGTTAGAATTAATACTATGGCAAGAACCAACCGGCTAAGTTAAGAGAAACGAGTGGCCATCATCACTTCAGTGAGAATCCACAATGTAATTAGTGATGACAATAAAGGAAGTGCATTGAATGAGAAAGTGTGTCCAAACTTTTGGCCTGTACTGTATATTTTGAAATCCGTAGTCTCTGTCAATCCATCCATCCTTTATCCGTGCCACTTATCCCTTTTGGCTTTACAGGCGGCTGGACCTTACCCTAGCTAAGGTCAGGGAAGAGACAGCACACACTCTGGACCACTCACCAGTCAATCACAGAGCCAACACGTAAAGATAGACAAGCATTCATGTACAGTGCATATGTCAGGGCAATTAAGAGACTCAAATTAACTAATCTGCATGTTTCTGGTCTGTGAGAGGAAACTGAATGCCAGCGCCCTAGCAGGAGAGCATGAAAACATCACACAGAAAGATAGACATGGAAGTTGAACTCGTAACCTTCTCACACTGTGCCAACCTCATCAGATGAATATTTTAAACAGGCCACATTTTTTGCAAAATGCAAGCAACAAATGGATAGGAATTATCTCATGTCATGGCAGGGTTTGTAGAAAAGAAGGGCAAAACACACACACTAAAAAATAAATACTTGATGCTACACATAAAAAATAGCAAAAAGAGACAAAGGGTCTGCACATGAGAAAATGCCCCCCAGTCAGTTTTTATGATGATTATCACCTGATATGTGACATTTTGAGTCCTAGCCCTTCAGTAGACATGATAAAGGGCTAGAACAAGGTTTGTAGAAAGGAAACAGCTATGTTTCTGTATTAAGTTAATTAAAAGGAGCATTTTCCACAATATAGGACCTTTAATAAATGTTAAATTTGAATAGGCATGAGATGCATAGGGGTTCTTACGTCATTTTTTATGCACCCAAGGCAATTTTGCACCATTTCATTCCTAGTTTTTCACTTTACTTGATTCCTCCTGATCCTTTATTTTTATTCTAATTAAAAGATGAGTGTGTTTTTGCACCAAATTACAAAGTCAAATCACATTTATGTACAAATTTACTTGGCAACAAACACAAATTGTGATTCTGATTCTGATAACTTGCCTGCCAAAACGGAACATACATGCATCACAACCATCATGCTGCTGTATTGCTCTGGGTAACTGCAGACCCTGGGCAAGGGGCACAGGCCAAACCCATGCTGGCTGGTATTATCTGCATGTTGGTTTGGCCAACAGACCTCTCGATGCTCCTGTCATCTTTAATATTACTGTTGAAAGTTTGACACTCGAACTGGCAACTTTCAGAATATTCCAGTCTTATCGGTTTAGTATCAGGAGATACGACTTAAGCAATCATAAGAATAACAAGAATCTGCTGTTGGCACAAACCTCTGCTGTCTGATGTGCTTTGCCAAATGGCATGTAGCTGTATAATTTTATTCCATCTTAGAGCAAGAAAGCCCAACTTCAGTCCCTGCAAACAAAAATGAATAAGTACCTCCATGTTACCATTTATCTTACGGGAAAGGGTTGAGGTAAACATGATTTAATTGATACTGAAAGGCCAAAATATGTATAATATGTGTTTTAGATGATCCAGGAGTGGCAAAACAGGAGCAGCAGAACCAATCACATTCATGAGAAAAGCTCAAAAACATCAAATCAGATCAGCATCAGATCTGATATCTGTCTCTTCTACCTCATGACCAGCTGGTGATGACTATGAACAAAAAAAGAAAAGAGGAGCTGAAACATGTAAGAGGTTTGTTATGCAAAACCGAAAATGTTTGTAAAAAAAATCATCAACAGCCAGAAGACATCATCTTCAATGATTCTCCAAGAGCAGCCAAAGTCTTTGAATGTGAACCAGAGTTTTTAGTCTCCTGCCCAGAAAATGACAGAATGTGTTTATTCTCCCAGCCCTGCATGATCCCATGAGGAGCACAGATTTTCTTTTTTCCTCCTGTTACTGTTTTGACCTTTGGGTTCAATGAGGAACCTAATTCAAGACAAGTGCAGACATTAAATCTAAAAATAGCCGACACTTAAAATACTCAGTTTACATGTCAGCGTCCATGTGCATCACGTCTGCTGGATCTGATTTCTGTATGACAAACTCATAAAGAATGTCTTCTATAAAAGGAGCCATGTTTGAATTTGCTGCCATCTCACATCTACACACATTCCTCTGATAAATGACTCGCTTCCTTGAAAGTTTAACTTTTACCAGGTGAGAGTTTTCAGCAAAGTTAAATCTAAAAATGAGAGTAAGATTAATGCCTCCTGTTGACTTTTGGCCTTGATATGCACAAACACACACGTCGGCATGCTCCAACACTTACATGTAGTTAGTTGTTACTCGGCTTGGACAAATTATTCCCTCTAATCAGTTTGACAGTTTATTATGAGTGTGAGAAACATTAGACGGTGAGAAAGGACAGCTCCAGTAAACACTGCAACAGCATGAAATAAACAAGATCATTGAGAAAACTGTCAGTCAACAACAAACAATTGCAGATCTGCTAAGTTATGTGTTCTTAAATGTCCAAATAGCTCTGATATACACTGACGGGTCCACCCATGCAATTGTTTTATAGTGCAATTAGATATTTAGCCAATCACGTGACAACAAATCAATGCATTTCAGCAAAGTGACTTTAAACATGAGATGTGATGGTCTGAGTGTTTCAGAAAGTGATGGTGTACAGCTCAGTGGTTAAAAATGATAGAAAGGCACTTGTAGCGATTAAGTCGTCCTACACGTTAGCCGCCACCGGCTGCCAATTGGTCCAAGCAAAAGCCGACGTGCACTCGGAAAAATTAGTATCTAGGCTACCTTCCCTTGCAGTCATCATATTCTTTTATTCTGTTTAGGCTACATCCATTTTGGTCTTTAAACAACTTAAAGGAAAAGTTCGGTTCCTGCAGCTTTTACATTGTTTCTAGAATGAAGAACAACAATATACTCACCCAGAAGGCTTTCCTGATGCAAACGGTGCTTCGGGAGATATTTAGATCCAAAATCGAGCAGCGGACACCGATATAATGTAGCCTGTAGGGCATAGATCGCCGCTCCTAAAAACTGCATTAATCGTCCAAAACTCATGTTTTTCACCAATATTCCATCATGATTCGCGCCGAATGGACGGCCATTGCAGCCTGTGTCTCTCCACACAGCGCTGTGTGGCTGAACCAACGAGTTTGTTTACATGCTCTTCGCGCATGCGCAGTGCTCATTGTTTGAGGGCAGCTACAAATCGAAATTCATCTTCCAGTTTTGTGCAAAATGGGACGAATATCTATGGGATGAAGATGTTGTGGAGGAGGACTTTGAATATGATGGGTGTCCTTACAGTTTGGAGCCACAGTATACAGATAAGGAGCTCTTAGAAATGAAGAAGTGATCGCAACGCTCCGGAGAGTACTGCGCATGCGCAGAGGTACCCGGTCTTCTTCGTCAGTTCAGAGGTTAGTTCAGCCACACAGCGCTGTGTGGAGAGACACAGGCTGCAATGGCCATCCATTCGGCGCGAATCATGATGGAATATTGGTGAAAAACATGAGTTTTTGGACGATTAATGCAGTTTTTAGGAGCGGCGATCTATGCCCTACAGGCTACCATTATATCGGTGTCCGCTGCTCGATTTTGGATCTAAATATCTCCCGAAGCACCGTTTGCATCAGGAAAGCCTTCTGGGTGAGTATATTGTTGTTCTTCATTCTAGAAACAATGTAAAAGCTGCAGGAACCGAAGTTATCCTTTAAGACGTACATAATAGCGAACAATATAGTTCCACGAGCACAGTCAAAAACTGTTTGCTTCATGAAACAATCAGCAGCACCTGTTGCTGGTGCTGGTGCCTTTATGCTGCGTTCACACCGGACGCGAATTGGCGTCAATGGACGCCTGTAACGCCTGTGACGCGCCGCGCTTAATGCCCGAGGCTGGACGCTGAACATTTTGACAAGCTGAGGGACGACGCGCGTCCTGGCGCAGGCGCAGTAGAGAGCCGGAGCTTGTCGGACTCAGTGATAACCCGTGCAGGCAAATCCAGCTGGAAACGAATATTTACAGAACTTACCTTCAAAACCTGTCTCCTCAGCGACTTTCTCCCAAGCCTGCTCCTTTTTGTTCCAGTCTCTGTAGAGTGCACACGTCGAGTAGTAGACCCCGGATGATAGCAAACAGCGTAGATAATCCTCTCCTCCATCTTTGAGAGGGGGTTTGAGCAGGAACAGGAGACCGGGGCGTCACACATCATCAAATCAATGACGACGGGGTGGGGATGTCATCGCTGATTGGCTGCCACGCCACAGCGTCAAGCGAACTGGCGTCGAAAGTTCAATATTTTCAACTCGAGCGTCGAGGTGTCAGGGCGTCGAGGGCGTCAAACGCCTCGACGCTCGATGCCTCAAACACGCCGGACGCTCCAAACGTGCCGCCCAAAGTCAAGACGCGCCTTTGCATTGACTTTGTATGTAATCTCGACGTGCGTCGACGCAAATTCGCGTCCGGTGTGAACACACCATAAGACTCTTCCTAACAGACTACCCAATACACCCCCCAAGTGTTTGGAGGAGTCAATAAAAATTGAAACCAAATACATGGCTCCTTCAATACTCAAATGACCACTTGCTAAAACCACAACACTTGAAGCAGATGAGCCTCAGCAGCAGAAGGCCACACTTGGTGCCACCCATGTGAGTTAGAGAAGGAAACCGAAGGGCCGTTTACATGACGCCGAAAACGCTCTAATCTGACAAGATTTCATTGCGTTTTGACCTTGCGTTTAGATGGAGCCCGTTTTCAAAAGTTTGCATTTTTACTGAAAACACAAACTTTTGAAAACACACTCCAGGGTGGAAAGATTTGATTCCGCTCTCTATCCAGCTCTGTGTAAACCCTTATCAGAGCGTTTCAGGGTGAAACACTGACGTCACGGCATGCGCAGTACTCTTTCACATGGAGGCTGCGCGCGCATACCAGGAACAATAACAGCTTCAGCCGTCCGCCGAGTAACGTGTGAGCATCTTACCGTGCTCGGTTTGTTATCCAGAAAAAACTATCCAGACAGATTTGTTGTCCGAACTGATTTGTTGTCCAGAAAATAAACTCCTGCTTCTCTGTGCGTCTCTTCGCCATTGTTGTTTGTGAAAGATTTTCTTCTTCGTTCGTGTGTTGTAGCAGCGCTGCCTCTCTGCAGAACTACACCGCCATCTACTGAACCGGCATGCACACTACAACGGATTTACAGGGGACTAACTCGTCTCTGAGTGTTGTCATCTAAACGCAGAAGAATTTGAAAACGCAAAGGAAGAATCTCTGCGTCTTCAAGTCAGGAGTTTCCATGTAAACGGCCCCTGAGGCTACATGTAGCACAGGTTCACCAAACTGGAAACAGAAAATTCAAACATTTTATAATTTTCTGTTTCCAGTTTGAAATGTTTGCCGGTCTGATTAGTCTCAACTTTTGCTGCCACATCCAGAGTTTAGGTTCAGAATTAAGGCTAATCATCAAGGAGGCATGATCCATAAATGAACATTATTTACACCCAAAAGCTTCCTGAGTATTGCTAACAAGTGTTGGACAAGTTACTTCAAAATGCAATGCATTATTTATTACTTGTTACTGCCATTTCAGAGTAACTAGCCACATTATAATATTACTGTATTTGAAATGTAAGGCATTACACTATTATTGCATTACTTTTAAGATACTCTCATCAACATAACAGTATATTTGGATTTGTCATTCTAAATGTTGCTCATTATGCTCAAAAAGCTCATTACACCTCCAGTGAAGGTGGTGTGGTGGCTATCTGACTGAGTTCGGCTTAAGGCTAAAACAATAGAATATAATAGCCATATTGATGTCTCATAGCACAATACAAGAAATGATCAGAGCAAAAATAGACAAAAGGTAAAATTCTGGTAAATTGTGTTAGAGATACTGTTACTTTAGGGCCAGCAGAGGACTTTTCTCCTCTGCTGGTCTCATGGAGTATTTGGCAAATTTGTATTTAAACAAACAAAAAAACACCTCGTCATTTCAGGTTAAATTAAAAATGCATTTTAACTTGCATTACTGACATTTGTACTGAGTACAATATTACAGTTCTTTTTGTAATGCTTACATTACTACGTTAGATACGTAAGAAGGAATACATTACAGTAATCACATTACTTTTGCAATGCATTACTCCCAACACTGCTGCTGACCATGTCGATCCTTCATGACCACAGTGTGCAATCTTCAGGTGAATACTTCTAGCAAGGCAAAGCTCAAATCATCTCACACTGTCTTCATCAACATGATGTTAAGTTCACTGTACTCTAGTGAAATAGCATCCACGGTCACCAGATCTCAATCTAATAACTCTGGGATGTGTAGGAACAGGAGAGTTGCGTCATAGATGTTCAGCCAGTAAATCTGTAGCAACTGTGTGATGCTGTCATGCCACTATGGACCAAATCTCTGAGGACTGTTTCCAGCACCTTGATGAGTTTAGAACACTAAGAATTAAAGCAGCTCTGAAGCCAAAAGGGTCTCCAACCTGGGACGAGTAAGGTCTACCTTTCCACAAGTCGATAAAATAAACCTGCCGATTATGTAACGGTTCACACCCTGAAGAAATATGACAAACCTTCAACAACTGAGCCAAGACTTTTCTTTACTATAAACTCTTACTTCACTCTAATTCACCAAAACCCTTTCATGGTGCTCTAAACTTTATTCTTGTCTTACGAAGACAGACACAACCTCACATATCGAAGACATAATAAACTCCACTGGGAGGCTTTAAAAGAGTCTTATTTTCATTCCTAACAGGCTACACTCCCTCCCTCTCTCTCTGTCTCCAGCAGATGAGTGTCTGGTTCTCTCCACTATGAGGTGCTGATTTCATCACACTCAGACTTCAGAGAGTCTCTCTGCCTTCTTAAAAACTCACATTCTGTAAATCCTCATCATTACACATCGGATAAACCCCTCATATTACACACTTATCATTCATCAAAAAGAGATTAGATGTTTTCCAGCGGCTCTGTGCATATGTGTGTGGTATAGAAGTGGTTTCTTGTAGTTGTAGACTGTAGCCACATAGTTTCCATGGTTAGACCACGATGATGTCAGACGTATCTATATTAAGTAAATGTATATTATGTACGGGAGTGTCAGGGGGTTTTATGAAGCACTTAGTCTCTGTTTTCTTAGTTTCTCTCTCTGCAAAGTCAAACATCATTAAAAAGATATTTCAGCCAACGCAAAGTCAGAATCAACTTAAGAAAACATCTGGGGGACATTTTGTGGTTCTTTTTGTTCCTTAAAATTTAAAGTCAGTGTCAGAATATTACAAAATCTTTTTGTTTTATTTCCAAAACTGACATGTAGCATTTTATTGTGTCAAAATAAATAAATGAATAATCTGGAAAAACACTTTTTTTTACTATCTGGACATATCTACTCTATTGTTCGTTTATTAAAACTTGTTAAAGTCGTTGCTCATCCGCAAGAATTATTTGGCCGTATTTTGACTGAATGAAGCATCAATTCTGATGACATAAACTCATGGTTCAATGCAAGACTCAAGGCACAAATAAAACAGATTATGTCCCTGGATTATACAAAGATGTGTTTTGTGTGTAACATGAAACAATCCAATTGGAGTTTCAGCCCTTTTTCCCTTTAAATCAGCTCTGAGACTGTTTGGTCAGGGCTTTGGCTGGACCACCTCATCTTTCCCATTCATCCATCTATCCATCCAACCATCTAATATCTATACTGCTTATCGCAGTGGATGAAGCCTTTTCCAGACACTTGGCAAGCTGGGGTACATCCTGGACTGGTCCCAAGCCAATTGCAGGGCCACATAAAGAGAGGGAAAACCATTTGTGTTCACACTCATGCTTAAGATAATTTGGAATCACCAATAAATCTCATGTTTTTGGTCTTCAGGGGGAAGCTAGACTCCTAACAAAAAGGCTCTTACTAAGACGGGATTCAAATCAGCAACCCACCTGCTGTGGGGCATGTGCACTGCTTGCTGCACCACCATACAAGCAAGAGGTCTCTCACATCTGAAATAATGTTCTTAAAGCTCCTCTGATAATCAAAATTAGTTTATCTTTGTCCAGTTTCTTCAGCAGGAAGTAGTTTTAACGCCATCTTCTATTCTTGTTTTGATTTTGCGCCCCCTGGTGGCAGTTTTTAATTGTGTTTAAGGATATGCTCCATTACTTGACGGTATACACTCACAAAGACCTTTAAGTTGTATAGAAATTACCTCTCTTCAGTTCTTTAGTTGTTACATGCTCTCTGATGATTTCTAAACTTTGATTATCTCCATGTTCAGTTTACTCAATATTCAAATATCATCCTGTGGTGTTGGTTTAGACTTATATGTAAATGACCCGCCCAGGCCAACCCTCCCAAATTCAGTTTACCTCCTCTCTCTTCTTCCTGCCTTTAGTTTTCTCTCTGGCATGCAGCACTCCTCTGCCGACTTGTCTGCACAGTTTTGATGAATAACTAATGTCCTAAGGCCATGGTTTTTCCTCTAAAGAGCCTCCACTGCTGTGTCACTCCTCCATGTGAAATTTTTTTAACATGCAGATACAAAGCTGTGTGTTACTGCTCTATTCAAGCTTTTATAGTTGAAGGAGAACTTAAAAACAGAACCATGACCCTTCCTGAGGTCTCATATCCTGTCATTTACATCAAGCATTGCTACTTTCCTTCTTCTCTTCTAACTTACTGTTGATAATAGGCAGGTCCAAACTTCTTTAACTCACGGCCACTTAGTGAAAATGTTCAGATACCTTGGACACATTAATGCATCTACCCGTTAGTGTGTTAGAGTTGTTAAATCCTTTCAGTGAAGGTGCAGATATGCTTAGTTATAGAAAAAAATATCTATATTATAATTACCTTTCATGGCTTACTGGGACAAACATTCTCATCATTATTTGTGGTGGTCAAATAGGTTTCAGGGACCCTGACTGGCCTTGACTGGCCCAGGCTTCCACTTGATGTGCCCCGGTCAAAAAGAAAATGGTCCAAAGAGCTGCAAGGAGGAGATGCATATGGTTTGTTGCCACAATCAGACTCAATCTAAGAGCAAACTGCTCAAAAGTGAACTCTATAGGAATTCTGTAGGTGCTCAAAGTTCAGAATCACAGCAACTTTTGTAAGTCAGACCTTAAGATGAAGATAAGAGCAAAACAAATGAGGACCACTTTGCTTCTAAATGCTGTAACTAGTGCATCTTTATTTATCTGTTTAGCCTTTCAGAGCAGACTGAACTTCCTGATTCTGAAATCCTGCATAATCGTCTTGCCAGCCTCCATTATCCGATGACTTCACTCGGCTAAATGCTTGATGGCCCAAAGGGAAGAGAGGCAAGAGCTGCGACAACAGGAAGTGACCTCGTGTTAGAAAACAATGGCGGCTCCTGCAGCAGTCTCAATATCTGCGATTTTTAAAAAAAAATAACATCAGAAATGGACTTGAAGCTTTCTGCTCAAAAGTTTATAAGGAAAACTTGGTAGAGGTTGTCTCTGAGGAGGTTCATGTCACACATGAGTGTTAAATGATATATCTGTGTGGTATAATTTAATGTGAGAAGATAGTCTAAGGTAGTTTAATCTAATGACTAGCTGTTGATAGCTTTTAGCCACTACGTATAGCCGCTATGTATGCCATGTTATAATTAGCAGTGTTGCTTGCTATGGATTGGTCTGTGATGAGTGTGACGAGCCGAATGATTGTCCAATCACAAGCTGCAGTTGTTTTTGAAGTTTCTGCCTCTAAAAAAACATTTACAAATAGCTCTTTCCCAGATTAACGTGGTGAATATGTGGAACTGTCCATCTGAAGTGTCAGGTTATTATCAGATAGCACAAACATAAAGTTTAAAGAGGACATATCATGCTTGTTTCTCCTTTTCACTATGCAAGACTAGGATGCCTGTAAAGCATTTCTGCCCTCAGTACAAGTCATTTAGTTCCTTCATTGCCCCACAATAGCGTTCTCAAAATCCTCATTTTAAGCCACTATGAAGCCCTCGTTGAAACACTCTGATCTGAGGATGACCTAAAGTTACCTCGTAACGTCACAGCCCTTTGTGCTCTGATTGGTCTGTTCTATCGGGGGCTGGGCCAGCCTGTCCTTCTTCTTCTACTGTATTTTCCGGCAGGCTCAAAGCAGCAACCGCGTATTGAGTCCCCCTACAGGCCAGAGCTGGTAATGAGTGAATGTGAGCTAGGGAGCTATATACCCGTGCTGGTGGATGTGTTCCTCGGTGACGGTTTTGTGGCTAAGGGACATCACAGAGGAGGAAGTGTTTTATCAGATTACGCCAATAA
This sequence comes from Scarus forsteni, assembly GCA_036419115.1. Taxonomy (NCBI): domain Eukaryota; kingdom Metazoa; phylum Chordata; class Actinopteri; order Labriformes; family Labridae; genus Scarus; species Scarus forsteni. Next base: position 6,273,381 of record JAZDUH010000459.1, read on the forward strand.
AAAGAAAGGTACCTCGTGTCGTCACAACGTTTGAAATCTCATGGACATCTCGCAATGACCTATTTTCAGAGGCATCAAATCTCGTTCTAGGATATCAGAAAAAATACAATATCTCATTTTTTGAAAATTAAGGGGGTGTAAGGTCTTGTTTTCAAATTTATTATATTATATGTAAGTATTAAATCATGCATCAGCATGATATGTCTCCTTTAAATGTGCAGAGTTTGTGAATCTTGGCACACTCCTGGTCAAAGTGAACCACAGGGTGGCACTTGGCCACTTCTGATTTTGTTGGCAGAGTTAGAGGTAAAAATGTAGAAAACTGCCCCATAGTTTATCAAAACCCATTGAGAACTTTTTGAGTTGTCCGTCTCACAGACAGACTGACTGGGAGACAAACAAATGACACACAAATCCGACTAAACAATACGTCCTTGGTAGAAGTTAAAATATGCAGAACTTCCATAAGAGTTCATGCAAACTGGTATATATGTCATGTTTTTTTTAATACATTAATTTTCCCCCTCCTCAGCAGCTCCTGTCTTCATACAGCTTGCACACCCCGACCTGCTGCTCCTCCACAGCAGCTGATCTCTCTCCTCCTCCTCCTCCTCCTTATTTTCCTCCTCTGAGGAGTCACCGGGCAAGGCTTTTGAACTCTGAGCCGAGCCCATCCTCCCACCCTCGCTGCAGGTTGTGTCTCCAAACAGAGGAAATGTGTGTTCAGATATCTGCTGCTCTCTGTTACACTCCTTTTTTTTCCATGAATGTTTCTTAGCTTCCATGCTCGTGACAATGAGACCCGAAAGGCCAGAACCCCGCCCTCCAACACAAAGGCTGGAGGACAGAAAGGTGGAACAGCTGACTTGGGCTTAATATGACCTTTCTCCTGGGTAACAGTAGATCTAACCTCTGTATTAATTTTAACCAGTTCCTGAGTAAAGTTGGAAGTAGACATGGATCTTGTTATCATAGAACTTTGACCTTGGAGCCTATCTTTAATACTGCAGGTTGCACGGGAAATAAGGTTTCCTTGTTCCTTTTAAAAAAAAAATTAGGATGCAATTTAAGAGTGAGACAAGGAACTGTGAGTTAGACCTTGGAAAGTAAAATGTTGTTTTGGGAAGTAGCATGGGACGGGCCAGATGGGTCGCCTGGAATGGCACAGATTTCCTCTAAAATGTGATTGGCCACTCCTGGTGCCACCCCAGTGAGGATCAACACATGAATGGTTATTCAGCCACTTTTCAGTGATGTGCTCTAATGTCCTGTGGTGATTTTTGAGGGTTGTTTTAATGTATTCGTTATACAATATTTCAATTAAATGATTTCTGTAGATACTTTGATATTAGTGCACCTCATGTAACACAGCACTCCTCCAAGTAGGAGCACTCTAGTAGCTGTGCTGTGTTTTATCAGACTAAAACAAGATGTTATTCAAAGCTTGACCCACTGGATGGTGGTGAAAACATCTTCCATTCTTTTAGCTATGCCTGTAATAGGAAGAGTTACATGATTATGGTGTAAATTTGTCAAAAATGGCAATCTGTTGTACATGTACTGAATAATAGCAAAGTTGGTGTTTTACCCTTAAAACATTATCTCTTCTGTTTATGCTCACCAGTCAACTGTTTGCACAGGAGCTGTACTGCTGTGGAAGTTGCAAACCTTTTGCAGACTTCATTGCTGCTGACTGGATTATTTACCTGGTTACACGTACATTCAGTTAACCCTCAAACAACAACATAATGATACAGTAGCTGCAGACATTATGGACGAGATCTGGTGTTACCGCATCCCGAGTGCCAGCGCAAATTGGTGACCAATGGCCCCCTGTGTTTGTGGTTGTTAAAACTCACAACCCATGAGTGCTTTTGATAACATGATCTAATCAAGCTCATCAGATAAATGTGGAGTGAAATCAGAACAAAGAAATATTTGTTTAAAGTACCTCCCAGCATCAGTCAACATGGTCACACGTTTAACTGTAACACTGCACAGATGTTGCAAATTATTTGAAATTTGGTCAAATTATCAGCAGATCCTCTCCACAAATTGTACAAAACTGCTCTGGTCTGATCCTCATCTTGTCTCTGTCGATGGGGAGGTAAACACAAACTTCTTCATTCGGTCTGGGGGCTGAACCGTGCATGCCAAATGAGGCTGTAAAATGAGTGAGTGAATTGAGCTTTCCTCTGAGAAGTGGAGTGGAGTGGAGTGTGTGTTTGCGGAACAAGGTGGAAAGAAACAGGAGGGGGGGCAACTCCCTAAAAATATCATCCAGGAGGTGTTTTGTCAGGAGGTTGTGTGAGAGGAGGGGAAATGTAGAGAGAAGGTAACAGAGAGGGCAGTGTCTGGGCCTGAGGAGAGGGAGAGTGGAAGAGGGGAACTGAGAGTGAGTGAGTGAGAAATCAGGCATAATTACAGACCAACAGCGAGTCGGGACGCTTTTAGAGAGGGAACTCCACGGACTGAGGGAGAGAGGGGAGGGAGGGGGAGGCGGCCGTGACTCAGAGAAGGGGTGTTTGTTTGACTAGCCCTGCGGTTGCTTCCCAACATGGCAACCGCCTGTTCGCAGCGTAGCAACCACTCCTTCCACTCGGGGAGATTCCTTCACACAACTCATTTTGCAGAACCAGATATGTGTCCTTATCATCACTGTTACCAGGGCAACAGGCATGGCTTATGAGGCCACGCAAATATGCAAAACTTAGAAAAACAATCTGAAAAACGAAAAAGACCAGTGTGTTACCTGCCCAGCCCTGATACAAGTATCAAGTATTGTTTGGTACTGTTTAGCTGCTGCAAGGGTAGAGTATTTTTAAGACCAACCCGAGAGTTGGCACTTCACTGTTTCAGCTTGTCAATGCTTATTCTGTGTTTCATGTTTTTTATGTGACCCATCTCATTCCCAAAAAGATGCAAAGCTGAAACATATGGCCTACGCAAGCAAAAAAACTCAAGTTCAGATTCTCATAAAACTATTTAGAGTCAAAGAGAAAGAAATATGCAAAACAAAATACAACAGACGAAGACAAAAACCAGACTGAAGACGAGTGAACTACCATAGCTTCACAGCATTTCATAAAACAATCAAGTTTCTCTGCTAGCATGCTTTGCCCTTCAGCAAATCAGTAGCCAAGATCCACAGCTAGCTTAACCATTTTCAGGCTTGCTGCACGAGCATGATCAGACCATATGTAGGAAACAACTACTCTTCCATGAATAAACAGCTCATTTATGAATTAATTCTTGGCCTGCTCCCATCCTACCTCCTGACCTACAGCAGTTAGAAGAGCACAGCATCTTATTATCTTCAGTCCCAGGACCTTTTCTTATTGTCTATTCCAAGTGTAAGAACTAGACTGGGAAAAAAGGCCTTCAGATTTGCAGCTCCACCTGCAAGAAATGATCTACAAAAAGACCTGAAACTGAAAGATCTGGTGTTACTTTCAGACAATGTTGTCTTGGAGTCAGACACATCTGTCTGCTTTTTTTTTTTTTGACTGACACACTATCTTTCTCAAGTGGACAACCCAAGCAAAAGTGGCTGTCTGAAATTGTGACGTCTCTGAATTCTTGTTTTATATGCTTGATGACTGCATGTGTTTGTGTAAAATGTTGAATGTGCTGCTGTCTTGGCCAGGACACTCTTTCAAAAGAGATATCTAATCTCAATGAGGTTTCCTGGTTGAATAAAGATTAAATAAATAAATAAAAATACACTCTTTGGACCCATAACCTTCAAAATCAAATCACTTTCCTCATTATGTTGTTAGAAGCGTCTTGACGAGCAGAACAATATGACACCTTTTACTAGGCTAATCCAGCCACTTTAAAAAAAATGTCCCTCTCCCATCCAACTGCACGCCATCTCCCAGTCAGTTACCAACCAGTTTCAAAGATCCTAAATTCCACTGAAACACACCTATTAATGCATTTGCAGGGTGTCTCAGTGAGATGTCACCTCCCTCACAAGGCGGCAAAGCCTCAACCTTTTTCTTGGATGTCACAGTAACTGCCTTTCCTAATCAACACACGGGAAACATGACACCAGATTCACACAACGTGGCCTGAAGTTTAAAATCTAAAACTTTCATGTTGGGCAGGCCTCGTCGAAGACCTGCCAAGGACCAGCCCAGGACCAATCAGGGAAAGAGGGGAAGTGTTAAATGGCTGCATCTGTGTGCGTTGCTGTGTGAATGTAGCTTTTGGGAGTGAGATATGCATTTTTATGAGAAAAAAAGTCACAAATTAGACTCATTAAATAGCTAAATGACTGAAGTCATTTTGTTTTCACCAGGCCTTTTAAGGGCATGTTGCTCTTACAGATGTCTAAGAGATCCTGTTTAAACTGTAACCATACCAGCAGCACACTGAACGCTTTATCAAATGTGTGTTTGGATCGCCGCCACTCTGATAAAAAGCTGCTCTTGAATAGACTGGACTGCTATCAAAGAAATGCCTCAAGATTTATCTCCAGTCAGGAGTACAGATAGTGAGCTTGTGCAGCCTGCTACAGACAATGCAGCGGTTTACCTTCATGAGTAGACTGTACCTCACTCTCTGTCCTGAGGACGAACCCCCACCACAAAGCAGCATCTTTAAAACTGCAGGTTTCTGCCTCGGTGTGGTAAAAGAAAGCTCTGTGCCACTTTGAAATCAGTCCAGCGGTGGCCATTTTGTGTGAAAGCATCATTCACGTCCAGAGCTTAGATTTCTGTGGAAAACTACCGAGGAGGCAATATGTGTTTGTGTGTGTTTGTGTGTATATCTGTGTCAGCGCTCCAGAGTGTCTGTTGGTTTGCAGCTCCTCGGCTCACCACACCCTCCATGTGTGCATCAGGTGTGGAAGTACCTCAGGAATGAGAATACCTCAGCACATGGGAGCATGAATCCTGACACAGTCAATGAGGAATGTGTTTGTTAAGGTTTATCTGCAGAGTTATTGACACACTGATCAGTTTCTGGTCTGTATCTGGGATATTTCTGAACAAAGGCTTCATAGAGGACAGCACAGTCAGCTCTATGAGTTTATCTGTTTGTATTGACTCACTGAGGCACCCTGAGCCCTCTGTTATCACCATAGCAGGGGGCACTGTCACAATATCAACACAGTATCTTTGTATTCCATGCATTTCTTACATTTGGATTGGTAGGAAGGAGGCAGAGGTCATTTCTGGTTGCTTCAAATGTGATTTAAAATGCAGCTTTTTAACCATGGTCTAAAGCAGTAATTCCCAACCAGGGGTACGCTGCAGAGGGTGCATGGAAACATTCAATAATATTTTTCCAACTTGGAAGTACGGTGATAAGCTTGTCAATAAATTCATTTCTGGGGATGGGGGAGACAATAACCTGTGGCACATAAACACTCCCCATGCTCACCACAAAAGAAGCACTGAGGCTGCAGTAGGTCTGCAGTCGTAGACGTGGATCCATATCAACCAGGATGATTACGTTCTACTTTTAAAGAATCATCAACAAGTATCAGTGAGGGGGTACTCATGGTATTACAGACTCAGGAGGTACACAAGACAAAAAGGGTTGATCTAAACTATTGGCTGCTCTAGCTCACAAGACAACAGTAGGTAACCTTGCAGAGCTGTTGTTGTTGAAGCATTGCCTGATTCAATGTGAATGCACAGTTAGTCAAATTCCACTGTCAGGAGGCTCTGAGCTTAACAAAATTAAAAAGTAAAACAACACGATCCACTTTCAGAAACATTTGGAGAAATTATTTTTAGTGTAAGATATTACTGTTTTTCTAATACTGGAGTGAAAGGTCGATCAGTTGACACTATGATCAGATCATCTTCAAACAATCATGTCACTAACAGCTCATGATCAGGTCAGTAAACCAGTGATTCCCCTTTATTTCTCCTTGGAGTCCCGAAATGATACATTACTGTTCAGAATTAAGCTGTATTTGTTTTTAATGGTAAAATCCAAATGGTTGTGGGACTTCGCATACCTAAAGACTTATGTGCCCACTTCAAGAGTTTAAAAAAAATAAGAAAAAAACTTACTACATGTTTAAGGATTAAGGAGGGAATTATGATCTGTTCAGGGGTACTTGCAACCCTGAGCTATCACTGGATTCACACCTAGAGACACTAACGGCTTATCTTTGCTGTCGGACACAAAACAAGAATAAACTGCAAGATTGTTGCCGCTTGAAGATGAATATTGCAATATACTTTGTAATGAGACTTTGTTACAAAGTAAATATGGTAGAAAAAATGATTGAGTTTAAAATAGTTGATGGTATTTGCTGCTGGAATCTAAATGCCTTTGTCCATTCAACTGTTTCAGGAGCCATTTCAAAATGGGCAGCGAGCCATATTTGGCCCCCAGGCCATAGTTTGGACACCACTGCCTTAGAGGTTGCTGCATCGTTTCATTTTAAAAAGGTGCCTCTGATTAAACAACATTCCCGTTTCCAGAGTTGGAACCAAATGCCAAGCACAATGTGTAAACTCCTGACTCATTTTATAAACACCTTAGATCATGGCTGATATGGCACCATCATAATAACCAACCATAATCATTCACTGCTGCATACATAAATGCATCTTTGTATGCCATTTTTGTGAGGTGCAACCTGGTACTAGGAGCATTGTGCAATATCATATTTAATCTAGCACTTTTAGTGTATAGAGTAGAGTAAGGTGCAATTCAGAATAAACTTTATATTTCTGTGCTAAATAATTAGTACCTGAGCTCCCAGGCAGCTAGCTGTAGCTTATATAGCGCTTTTCTAGTCTTTGACTACTCGAAGCTTCTTTACACCGCAGGTCACACCTACCCATTCACACCCATTCCCTCTCACATTTACTCACTGATGGTTCGGTGTTTCTATGTTAGTTTTTCCATCAATATCTTTAACACATTTGCGCCCTTTCCTGCCCATTTACACGCCACTGATGCAGCAGTGGGAGAAACTTGGGGTTAAGTGTCTTGCCCAAGGACACATTGCCATGTGTCGCCCGGAGCTAGGTTTGAACCTGCAACCTCCCGATCACTGACCAAGTGCACTATCCAACTGCGCCACCGCTATACGCTGCACTTTAGCACGGTGCCATCATAGCACTATGACACTTTAATCAGCGCTCCAGCACTTTATAATTCACTGTGTAATTCTCATGGTCCCAACTCCAGGCCAGTTGCATTCTGGACTGTATGGCATTTACATTGTCTTTGGTTTGTGTATGTTTCTTGCCTTTTAATATGCTCTATGGGTTGTATTCCTATTTTTGATGGGGTTTTTTGTTTCATGACACTAACTTACACAGTTATTGTATCATCATCTAATTATTTCTACATGTCAACCTAATTCTGACAACTCAGACAGGACAGTACTGCCCCATCTCCCCTAGAGGGGCCTGGACTCAAAGTTGGAAGCCAGGGAAGTAACCAGAGAGACATGTTCGTGGGTTTGTGTGGCCCATCTATCACAAAATAGAAGGTGGGAGTAGTGTTGGATGGGTGGATACATTACAGGATGCTTCTAGCTTTTTAATTGAGGATATTGTGCGAAAAATGGTGAAACAGCCCTTTAAATTTCATAGAGTTTAAGTACCAATACACTTACATGTTGTGAGATTCTACTAGTGTTTCTTTTTCTTCTCTCTATGAAAAACACATAAAATAGAAGTGATGTGGAAACTCCAAAACACCCATGGCTGTGGGTGTCTTTGTCTTTGAATATTTACGGCAAGCCTGTCCAGGAGGCATGCTCCATCAAGCTCCAACCCACAACAACCTTGAGCTGTTTGTCCATAGAGAGGCAGTTGGTTCAGTTGCTCCTAAAGCTTTATTCTTACAGATTTTCAATCCTGTGGCTTTATTAATGTCCGTTATTGCTTCTACATCTGACACAAACAACGACACAGCACTTAAATATGGGCTGAATGACTGCACATTCTACTATGTTGGCTATTTTCCTTCGATGCAGTTTTTCAATCTTGTTTTTGCCAAGTTTGAGCCAAGCCCTTGCATTCCTCTGCCTGATGGAGGGTGATGGAGCATACGGGGTAACACTGAAAAAAAGAGAAGAAGAAGACATCTTTAAACAGTTATTCAGAGCTTCCAGTTAGAGCTGCTGTGGTTTGGGATGTGTGGGCCGGGGCAGATGTGTGTGTGCTGGTTCTCATGGAGGAGCTGGGTGTGTCAGACCTGGCCCATAACTGTGTCAGGATGAGTGAGGCCTAATGGTGAGAAGAAGTAGATTATCTCTGAGCAATATGCTCATGTTGTGCATGTACAGTAACACAGCTCTGTTCCATGTTGTATTGTTGTTAAACAAATTTATTGATATGTCTTGTCAGTAGACAAGAGAACTCAAAAAAGGTCTTAAAAGATTTTGATTAAATTTTGAAGGACTATTACTCACAGTACAGAGAACGTGGTGATCTGAATCCAGATGTGGATTCAAGAATTTTGTTAAGATTGTAAAGTTAACTTCGTGAGAAGGGGCAGTTTTCACATTTTTATGAATAACTCAAAAAGTTCTCGACAGATTTTGATTACATTTTTAGGGAGTATCAGTCATGGCAAAAGCAAAAAATGATTACTTTTTGCATCATTTGTCTGTTTCTTTGTCTGTCTTTTGCTGAGCATGTCAACTGTAAAGATTCTCAATAGATTTCGTACAAATATTCAGGCAGTACTCATCATGGCACATGGGAGAGATGATTAGATTTTGTTGGTGATCCCAATACAGATGTGGACCCAGGACATTTTTATCAAACCTGCTAATGTTATGTTCTAGTCTCACATAAAATGTGTACATTATCAGCTGATTTATCTTTGGCGTACCACCTTAAGTATCTTCTCTGTCACCTTTAATGATTCAAACTCAAACTCACACGTATTTCTCTTGCATTGCCCCTAAAGGGTCTCTCTTTGCACCTCTCTTTTATCACACAAGTGTTTTTATTTGAGAAAAGTGTTTCATTTAAACACACCTGGCTGTAGCTTTACAAAAAGACCAGTTAAAATGCTCAGTTTTGAAAGAGTACTGGAACTAAGCAGGCCGCATCTGTGCACTTACCATGCTTCCCTCCTGGTGTGGTCCGCCTAAGTTTGATTCCTGTGCCTCAATGACAATCTTGCCTCCTTTCCAACTTCTGCTTTGTCTCTCCACTCTAAATTAAGCCAAAAATACAACTGGTCCTTCAGTAAACTTTGCAAATTAAAAGGGGGTGGCTTTTTCACTCTTTTTGAACCTGTAATACAGAAAAGACCAAAAAGGTATACATGAGCAATCAATCCTGTGGACATACACGAATGAAGAGATGATATTTAGTCAGTAGTATTTGGTTATTAGTCTGTTTGCCTGTGCCGTAGATTTGTCGTCTATCTGTCTGTGAATGACTGTGTGCCAATATATGTCATGGAGCGAAAACGAGAGAAAGAGTTTCCGGAAGTGCACAAGCAGAGAGTCGAGAGTTGCTGAATAAAGAGGGGATACCTGGCATAAGCAAACGGGATTTAATGCCTTTCATAAAGCCCCCTTAGCAGTACTTAAGGAAGGAATGAACTTTGGCAACTGAGCGACGCGACCTGGTCGCACGCCCATACTGACTTGGTAATGTGAACAAGCATACCGACTTCGTAATGTGAACAAGTCGCCCAGATTGCATCTGTCATGCCACAGGAGGGTTAGTCCCACCCCATCGCAGCTGTGCACTGACTTTGCATGGAGAGTGGTCGCCCAGGTCACCAAGTCGCGTTCAGAGTGTCGCGGCCTAAGGGAGCCCCGGACATCCTGGACTGTTTGCCAACTGGTCAGAGTGTAGACAACCTTGACACATATTTATGACTAAAGGCAAATAAGAGGAACTAGTTAATCCAATGAGCATGCTTTTAGTTGGAAGGAGGAGACAGGAACTCTATTCATGCACAAGGACAACATTAAAATTTGAGGGAGGCCCCAACCAGCCAAGCAAGCTACCTTCTTGCTTGCTTACAATTCTGCTGCATCAAGAATCATCACATCTGCTAAATTGTCTTGTTGTACTATGATGTTACCTCAACAAGAAAACCTTTTCATTAATAAGACAGAACTGAGGCATTAGACTTGAACGGTGTAGCTTTTGGCGAGAGTGCAGTGAAGAAACTTGGCACCATTAAAGTCTGTAGTATCGTTAAGATCTGCAGCTGCTCCTCTTGGGGATTTGATGAACTGTCTCACCTCTGAGATTCAAAAGAAGTCAACTGTGCTTTTTGTGTCTGGAGATAAGGTCTGACACCCAGAAGAGTCGGCACTTTTATTGGATTTCAAGTTAGGGCATAGTTAGTGGAATGATTGAGTTATATCAGAAATCCACAACCAATTTGTTTCATAATTTCAAAAGCATTCCCAAGTCATGAACGTATCAGGTTCAATTAAACATATATGGGGACATCCTTATTACTTGGTTTTTAATATGCTTGACTATTTCTCTCGAACAGCCACTGTAAACTTTTCCATTTCTGACTGACTCAACAGTAGAAACATGCTGCTGTGCCGCTGTGCATGACCTGACAGCTGCTCTGCATACCTTCCTGTGCTGTCATCCTTCACATGATAAGTAAGCAGCATAAAATCACCTCATTGGAGGAGGAAAAACATCAGCGTCTCACCTGGATGGATCCAAACACTTAAGGGGAGTGATACTTTGTCTGCCATCCATGAGAGGAAATTACATCCCTTTGGCACAGAGCGTGAAAGCTCTATCAGAGCCGGGATGACAGGGTGGGACCAGAAGATTAGAGGGAGTGCAGCTTAAATGATGCGGCAGCTATTTTCTCCCTGCTCAATACAGACTTTGTAGTTTCACTGAATAAAAGTGTCATCGTGCAGCCAAATTCAGGAGTGATTATTTCCCTCAAGGGGTTTCTGAAGGTTTCATTCACTTAAGGAGGAAGAAGGAGGGACACGTGCGAACAATACTCCTGTTGAGCGTGAGCTCATATTTTCCACGTTAAAAAGCCCTTCACAGTGATGACAGAAGAGGCAGTTTTGTGGGTTATGCCTCCACTGTAAAAGCTTGAATGTGCAAAGAGCTATTCAGATGTTATCCTGCTGAGGACTTTGTGATCAAAGCTACAACACTGATTTTCTGTTATTCAGGTTTTGAAAGATGAGTTTATTCACTGCTGCACACAATACTCGAACGTGCATCAGCGATGTCAGGGTGGATTTCTTTGGTGAGAAGCTGGTTTGTGCTGATTGTTTGTATCCTTTTTTTGCAGCGTTGGCATACTGCCTCTGTTGTGAGTATTTATATTTTTGAGCAAGTAGAGAAGTATTGTGGCATCTCTTTATACCTCTATATCAAGTTTACACATGATACTTTCAGTGCTTTAAGCATAAGTCCATCATGTTGGAACCATCACAAGCTATAACGATTGTTTCCTTTGCTTGTTAACATCAGGGAAAACAAATCTATGCATACTGTACACATGCCAATTAAGAGTGGCAGAAATCCTTTACTGGAGCTTCTACTTGACTGAAACTCTGAATTCTTTCATCACTTTCAGGGTATGAGCATAGACAGAACTCTGCTGAGTTTATTTTTTTTTATTTTTAATGTATTTTACATGTCTCTTCCACACAATAGATAACTTCAATGCATCTGGACTTCTCTCCCCCTGATTACCTGCCAGAAGAATCCCGAAACAGCTTGTTCCCCAAGCCCCCCAAATAGACCTACCAGTGTGATGGCCTACCACGTTTATATCAGTGGTTTAAACCCAACTCAGATTGGAAATTACTGTCTGTAGATTTAAAATAGGTTATAGACTTGTATTTATGAATTCTTTTAGCAGACCATCTTCTTCTCCTTTATGATCTCATTAGCATAATCAACCACAGCAACTCCCCTTCATGGTCTCAATGCTGATAATAAGTCATTTTACTCGCAAATTTCAGGTAAACCATGATGTAATCATGCCCTTTATTTGAATACCCTGCTGCTTAAAGAGAAAAGGGAGCTGACAACTTGCATCGGCCTGTGCAATGAGTATAACTGAGCCTCCAGACAGAGTTAGAATACAGGTGGACCAGGGACACAAAAGGATGGGTATGTACAATTTGTCATATCTTGTTAATTATATGAATATTTATTGGATATTGGATTTTTATTGTTATATCTGCTTATTATATTGGCTGGTGAAGCAGTGTATGTGTGTGTTTACTGGCTATGATGTGGTTTTTTAAAACATATTTTTTGGTCATTTTCTACGTGCCTTTATTGATAGCAGAGAGACAGTGGATAGGCTTGTGAAAGGGGGTGAGAGAGTAGGGGAAGACACTCTGCAAACTGGTCACAGGCTGGATTCAAACCTGGACCGGCAGAAGTATGTATAAGGGACGTGCGTGGTTACTGACCACTCCGCCAAACCAGCACCCCATTGCTGCAGTGTTTTTGACTGTGTGCATTAGGTATGGGATGAAATATCATTTGGCAATATATCGCAATACAGTACGTGATGAAACGCATTGAGTTTGAAAAAAATGGATTGCGAAATTAAGACGTCACGTCCGGTAACAGCGCAAGTGTGACCAGAAGTGACAACAAAAAAACATTAGCACCAACTACCTTGTCTCCAAAAAGCCGAATGATGGAGTAGAATGAGGTTGTAACTGAGGACACTCCGCCTTGATACAAGTCATCTCTCTGGCAGTATTTTGGCTTTCGCATTAAAAAAGACGAAGACGGTGAAAACGAGCCTACCGCTCGTTAGCATACACTCTCTCTAATCTCTCTAGGGTTAGAGAGAGTGTTATTGTTTGTGTTTGGCCTGTTAGGCCTTGTGTTTTCTTGTGTGCAACTCAAACAAAAACAAATAAGTTGTAATTACACAGTAATATTTTTTCTTTTTTACTTTTTTGATATTGTATCGTAACATATCGTATCGTGACCTGGGCATATCGAGGTGCAGCATATCGTGAGTTTAAGTGTATCATCCCATCTGTAGTGTGCATGTGTTTGGAGTATTTCACAAGAGACTGCTGATGAAACTTTATTTACAACAACAATCTGCGGCGAAAGATTATTTTAAAAAGGTTCATTCACAAGTTACTTCCTCAGACTCCTCCAGCACCTCACACAAAGGCCAGATAAATGAAGATTTCCAGTTCCTGGCTCACATCCTGTGTGACAGAGACTCACCTGCAGGTTTATCAGAGCCTGATGCGACAGTAGAAGGCTCCCATCAGCTTTTATGATGTTTGTTCTGCACCGTCATGGCAGCAGATGGTGCCTGACAAAACAACAGGAGAGTGTCTCTGAGGACGCCTGTGCGGAAACATCCGACACAGTAACTGTCTCACTCTTAAAAAACTAACCGCTGAAAATAAGTTTGATTTGTGCAGAAGCAGCAGGCCTCGACGGTGACTGTATAAGTCTTCACAGGATATCTAAAGCTGTTGAGAGACGGACAGGTGACACTGAGGTGTTCAGACTGCGTCTACCTTTTTGCCAGACAGATCGAGGCTATTTTGGAAAATGGTTTGAGGGGCTCTTGAGCTTGTTGTGAAATTTTTCCACTGCCTTGAACAAATGTGACAGTCAGAACCTCAGTATGCCGGGGCCTGTCAGGACATTCCTCCTCTCAAATCCACATCGCTCTTTTCCAACACTCATCCCTCCATCCATCTGACAAACTGAAGGCTGAGTGAGAGCAGAGGTGCAGAGACAGCTGTGTTAAAAAAGGGCTTTTCAACGCTGATGCTGAGGAGCTCGGTGGTGACTTTCAACGTCAAAGCAAATACTTAAAGGGACACACCAACATTTTTTTTGGTTTTCCCTTCCTGCCTCACTTCTGATGCTATTCTATCAACTGTGCATGCATAACAAGAAAGACATCGACAGAGCTTGCCCACTGCTAATTACCTTAGTGCAACACTGGGAGTTAATGGGTAATGTTAGCCTGCCTTTGCCTACAGTCATCAGATAAACTCCTCAGCAGCTGTAAACAGTCCTGTGTGTTTTTTGTGACTCAATTTTTTATGTTATGTTATCTATTTTTATACTAAGATATGCAATTTATGAGATTTTGGACAGAAATACAAAACTAAACCACAGGGCACATGCACAAACCACCACTGGCATGCTTTGTTTTGTTGAAATATTTACAAGCACATTCGGGGTGGCAGGCTCATGCTACCCATTGACTTGCAGTGTTTGAGCTATCCTAATAAGCATTGGGTTAGCTCTGCCCATCTCTTCCTTGTTAATGCACGGAGGAATGTTAAAGAGTTGCTGTAGAGTTCATCTGATGACTGTAGGCAGAGGCAGGCTAACAATCCCAATGTTTGAGCTAAGCTAATAAGCAGAAGGCAAGCTTTGCTTAACATGTTACTGTATGTACAGTGAAGAATGGTGTCTATCTGCTTGTCATGGGTTCAGGAGTGAGGCACGACATGAAAACAAAAAAAAAGTTGCCATATCCCTTTAAACTTCCCTTTTAAGATGTTAAGGATGTTTTATATTTGTGGACCAGCACATTCAATACTGATAGTTTACAAGATGTATTTGCACAGAAATATATTCATTATTTTATATGAAGCAATAGTTGAAATCACCCTTTGTAAAAAAAAAATATATATATATATATATAGATATATATATATATATATATATATATATATATATATATATATATATATATATATATATATATATATATATATATATATATATATATATATATATATATATATATATATATATATATATATATATATATATATATATATATATATATATATATATATATATATATATATATATATATATATATATATATATATATATATATATATATATATATATATATATATATATATATAGATATATATAAAGACTTGGATGTAGAATATTAAAAATTCAGTTTTTCAAGGACCCACAAAAGGCTGGCACCAGTAGCCTGTAAGTCCCATATACCTCCATTACCCAATGCCAATTATGATTTGCAGGATAAAGGGAAAAAAATGCTCAAGCTTTACATATTTTCTTTGGATTATTTCATGTTCACAAGGCAAAATTTTGAAGAGGACCCGAGTCAGCAGAAGCATATACAGGTCGTAACCGATTGCCCACTCCACCAAACCAGTTGTACTTTGCATTTTGGGATAGAAACTAGCAGGCTACGCTTGACTTGGATAATTGAGAAAGGAGGTCAAATGGCTTTTGAACGATTACACAGACGAACAATATTCCTCAATGTTTAACAAACCATGGGATTTCAAAATAAAAACAATCTAAGAGCTCAAAGAGAAGGGACTTTTTGTTCGGCCTAGTCCACAGTGGACCATAGGACACCAAATAGCATGGTAGCTTATTACACTGGAACACCCGTAGAAGTGTCCTTGCAAGGAAATCAGCATTAAACTGGTTTATTCCAAATATAAAGGTAAGCTATACTCACACTGCTGGAGTAAGCTTGAAGTTAATTTTGATTTAGAAATGTAGAAATCAGTCAGTAATTCAAACAGGATCATGTCTGCTCTGCATGCACACTAAGCATCGCAAAACCAGCTTCATGTCGAGCATGACCATTTTTCTCTCACCAGTTGTCCTCTCTGGGTGACTCATTCTGAATTCTTTCCAGTTATGAGTAACATGGCTCTCTGGCATGGAACTGCTGGTCTATTAAATAACACAAATGACTCAAAGACTGGCCTTGTGTGCTCTGGTTTCCCAGTCCAAAATAATATTACCACTGAGGAAACAAACAAGAAACAAAGCAGCAGCAATGCTGAAAAATCAAGTACATTTGCAGATTTAAAAGAATGAAAACATGCACAAAGACAAGAGTTCAACATGCACAGGCCTGTAATAAATTCAAGCATTTGCATAGAATGAGGTTAGTTTACAACTTTTTTAGAATGGTTCTTTTGTCCCCTGTTTCTCCGGAATGATCCACCGGTAATAACTTTGATCATAAATCTGTCTGGTTGAGTCTCTCCATTACGGCAGATGGTATTGTCCTCATGCACTCCTCACAGTCAGAAATGCCACAGAGACACGCCCCCCTCATCACCTCCAGGGAAGGTAACTTGAGGAAAGACAGCATCCTGCATTGTTGGGACAGAGAACAAATGAATGAGCCGGAATCTGGAAAGTGAAATAAAAACTTTGCAGATATTTTGTGCAGTAATGTGAGGGTCTCTACTCCTGTGTTTAGCTTTGGATTATGGGAATGTTTAGAGGCTGATAATTGTAACCAGGGTGCTCTTTTTTTAACTTGGCAAACCCTCATACTGAACATGAGTTAAACTAAATCAAAAATGCGTGATGAGCTGTTTCATAAGATATAATGAGGCCCTGCTGGTGCATATGATGAAATGAGTTCTTTAATAAAATCCAGATACCAGTCATCACCATACTTTGAAGCAAGAACAAAAATACTGAAACCTAACCTAACATACAAAATTGAATATAAAAAGGTTTTCGCAATACAAAGCACGTCGACTTCTTTGAAACTGTCAGGCACTGAATCAATAAATCTTATGAATTCTTATTTTCAGTCTTTATCCTTCCCTTATGTAAATATTAGATTCATTATCCTTTTCATGATTATTATTGATTCTACTACTAGGAAAACTCTCACTACAATCATACAGACATGAGGACCCTCCTGAAAACAAGATGTTGCATCTCAAGGGCCTAACCTCTAATAAGTTTATATTTAGCATAGATAAATATGACAAAGCCAGGTCTATGATTGGCCCATGGATCTGTTAATAGCTTTAGTTCTTACTTTAGTCCACTTGTCTCCTCTTACCTCTCTTCCTTTGTCCACACACCCAACACAGCATCGTGTGGATTTGCTGTTCATCATAAGACTGGATTTACATTCAAGATTTCCTGCTGTTAAACAGAAGGTTTTTTCTTGCCACCATGGTGGAGCGATTCATGAGCAACGATATGGATTATATATGGATTGTCTTCAGCCTGCTCTACTGTGAAGTGTCTTGAGATAGCACTTGCTATGAATTGGCACTATACAAACAAAGATTAGTTGATTGAAGATTGAATAAATCTGCACAGTACATTGCAACTGCAGAACAGGGATAGGAATACAAGGGGACTCATAACTTTCTAGTTCTGTTAATTTTGGGCTTTGAGCAAACACATTAATAACCAAAGATATTCAGTGCCAGCGGACAAATAACACTGGATAATTTAATATTGACTTCTTCCATGGTCACATCAGTGGGTTGCATGTCCTTGCAAATGAAGCTTGCAGCCAGAATCCACGCCTCTAGCAAGAGGTCAACCAAGGATGACTCCGAAGCACTGAGCTGAGCCCTTAACAAGGCACTGCTAGACTGCGCTGGATGAAAGGCCAACAAATGGGCCCACAAATTGTGTCATGGTCAGCAAGCTGCTTTGCACATAATCAACACACAGTGGAGCCCTATGTGCTTCCACACGATGCATTTCAGGTGTCTCAGTGTTAGTACGTTCCACTCAGAGTGGCTTTGCCAGACCTCCATTTCCTCAAGATGTCCTCTTCTTCTGTTGGTTTCTGGCAGCTGTTGTTGAGGTCAGGAATGCATTGGTTGAATAGGTTGCACTGGGAGTGCCCTCCGCTGGATCACTGTATCAGGCACCCCAACGTGCTGTTGAGCTGTTTATTTTACATTGCTAATGTTTATTGACAGTGCAAGTACAGATTTTTACCCCATGCCTGAACAGATATGTAAATAATTAAAAGTATAAGGTGACAGCCCTATAACTTACCCAAGTTATTTGTTAAAAAAATGCCTTTGTTTTAAAATGACATTAAAAAATGACAGGTTCTTTATGAAGCACTTTTACATGATTTTAAATCGTTTTAAGGGCCTTTTCTGAGACTAAAAAACAACATAAATGAAGCGAAGCCTGCGAGCTAGTTCAGGCAGACAACTCGAGCAGCGCTGCTATTCACATGTCACATTCACATATCATACGTCACACTCCTTACATCAATCCTCCAATCACACTCTCCACCTCTCAATTTGGCGGTGTATTTAAACTGGGAGTTTACCCATCTCTCCCTCTGCTCGGCAAACGTCTATGCTGCCAGACACTGATTTGCTGCTTGTTCTTTCACCCCCCACCTCCACCCCAGCATCCACCTGCAGGCTCCAGGGGTGTTCTCATATGTTTTGCTCATCACTCCTCCATGCCTTCATGTAAACATTTCTGCAAAGGAGTGATGAAACTGGAGCCTGGACGCCAAACCTGTAACATGTATATGCAGCTACAATAAAACAATTGAACGTGAGTTGACTGACTGAACTGTCTTTGTGCTGGTATCACACCTGCGACCCTCAGGTTGGTCTGAAACCTCTGGGTCTTGAAACCCCAACACTCCTGCACATTTCGTCCTGACAGCAAAAATGCACACAGAACACACGGCTCTGCACACACCAACAAACAAAATCATGCTAGGATTTACGCTGGAGAGACAAGCTCACACAAACACTGAAGAAATATGTACAGCAGAGCACATGCATCACTCGGATGATCCCACACAGACCATCTCACAGACCCTGCAAACACGTCCTAAGCTCCATTTGTAACCTCTGCAACTCAGTCAGACTTCCAGCTCCATCATACTAAAGCTCTCCAGACTAATTGTCAACGACACAGTGTGTTCATTTTTCACAGTGTGGGAATTTTAGACTCAAACTGCACAATCTGGAGCTCATTTATCACAATTGTTTACACACGGTCTTTGTCAAAGTCAAATCTGATTTATTACTGACAAATTAGAGTATAATGGCATAATATTTCAGTGATTCAGGAGGGGTTTCCAAAACAAATAAGATACAAGGGGGATTTCCTCCATTATTTGGGAAATGGATGCTTTAGATAAATGATTGCCGCCATTTACAAACACAAACTAGCCAGTTGTGTTGATATGAATCATATCCTGTGATCTAATTGCCTCAGTTTGTCCCATTTATGTCATTTTTACATTTTATTGAAACTATTTAAAGCAGATTAATTGAATATTTTAAATATTTTACGGAGGTAGGATCCAAAAGCAAATCATTCAAGGAACACACCACATTTTTTTCCATTCATGTCTTACCTCACTCCTGAGTCAATGACAAGCAAATAGATAACATTCTTTCGACTGTGCGTCCAGTAACAATGAAGAGAGGGACAAAGCAGTGAGCTTAGCTCAAACACTGGGAGTCAGTGGGTAGTGTTAGCCTGCCTCTGCCTACAATCATCAGATTAACTTTTCAGCAGTGCTCCTGTGTGCTTGTTGAGACTTGTTTTTTACCCCTTTATGCTACGTTATCTATAACCATCTTTGTATTATCGTCATTTTATCTTTTCTACTCCTAATGCTCCTTTGTTGACTTACTTTCACAGTGGTTTTCACAGGAGATTTGATGCTAGTGAACGAGTCTAATCTTTTGAACAACTTTTTACGTGAACTATGAGGACTGATTCACAGCTGTGAGTAAGCGGTTTGTTAATTGAATTTGCAAGCAATTTGCATTGAATAATGCCTTGCACACGAACAGCTCACTCACAACTGCTAATCAGTTCTCATAGTTCACTTAAAAGAGCTTTTCAAAAAACTTGACTCATTTGTGAATGTCACATCTCTTGTGAGAACTGCGTGGCAGTAAGTCAACACAACAAAACCTTTGTTTAGAAGAAGAAGAAAGTAATATGAAGATAATTAAAGGTGAGGTAACATAAAGGGGTAAGAAAGAGTCACAACAAGTGCATAGGACCTTTTAGAGTTGCTGGAGAGTTCATCTGATGACTGTAGGCAGAGGCGGGCTAACACTTCACACTGACTCCCAGTGTTTGAGCTAAGCTGATTAGCATAAGTAGAGCTTTGCTTTCTTTGTTACTGCATGCACAACTGAAAGAATGGTGTCTAACTGCTTGTCATGGACTTGGGAGTGAGGCAAAACATGAAAAGTAAAAAAGTTTGATAAGAAACAAAAGTTGTTTTGAAAATCTCCCTCTGCTGTCGAACCTCTCACTCCGTCCAACTCTTCCTGGGTAATCATAGTCCCTCCAGATTTTGGAGAATGATGAGAATAGTTTAGATTTGATTAGATAAGATAAAATAAGACAAAACTTTAATAATCCCCTGGGAAGACTCCCTCAGGGGAAATTCCAGCAGCAGCATTGTAAAGCAGTAAAAAGGGTTTAAAGGGAACACAGCAAATCAAAATGTAAAAAAGCAAAAACAATGTACAGATATAGGTAAAAATATAAATAATGTAGATAAAAGTATGGCTACTGACTGACTACTGCTCCTTCCTATCCTCTGTCTTCCTGTTACTCACCCTCCCCCTGATTGAGGAGTTGCACAGTCAGATTGCCTGTGGGACAAAAGAAGTATCAATAAAGGATATCAACAATAGTCCAGCTTTTAATAACACTACAATGTGACTCTTACCTGTGGTTTTTATGATTGAAGCTAACAAACAATTCATTTGGTTTCCAGTAGGGATGGGATGAAATATCATTTGGCAATATATCGCAATACAGTACGTGACGAAACGCATCGACTTTGAAAAAAAAAGGATCGCGAAATTAAGACGCCACGTCCGGTAATAGCGCATGTGACCAGAAGTGACAACAAAAAAACATTAGCACCAACTACCTTGTCTCCAAAAAGCCGAATGATGGAGTAGAATGAGGTCGAAATTGAGGACTCTCCGCCTTGATACAAGTCATCTGTCTGGCAGTATTTTGTCTTTCTCATTAAAAAAGATGAATACAGTAAAAACGAGCCTACCACTCGTTAGCATACACTCTCTCTAACCTCTCTAGGGTTAAAGAGAGTGTTATTGTTTGTGTTTGGCCTGTTAGGCCTTGTGTTTTCCTGTGTGCAACTCAAACAAAAACAAATAAGTTGTAATTGAACAGTAATATTTCTTCTTTTTTTACTTTTCTGATATTGTATCGTGACATATCGTATCGTGACCCGGGCATATCGAGGTGTAGCGTATCGTGAGTTGAAGTGTATCATCCCATCCCTAGTTTCCAGTGACTGTACTGGAGATTTCCCCTCAAGCAGTGGTTCCCAAAGTAGGGGTCTGCACACTGTGGGGTTCACGAGACACCAAAGGCATTGTGAGATGCCTTCTATTAAACAAATTCAACAGATTAACTTTTGAAGTGACATTAGATTATGTATTTTACCTCTGTCTTTGCTGGCGTTTGTTGGCTTGTTTGTCTGAAAGTAACAAGACACAGGAAATTTTTAGGAGACCTTGGTCATTCACATGGAAGAAATGATTAGATTTTGGTGTGATCCAAATTCAGATGTGTACTTAACACTAACATACTACATTTTGTCCCAGTCAGAATGTACTGCTTGTTTAGCAGGCAGTCTTGAATAGAGCTGAGGAGTGATGGAAAGTCTGAGTGTTTCCTTCCCCTGCGCACACACATGCATCTTCATACAAACATGAATGGAAACTTGCATAAGCAGCAGCGTTGTGTTCACACAAGCTTCATAAAAACACTTCCCCTTGTGTTCTTTAAGGTGATGCGTCTCAGAACACAGACCTGAGGGTCCTTAGGGTGCAACAGGAAATCCCAGTGAGTGCTGCGAGTGCGCTGATATGATTGTTCCCCCTGGAAACTCCTTTCATAATGCACATTTGTTCCATGTGACATCAGAGGAAATGTTCAGCACCAGTGTGTATCAGGCCAAACATCTTAAAGGGAATGCAGGCCGGGATGTCCTGGAATGTGGCTGTTTGGAGTTTTAATGAGATTTTCACCTGCAGGATTGAAAGGCCTACAGGCCAGATGTTGATCAGCTGACAGCTGAGAAGATCTGCAGGAGGTTTTAATATGTTTAAATACATGCTGGTACTAATATTACAATGATATGTTAAGCAAAATTTGGAGGAAAATTAAAGTTTTGGACACGTCCATGTCCTAGCTGAGTTGCTTTCCCTGTGAGACTTGTCAGATTTCTTTGACTGGCAATGAAGCATTTTCTTTGACAGCATAAAGCATGTTGTCTTGAAGTGTGTGGTAAACAGTAGTTTGGAGCATGTCAATCTATTTTTTTTTTATTTTGACCCAACAAATTCTTATTGCAAAACCAGATGCAGGGTGCAAATAGGATGGATCATGTGCCATGTTGATAATTGGGTGTGTTTTGGGCCATAACAAAGATTACACCAATCATGTTAGCTCTCATTCCCTTTAAATCAATGCACTGGGTGGCTGGCGTTTTGCTTTTTGCACAGTGGATTTTATTATTTGATCTGAATTTTAGCTAGATTAATTAATTCATTCCTCTCTTTGCATTGTATCCCTTTACTCAATGAACACACAGAGAATGTTGTTTAAGCTGCTGCTAGCTGCTGTCATGGACTGCCTTAAGGACATCAACTGTTGGATGGCAGAGAATTTCCTTCAATTATACAATTCAAAATCAGAAATAATTCTCTGTAACATAGAAAATTCCTCCCTCATACAGTCTTATGGTCCATATTCATTCATGCATTTCAAAAATCAAACACATACTCCAGATCTCGAAAAAGTAATACATTCTTTCATTTTTCCCAGACTGGACTACTGCAACTCACTCCTCCCTGGTTTAAACAAAAAATCTTTTTCTCGCCTCCAACTAGTCCAGGATGCAGCAGCTAGGCTTTTAACTGGTTTTAGTAGACGGCATCACATCACTCCAGTTTTAGCCTCCCTTCACTGGCTTCCTGTCAGTTTTAGAATTGATTTTTAGATTTTATTAATTACTTTTAAATCACTCATGGACCCGGCCCCGAGCTATATTTCAGAGTTTTTAATTCCTTATCAGCCATCCCGCAGCCTCAGATCCTCTGGTGAAGGCCTCCGGGTCGCTCCAAAGTCGAGGCTTAAAACCAAAGTTTACAGAGCTTTCTCCATCAGAGCTCCTCAACTTTGGAATGACCTGCCCGAGGAGATAAGGCGTGCCGAGTTCGTTGCTTCTTTTAAGTTACTTTTAAAAACTCACTTTTACAGACTTGCTTTTATGTGATGCTGTCTTCCTTGTTTTATCTCCATCTTATTTTGCCTTTACTATCTTTTTAGCCTTTTCTGACAGTTTTACTCTTATCTTTTTACCTCTCACTGCTTTTAGGTCCATCCTCTTTTATTTAATTATTCATCTTTTATGCTATGTTAACATTATTGCAGTTACTTACTTTTCATTCAAATTTAATCCAATCTATTATTCACCTTTGTTACACTTCTAATATTTTCCTAGATAACCTTTTAGGCCTTAATTGTTCATGTCTGTTTTTCATTTTTATCATTGTTTTTATTCTTATTCTTACTTTATCATTTTATCCTCATTATAATTTATTCTTTTATATTTTCTGTCCTGTTTCTTGCTTTCAATCACCTTTTATTTTCTTATTAAGTTATGTTTTTAGCTTTTATTTCAGTCCTCATGGTCTCATTATATGTTGCATGGTTCCTGTATTGTCTGTGTTCAAATGACATTTGGAAAGGGTCTTTGAGCCAGAGGCCTGGGGCCCTAATTTCGTGGTGCAGCGCAGGGTGCACAGAGCCGGCGCAGCCCATGCAGTGTTAATTTCGTCGCTGCCAATTTGACAATTTGGTAGACCGTCTGTGCATAGATGGGTGTGACGGCACACCAGGGGGAGTCGACCGTGCTTCAGGGGGGAGAGGCCGACAGATTCATGTTGGTGCAGTGACAATTGTGCAACAAAACTGTGCAGAAGGTGCGCTGAAAGCTCGCCAGCTCCAGCCTGGTCTATTCTCGGTGCAGGCGAAGTGCACCCTCCGCAGCTGTAGTTTGGTGACAGGCGCACATGTGCGAACACATCACCAAACCCTCAGAGGCAGGTTTCCAGAGTGTTCTAGGCACATCTAAATGCAGTAAAAAAATCACAGCAATCGCTGTTCAATGTAACCGTCTGAACCAGCATAAACATTTGTATCTATATTCCATCCTGTCACATCTGATGTCGGATGAAAGCCGTTTGTCATAATGGAAACTTAACCTGACGGCAGCTGGAAGTTTGCCTTATCAGCCTTAACATCCGATACTGAGTATATATCCAGCTTCTCTCATTTCATGAAATTTAAAGAAAAGAGGGAGAAAAAAGATGGAGAAAAAGAGAAAATAAATGTATGTCACTAAGGATTTACCTGTGGTTTCCCATATTTCTCTGTTTTAGTCTTTATTTTTAACTTGATCTAAAAAGATGGAGTGCATTATTGCGATGTCAGTTTTGTGATGACAGACCAGGAGTGCAGGTGGATCACAGGCATGATGATTGGATAAGCCTACTGCTGTGTAACTGTGTCTTAAGATTTTACTCCTATAAATGACAAAGGAACAGATAACATCTGTCCCGGGAGCTGGCCCACACGGTGACACGCTTCGTGGCCTCCGATGTGCGCCTTGATGGCCAGTCCGTTCTCCCAGTTGCTAAAGCAACCTCATCAGTTAATCTGTTGTTAAAACAGTCAGGATTAGACGGGATTATGTTTATGATAGGCCTGTTTGTTGTTATCAAAATCTGTGAACTTTAAGCAGTTTTTTTTCCTCATTTTCTCTGCAGGAAAATTTGGTTCTGTTCCTTATTTGTCTCGGTAAAACACACTGGGCTGCCTGTTCTATTATCTGTATACATACAGTGTAAAAAAAAGGGAGAACATTTTTAGAAAACTCTAAATTACAAGGTAAATATCTGCATTAGACATTTGACTGTTTTGTCAACACTCAAAATGTGGAGCTGACTATTCCAACCCGGGCCAGTGGCAGCATATTTTGGACATGTTGTGTGCTTACCAGTGCATCAGTATTGCACGTCAAAACATTTTGTTTTTATGCAAACCCTGTGTTCAGAACTTTGCCTGAAAGTACCTGACCTTACAGACACTGTATTCAGTTTTGTCAGCATTAGTCCAGAAGTTAGACCAACAATACTTAATAAGGATAGTTAACATAACAC
The DNA here is from genome assembly GCA_036419115.1 of Scarus forsteni. Taxonomy (NCBI): domain Eukaryota; kingdom Metazoa; phylum Chordata; class Actinopteri; order Labriformes; family Labridae; genus Scarus; species Scarus forsteni. Next base: position 6,298,339 of record JAZDUH010000459.1, read on the forward strand.
CTTTGATTAAGTTCATAGCACAAGAAAAACATTTTGTATTGTTTACTGAAATGTGTATTTAATGCCAGTTATTTTAAGTTTTCATTATTACAATGCATATCAAAAATGCAGCTCTGTATTACATGAGTATCTTTAATTCAATAATCAATTGTGTGTGTGTTTTACAAATGCTGGAGCACCTAGTGTAGTGAACTGAGGAGCACTACAAAAAAATGCCAGGCTCTCTCTTAGCTCTGTCCCATTATGAACTTTAAACTTATTTTTTCATTAAATGTTCCTATAGCAGTAAAGTAAGGAGTGTATATAGATCTTGGGAATGTGTGTCTTTTTAGAGCCGAGCATACGCCGTGTGATTAAAAGCCAATGATAATGCATTTGTGGAGAAGCTTTCTTTCACACTTTGCACCTGAATCAGTCATGATAAACAGCCATCATGCACGATTTATGTGCTCATACTCTGCAATCTGACGGCCATAAATGATCTGAGTCATCCTCATCTTGTACAAGTATAAGAAGGAGAAAATATTTATGCTTGTTCATATGCTTGAAAATTAAGTTGAAGGATCGGCACATAGTTACTCCCACCGTGAGAGAGAATGTAATTGTTCAACAAGAATGTCAAACATGTCAGAAATCCATCTGACTGGTCGAAGGTTATTGGTTGGACTCAGATCAGGCTTAAATCTGCCACTTTGTGATTGGTACCCTGCACAATAATTGACACACCATAGGGCTGAAATCCACCCAAACCTCAAAGTCAGTCATGCATCTGGAAGTTCTGGTTAAAATCTTGTTGAAATCACTGTGTTTGCTTTGCTTAATACATCCTCAAAATATCAGAAACAATCTGCATCACAGGCTTGTCTTTCGACCAGGAGGAGGAGGTTTGAAGAGCAGATATTTTCAAGTCCTCTGGTTTGTAACTAATCAGCTTTGCACCTGAACAGTTTTATTTCTTGGACAAAAACCTGTTGGCACAAACAGGAGAGCATGATCATTTGATCTATCAGGCAGATATCAGAGAAGACACTTTCACTTTATGCCACAGCGCTCTGAGCTGGGCAAATGAGTCCCTGAGTGCCTTGCCCATGGGCACATCAACATGTGGCTTCAACAGTTGGTTATTGTGAACACCAGCCATCCTGCAACATGCCAATGACGATGAGGAATTTATTTCAAGGACATAAATACTTTTTCTGAAACATTAATGTCTGTATTTTGCCAAAGGTCCAAAGAAAAGTCAAGATAAACGAGACAGATGGCTGACATTTGACAAAATGTCAGTCTGCTCTAAACACTTCATCCATTAGACCTGTTGACTTTAGATAAATGTGAGTGGGGACCATAATCATCTGTTTTCTTTTGGACAGACTCTCCATGTTTGTCCCAAATGTCCCAATTTTACCACAGATCTTGTCTTGATCCAGACTTTGGAACAGTTGTTGGCCAACACCTGCATCCTTATAAGGCTCCTTAACTGTCAGCAAAGACGTAATCTCCTCACAGCTTTGGCATCCAAACTGTAACACAAACCAAAGGCAATAACTTCCTCTGCTGCTCTAAAGTTCACACACACTCACATTCTCCCATGTCAACACCGTCCCCTGTCCCCGCCTCACCCCTAGGCCAGCCAGGACCCCCCTCCCTGGCTAAATCCTTTCAGTCAGAGCCGTCCTCTGTGCACTAATCCTGGACTATTGTAGCACTGTTTTGTAGCCCCTCTGTTCTCTGTGTGTGTTTCTGCTTTGCTGTTACTCACAGTCCTGACCTACTTTTTTATGTCCCAGCATGTTGTGACCAGGCTTCACTCGGTGTTCAAACAAAAAAGGGTGCTGTTTACATGTTGCCCATCCAAAGGCTGGATGCCACATCAACAAATGAGATGCAAAGCGAAGAGGACTGCAGACAGGTTGGCCCTTCAGAGAAGACAACATTCAGCAAATATAGACTTGATTTTAAGGAGAAAAGAAACTAATGGTTAAGTTCCATCAAACAATCCCATATCTAGACCATTTACCCCATATCATAAGAAGCTGCAGCCAATCCCAGCAGCCACTGGGCAAGAACCAGGGTTACCTGGGAATGATTACCAAGCAGTACCAGGACTTATTGGTTAAGTTTTCTATTTCATCATCATCTTGTAGGATTTGTTTTGGGAGGATCTGCAGTTTTTGTGTTGTCTTCCACGTGGAGAAAACCTGTTCATGTTCAAACCAAGCATCAGAATGGAAAAGAAAGGAAACTGGGTGACTTTGACCATGGCATGGCGGTTTTTGCATATGGCTGGTCTAAGTTTTATAGAAACTGCTGATCTATTGTGACTTTTGCTGCATTCCAGATGTGATTTCCGGGTTCAGAGTGGGAAATTTCAACTGGAATGCCCCCTGAGGTCTGAATTTCCAAATGAGTGGACAATCAAAGATGGCTGCCCTGGGTGTAAACAGTTATTAAGCTCCCGTAATATTCTGTTTAATTGCACTTCTGACTAATATTTGTCACACTTTATCAGTTGTATGCATAGTATTGTTTAATGCATATGCTGTATATGGAAATGCTGCCATAGTGTATTTTACATTCTTCTCGTATTCACATGAAGAATGTAAAAAACTCTATGGCAGCATATGACGTCACTCCCATTCTCCTAATTTTGAGTGGGAGTGGGATGGGGGAGTGAGTCCTTCTACGGGAGTGGGACAGGACAGGATTAATTTTTTTACTCCGGCCCGGGATTGGGACGGGACGGGATTTTTTCTCTAGGAGTGGGACAGGACAGGAGTAAAAATCTGCTCCCGTGTCATGCTCTAATCTGCAGCAACTGTGTGATTCCATCATGTCATGATGGACCAAGGTCTAACCCATGAGAGATTGAGGTAGCTAATAAAGAGGCTGATTTCTTTTTAAGGGTCTGCAGCAGAGACAAGAGGTGAAGTGTAGGCTTGTAATTTGGGTTTGTGATTATTTTGAGCTGACTATGCACATTTAAGCTTGAAACCTATTTTATTTTGCTTTCTGTGTTATTCTAACAGCTCGTTGGTCACTTATCTGACTATGTAACCAAACCCATCAGAGCTACTTATCAAGTTTATTAAAACTTTTCATGCTTCAGTAAAAGTGATTAAATGATATTTACTATTGATTTGGAAAAACATGTTGCATGAGTTCTCTTCATCAGTTATTCAAACACCAGTAGAGTTATTTGGTTAACATGCATAAATCATGTATAATCGCCTTCAGAGAGATAAATATGTGTGTGAATTTCATGCAAACAGTGCTATGGATAATAAATTAGTTTTAGCGTCTGTGAGCTCAGTAATGTTCAGATCTTCCTGGTAAACAGCAGCTGCCTGAGCATAAAGCCTCACTGTGAATGTTCCTGTTGAAACATCTGAAGAGCTGCAGTTTTCTAACTATGTGGGCCGAGATGTGCAGAGCACAACAGCCAGGGAGCGATTAATCCACAAGTTAACACTTTACAGGGAGGTGCAGAAAACTTGACTGGTTAGCAATGAACGAGTAATTGACTACAACCTAATCAACAACTAACTAACTAGAAACTCATCAACATGTTAAAGAAGTGGCAATGCCAGATTGTACTAAATAGTAAACTGCTCCTGAGCCAGGGAGTGAACCAGAGACTGGCTACCTAGTATTAGCTGTTGACCTCCCCATTTAGGGCTTGGTTTTTGGTTATCCAGATCAAGCTGACCCACCACAACAAAGTTTTCTTTATGAAAAGTTTTCCTACTGCCAGCACTTCTTTGATTAGTTACTAAGTCAGTTTAATGCAGTTAATCTGTGTTTACTACCAGTTACTTATGTCAGTTCTGGTATAAATCATCTGGATGTTAGTGAGTCATCCTTAACCTGGTTAACTGTAGTTTATCAATCATTTTCTACCAAGTGTCTTTGTCTGTTTTAGTGTGGATGAACTGGAGTTGATTTACAAATTCTCAACCTGGTTAGCGGTAGTCTATCACACATTTGTTTCTTAGTATGCAGTTAAATTGTAGCTTAACTAGAGGTTAGCTAGTCAGTCCTAACCTGGGCACTTGAAGTTACTCACTTTTTCATACCAAGTACCTATGTCTATTTTTTTGAACACTAAACTAGATGGTCATTTCTACCTTGGTTTTTTGTAGTAAATCAATCACTTGAAGACAAGTACCATTTTCTCTTTTAATGTCATTTAACTATAAGTTAGTTAGTTATTCTTAACCTGGTCACCTGTAGTATATCACTCATTTTCTACCAGGTACCTTTGTCTACTTAAGTGATGGTAAACTAGATATATTTTCCTAAACCTGGTTGTTTTCGCATGTAATGACTCATTTGTCACCTATATACCAGTGACAGTAGTTAACTTAAGGTTAGTTTGTCCTACTTACTCTAGTAAAGTGCAGTTACTCAAGCATTTGATACTAGTTATTTATGCCAGTTTTTGTGTAGATTAATTAGAAGTAGATAGTCATTTGTAGCCTGGTTTCAACAGAGTTCATCACTTGTTTTCTACCACTTATCCATACATCTACCACTTATCTCAGTGCAGATTAACAAGACCTTCGTTACTAACCTGACCCTGCTTATTGTATTTTATTACTCGTTTGATTCAAGTTATTAATGTCCATTTTAGTGTGAATTAACTAGATTAATTTGACATCCTTACCCTGGACAATTGCAGTTAGTCACACATTGGATTTCAGTTATCTATGTCAATTTAATGTGGGTTAACCAGTGATTAGTCACTTTTTCATACCTTGGTTAATTATAGTAAATCACTCCTTTGACACCAATTATTTTATGTCAGTAGTGTAGATTAATGAGAGGTTACTACAGGTTGCTAACTTTTTCTTATCATGGTAAATATAGGCATTTAATCAATGTATACCAGTAATTTTGTTGATTTTAGTGTAGATTAACTAGAGGTAAGTCACTCGTTTTCTACCCAGTACTTAACCCTTTTCTAGATCAACTTGAGATAGGTAACTTATTCTTTCCCAGCTTAACTATATTTGATCATCTATTTTATACCACATTTAAGTCAGTTTAGTGTAGATTAATTATAGGTCAATAGGTAATAGTCATTCTTTTCCTTTTTAATTGTATTTGATCACCAATTTCTATTCCAGTTATATATGTTTCAGTTTTAGTGTAGATTAACTATAGGTTAGTTGCTCATTTTACCTAGTTGATTATATTATTATACTACATACTCCTATGCTATAATAACCCATAATAACCTTATTTTAATTTTACTGTATATTGACAAGCAGTCAGTCTCTCTGGTTTGTTGGCTGTTGGTTATCTTTTGGTCACCTGGTTAACTTTCAGGACGTTGCATCACCTGATAGTTAGCCTATGATAATGCTTGTGTGTATTATTATGTAATTTTTACCCCACAGGGCACCAATGGAGTATTTGTGGTAAATCAGCTCATCGAGCAGTGAGTGTGTTCATATTCAGAAACAATAATTTGAGTCATTAGAGTGTTCAGAAAATGTAAAAAAAAAAAAAAAAAAAAAAAAAAAAAAAAGTGTTTGATTCTTTTCTAAACTCAAACCCTTGAGGGGATCCATCACTGTCACTACTTCTCCTTTCAAACCACTGAGTCTGAACAAGTCTCCTTTTTTTTTTTATTAAACCTCCGTTCTTCAGAGCGAAAGCAGAGAAAAAAGTGAAGAATCAGGAATGTCCTGAGGCCGATCAGATCATGCTCCATCACATGTCTGTGGAGGGCTGCAGTGTTCAGTCTGTCAGACCCTCAGGACTGTCCATGACTCTTGACTGCAGGCCTGTAAACTCCGCACAGTAGCATCAGTCATCAGAGCTCTCACGCTCTGCCGTGGGGAAGTGACTTTGAGCTTGTTGTGTCTCCTCGGCCCCACGCTGCGCTGCTTTCCATACGGGGCGGGGTGCCGCGCAGTCCGGCGCACAGAGCGGAGCGCACCGTCACCAGCAGCTCTCCTCCCTGCTCCGGGTGACCGATCAACATGGGTCTGGAAAAGGAGAAACTGGACACCAGCATCATTATGGACGAAGATGAGTTCAACAGGTCGATAGAACCGATCCTGTCGAAGAAGGGGAAAGTTTACACCGCGGAGCCGGACCGGGATCCAAACGATATCAACGCGCACTTGAAGGTAAGTCTGAACACTGAGCCGATTCACTCTCAAAAAGTGAAACTGTACCGTGAACAGGCAGCAAGGTGGCGTTTTAACAATTACAGAGCACTGTACTATGACATTGTGTGTGTTTTTTTTATACTGGCAACCAGCAGCGTTGATATACCTGGAAGTCGCTGCCCGCCTGTGCGTCACTCCATCCTTGTTATCATTACAGCTCAGCGTGTGTTGGTACCAGGGGCGGTTGTAGTCATTTTGAGGCCCCAATACAGGGAAGTTTAGAGTGTCAACAAAATATGAAGAGGCTGATTTAAGCTTTTGTGTGCAGAGAGTCAACAATCCTCAGTCATATTGACAGCAAAAGTGAGAGAACTGTCTTATATGTAAAGTTGTAGAGTCAGGCTGTCCAGATGTTGCTAATTTGTTTATGGAGATTTTTGTAGGGATTTGCTCACATATTTAGATATGAGATGGGTTTTTTGTTTGTTTGTTTTATTAGTCATCAATTATGTCAGCAACAATCAGGGAAGTGCTGGTAACAAACACAAAGCATGGGAACCCCCCTGCTCACTTCTCTGCATGTTGTCACTGAATTTGTACAATTTAGTCAGTGTGCAGCCTGCAGAACTTTAAACCACCTAAGAGACAATGCTGTTTTTACTGTACTGTTTGCAGAATTTGGATCATTTATTATAACTATGACTTAGCCTATGCTTAACAAAGCTGCCATGCTGGATGCTTGACAGCTTTGTCAAGCATTTTATCAGATCAGCACGCTCACTAAAGCTCAGTTGGCCCTGTCTGTGGAGAAATTGCTTGTTTCATACAGATTTATTCTGAACTTTTCCTGGGTCAGTTAATCAATAATCACATTGTTGTTACCTCCACCAAGGAGGAGATTTTTGCTTGCTAGTGTCTTAAAAAGATATATCAAAAAGTTATGAACAGAATTTAAAGACATTTCCATGAAGTGTTGGTTATGGCACAAGGGTTTGATTTGGGTGAAGTCTCAGTACCGAAGTGGATCTGAGAATTTTTCATGTATGTAACAGCGCAGGATGGAAATGCTCTAAGTGCTTTACCAGATGGCAGTTATGCAACTCAGAAATATTTAATTAGACCACATTACTTATATTGTTCAAATTATATTAAAGTCCGGCCCCCATAATTTAGAGTGTACAAGTAGGTTTGGAAAATTGTTAAAGCAAAATGATCTGGATGATTAAGAAGAAATAAAGTTAATTAAATAGAGAATGTAATTTATTTTTGTGTGAGAACTCAATAAGTAATTACAAGTTAAGTTGAAAAGTTTTCAGGGGTTCCACAAGTGCGTGAAACCGCTGAGGTACCAAATGCTGCCAGCTTCTTTCTGCTATTCAATGTGAATGTAATACATGAACATTTGATTTTCTTCTCTAATGTTTACACCCTGATACCCCTGGTTGTTACCTAATTTTTCCCAACGGTAAAACCCTCCATGTTCTGATCTCACAGGTCGGTTTTGAGGATGTCATCGCAGAGCCGCTCTCCTCTCACAGCTTCGACAGGGTGTGGATAGGGAGCCATGCCGCCTTCGAGCTGGTCAAGTTCGTCTTCTACCGGCTGCTGAGCACGCTGCTGGCCATACCAATGGCGTTCATCCTCGGCGTGGTGTTCGGAGTGCTCAGCTGCATACACATCTGGTAGGAGGAAGTTGATTTTATACTTTCAGGCTCCTGTTTCAGGATTTGAGTCTGGCACTTCAGCAGATACTTCCTGTACAACAATAATAACAGGAGATATTTTTTGATATATTTCCATGAATAATAAAGCTGGACAACTGCAGGATATACTTAAATACAAATAAGTACCCAGCAGTACTTTTTCATCACCTCTTATAGAGTATTATACGTTACGCCTTTCCACGATGCACCACAGAGCGCCACAGGAAGTCATTCCTGCCTGTGGCTGTAAGGCTTTGTAACTCTTCCCTATAACATCACTACTCTGTCAGGTTCTGGAGAATAAATGTTTTATCACTGTCTTCACCTCTGATATTTGTTGATAGATTAACAAGCAAACATCCCTGCTGCCAAGCTTTACCTCAAGGTCAAATGTCTTAATAATCTTTTCTTCCATAAGGAAGTTGATATAACTTGAAAAATCTTCATGTTGCAATCTGCTTACTGAATTTTTTTACCTAACTTTTTATGCTCTTATCTATCTTCACGTACTTTTTGGATATTCCTACTATTATTCTGTGTATGAGAGCTACTGAAACAACTAAAATTCCCTTTTGGGATTAATAAAGTATGTCTGATTCTGATGTTGAAGTTTGAATATGTCTCTTAAGTCTCATGACAGAACCTTTTATATTTGTCAGGACGCTGGTCACATATCTGCTAAAGATGATCATAATTGCCGCACACGATGCAAAATCAAACTTTCTTCCCATCACTAAGATTAGATACCTTGTTCAGAATAGAATAATTTAAGATATGACAAAAAATAAGTTTAATTATATAAACTTAAAGGTTGTTTTTGGTACAGTCACCCAGGTTACGTCCTTGGGAACACTACTTGAACCCTACAGTATGTGGATTTCCCTCAGGGGACACTCCTAATTGCGAGCATACTTTTCCTGGCCCTGTAGGCAAACATTGGCATAAGTTATTTTTGCAGTCAGCCTCACATGTAACGTATAAGTCCAAACATTATGTCTGCGTTTTGTTTTCATACATATATTTGGATTATTATGTCATCCTCAAGTCTGCTGTATGTGCCTGCAGCAGCTTAAACCGGGTGCCTCTACTTTTTTGGAGCCAATCATGCCATGAACGAATATGTTCCACACCCCAAAGAGTCCCATTTATTAACACTTGATGGAACAGCCATGAAGAAATCACTGCATGGAAAGTCAGGAGGAATGTTTTGTCCCACTGGTAGTGGAAAATAGAAAAACGCCCCGTGCCCTTTTGCCAGTTCGCTGCATTCTCGCAGCTCCACGGTCCTGTTTGCAGAGCAGGGTGAGACATTCTTCACATGCAGATAAAGAGCTTGAGAGTTACTTTCATGTGACCTGTGACCTTTGGTGAGGTCACAAGCTTGGGATGATTCCCTCACCAGAAGCCTTTGAGGGAGGGAGTCAGGGCAGGTGTTCATCAATAGAGGTAGTCAGTCAGTGGTGACGCGGAGGCGGTCGATGCATGAGGAATGTCAGCAGGGACATCACAGAAGGGTGCTGCTGCTTCAGAGAGAGCACCGTGCACACAATTCTCTGTTTTATCAGAGGCTATGCTTCAGAGCAAGGTTCACAGGCTGCAGGGCAAAGAGCAATGATGCAGGATTTGATTTAACTTTTTGGGGACATTAAGAGGAGGTGCAGCCGTGCAACCTGCTTTGTTAAGGATCATCCTGCTTTCAAGCTGCATTCTTAAAATTCATACAAATACCTGTTAATACCAATATATATATATATATATATATATATATATATATATATATATATATATATATATATATATATATATATATATATATATAGTTTTTTAGCAATCTCAGCCCCAGTATCAGCTATTTCAAACACCAAAACAGTGCATCATTCTTCACTGATCTGTTTGTGTCAGTCGATGTGTTGCTAAGTTTGATTCTGTTCTTACTAAGGCTGGGTATTTCCAAAAAGCTCAGGATACAAATTGGACCAAAACACTGATTGCTATTAACATATGTAAGTAATTATAGTTAGTAACATAAAATGTAGTTTAGAACAGATATACTATGGGGAAATTTTCTATGTATATAGTATTATAAGATGGATGATTATAGATACTGTTGACATTAAAAAATGGTTTGATCACATAAACACTGCATATATAATACATGGATTTGTATTATATGGACATATAATATATATATTTGATTTCTCTGAAGTAATTACTTATTATTAGGGTGTTTTTGTTTGTTGTCATGGTGATTAATGTGAAGAAGGGGGTTACTATTACGCATGAATTTACATTGTTTCCATGAATAATGACAGCAAGTATTGAGTCATAATTCAGTATTGTATCTGTTTTGGAAGGAAGGGGTTGGACTAGATAAGCTTTTTGCTTATTTCTGTTCCTTCTCAAACTGGTTGCTTTACATGTGTTTGTACCCACATGCTTAATTTGTTGATGTACAGTAACAGTACAGTTTGGTTTACATATTGCTTGTTTGGATTTGTTATTGTTGTTATTTCTTTATTTCCTTTTGTTCTCTTTTTTAAAGTTTGAGATAAATAATTTAAATAAAAAATAAATAAATAAATAAAATATAAGAAGCAGAGGCCACTACATGTGTCACAACACTGATTGTAGACATTTGACAATGCCTTTTAAAGATTATCAGGAAATGTTTCTTCTCCAACCAACAAAGGAAAATAGTTCGTCCTAGAATCAAATAGTTTGTTGCGGCTCTCTTTGAAAGGGATTTATAAAAAAAAGAGAAAAAAAAGCAGGGATACACACATTTTCCTTGTTTTTCTGCCCTAATAGACACTATTCTTTTGATTGTACATGCAGTAACAAGGAAGAGATGGGCAAAACTTGCCAACCACTAACTTACCTAACTAGCTTTGCACCAACACTGGAAATCAATGGGTATCATTAGCATGCCTCTGCCTATAGTCATCAAATAAACTCTTCAGCAACTCTAAACAGTCCTTGTTGTGACTGTTTTTTCATACCGCATTTGTTCTGTTATCTATTTTTATACCATGATTAGCTCTTCCTGTAATTTTCTAAAGAAATCTATATGAAAACTAAAACGCAGGGCCCCAGAATACAATAGCAATAGTAGTGATAATAAACAGTCCAGGTCACAAGCCACTGCTTCAAGTCAATGCAAAAGAATCTTTGAAAAAAAGATCCTGTATCACCTTCGAACTCGATCCAGTTCCTCCTCATGGTGTAACAGACATTTTATCAAAATAGAAATTTGTCTTGTCCACAGACAGACAAATGCCATCAAATGCACAGCCTCCTTGGCAGAGGTGAAATTAGAAAATGTTTTGGTCCAAGTGTAACTTTTTGTGCTTTGCTTTAACATATCATAAATAAAGCCAGCAAGTTCATTTAACTCACCTCATCAGATCTTCACAGGACTCAACGACATCCACAGCTTCAAAAAGTTGTTTAGTTCCTGAATTAAGTCAAGGTCACTAAAACAGCAGACTTTGCCCTTGTCATCACTTGAGCCTCCATTCTTTTAAAGTAGCATCTACTTTTCCACATCACTATCAGTTTCTTTGGTGATTCTTTAACGGATGTTACAATGCAAAGAGTTACCATGTTAACCGGTGTTTTTTGGTCCACTGTCAACACTGGCAAGACCTTCTTGTCTGTGCTTTAAATTTTTGAGCTTTAATGCCATGTCAAACGTAGTTGCTTCTTCAAGTTAAATTACTTATTGTGATTTCAACATTTATTTATGCAGTGGCAGAAGCAGTGTGAACTTGAAACAAGCCAAAAGTAAAACTCAAAAATGTAACGTAATATCATTTTAATAAAAACTAAGTGAGTGAGCTGCAGCATGTCATTGGCAGAAAATTCTGAAATTTTGATCATTTATCTCTAAGGTTTCTGCGGGTAAAGAAATAGAACATAAATGGAAAATTAAAGTGAAGAACAATAAGCATAATAATCCATACTGCTCGTTTTGAAAACACAAACGTAATGTCTGTTTTAATGATTTCACCGTCTGACATTCACCTCACTGGGCTCCAAATGATGAAGTCTTTCCTTTTGCCCTTTCAGGTTGGTGATGCCGGCGATCCAGAGCTTCTTGATGCTCTTACCTTCCATTCAAGTGGTGTGGAGGAGCCTGACAGACATGTTTATAACACCGCTGTTCCACAGTATGGGAAAAATCCTGTCCTCCGTTCAAGTGAAGACCATCGAGAACTGAAACTGAGGTCTGTCGTGGCCTTTGGAGTTGGAGATGTAGGACATAATGCAAATCAGGAAAAGACGAGCATGCAGTAAGAAGTATGGATCTGATGGTTTGGAAAAGGCAGATCTAAAGCCAGGATAAAGTGAAGGACTTATAGATATATATTTCAACTTTTCTTTAAAAAACAGCCATAAAATTGTTAATCAGATTTCTCTCTTTGCGCCTGTAACCCTGAAATCATCATATCCATGCAGTCCGAGCATGCTGACCTTTGTTACTGAGGCCTTTATTAGACATGACTGGTTTGATATCATTTTGAGCTCTTGTGCATTACCAAAAATGGAGTTGTTTTTCTGATTGTGACCAACATGAATTCTGGTCATTCCATTATTTTGTGGCGGGAATCATTTTTACTAGACTGGCTGAGAGATGTAATAATCCTGCTTTTTAATATATATTGTATATATTGCTTCAGTTTCAGCTAAAAGATGAATGTATTGATCTGAATCAGAGTAGATAATCCTGCAGTTTGGATTTTAATGTGGATTTACTATAACTGCTGTGTTGATTTCACAGTGCATTTGAAATAATGTTGGGCATTTGCTTTTATAAAGACCTGAAATATTTGCATTATTTTAATGTTTTTGAACTTGTAAGTTTTGGATTTTATCAAAAGGTTGGCTTTCTAATTAATTATTCCTAAGAACAACCAAATCTTGAGAGTTAGTGGCTGGAGTGTACCACATTTTGTACTGTAAACGTTGAAGCTTGGTTTGAGCTGAAACTTTGGTACATGCATTTTTAATCATAAGATTTATGTGTTTGCTAGCACTGCTTGTAAAAGAAATCAAAATGCAATATGAGACTTTCTTTTTGCAGTGGGTTTAAAAAGTTGGTTGAAGGTATAACTCTGCAAAAACTTCCTCTCTTCTGTTCAGTCAAGGTTTTTTCAAACAAGAGTGAAACCATTCACTGATAAACTCATACGTAAACCATGTTAGCATGTAGTTGTCCATTTTAGCATCCAGCAGACACAAGTCACATTAACTGTCATATGTTAGTGCCATCCTCCCAACTTCCAAGAAAAACACACTGCTCACCTACCATGGATGTGCCATCCTCATTAGCATGTAGCTGCTAATAGCTCAGGTTTAAGTCCAGTTTACTTTATTTCAGGAGAGCACGAGTGGTGGTCAGGCTTTCTCTGCTGACACTTCGACAGGTGTAGCGGTGAAAAGAGTTACTGTGTTAACTGGTGTCCTAGTGTGGCCCTCCAGCTCCTTCAATGTGGCCTGCCAGTTTCAAATGTCATCCATCCATCCTTCCATTACCTATGCTACTTATTCCTTTCAGGCTAAAGCCATTCCCAACTGACACTGGGCAAGAGACAGGGTTAGCAGCCAATCACAGGGCCACTTAGAGAGGCAGACAACCATGCACAGTAATACTCAGAGTAATTTGGAGTCACCAGTCAACCTAATGAGCATGTTTCTGGTCTGTGAGAGGAAGCCAGAGTCTATAAGAAAACCCACACATGCACAGGGAGAACACTCAAACTCTAAACCCACATCCCCTGACCAACACAGAGATCGAACCAGCAACCTTTTGCTGTGAGGCAGTTGCACTACCTGCTGCATCACTCTGCTGCCCCATCAAATATCAGAAAATTGATTTTTATGATGAGAATTGGACAACATTTGCAATGACAGCATCAAAATGGCAACAATCAAGCAATAATTATAAAATATAAGCATAATTGTTTCTGTAAAACTCCTTTCTATGAACTGGATTGAATTTTGTTTTTATCTAATTGACTATTCTCTTGTTGCATTTGAATTTTGATATATGTATAGATGTTTAGATATATATACAGATATGTTTGTGCTTATAGCCCATATATGTACACCTTAATTAATAAGGACAGCTACTGTAGCCTATATATATTCCTCTCTATAAGTTCCCTTAAACTCAAACATCTGGCCCTGTGGAGATGAGTATTTGCCCCTTTTAGTGACCAAAGTTGCCCATCCCTGCTTTATTTGTAATTTGGTAGCAGCCTTTATGAAATGAATTTTACAAGAACAATACAACATCTAGAGCAGTGAATTAAATTGTCAAATAAACAACACACAAAAGGATGATAGGTCTGAGCAATACAAATTAAAAGATACTAGAAAAGCACTCGGACAGCGCAGACCAGTCCTCACCCATATTGTGATTTTCACCATAAATATTAGTCCTACCTTTATTTCATCTAAATATTTAGATTCCTTGACCATGAAAACATACCATTAGCAACTGGATTCATAATGATATCTATTTTAGTTCAGTAGTTATTCACAAAAATCACATTTTTTGTCATGGCAGCCAGACGCCAATCCGGATCAACACCAAAATCGAATCAGTTCTTCCTTTTCCCATGCTGCACATTTACTGAAAATTTCATCCAAATCCATCCATCACTTTTTGAGTTATTTTGTTCACAGACGGACGGACGGACGGACAAACTCTCCTGAAAACATAACCTCCTTGGTGAAGAGTTATGAGTTCACTGTACTCCAGTGATCTCCACAGTCAGCAGATCTCAATCCAATAGAGCATCTTTGGGATGTGGTGGAACAGGACATTCTCATCATGGACATGCAGTCAATAAATCTGCAGAAACTGTGATGCTGTCATGTCAATGTGGACCAAAATCTCAGAGAAATGTTTCAGCACCGCGTAGCATCAACAACTGCAAGAGCTCAGGCAGCTCTGAAAGGGAAAGGCGTGCTTAATAAAGTGGCCAGTGGGTGTATTCCGTAGCGTAGACCAGGCTTACATTAATTCTAAAGTGCGATATTAGATTGATAGCTTTTGTAGCAGCTGAAGAAACAGTCAAATAATCTGTAACATTAAGGTCACATTTTCTCCAGAATCAAACCTAATCTAAACAAACAAGAAAAAGAACATTTGCATTTTCAGCGATTAAAACTTCTCATTCAAAGTTAATTTATCTAACAGACTGACCTGTCTGCTTTTTAAACCAGCAGAGAGAGACCACACCACAGCTCACACCTCTGACAAAGGCCCTGCATGACAGGATGTTCTGTTTCCAGCTGATAACCAAAGGTGTGCAGATCAGTCTGAGCATTTTAAATCCTTTCCCTGATGTTTGAGCGCTGACAGCTGACAGCTAACATGCTTGTGTTTTAACTGCTGGGGGGAAATTTAAGGTGAGGTTGTGCAACAGGAGAGGATACAGGTGCAAGATTACGACTTTTTCTCCCCCCTGAGCTATAGCGTGGAGGGATAATCAGTCTCAACTTTGCTTGGATATTCTGTAAAATCCATTTTAACTCAATAATTCAAAGTTCATTCAGCAGCAGTAAGTGGAATTTCTCCTTTTTTTTATTCTGCTCATTGTTGATTTTCTTATTTTGCATCCTCTGCCTTAACAAACCAAATGTGCTTTTCATGACCAAATAAAGGTTTTCTTCCTGGATGTAGTTTTTCTGTGTGGTTTATTGTCTAAGAGAGGATGCGTGTGGTTTGGGGAGTCAGAGAGGTCTCGTAAATCACTCTGCTGACTTTGCTGGAGAGCTCGGCTGTGGGCTGATGGAACATGACCTGAGGCTGAGCTGTCAGACCTGCAGGCCTGCACAAAACCTCTACGTGTTACACTAACATCTCTAAGCAAAGAGTGTTCCTGCAGGGTTTTACATGCTTGATGAAGTTGTGGACGTTCCATTCTCCACATGGAAACACTGAGTGATGCCCTTTTTATCCACAAGACCTTTAATGCTTTCATGCAGTATTCTGTCATGGTTTATTTTTTTATTTGGCTTTTGGGGCATATAAGGCTGCCCAAGTCTAAATTTAAGATATTTTTCCTGCTCTAATCTGAGCATCTTAGTTAAAACTTTTGATTTGTTCTTTCATAGGGTTTATAAGTTGATGCATATGTTCACCCACTAAGTTGCAGACAACAAAATTTGGTCACTAAAGCCAGCAGGAAGAAACACAGACTCACTTCAGTCCATCTGAAAAGTTCAGATTTATTGGTAATTACCAGCAGGCCCAATTATCTTTTATAATGTTCAACATATAAAATGCATATGAGTTAAAAAAGCTAGATTAACAAGCATGAACTGCTGTTAAGTCTTTTGGTTCTCTTTTTGCAGCATAATTAGTCTGAGTCAGAGGCTGAAGCCGTTAAATGTCTATAAGTCGTATCTGTGAGATTTTGCATGCAGTCAAAATGAGATCAGTGTACCCAGGCTCTATCTGAGCATTTAACGGTCATCACCTTCAGTTTATCTTAAATGTGACACTAAAATAGACAGGATATTTTCACTTCATAAAAATAAATGAAAATAGTTGTGAATATCAGGCCAAATGGGAATCATTTAATTTGGTGATTAACCTATCAACTTTGATGTATTATTTTATTGGAATTGTTTATGGTCAGACCAGCTGTTGTAACCAGACTTTACTCGATTTTATGTCCACGACAAGCATTAAGTTCATTTTCATCATCACCTGAACACGTGTTTTCAGTAATATGACGCTAGTGACTGCACCAACATTTGTCTTCATTACAAACCTGATGTTATAGCCCTAAAGATCAGTCGAGGAGCTAAACTGTCTGCTATGGACATTTGTAGAATCACAGTAACAATAACTAAGATCCTACCACACACCCACTTCTGCTACAGTGATGATCAGTGGGCAGGTAGCGCGGGACCCGGGTTTCAACTGCTATGTCTTCTGTGCCCAAAGTTATTTTCTTTGCATATATGATGAATGTTTCATTTCCACATTAAGTTAAATGTGAAGGTTAAATATTGTTCCTATATAGGAGTTTTTGCTGTAGACTGTGTACAGAAAAACTTTGAACTGTTCAGCCTTTCTGTTACTTTGTTTGCCTTTGTTAAGGTTGATACCTCTAAAAAAAAAAGCAATTGGAAAAAAAATCAAAATTGCAAGTTGAGCCCCTAATTGTTGCAAATAAATGTTGCAAAATTGTTTAGATAAACATGGTTTTAAATGAAACATGCCATTTCTTTAATGTAGCCTTTCCCATCTACCTAGGTCTAAATAATCAGATATGTGATGTCTTAATGGATAAATGAACAGCTTTATGCTGCTTTAATCCAGGCAGACAAGTATGATGCTGTTTTTTGACACTGACCTTGGGAAGACAAGGTTTCTCTCTTCAAGATAAAAATTTGAGTGCTTTTTGGGTGGACTGGGGAACAATGGTGAGGGGCTGGACCCGTAATAACCTGTTTCTCGACTCGGCTTGACTTGCCCACAACAGAAAAAACTTGGGACTTGCTTGAGACTCTGATCAAATGACTCAAGACTCGCTTGGGACCCAGATCGGAGGGACTTGCAATTGTCTGCTATATAGTCTATTTACTTTTGAAAATCTTACTTTATAACAGACTCAAGGTCCTTACAAACAAAGCAGATATTAAAAATCACATAAATACAACTTCCATGCAGGATGTGTCCCCAGACCTTCTCCTGCTGCAAACACTGACCGCAGACATTTGCAGCAGTGCTCTTGACATGACCTTTGACCCCAGACTGTTAGGCAAACATGACTTCAACAAGGACTTACAGTAATAATGACACGGTGACTGAGATAGAACGATCAACACGGCTACTGCTGAATATAGTAACAGTGAAGCTGCTGTGCAAACACCGATGCAGCTGGGAATACAACTGCTGTTACGACTGCTGTTCAAGCCTCTGAAACCACCGCTGATGACTCTGGGGGAGTCTGATTACCTGCCTTTATAGCTTTATTTAATCTGCATAATCTTATTGTCATTGGTTTAAAGTTCCAAAGGTAAAGACAGATATTTATCATGTTAATTTTCTTATATTTTCAAACTGGATTTTGTCAGCTCATGATAGGCAGTGCGACATTTCTTTGAAAATTGTGTCCAGACAGTTATCCACAGCTTTAGCCGACTTTGTCAGTTCTTAGAACTGAATTCTCTTAAACAGGAAATGATATCAACTATCAGTTTTATATGTCTTTATTATTTTTACCATAGTTAAGCCATTTAAGTATTACTGGCTGAAGTAAAGCTAATATTATCCTTCTGCAGATTTTATTGTGATGTTTTTATCATGCTTAAGAGTCTTCCTTCTCCCCAAGAAATATTGATGACACGAAAAACAGATTATTGAGCAGTAAGCAGGGAAACAGTCTTTCTCAAATGTGAGACTGTATGAAAACCTTCGAAAATGTACATCGTGGTGAAAAGCAGGATGGCACAGAGGTGCAGCAGTGCCTTTCTATGTAGAGTTTGCAAGTTCTCCTCGTGCAAGCACGGGTTTTCTCCAGGCACTTAACTGTTTACGATTCATTGTCTTTAGGTGTTAGAAAGTGTGTGACTAGTATGTCTTTCTATGTGGCACTATGATTGGATGGCGATGGGTTCAGGGTGTACCCAAGCTCTTGCTTAATGTCAACTGGGACCTTAGAATTGTGTTGATGTCATTATTAGTTTGACAGTTACCAAGCAAATGACTATTGGTTATCCATAGTACCACCAGAATTTAACAATTTTTAAGTTAAGCCATTACCAACATCTCCTGAAAATGTCAGCAAAATTCTTCCAGAAGTTTTAGCTTCATTTTATGTGAACACAGTCAAAAGCACAACCTCCTTGGCACAGGTAATATGATGGAGTTTGTGCGGCAGCCATCACTGCAGTGGTCACCTGAGGTATAATCAGCACTTCTTCTGGTGTCTCATGTCATTTCATCTTAAACTTATAGTTTGAGCTTCTGCTGCTCCTGCCTTATATTTCTGCTGTGCACCACATTCTTGATTCCCTTTTCCATTTTACTGTCTGCTTTCATTGATGTCACTCTTAATCATCTCAATCTGTAAACATGGACCTTGCGATCGTTGCACCAATTCCTGTGTTCTGGTAAACAGACACCTGACAACAATTCACAACTGTGTGGAAATGAGTGATGATAAATCTGCATTAACTCAGTCAGTTTTATTTGATCTCTGGTGTGATCACAAGACTCTGCAGCTGAATCTTTCAGACTGTCATCAGCTGTTTTCAAACCTGTTCTGTCTTTGCTTCTCCAGACAAATTCATGTGTCTGATGAAAACATCATAAAAATCAAAAACTGCCTCAACAATTATTTCTTCACCAGAATCATGTTACAATCAGCTGTCGTAATCAGTGTTGTTTTTTGCATCAGGACGTCATACAGAAACACCTCGCCTGCTTACAACCCCAGTTTAAAGGGATAGTTTGGGTATTTGTATTGGGGTTGCTCGAGGTCTGTGGCATCAGGAAACGAGTGCCAATGAAAAGCTACCTACTTATAAGTTTAAACTACTCACAAAACAATGTTGGTTTGACAATAACACTTTATAGTGTTTGACTTTTCCTTCCTTTTTTTAGTTCATCACTGTAGTTCAGTTCACAGAATAATAACTGTATTTTCAAAATCAGCACCCTTAATGTATTTTCATTTACAATGTCATTACTGTATTTTATTCAACCAATGACAATAAGATTATTTTAAATTACACTAGTGTGGGTATGAATCCTGTGTGGGGTTTTCTTTATGTTATATAATTGTTCCCAAAAGTTTAAGTTTTGACCCAAACTGAAAATTCTAGTGCTATTACCTTGACGTTTTGAGTTGTCTGTTTTGTTTTGGGTTTTTTTTTACAGATTAATCAGAAGCTTCTTAAGATCCAACAGTCCAACATGCAAGTTCTTGCAATTTTGAAACTGTTTTTAATATTTTGATCAGGAGTCTCTTGATTAATAATGGCAGGCCTATGGTAGGATTTAAGCCTCCTGAGGGGTGAAGGGGGCTACCAGTCGCTTGAAGTTGGCTGGTATTTGGCTGGAACTTGCCATGCACTTGGCTGGGAGGGCAAAACTGAAGCAGCTAAATCTGCATGTTAGTTTGACCTTAATATTTCTATCATTACATAGTTTCTAAAATCTGGCCCCTAAACACCTGTCAGGAATAAAACTGGCCCTTGCACATATGTTCTTGATGAAGCCTGCCTGAGGGGTTTCTTAAGTCCAATCTATGCATTTTGTTTATCTTTGTAATCCCCTGTCGCAAATTTTCACTTAAGGTGGACAGTAAAATCTTTCTCCATTTTATTAATTTTCTGTCTTTTAATTAACAGAATAATGCATTATCATTTTTGAATCACCTCTACTTTTGGTGCTCTTACTGCAGTAAAGTCACAGTCTTTGTTGCTTCCGAATAAATTCTCAAAGATTTATATTGGAGTATATAAGCAATATAACAGCAAACAAACCACATTGTTTATGTACTGCCACCTTGCAGCACTGTCTGCAAACATCTGAGTGTCAGCTGTCATTTCAAGGTGAGCTAATCCAAGAATGCAAACAAACCAGAGCCACCAGCATCTGTTTCACAATCTCCTGATGTTGGAGAACAGCTGGAGTGTCATTTTAATAAATTCTGGCCCATTAGAGCTCAAAAATACTGATAAAATAAAAGTCGTATATCCATATTCTTAAAGGGAATGTAAAGCAGGTTTGTTTCTGCTTCATTGGGAGGGCTGAATGAGGTCTGTGTGGCTCTGAAAAAAGCTCTGAACATTTTCACATTTCTTCGTGTCATGTTTATGTACGTGTTTTCCTCTCATGTATCCATGTCAGCCTTCTAAGCAGCTCTCCCTCAGGCGAGGGTACGGCAAGCATCCACACCTTGCCATCTCCAATTAACGCCCACATTTCTCCGAACAAAAAGCTTTTTGTACTCTTCCTTCATCCCCAAATTAAGTAAACTCTCGACAGTTAAACCCACTTTTAGTGCAAGAACGCGTCAGTCTCTCCTCCAGCCGGGCAGGATCCACGGTGACTCTCCCCCGTTCACAGGTGACTCCTCTGGCTGCAGAGAGACGCGCTCTGCGGGATCCTAGGAAACCCCGGAGGTTCCCTCACAGCGCTGGCATTAAATTCAAGTCACGTTCAGGGAGAGGGGAGAGAAGTAGATCACTATTACAGGTCTCAGGGAAGAAGAGAAGAGCCCGGTCCTCCGAGTTCGCATCCACGCCTCCCACTTTGCTTCCTATATTGTCTTCTTGACTGTTTCAACGCTCTAATCTGCTCAAACTTGTGGACAGTATGACAGGAGGACTGAAGGACGGCGAAACAGAGGAGGTACAGTATTGCTCTCATGTCTCACTGACTCTGTTTTAGCTTACGGGCTTACGTTGACTCCACAGGGAGTTTTCTTTATCGAGGGGCTGTTCACAAATTCAGCTCATTAGGGAAATTTGGAATTTTCCTCATCTCAAGGGCGCTATGTCTCAGTCGTTATCTTTATTTTCTGGCACATAGTCATGAAAGCTTCTCCCACACACGCTGCGGGAATGTGAGGGACCATTGAGTATACATTAACATGTGGGTGCGAGGGTGAACCTGCTAAAATGGGACATCTTATTGATTTTTACGCATAAAGCGCGGTCGTGCGTAAAAGCGCAAATAACACTATATGCACAAAATCATTTAGGGTGAGATATCCGGTATATTCTGCGAACATATCTTAAAACCATCAAGGAAAGAAGTGATTAAAATGAAAATATGTTTTTAAAAATTTTGCTTGACAGTAGGCAGACGAGGATCACGGGCACTGTAGCGGTCTTTACGCGCGCAGTCTTTTTTAAAAGATGGACACGGAAGACCACCTTGTTCTGCATTTTTAATCTAAGTTTGTCCATTTTTCACAAATAATACCATAATTGGAGTTCTTTACATGCTTTAGAAGGGAAATTGGTCAAAAGAAGTCGTTTTTATTGGTAAATTGATCTCAAATTTAAATGTGCGCTTTTACGCATGGCTACACAAATGTTGCCATGCCCTCCAAAAAATGTTGTATCAACTGTTAAGTCAGGTCAGAATACTAGATTTCTACCCCGGGTGGTGAGGACCCCTTGCGGCTGGATCGAGGGGTGTGGTGCTTCACTTTCTATTCATTTAAACCCATCCCTGTTTGTGAGGGCAGGCTGCTCACTCAGGGCTCCAGTCTCTCTCCCTCTGAGTGCGCTGCGCACACTATCCCTCCCTCCCTCTTCACTCACTTACTCTCTGACTCTCTTCTTTTTTCTGCCTCCCTTGGACCCTGACAGGAGTTTCTGCATTCGCCGTTCATCCGAAAACAAGGGAACATATACAAACCCAACAACAAAGACATGGACAACGAAAGTCTGAACGAGAAGACGATGGAGGATGTCCACACCAAAGAGATCGACCTTGTCAACCGGGACCCTAAGCACGTAAATGACGACGTTGTCAAGGTGAGTCAAACCTGGAGTGCTGCGTTCTTCAGTGTTTTGGATTTGTCATGAGGCATGCAACTTTGGTGCGTCCTTTCGCCCTGTCTTTGTGGCAGTTGGAGTCCTACCGTTTCCAGAATACCTGCTGCAAAGTTTGCGCGTTCTCTCCACTCAGTTGACCCGCCTGGTATTCACTAAAGAATGAATAAATGTATGAAGCTGTGTGCGTAATTTGGAGCTTTGACTTTATTTTCTGGTGTGGCTGCGCGTAAAATACGCACAGCAGGTCTTTGCGCACCGAGCTTCCAAAAGCGCTCCCTCCCCTAAAACTTCCCCCTATTTGGTAAAGCTTTGCAGAGATGTAGAGCTCATTGAATCCATACAATGTGAGGCATTTCATATGCGTAATTATCTACGCGTCTGCACAAGCAGCGCGCGAGCCTTGAACATCCTTGCTCTAACAAAAAGGAAGCCTCACGAATTTCCTGTTGTTGGAACACATGTTTCCCACAGTCTTCCCTGCACACGCCTTGCTGTTTGGAAAGTAGAATTCCTTCCATAAGAGAGGTGCCTGAGCGCGTAAATACGGAGTGTTTATTTTGTTTATAGGACTTAGCAGAAGGAGAGAGGTTCAGCAGCCACCTGACGCGTAGAGGGGAGTTGCAGCTTTGAGTTGGGAGAGTTTTTTTTTTTTTTCGGGATTTGGGGTCAAACGTCTCTCTGCATGGGGCAGGATGGGTCAGCTCTTTGAAATGCCTGAACTTTGCCTCGTTAAAACAGGGAAACACCCAAGAAGCTGCTCAGTATGAGGGGATATCCCTCACCACTCCCCACCTCTCCTCCCTTCTTTTCCTCCCATTCTACTCCCTCCTCTCCTCTCCTCCCTGCATGCCCGGAGTTGCGTCAGCGGAGCAAATATCCATGTGAGATTTTTTTATTGGCAGCAGTCAGGCTCCAAATCATATCTGACTGACAGAATGGAGTGAGTTAAGTGGAAGATGATCCTTATAAAGGACGAGACAACGAGGACAAATTCTTGTCTGTACAGCAACCAGTTTAATTTAGAGGAGTTTTACAGCACAGTGGTGGGCTTTAAGGTTACCTAAGTTCAATAAAAGTATAAGAAAAACTTGCATTTACTCATAAATGAGAGACATATGATGAATGAAAAGTGACGTGTTTCCTAAACAGTGGTACGGATGGGCAAGAGGCACTCCAGGGACCACATGTGGCCCCTCCCTCCTCACTGTAGGTCAGTTTTAAACATTAAGTATGCTGGAAACATGAGGAATAATGGAAGAAATTTAGCATGTTAATATGATATACATGACATATTTACACAATAATGATTTAGTATGTATTTATGGTGGCCCTGAAGTGCAAAAGATGCATAGATAAAATATATTAAAAAAAAACAAAAAAAAAACAAACTTTGAGTTAAGTCTATAGAACGGGATCAAACTCAAGTGATGAGAAATGCAATAACAATTAAAAAAGAAAAAAAGTCAAAACACACCAAGAATCTGTAATTGAAACGTCAAGGAATTTGTTCATGCAATGGGACATTTTAAAAAAGCAGTGCAGATAAATAAAAAGAAATCTCAAAAGAAGAAATTTCACACAAATGGAAATGTGTTAATGTCATGATGACAAATTGCAATCTGCATTTGTTGCTGAGCTTTAAAAATATTTATTTCAGTTTAATGTGTTATTGCGTTTTTTTAGTTGTTGCATCTGGATATTGGTTCATTTGGTGTAGTCTGTTTGTGCTGTTTTAATCATTGTAGTCTTACTCATTGCCTCACATTCCTTTAAATGTTATATTTATTTATTTGTGTTCTTTCTATTTGTTTTTTTTTTCTGGTGTGTTTTTATTCTATTTTTCATTCCACATTCTTTCATTTTACGTCATTAATTTTGTTTCTAATAATTTGGTGAGTTGTGTTTTTGCATAACCATAATTTGCCATCATATTTTTCATTTATTTGCATGATTTTTAATTGTTTGTTTTATTTTCTTTTGTGTTTTTTTTCACCATTTCATTCCTTTATTTGTTGTTGCATCTTTATTCTTTTCATATGCCATTCTTCCTTATTCAGTTGTTGTTTTAACCTGCTGGTGTAGCCGTATTTGACGCTGACTCACCATAATATGTTACAATGCTTTTACAACTTGAGGTCTTTTTTATTTATTTGTGTTTGTGTGTGTTTTCTTCATTTTGTTTAAATTTATTTTTTGTCTTTTTATGTGTCCATTTAGTAACTGGTATATTTGAATCTTTTTTCTCTTATTTTTTGTGATTTGTCATCTTGGTTTGTGCTTCTCTGCCACCATTCTTGTTCTTGACTTTTTGAAGAGCTAGTAACAAGATATGTAAGTTAAAATAAACTATTTAATTTTATAAATATAACTTTATAGCAATGAATCTCATACTTGGCCTTGAATCAGGGTTGCATGTTTATTTTTGATCAACATGAGATTATGTTCACAGTCACTTAGGACAAATGTACCCAGTAGTTTCACATACAAATGACCCCTGATCCACCTCTGTTCTCTCTCTGAGATGTTCTGTTGGAGCTCCTGCCGCTTTAAGACTTCCTCTCCCATGTGGGCCCATTCTGCTCTGATTGGTTAACTGGGGTAACCTGTGATAATTTATCCATTTAGCGCTGCTTGGGGCCATTTTTCTTCTTCTGTCTCAGGGTTCGTTAATCCAAACGATTGGGCTTGACTTGCTGATGAAACAATGATGTCGCACTGGAAGGTCTGTTTGGGTGGACTGGCTCAGCAGGCTGTTTAAGGCAGCAACTGATACTGTAAAAGGGGAACAGAGACTTGTTGTCTTGAGCATAGAAGTACTCTCACAAAGAAAGGCATGTAGAACACATTTAAACGACACATAAAACAAAAATGGTTTTTGAAGACATCATATTCTTTTCTAATTCTTTTCAGTTCTTCTTTATTGACAGCATGTCCCTCTCCTCTGGGATTCCCCCTGCCCCATCAACTGGAACCACTACTGTGACGTCCCACCTATGCCTCATTAACAGATCAGAGCAGAGCATGCATGGTCTACAAAATTGTCTGATGGAAGATTTCCTTATATTTGAGCAGTTTATCAGTCTTACAGTGAATATAATGAATTGTCTCCCTCTTAGTGAACGCAGTTTCCCATACTTGACTTGATATTCATATTTTTATGAGTGAAATGTGACTTTTTATCACGAGTGCTGTGCAAACAAGCACACAGACCTAATGGGGCTTCCACACAAGATTATCTGAATATCTCATATCTGCAAATAATCTTAGTCGAAGAATTTATGGTCCTATTAATGTCTGAGAACAACATGAGCCAGTAAATTGCTCTCATGGGACAAGCTGCTAAAGATAAAGTTGTGCTCAACACTTGAAGAATTCACATTTGCTATTATGTCTTCAGTTTGTTTTTAGGGAGCGTTTGGAAGAAAAAATGTTTCAAAATTAGTCGTGGCTACAAGCAGCGGATCTTTCTCCCAAAGCTGTCCTGGCAGCTTTAGCGACTTCTGTATTGTGAAGAGATTCTGAGACTGATGTTTCTGACCTTCATAATGTGCTTGAAGGCTTTTTTTTTTACATTTCACTTTTTCTCTTCTTCCTCAGCTCTCTCTCTCTCTCTACTTCTCCTTCATTGTGACTGTGACTCAGAGTCTCCTCCGTTTGGAGCCCCAGAATAGAAAACAGCTTTATGATCGTCCCGCCTCCCTCTAATCAGCTCCACAGACCTCCACTAAAATTATATGAGATCATACGAGAGCACGCTGCAGAAAATAACAGTTTAAGGACTTAAACGCTTTACATATGTTAAGATGTATTTTTGAAACTAGGTTTCTTTGGATTTTAAACCACATATTTGCTCTCATGATTATAATAGACAGGGTAACTGGTGGACCAGTGGTGGGGTCACACTCCCTGTTTCAAGACTTAAGACCTCCTAGCAGTCCAACCTGCAGCTCCCTTCCTTTTTGGGACAAGGAAAAGGTCTGACCCTCCCCAAACTTCCTTCCTCTTGTCTTTATCTTGAGTTTGTTTCCCATGTGCAGTGTTGTGTGAGGTTTATTTCTATAGTAACTTGTTCTATGACTTTAACATTGACTTGTGATGTTTCTGCATAACATACGATGAAAGTAACCCAACAGAGTCTTTTTGTGTTATCAATGATTTAGACTCCCTAACAGCTCATTGTCTCACTGTCCAGAAGACAGCCCGTTGCCCGATGTCTGTAACTCAGCAGCCTCTCCACTGTTTGACAGGATTAACTGAACAGCTCCTCGGTATGCTCACAACCTGTCAGTGAGCTGTCTGCAGGTGTACAGTTTTAGACACAGTTGTTTACATGAAAATAAAACAACACAGGCTCTTGAAATTCCAAAACAGCACAATATGGGCTCTCCAACACATTAATCTGTAGCCTCTTATCCTTAAGGCTGGAGATAAACTTGCTGTTTGCCAAACACTGTTGGCATCTTCAGTGCTCTTGTTTATACACTTGACTGTGTGCCCAGTGTATTCCTGAAGGATGTCTCTAAAGGGCAGCCAGAGAGCTCAGGCTGTGTACAACTGCCTGTTGTGTGGGATGTAAACCTCAAACTACAACAGTTAAAGCAATCTTTGGATCAGTGTCAGTAGAATAAGCTTCTTGACGGGTCAGTGACAGGGCCAGCCCACCCTGACAGTCATGGATTGTAAACTCGCGGCCATATTTGGGTGAATTTTTGGTTTGCTCTCAGTTGATTTGCCAGCTGATTTACTTACAAAGAAGAAGAGTGAGGGTATGTCACCATGTGAGGGAAGTACTATTTCCTTGAGACAATTTGCAAATGCATGAATTGGAGTGTTTTCAGTGGGTTTTTGGTCCAACCTCAGAGAGGTGGGAAAGCTTACAGTGGCTGGAAGTCGGTTGGTAGCTGGCAGGGAGGGGAAACCTGAAGTGTCTAGATCTGTACTCAGGCAACGGATTTTTAGACCACACCATCTGTACTGTTTGCACTTTGTTTCTACAACATCTCTCTCTGTGACTGGGCATAATTCTTCAAGTGGTATGGTTGTATGAGTGACCATGTTAACAGGTGTCTTTGTTAGGGCTGGGTTGAAAAAACATCTGATGATCAGCGTTTAGCGTTGCTTTCTACTGAACAAGATCTCATGAGAAGTTACTGCAAACAAACATGGTGGAAGCACTATATGGGCACCACTGGCAAGTTTAAAAGCTGATGTTTGGATGTACAGTATTTTAGATTTAACAAGTACAAAGGGAAATACGAGTTGGACAAAAAACAAGTAATATGCAGAATATGCATTAATGCATATCATGAAAATATGATTAATGTAACTGCTTTGGGTTTAGTTCTTCATGTTAAAACAATTTTTAATGATGTACCAGGTCAAAAGGTCACTTTTTAAAATTTACAGCACTATTTTAACTAAGATATCCCAGACTGGATAAATATCAAATTGAATTATGAATCGAATCGATTTGAGATCTTGTAATATTGAACCGATACCCAGCCCTAGTCTTTGTGCCACCTGTGATTGTAGATTCCAAAGTTATTTAAAGTGGAAAATGTGATCTTAAATGTCTCTTTGGGAAGTTAGAATGTGAAATACATTGGATCTGCATTTGAAGAAAATGAAGTCAAGGCTTTACAGTGGTGCA
Organism: Scarus forsteni; assembly: GCA_036419115.1. Lineage (NCBI taxonomy): Eukaryota > Metazoa > Chordata > Actinopteri > Labriformes > Labridae > Scarus > Scarus forsteni. The sequence continues at coordinate 6,326,355 of JAZDUH010000459.1, forward strand.
TGAAGTAATGCCAATGCCTCAGAGCAAGAAAGCTGCTGGATCGACTAACGCTGATCAAAGTGGCTACTGAACTGGTTCATGTCCTTGAAGACATTTCACCTCTTCTCCAAAAGGCTTCTCTAGAAGGCTTCTCAAAAGGCTTCCCTGCTATAAGAGTTGACTGGGGAAGAATCAGAAGCCTAGGTCAAGTATTAGCATGCAAACGATCTGGGTAGCCACCTGTGAGTTGTTGGCAGAGTCGCTGACCTCCTGGAGGTGTGACCAGAAGGCATGTCCTGGATTGTGGGGGGTACATACTCTTTGGTCCTCTGTTCTCTAGTGGAGGTGAATCCAAAAGTGTATTAGATAAAAACTGTCTTAGTCCTTGAGCTCTGGTCATCAATAGTTTCTCCATCTTCACAAAATGGCTTCCTTGACACATCTCTCAAACAGTCTTCTCTAGATAAGATGAAGATGATGTCCTAGAAAGGATGTTCTGTGTCTTCAAGTTGTAGATTCAGATTAGGATTCAGAATATTTATTGTCCCCTAGGGTAAATTCACTTTACAGTGAGTGAGCTTTCTTGTATTACAGACACACAGAACAACACAAGACAAGAGGAAGTGACGACAGTGCGTAAGTTAAGACATCAGTAGACAAAAAAGCCCATAAAATACGTCAACCAAGCAAAATAGTAAAGATGTGCCATTCATGAAACAAGATGAAGATGATTGTTGCAGTCCTAGGTGCATCAATGGCATGCTGGATTGATGTAGTTTGCATGTTCTTCCTCTGCCTGCATAAGTTCCTCCAGGTACTCTGGTTTCTTCCCACGGACCAAAAACATCCTACAACTGTTTTTGTCGGTTGTTTAAGCCCATCAATTTAGCCCAGTGCTGAGCAGAGACTGATGAAGGAGCTGTTAAAAATGGTGCTAAACTACACTCCATCAGAGACAAAGTGAGCATATGGGTGGATCAGGTCTACTCTGTATATGAAGAATAAAGTTTTTTGGTCATATGTAATTGGGAAAATAATCTAGCCACCAACAAAATAAAATATATGAGCCAGAGTTACAGCAAATTTGACCACTTTGAACAGAGGCTTCAGAGATGTCACTTGGCCCACAGGTTGAAAGATTCAGTTTCACACTTTGAGATTTATCTGACTTAATCGTGTCATAGTGCAAACTCACTTACTGCTGGACTGACTAGCACATGAAGAGAGACGTCTTTTTGCTGATATTTTTTTTGCTAGCAGCCCAGATGTGCTCTCTGCCTCCCCCTGGATGTCAGGATCAGCTCTGATGAGTATTTTTCATAGTGTTGGTGTACACAGCCACTCTGAGGTGATATGAGGTCAATGAAACAGCTCTGCCAAGTCAAAGCGTGTGTTCGGTGTGCCCCATGAAACAAGCGCATGCAGGGAATCCCTTCCAGCAATCCTCATCCTGCAATCAACCGTGACCCATCACACCCCCACATACAGCGCTCACACACAAAATCTTTTTGTGTGTAGACATTACACACATTATATACTTACACTAGGAGGGAAACACAGTGTTCCCCTTCAGCAGCTGGACTCAATCACCTGCCCACATCAAACACGTTCCATTACCGACATGCATGTGGAGTTTGTTCTGTAAAAACACATTTCTCCACTGGAGTCTGAAGGGCTTTATATAGAAGAGGGGAGGGGCCAGGAGAGAGGAAAAGCCGCTCATAGGCAATATCTGAGAGAAAGATGAGAAGAAAAGTCAATAAGGAGTTAAAAATATCTCTCATCATCTATCCTATGCTTGGAATTTAGCCTTATTTTAACTTTTAATTTTGGATGTTAGTCTGCTCATTGATTTATGGTTGTGTTATTGTGTCTAAAATCAGATATTTCTGTTTCTAAAAACAGAAATCCCCCTTTTTTGGCCATTTGGTGTTTGCAGAGCTTTGAGACTCACAGCTGTAAGATTTGTTTTCAATCAAATGTCATTCAAATCCGTGGACACACAGCAAAGTTAAAGCTAGGGTTGGTAATTTTGGAAAACTAGCATGAATTTCAATGTAGCATCTCCTCAGGGCTCCGTCTAGCCCCTCCCACCCCTCCTCCAAAAAGTATGCCCCCTGCTCAAATGCACGAGCATTGCTGATTCACAACCAGAGGACTGATTCAACTACAAACCGTCCCCCAGCACGTTTATGTTTTACACTACACCAAGTCATGTCTCAGTCAGCGGTATGAAAGCACCAAAAACATTATCATAGTCAAGTTAAAAAAAAACCAAACATGTAAAGTTAGGTAGTGCTCACAGCCCGATGTTGATCGGGGTATAGGTAGTTCCTCTACTATTCTCCGCATAGCTGTCAAGTCTCCTGTTTTGGCCACGAAACTAACGTATTTTACGTATTTTATCCTCTTTCCCTCCCGTATTAGTATTCTCCCATAAATCTCCTGTGTAATGATATAATAAAAACATTCCTCTGCCTCTCCAAACTGAACTCTGTCATTAGCCTGAACGGGGCTGTAATGCTCCATAATGATGGATGCCACCAGCGTAAAACCGAAGAAGAGGAATGTTATGTTATTTCTGTGATTGACTTGCAAGACTCATGGTACACACCACACTCTTGCCTAATGTCAGTAGGGACGGACTACCCAACGTCTGTAGTTAACTTATTGTCCTTAATTGAGGAGTTTGTCCAATCAGATCAGCACTTTACGAGGTTTATTCACTTAACAGTTTACCAGTGCTTTCCTGGAAGGCTAAATTATGACCCGATGAGGTAAAACAGCTGTTAAAAAGTGGTGCTACCCCTTGCTGGCCTGGTCTTCATTGCTTTGTATTAAACACCTTGTGAGCCTTGTGGTTTACAGACCTTTTGCAGTAATGGTACTATGATAATGTCACTCAGTTTGGTAGACAGGTGATGTACAATTGATTGCCACAGAACATTTAGGCCATAATTACATTTAAGGAGTATTTTAGGGCCATAAAAGTAACACAATATCAGTATGTGAAACAAAGGTGTCCCAAAATAAAAGAAACAAGCAAAGACTGGACTGAAATAGGTGTTTTCTTTTTCTTGTTGTTCACATGCTTATGAAGCATATATCTAATGAAAAACTGTACAAAGACACATTCATAATTTCAGCGTGTAACACCTTGTTTGGTAGAAAGTTGGTAAATTGTTTCACCAGCAATTGCCTGCATCTCTTTCCGCTAAACTGTGGAATACCCTTCATAAAATGGTCAGAACTTTTTATGAGGGGTATCATCAAGTTTCTAATACTGACATTTAAACCTTTGTTGGAAAAATCGACCAAGCAGCCGGAGATCATCATGGTCAAATATGTAGACTAAAGTTTGTGTGGGCATCCAGCAAGTAGCATGTCTGTTTCATTGTTCAGTCGTGGGTGGGACGTACATGTGATATCAAATGCAAAGGGATGCAGCCAACTATCAATGACTTAAAAATATAGTTTTAAGCTGTGCCTGATACCTCTCTTGTTGAAGTGTTTGTAACTTCTAAATCAGAGGCATATTAAATGATCTTGAAAAAAAAAACTGTTTTTGTGCTATAAAAAGGCTTTTCTGATGCCAGTCACCCCAAACCAAACATTTTCATTCTGACGGTCCAATAAAGAGTTCATTAAGACACTGATCCTCTCCTCCAGAGACACACTTTCTCTCTTCAGGCATGGTTGACCGCCTGAAGTCAGAGCTCTTAAAATAGCACATCTCCTTATTTACTCAATAATACAGTAACCATGGTAACTGGTCACATGCTGACCCCGAGACTTGATTGTTTCAAATAGAGAAAAATCTCAAGCTGGACCGCAGAGGTCCACCCACTGTGTGACCTGAACTTTACAGTTTTCAATGTGCTTCAGTCTTTAGATAGAGGCTTAAATTTAGTCTGCATCATAGACTCAGCATGAAACTTTGATGCTAGTCAGTACTTTCCCTTCTTGAACACTTTGATCAAAACATTCACATCACCCATTAAGTGGTGTCCCGTATTCTACTTGCTTCCTCTCAACACTAACCATTGGAGTGAATTCAAATCAGCCATTTTCTGATAGAAAGAAACAAAAGATAAAACAGCCACCGAAGAGGCACAGCCTATCAGAGCCTGGCATTACAGATTTTGCATTGTAACGCTGGTCTTCAAAAGCTTCCTCCTCACAGTCCAAACTGTCCTCCATCTTGTCTGATCGTCTTTGTGCCTTTGTCCCTACAGAAGGCTCTCATTTAGTCTCAATCAAAGTTCTGGAAACTGCAGCAGAGCGGGTTTGCTTTAAAATTTGTAGCTGTGGAAAAAGTAAATGGATGGCGTGCTGGTTTTGTGGCTGCAGTCAGAATTATTTTATATGGCTGTAGAGAGCTCTGCCAGTAAGTGCCGTGTGAGAGGCTTTATGCTGAAGCTTGGACCAGAGGAGTGGATCAGACTGACTGCTGTTTCTAAACTACTCCTGACAAAGTCTGTCTGTTGGGATATTCAGAGTGTGGTCTTAAAAGACAACCAGGGAGGGGAAGCATCTCTTTTGGTAGATTTTTGAAAATCTCCTTTTTATCATTCTTTCTTTTAAAATTCTTGTTTCAGCTACAGAGCCCACATTTTGCCTTCATTCTGGTTCATATATTCAATTTCATTGATCATTTAATGTTCAAAAAAACTTTTTTTAATGTATTTTTGGGCATTTTGTGCCTTTATTGATTGGAGAGAGACATTGGGTAGACTTGTGAAAGGGGGTGAGAGAGTAGGGGAAGACATTCTACAAACTGATCACATGCTGGATTTGAACCCAGACCAGCAGAAGTATGTATATGGGACATACATGGTTGCTAACCACTCCGCCAAACCAGCACCCCCTCAAAAGACCTTAAGGACCCCGATCCAACTTTGTTGGAGCTCCAGTTCAGTCTTATCGGTTGACCAGCCGAGTCTTTGGTATTTGGTATTAAGTCTGCTGTCTCTGATCTGCAGTGAGCTTGCCACCTTGAGCCAGTGCTTTGAGCTGCTGAAGAAGTAGCAGTAAGCTGTCACACTGGTAGGTCTATTTGGAGAGGCAGGTAGAATGGGTTGTTTCAAGTAGCTACTGTTTCAGTTTCGAGAAGGAGAGGGAGATGTCATGTTGCTAGAGTTTTATCTTATGCACAGAAGTACTCTATCATATGTAGGAGACATACTAAACTCACTACTGGGCAAATGGAACTCAAGAAAGCATAATGCAACCTCTTTAAAATCACATAAAAAGTCACAAATTAAGGTTAATTGAAATAATTTGGAAGCCAATGATCATTATGTTAGGCTTGTACTGGAACATATCTTACTTGTCATTGACAGGATCCATTTCTCATTCTTGTTTGGAGTTGCTTTTTATTCAGCTGGCTGCATGTTCTGTTTCCCAAACTCCCCTAAGACATATATCTGCACTCTCCCGTCCCTTCACCCCCTGACCCATTTGACAGTGTGACCCAATTACATGATTGGGGACATTATGTCACCTATTCTCCTAACTTGTCTGGACTATCAACCATTCAGATTCTTTTTTTCTAATCAAGTGTTGAGGTTATCTGATACATTAGATAGACAATTTATTACACACTTTACATTCAAATTTGTACCTGTCCATCTGCACAATGCTCCATAGAAAATATTTGAGGATGAAAGAACCTTTAAAAACATATCTGAAAGGTGAATAGACAATTTTTCAGTCAATTAAATGAATTACGGGTCAATTAAAAATTCTTTAGAGATCTAACAAAGCTGCTTGTGAGGCTGTTAGCATCTATGCTAATCTTTTTAACAAGCTTGTAGCTTCTGTCTTTTCCTTCTTTAAAGGATGCTGATTGTTCAGTGGCTCTGCAGACTGAGCTCAGTTGTTGTAGTCTGGAGGTTGGAAAGAGGGATCCTCCTGATTTCAGACTCTGGATCAGGAAGATCCAGCTGAACTGCAAGGTTAGGGTGGAGGGTGGGGTAGCTTGTAATTAAAAGAGTGACTATTAGCTACTCTCCCCTCATGCCCCTAAAGGAAAAATTAACTCGCTGTACCATCAATAAGCTAAGCATTCAAATCAACATCTTTTGCCCAAGTAAATCAACACATAAAAGGAGTCAAACATTTTAAGAGACAGAAGCAGATCAAACTAAATACTGAACATCTGGTTTCTACTGTCAAGAACCATGAATAAAATAACAGAATACTAAAACAATATGAGGCCAGAATGTCCAAAATTCATTACCGAAGCCTCTGACTGCCTGTCCACTGAGTTTGTTTAAAGGGCATCAAGTCTCCCAAACAGAGGCTCCTATCTGGCTTCGGAATGAACACTTGACTTTTCCATTTCACCGTCACAGTGTCACCCTGGATAATATCTGTGTGACTTATAGATATTGCACCCATTAGCCCTCAGCAGCCCGTCCTCTCTTTGCCTGACACAGTCTCCAAGTAACTGTAAGATAAATATTGACTCTGCGCTCAGACGCCTGTGCTGAGGATGAGAAGGAGCAAAGGAGAGTCTGCATTGTGTTTACAGAGAGCGACTCGCCTCTTTTCTCTCGGTTCCTTAAACGGTGGTGGTCAGGTCTCACACATCGACAGAGTTGTCCTATTTAAAGGGCTGAAGGAGTTTACAGTGACACAAGCACAATGGTCTTGTTTATTTTAATGGAAGGTAGGGAATGTAGGTGGTAGACCAATGTCTTCCTCTTTGGATTATCTCTGCCTGAACTTGAGCTTTTGATAGGTTGAACTCTCTGTTTTTAGTCCAGGGGTGGCAGCCATCGTCAGTCTCACTCACTCTGCCAGACTGGTTCTGTTTATGCAACAAAAAACCTAAAAAGTGAATCCCATCTCTTCCTGTGCACCTCAGAATAGAGAATGTTCCACCACACAAGGAGTGTTTACAACCGCGGATGTAAGAGCTTCCAGGAAGTAGACTTAGCCTGATAATTATTTGGATATCAAACAGTGACATGGCGTCGTTAAACCAGCGAGCAGGTGGGGAGCTCCCACTGTTTTATGGACTACATCTGGACTGTCTGCTGTCAACACTGAACTTAAGAATATCTAAAAATGAGGGAAGTTTATTTCATCGTTTTTTTCTGTTTTGGATAAAAACTTAGAGGAACATTACTTCATTTAGCATTTGTTTTTTTTTTATTTAAATGCAAATAAATCCAGTCCATAGGGTTACATTGACTATGAATTGTCTGTTTTGATCTTAGTAAGTGTAGACTTTTTGTAGGGCCGGGACAATACGCTTTTCTTACGATTTTATTTATTTAGGTGCCGATTCAATTTAATTGCGATTCTACAATATTGCTGATTTTTACAGTCTTTAATTAGCTTTTTTAACACCAGCGAAAAAGATAAACAATGATGAGGCCTACAGACTATATTAGGTAAAATACACATCACATGTGAGTCCATTTTTAGGATTTATTTAGCAATATGTTTTAATTTAATACTCTCTCATCAAAAGCCTGGGTTGCATTTAAAAATGACTTTTTAACACAGACTAAAATGAAGCATTTAAATTAGGAAAAAAAAAGAAAATTTTTAAACAAAAAATCTATTTAAAAATCGTCAAACAAAAAATACTGATACGTATTTGAATCAGTATTTGAATCATTTTATAGCTGCTTGTTTGGCTGAAGACCCCCAACACGAAAGGATTAGGTGTCCCACTTTGGAGACATGCAGTGAGAAATCATACTTTAATTTTATAATTCATCAGCTTTGGCACAAATGCTTAACAGGTAGGTTTAAATTCAAGGCAGTGCTGCCTCGCAGATGTGGTGCCCTTTTAACCTTGAGTTTCATTTTTACTATGAACATACTTTTGTTTCTTGTTTTGTAAAGCTGGTTAAATTGGAGGCAGCATCTTGTTGAGGCCGTGCTGTTAATTTTGGACTTCCTGTCTTTTGCTGCAAACTACTTGCAAAACATTCTTGGTGTCAGGCTTTGGCCCAATTTTCAGCCTTTCAGTGACACCAGTAAACATGTTGTGACATGTGATGACCTCTTGATTTGATGCTGTAATAAAAAAGATTGATTAACTGTTACAACAATCTCCATGAGAAAGTACATCCCATTACAACTGCAAAAATGAAGGATTTATGGTCCTTTGAAAACTGTTTTTACATTTAAGGTAATCTATGTACTAATCTTCAAGTACATATTTTAGATTAAGCAATTTTTTGATTCGTTTTGAGATTTCAGTGGGAGAATTACACGCTTTGTGCCTTTGATTAAAAGCAGCTAGCTCTAGCCGCCTGTAGATATTTTTCCATCTATCTGGATTGTCAAAAAGGACTTGAACAGATCTGCAGAAGGCAAATCAGCCAGCAGAGGTACCGTGTGCAGCGATGAGTGTTCTGGGTGGGGCTGGGTTGGTGGTTTCACTGTGTACCAGTCAGTGCGAGGGGAGGTATAAATCCTGTCAGCAGTCATTTTCTCCGTCTCTACAAACCAACACGTAAACAGGGAGTGAAGCAGATGATTTATGAGGAAATAATGAGCTCGGATTGGAGGAGCTATAAACTTCATGAGGTGGATTCATTAGCACCATATCAGGACTCTTGTGAAATGCTGCTGGCTGTGGATGAAAGTGTTTGAGTCACAGTGATGAGTTAGATGTTAGTGTGTTGGTTACCATTCTTTGGTCTTGTGATTTTGATTCTTAAAACTTGGAGCACCTGATTTGCTGCAGAGTGTTATTAAGAAATGTGATGATGTCTGACCAGGGGTACTTTTTTAAGATCTTATAGACAATGTTCATGATGGACAGTTTCATTTTAAGTTTTAGAATCAATATGTTTGTTGAAACAAACACATTTCAGGACATCACCAATTGGAAAAAAATCACATTATATTAAGTTTTCACCCATAATCAATTAAAATATGATACCTCCTTCAATGTTGTCCCACTACTATTTTCTGAGGGTTTGATAAAAACCTGAAAAGCTTAACCCATTTATTATGGTTCAGTCATGATGGATATGTTGTCTACTGTACACATACGTCAGAGCTCCAGTTTGCTAGTGATCTATTAAAGGTCACTCTTAGCCAGCCTCAAGCATAAAAAAGTGACAATGCATATGATTGAAAAGGAACAGGACATAGTAAATTACTTCATGTTGTTTTGTGACATTGTAAAAATTAATTTATTTATTTATCAAGCACTTTATAACAATCCTGTCGGTGAACCAAAGTGCTTTACAATAGATAGTAAAAAGCAATAACTAAAAACAACTAAGAACAAATGCAAACAATAAATAAAAAATAAAAGCAATGGAATAGAAAAAAGTACAATGAAATAAAGTAAAAGTGTCACTTTGCAACTGCATATCAAAAGCCATCCTAAATAAATTTGTTTTCAGTCTAGATTTGAAAAGGCCCAGGTCAGAAATGAGACACATTTCAGTGTGGAAATTATTCCAGAGCCTGGGAGCAGCAATGAAAAAGGCTTGGTCACCCCAGTGTCTTTATTTCTCACTGGGCACTTCCAGCAAAAGTACATTCGACGACCCCAAAGCTCTACCAGGCTCCCGAACAGTTAAAAAGCTGGTTAAATACTCTGGGGCAAGACCATTATGATATTGCAAACTATCCTGCTAGATATAGCCACCAGAAGATCCTTCATAGCATGGATTCAACAGGATGTTGGAAGCAGAGATTTTGGTCCTTTGACATGGCAGCATCAAACAGTTGCTGCAGATTTGCAAGTGGACATGCATGATGAAAACCTTCTGTTCCTTCAAATCTCTAAATATGCTCTATTGAATTTAGATCAGGTGACTGTGGGGGTCACTGGACTACAGAGAAGAAACCAGTTTGAGATGATCTGAGCTTTGTGACATGGAGCGATAGCCTGCAGGATGAAAAACTCCTTTGAGGGTGTTTTCACACCAACCACATTTAGTGCCCACCAAAGAAGTTTCGACCCAGGTTTTGGTACGTTAGTATCAATGTGAATGCAACCACCGCACTTTGGTGCGCACCAAATCAGCCGGTCCGAGACCTCCATGAAGGGGTGGTCTCGATCCGCTCCATCTCCCGACATTTGGTGCTGTTTCACTGGTGTGAAACAAAGTGGTCCGAACCGATCTACTTTAGATGCATTACTTCCTGGTAATCCCGCGGTTGAATCTTTTGCTTACTCAATTTGTCGATTTGTTTATTCTGGTTGAGGATTACGATGATTTACGAGGGTCCAGAAGGTCGCTGATGCCGTCTCAAACACGTTAAAAAAACATATTTGAAGGAAAATGTAGAAGAGAGCGAAATGTTAACATTGGTTGTCTGGTGTAGGAAATGGTTACCATGGTAGTCTCTTCTTCGTTCTCCTCAGAAGCAGGTTTGGTAACCAGTGACGTGCATATCGCCCCCTGCTGTTTCAAACTGAGTAAATACACAAGTTGGCCCAAGTGGCATGGTTCAATATTGGAAGTGTGAATGCAAGCCAGCAGGGAAGGGGGAGGGGGGGAACAGCGCTGCAGCACAGTTCAAAACAAGTGGGCCTAATGTGAAAGTGCCCTGACACGCCTTTTGAAGTACTCATGGAAACTCCTTCGTCCCTCAGACCATCAGACTGTACAGCTCCTCACAGGGAGGAGTAACAGGAAGACAGAGGATGGGATGGAGCAGTAGCTATGTTTTTATTTTATAATTATTTATATTTTTGTTTATATCTATCTTTCTTATAAAGATTGTTTATCTGTTTTTCAAACTGCTTCTGCAGTTCTAATTTCGTGGGGAGTTTCCCCAAAGGATTAAAAATGTTTGATCTGATCTAGTCCAATCAGAAGATGAATACACTGCAGACATGAAGGAGTGGACATTATTATTACATTATTCAGGTAGACTGTGGTGTTAAAATGATGCTCAACTGGTACTAAGAGACAAAAACAACAACCTGAACTGTTCATACAAGTCAGAGTTGATCCAAGCTTTCATGATGATATACCAAGTTTTTAGCCTACCATCTGAAGGTAGACCTAAAATAATCAGATCAGGCAACATTTTTCCAGTCTACTATTGTCCTGCTTTGGTGAGCCTGCATGAAGTGTAGCCTCAGCTACCTTTTCTCAGCTGACGAGAGTGGCACCTGGTTTGGTCTTCTGCTGCTGTAGCCTTTGTGCTTTAAGACTTGTCATGTTGTGTGATCAGAAATGGTCTCCTGGATACCTTGGTTGTAATAAGTGATGATTTGAGCCACTGTTTTCTCTTAAATATTCTCATCAGACCTCCGGCATCAACGAGGCGTTTTCACCCTGAGAACTGCTATATTTCCTTTTATTGTACCTTTCTGTTGAAACCCTGGAGATGGATGTGCATGATCCCAGTAGATCAGCTACTTCTGAAATACTCAGACCAGCCCACCTGGCACCTCAAACCACAATCAAATCACCTAAATCAACATTTTTGCCATTTTGATGTTCAGTTTTAAGTCAATGGGTTACCTTTATATATCTAAATGCATTGAGCTGCTACTATGTGATTAACAATTAAGAATTAATAGCTATTCATTTATTTATTTAATGTTTATTAGTAAAGGGACAGTATGAAGCAAGAAGATGTTGCCACACACTACAGCATTTATAGCCTGAGCTAAACAACAATAAATGCTGTTAAAAGAGAAAACAAACAAAACTCATTAAGTACATACAGAACAATACCAAACAGATACATACTTAAATATGAAAAAAATAGGAAGTGTTAGTATGCACTTGAATAGGTGTAATAAAAAAGCACTGTCCCTCGCTCTCATGTATTCTTCATATGTGAAAGTCTTTAAATTGCTCTGTTCTAAGTAAAAAGAACATTTTTGCTTTATTTTCTTGTTGCCCAATAGGATGCAATCCTTAACTGAAGTGCTGTATTACTTAAAATGTTTTTAAAAACAGAATTTAGGATAATTTGACCATGAGGAACTTGTGTTTAACCCTTGTATGCTGCCTATTTGTTGATTAATATGGTCTCTACTTATGCTGGACTCATGTTACTCGTTTTAACATCTTGACCAGAGCTTCCTGTTGAAAGAGATCCTTTTGTCTCATTATGAATACTCTAGATTGAATGATTGACTAAAAAGCTTAATGAACTTGCTATTAATCTTCCAGGTGGTTTTGTTTTTGGGCGTTATGCTAACTCTTCCGTCTTTTCCCTCTTCAGGTCGACTTCGAGGATGTGATTGCTGAGCCTGCAGGAACCTACAGCTTTGATGGCGTGTGGAAAGCCAGCTTCACCACCTTCACCGTCACCAAGTACTGGTGCTACCGGCTCCTGACGGCACTGGTCGGTATCCCCCTGGCGTTGATCTGGGGTATCTTCTTCGCCATCCTCTCCTTCATCCACATCTGGGCCGTGGTGCCCTGCGTCAAGAGCTACCTGATCGAGATCCACTGCGTCAGCCGCGTCTACTCCATCTGCGTGCACACCTTCTGCGACCCGCTGTTCGAGGCCATGGGCAAGTGCTTCAGCAGCATCCGAATCAGCACTTCGAAGGAGGTGTAGCACACAAAACAAGGAAGAGGATAAGTTCATGGAAAGAGGGGTGGGATGATGGGAGGGCTGGAGCCACACAGATGGAGGGAAAAGTCAGAACAGAAAAGAAGATAAACCTCTGGGAATCAAGAAGTGAGACTTTTCCAGAGCTGGGCGGGGCTTGTTTGGAAGTGAATGGGCGTGGTCGTATGGCACCTGATCCCGCCTTTTTTCTCCAGCTGTTTTTTCTCTCCAGTGGTGTTACCAAAGGGGTGGGCACAGGCAATTCAAGGGTCAATCTCCGGGGTTTTTCCTGTCATTTTGTGTTTTTTTTTTCAACTTTGTCCATCAAGAAACCAAGCTCCATTTCTGTTTTCTCTTGTTTTTGGCCATGACGTGAAATTCCCTCCATTCTTACAGTTTTTGTGGAAAGCTTCTTCTTATTGATTTATGTGAAAAGGGGGTGTCAGGCAGAACTGCCGTCATCCCTCGCGCTTTTTTTGTGTTTGTGTTTTTTGGAGCTGCTGGGCGCTGGGGTGGGGCAGGATGGTGGGATGATGTCGGGTTAGGACGGTCAAAGCAGAGAGGGAACGACCGAGCGAGCGCTGCCAAAGTCTATCTGACTCAGCACAAACAAAACAAGAGCCTGAAAGCACAGCAACGGCAGCAGAGGCAGTGGCAGCGTCCCCTCTGCCCCCCATGACCCCCAACCCTCCACTGCCTCCCGCCCCCCCTTTGCCCAGCTTTTCCAGCAGTCTGACACACTGAACCTGCCCTCGTTCCTGCATGAAAACCTGCTTCCTCGCCGTCCGCTATCGCCACGCCCGTCACACAGCCTCGTGACGCAGAAACCGTCTGCATCTCGGCTCACTCGCTCTGTGCAGCAGCTTTTCTCTTCACCATTATCCCCATTATAACCAGAGTGTGTGACAGGGAATGTTAGCTTTTGAATTTTGGAAAGAACTATCCCATTTTTTACCCCATCATTGGTTTTCTGATCATTTTTAGTGACTCTCACTGCTTTTAATGCACATCACCGTAGTGGCATAGTGAATGCTTTTTATTTTCTACACTATGAATATGAAGAACTTTGAACTTCTAAACTGTTGTTTTAATATCCTGTATGTACTGTACGGGTGCTTTTGCAGAGATTTTAAAGCTATAGCCACATTCCAATGCACTAATCTATGAGAAGTATTGCTGGTAAAGCTCTAATAAAGACTCAACTCACAAAGGTGCTGAAGATTTAGCAGCCAGCTTGTGTTGAGATTTTTTTTTAAACTGTGGTACTTAGGCTGGCTACACTACAGACAATTTTAGGCCTGATATTTGGCCCAATTTACCCCAAACAAAGCATATGGTCCGATCTGAGGCTAGTCGAAACCATCTCCCTTTCTGTAAGTGTTTAATCATAAACTAAAAAGATAAACAATTATAAATTGTCTAGTTTGTGCATTTTCAGGATTGTAACGTTGAAACTGGTTGAACCTGTCCTTATATTTATGTTTCTCCTTAATGTTTGAACCAATAAAGGTTTAAAACGGCCTGACGTGTAGCCAGCCTAGCACAGGTTAATGCATTGGAATAAAGAAAATGTGAGCTTGAATGACTGATTTGATGCATTTTAATCTGTAACCAGGTCATAAATTTGCACCCTGCCCATTATTGTTCCATTTTTTTAATCCCCCTTCACTTGACTCTCTAACTGCCCTGATCTTTGACTGTGGACTTGACACAAAAAGCATAAATTGCTTCCTCTTACACCTGAGATGAGGGGAGGGCAGATGAGTGGGGTCTCCAGGGGTGGGGTTCATATTTCATTGAGACGCTCAGCTTGCTTCAGTCTACCTGCTGTCTCCTCACACTCAGTAATGTTACAGCACCTGTGCTTCTGGATTGAGTGTTTTGAAGCTCGAAAGGTGATATTTTTTATAAGAATTGATTTTCCCTCCTTGCTCTTACTGTACAATATCACGCTGTGCACATTAAAGTTTAATATAATCCAGTGTGCATGTCTTTTTCTTTCTTCTTATCAGCACTGACACGTGGCTCTCCTCAGGGTCAAGTGTTAACAGAAGTCTGTTTCTTTTTGAAACTTGTGATACTGACTCATAGCAAATCTAATAACGCAGTGACTCACTGAAGATGCTTGGAGCCCATGTTCATTCATTTGTACTGCAGGAGTCATTTGTGGAAAAAGATACATAGGAATGAAAGAATAATTTCCAAACTCTCTCCGGTGCTTCTATCTGAGTCAGAGCGGCTGAATGCCTTTAGTGCTGCTCATTTTTTTCTTCCTCCCTACAGCCTGGCACAACATTTCCATAGTTACTGCAGAAACAAATAAAAACGCTGGGCAGCGCTGAAGTCTAGAGTCTTGACTGTATTGGAGTTAATTTACAGCAAAGGCAGCTTCTTAACAATATACAGCCTGAAGTCAGCCTGGACTAAAACCTGAATTATTCAGCAGTAACATGTTGAGAATGAAGTCACGTAGCTCTAACAACACCTCATTGTTTTAATCATACAATAGCTGACTTTCAAGGTACTAGTGATCCAACAGAGGGCTGTCTGAAGGTTCATGTTTCAGTTTATGGAGCAGAAACTTGGAGATAACACTGACTGTGTGCATGTTAGAGCTGGAATAAACAATACCTGTGAGGAGCTAAAACAATGAGCAATGGCTGGAATATTTACCAAACTATTCTGCTGCTTACATTTCTCCCAGCAGTCTGTCCACTGTATCAGGGACAGACTTGTACATTGCACTCACCAGCAACTTCATAAGGTTCACACATTCAACTGCTTCTTCAGTAAAATAGCTACACAGCCAGTCAAATAACATCAGCTCAATGTGATTAGTTATTTTTATCACTGTCAAGACAACCTGGTGATGTTCAAAATGGGGAAGAAAGGTGATTAGAGTGGCTTTGGTGGCAGGCCGGTTGATCTGGGGTTTTCATGCACAACCATCTCTAGGGTATAAAGACAATTATAAGGAGGATGTATTTAGAGTGCAGCAGTTCTTGTTGATGTAGAATGGCTAGACTGCTCTCATGATGAAAGAATGGCAACAACTGACCAGTTTGAATGCACAAAATGTCAAAACTACCAGCTAAAATTTGCACAGCCTCACCAAAATTAGACAACTTAAGACCAAAAACGTGCCACCAAACAATGTGCATGTTTTTGGTCTTAGGAAGGAAACTGGATTGCCTAGAGAGAAACCCTGCATGCACAGGAGGAACATGAAATCTTCTTAGTGTGAGGCACTACCTGCTGCACCACCAGGCTGCCTGTCATTGCAATACAATTACAATTTATTAATCTAAAAATCACCTTTTTTTAAGAAGAGTAACATTTTTTAATGAAATGTTTCTACCCAACATCAAAGATAAAAACTTTTCATCAGAATTAATGAAGTCAGCATCAATATTTTGAGCTCAAAAGCAAAACCTAAAGTTTAATTTAATTTGCCAAAAATTAAAATAAAGCCTAATAAAGGTATTTTTTCAAAACTACCAATTATCAAAGTTAATTTGACTTTCTGCTTTTCAAAATGCAGTAACACAACAAATCACAGCTATTAATTTCTTGTAAATAACAAAACCTGTACACGTGATAATTCACTGTGAAATGATGTCATATTTGAGTTCACAATTTTTAGGAAATTTGAAACTGACCAGTACACAACAGTTACTAAGGAGGATGTGGCCCCTGTGGCCCCCCTCTGATTTAAGTTGTGCTTTTGTAATAAAAGGATCTTTCACCAGCGCTAAAGACCTTTTTATTCTTTATGAAATAATACTGGTGGGCCTGAGAAGCAATTATCTGAACATTTCCTAAACTGTGTCGTTTGAGCTGCCCTCACTCCTCTGAGAAGTTTCTCCACAATCTTTTTATGAGCAGATTCGCTGCCAGATGGCAGGCGGGTCAGGTACCAGTGTTTGTAGATAAGACCTGGCTCATTGTCCACATTCCAGTTCATCCCAGAGGTGTCAAGGTCGGTTAACTATGTCCTCAGGAAAGTGGAAAAATCCTCTCTTTATCGGTTTTATGAGGAGCATGCTTATTATCTAACAAAAAGCATACACATTCTCTGTGCCTACATCAGCTGGTTGTAAATAAAAGTCTAAAACTCAAACTTTAGCACACATAGTAAAATAAATGGATCAGTGGTTGAAGAAAACAACTAATCCTTAAGAGATGAGAAGAGAAGGAAAACAAAAACATTTGGGATCCAGGCCTGAGAGTCGATGCTGTAGGTCAATTAAACTTTAAAGTTAGGAGAGAAAGCATGCTAAAAGCAGACTTAGTTCAAAATAGGAAAAAAAACAGCTTGTGGGTTCTTTTGAACACTCAGAAAACAAACAAACTTGAGTGCTCTCCAGCTTGTCCTGTACTCAGACACACAAGCATCGTTACAGAAACACATGTGAGGTGAAACCACAACGGAGACCTCCTGTGCAGAATGTGAAAGGTCATGGCTCAGAGTAAGACTGTCTGGCTCCACAGGTGAAAGCTCCTGTTATTCCATGTACAGGAACAGAGCAAATCCAACAGGAGGATGAGAAGACTCAGAGACGCCCCGTAAGGTCTGAGGAGAGGACCGGGCAGTAACGTGTGAGCTAATGTCAGTGACCTGGTACAACCAGAGCGAGAGGTTACCACACACTCTCTGCTCTGATGGTCAGGAAGCATGTTGGACATGTCTAATCCCAACAACAAACACACCAGTTTCCCTCATGTGACCTCCAGTTTTCCAGAAATTTACAGACGGTTAGTGTAATGGTTATGGCTCAGTGGTGCAGCAAATATTACAGAGAGCAAGACTGTTGCTGGTTCAAACCCCATGCCAGTCAGGGTCTTTCTGTGTGCTGATGCGTGTTTTCCTTTGAAAATATTGTGCTTTTTTTAAACCTTCCTCCTATAAACCAAAAGCATGCTCATTAGGTTACTTGTTGCCACATGATTGAATTATTGAAAGTTCATAACCTTTGACTCATCAGCTTCAAAATGTAATGTAATGATTCAAACCGGACATTTGTGCAAGTTTGATGAAAATCCGTCCAAGCATTCTAGACACATTAAAAGGAGGACTGAGAGGACTGACCTCGACCTTGAAACCAAGACTTTTAAAATCCTAGCATTTCATCCCTGTGTCATCTTGGAACGTTTTTGAAAAATCTAAGTACATTTCAGTGGAGCATTCTTGTGGTCTTACCTCCCTCCCTTTGCCCACACACCCAACACAGCATCGTGTGGATTTGCTGATCATCATGAGACTGGGATCCACATTCAAGATTTCCTGCTGTTTAACAGACGTTTTTTTCTTTAGCCATGATGGAGGGATTCATGATTGGCTTTATGGATTCATGTTGAGCGTTGGATGTATATATTTGTATATCTATGTACAAAACCAGTGAAGTTGGCACATTGTGTAAATCGTAAATAAAAACAGAATACAATGATTTGCAAATCCCTTTCAACCTATATTCAATTGAATACACAGTAAAGACAAGACACTTAAAGGGATAGTTCAGTATTTTTGAAGTGGGGTTGTTTGAGCTCCATATGGTCACTAAGGACAGTAGATACAGTAGAAAGTTCTCTCTTCTCCACCAGAAAGCCACAGTCTGTAAGAGTCTGTGACGAAGAAAAGACGCTAATGGAAAAGTACCGTACCGGAGTTAAAGGCTATTTTCTCCGCCTACAAGAACTCAAATCAAAAAGTAATACCACAGTTTAAGAGTACGCTACATATACATTTTTTGAAGTGCATAAACCGTTCGGAAATATAAAGTTGATCCGGACCTAAGCCAACTCACGGCTGTGTCCTTCTGCTAAATCCCTCCGCCGTAGTTAGCTAGCAGCTTCGAACACCTTTTTTAGACTAATTAAAAGCACATTATAAGACAAATGTTTCTGAGATGGGTTTTTGTGATGCTTCCCTTGATGCAGAAACAGATGTGCATCATCTAGAACTCAGCTTCACAGAAATCGTTGCGTGTGTGTGCATGTGTGAGAGACACACACACTCAGGAGTAGTCTGCACTGTTAGGATAAACACACAGCCTCCTCTACTCTGCTTATTTGTCTCTGACATACCATTATTACTTACTTTGAGCAGAAACCGTCATTAGGTCCTTCAGGTTTGGGACGTTTTTCCAGTGTATCTTCGGGAAATTTAAGAATGTCCACAAAACTCCAGGAAAGGAAAGTCCGTTTGACGAGTAATACTGCCGTGCGTGTCACATATTTCCAGGTCAAACATTGGCCCCACTGTTTATTTACGTCTCTATCTTGATGTCCAGGCTCCATATGTTAAAAGTTATACGAAGCTACAGGCAGCATCTGAAGCCGCTAGCTTGAATGTTTTGATCAGCTGAGAGGGGGGTGCGGAGTGTCCCTCCGCTAAATCAGTCCGCCGCCCCCCCTCTCAGCTGACCAAAACAATAGCACGCTAGCGGCTTCAGATGCTGCCTGTAGCTTCGTATAACTTTTATCAAGTATCATAACTCTTCTGTTTTGACTGTCAGCGGCGTGAGGAAGAGACAATGCAGGAAATTAAAAAAGGGATTATTATGACAGCGCTGATGAAGTCTCATTCACTTTGGAGCCAAGAGTATACCTGTATGTACAGAAGGGTTTACAGAGGACGAGCTGCTAAAATGGAGACGAACCAACCGAAAGGAATATAGAGGAAACATCCACGGACACTGGACATCAAGATAGAGACGTAAATAAAAGTGAATGTTTGACGCAGGAAATATGTGACAGACGGCAGTATTACTCAAGCTTGTTAGTTTCTTGCAAGACTGCCTTCAGGCTTCGCTCATACAGCCACTTCCCTTCCTTTCGAACTGGTGAACCTTGTTAGTTTTTGCAAATATTTGCTCATTTGGAATTTGATGCCTGCAACATGTTTCAAAAAGCTGCCACAAGTGGCAAAAAAGGCTGAGAAAGTTGAGGAATGCTCATCAAACACTTATTTGGAACATCCAACAGGTGGGCAGGCTAATTGGGAACAGGTGGGTGCCATGATTGGGTATAAAAGCAGCTTCCCTAAAATGCTCAGTCATTCACAAACTAGGCTGAAGGCTGAAAACCAACATTGACTGCCCGTGTCCTTTGATCCCCCAGGCGGTACTGCATCAAAACCGGCATCACTGTGTAAAGGATATCACCACATGGGCTCAGGAACACTTCAGGAAACCACTGTCAGTAGCCACAGTGCTACATCTGTAAGTGCAAGTTAAAACTCTACTATGCAAAGCTAAAGCCATTTATCAACAACACCCAGAAACACCACCGGCTTCGCTGGGCCCGAGCTCATCTAAGATGAACTGATGCAAAGTGGAAAAGTGTTCTGTGGTCTGACGAGTCCACATTTCAAATTGTTTTCGGAAACTGTGATCGTCGTGTCCTCCGGACCAAGGAGGAAAAGAACCATCCGGACTGTTATAGACGCAAAGTTCAAAAGCCAGCATCTGTGATGGTATGGGGGTGTATTAGTGCCCAAGGCATGGGTAACTTATGGTGAAGCCACATCGGAAGCGAATACGCAAAGGCGCGCGTCTAGATTACATACAAAGTCAATGAAAGGACGCGTCTGGACGCAGATTCGCCCTGGGCGGTGCGTTGGACGCGTTTGGCGCGGCCCGTTTGGAGCGTCCGGTGCGTTTGGAGTGTCCGCCGATTTGAGGAGTCAAACACCTCGACGCTCGGCTCCTCGACACCTCGACGCTCGAGTTGAAAATATTTAACTTTCCACGCAAATTTCCACGCGGCAGCCAATCAGCGATGACATTCCCCCCCGACGTCATTGATTTGATGACGTGTGACGCTCCAGCCTCCTGTTCAAACCCCGATGAAAGATGGAGGAGAGGTTGATCTGCGCTGTTTGCCATCATCCGGAGCTATACTATTCGATGTGTGTACTCTACAGAGACCAGAACAAAAAAGAGCAGGCTTGGGTGAAAGTCTCTGAGGAGACAGGTTTTGAAGGTAAGGATATTCGTTTCCAGCTGGATTTGCCTGCACGAGTCATCATTGAGTCCGACAAGCTCCGGCTCTCTACTGCGCCTACGCAGTGACGCGCGTCGCCCCTCAGCTTGTAAAATGGTCCAGCGTCCAGCCTCGGGCGTTACGCACAGCGTGTCACAGGCATTACACGCGTTTAAATACGCCAGTTTGCGTCCGGTTTGGCCATAGCATTACACATCTGTGAGGGCACCATTAATGCTGAAAGGTGCATACAGGTTTTGGAGCAAAATATGTTGCCACTAGACTGGCCTGCCTGTAGTCCAGACCTGTCCCCCATTGAAAATGTGTGGCGCATTATGAAGCGTAAAATACAACAGAGACCCTGGACTGTTGAACAACTTAAGCTGTACATCAAGCAAGAATGGGAAAGAATTCCACCCGAAAAGCTTCAAAAATTGGTCTCCTCAGTTCCCAAAGGTTTACTGAGTGTTGTTAAAAGGAAAGGCGATGTAACACAGTGGAAAAAATGTCCCTGTGCCAACTTTTTTGCAACGTGTTGCTGCCATTAAATTCTAAGTTGATGTTTATTTGCAAAAGAAAATAAAGTTTCTCAGTTCAAACGTTAAACATCTTGTCTTTGCTGTGCATTCAATTAAATGTAAGTTGAAAAGGATTTGCAAATCATTGCGTTCTGTTTTTATTTACGATTTACATAACATGCCAACTTCACTGGTTTTGGTTTTTGTATATGTATGTATGTATTTGATATGTATATATGTATCTATGCATATATGTGTATCCAGAGTTTTGTTCTCTATTGTAAAGTGTCTTTGGATAACAGTTGTTATAAATTGGCGCTATACAAATAAAGATTGTGGTACCACCTTTACAAAACTGTTTTCTTTAGCAATGGGCAAACATGAGGCTTTATAACTTACCTCTGACCTCCAGAAGCTAATCAGGTCATTTTTGAGCCACACAATCAGTGTAAAGGTATCTTAGCAAGACTTTAAACAATCATTGTCTGCTGTTTTCTAATGCATTTGCCTTTTTGGGTAAGAAATATATTGTTCTCCTTTGACAGTTGTATCATGAACCTCTTGTTTTTTTTATGCCTCTCTTTAATAATAATCTGTGCTGTGAGGGAATGGAGTCTTTTTCACAGCACATCACTTTATCCCTGCATGCATGATGAGACGGATGAAGTTAAAATCGGACGCTCACCCTGGGTTTAACAGCGCAACAGTTCCCTCTGGTGGATTATTATATGAGGTGCTAAACTAACGTAATGAACATGAGTGGACATCAAACTTTTGCTTCAGGGTAACCTTGGTTTTAACTTTGGACCATGAACAGCTTAAAAATCTTTGGACCTGCAGGAATTTCTTCAGTCAACCACAACAGAAGAAGAACTAGGGCCCAAAAATCAAAAATATCCCAACTTGAGTTGGAACAAGGCAGAATGTTTGTACAGAGCTCAATCACATGTAGTTTATGTTTTATTAAGCACATTTATTTGACTGCATGATTTAAATTAAAACTATCAGAATCATTTTTTTTTTTATTTTGAAATTCCACTGAGGAAATTATTTGCTTCAATCACTAGAATATCAGATAAAGACATTAAAATAAGAAAAAAGAATTATAGAAATTGAATCCCTAAAAGTCAAATACATGAAAAAACCCTTTATAAAGGATCACTAAAATTAAACAAGTAAAAATAAGAACAAGGCCACAGAATTTACTGTCCTTATAATATCTACAATAAGGTTATAAATATAGATGGACAGTGAGACCGTAAGGATATCACACTGATAATGCACTTGTTAAAAGGGAATATAGCCTATGGATGTTTATAACATGTTAATTTCAAACATTTTTTTTTTAGTTTGGTTGGTTTTGTTTTTTTGTTTTGTTTGTTTTCTTTTCTTTTTTAGAATTTAGAATTTTCATGCATATTACCAGAAATTGCTTTCAAGGATTTCAGGTAACTAAATGTAAGTTTGAAAACCTTTGCAACAGAGGTCAGCATGTTTCTCACTCTCAGGCTGTGTTGTCACAGCAGGAGGGTCTTGAGAGATTTACAATTAATAAAAACTTTAAGCATGATTGAAATGCACTTAAATTCATCAAACAATGCCGAAAAACAATTTTCAAATCTCAGATCTAACAAAATACAGCCATCAGGTTTAGCTGACATGCAAAGTTTAATCATTTATGTTGGTCTGATTAAGAGAACTGATGTCACAGATTAACCGGTGTCAGTATAACCGGGGACATTTTGATAAATATCTTAAAAGACAGTTTGCACCTTGATTTTAATATTTCATCCATGCTTTTAAAAGCACAACAGGTACTAAAGATAGTTTGCAGAGTCAAAAGTGGGTCAAAAAAGAATGAAAAGAAAATATAGCAGCATAAGCATTCAGATGTGCTGCTGGATTTAAGACCAAAATGCCTTAAGTCAGTTATTTTATCATTGAAGTGAGTTATCTGGCATCACCTGATGCTGTCACGTGCTCCTGAAAGGAAGTCGATGCTGAAGATGAGATGATAAAATCTGTTTCATCACAAAGGTGTCAGGGTCACATTATCTTCACATGCTAGTCAGGAAGTTTTGAATAATTCCTGTTACGTTAAACAGAATCTGAAATCTCTCTGTTTCACCAGAACCAGGAAATGTCACTCACTCATCCAGCACATCCTATTTACTCAGAATAATTACGCCTAGTCAAACATAACCTTTGCAAATTCAGTTCAAGCAGAGAGCCGCCCCGATAATCCTCTCTAATTCTGTACAATTACATGTATCATGATCAGGTGCTATTCTACAACCATCCTTGTCTTGTGTTGCCATGTTTTGCCTTAAAAGGCCTCTTTTGCAAACTGAACTCAAGCGTCCCCGATGCTGTCATTAAGAGGGTTTTTAAATATCAAAGTATAGGAGAACTTTTTTACTGCAGGGACCTGGTCTTTCCTATATTTTTTAGACTTGGAAAGGGAGTAGAGAGCAGGTTAATGCATGCAACAAATGGGCTTTAGATTTTATTCAAACCCAGGCATCCCGCATGAGGTGAGATCCTCAATGATCGATGACTGTGCGGCTGCAACACAGCTAACCTGACACACCAGACGGATGGTTCTTTTTATTTAACACGTCCATGTCGAACATCTGGGCAACTGCTCATAGAAAGTTTTTGGGAATGCACTGCAAAAACTCTGATAGGTCAAAGTACTTGTCTAATTCAAGTCAAAATAACCTCGCTGGACTTATTCTAAGCCTCAATTTCCTTATATATCTGAATTAAGATCTTATTTGAAGGATTTTAAACTAAAAATAAATCCTGAGTTGTCTATAGTGAGTAAAATAAAAGACCTTCACTCAGTCAAAGTTGCTTGTTTCATTGGTAGATATATTCTTATCATTTCAAGCAGTTCAGTGTCATATTTTTGCCCACTATTCCTTGTAGTAGAATAAGTATCTGGACTTGCTCAGTGAATTTGCATTAGAATAAATGTTTAAGATATTTATGACTTGAAAATAGGCAAGAACACTTGCTGAGATCTGAGTTTTTGCAATTTGGGAAGAACTTTTGGAAGCATGTAGCGGGTGATTGGACAGTCGCTCCATCAATCAAATTCTCTACAAGTAGGTGTAAGTAAAACAAAAACTTATAAGAACATGTCGGAAGTGGAGCAAGAATGTTCTCTCATTTGATAAAGACATGTGGTCCAGATCTGACAAAACTGCCAATGAAGCTGTTAGCGTCTATGCTAATCCCTGTATGAGCAGTCCCTTCATGTTCCTGCTTCCTGATGTTCCTGCTTGTAGCATGTTGTAGTTTGGAGCTTGGAAATATTGATCCTACTCATTACAGACAATGAATCAGGTGGATCAAGACTAAAGGTGATCAAGCCAAGCTCCTCGACTTTGGAACAGCCTGGAGGCCCCCCAAGAATCTGAGGCTGCAGGCCAGCTTTTATGGAGTCAACAGTTCTGATGTATAACTTAGTCAGACCTGTCAAAGTGATCTGTAAAGACTTAAAATCAAATGTTAAACAGACAGGAAGCAAGTGGAGATAATTAAGGACAGGGATGATGTGATGCCAGCTGTTGAAACCAGTAAAAAGCCAAGTTCTGGATCAGTTAGTGATCTGTGAGACATACCAGAGAGGAGAGATGGTAATCTAACCTGGAGAAGATGAATGCAGGAATGACCTTTTCTAAACAAGCAGCACGTGTGTGTATTTTATGGTAATTTATGTGGTCAGTTTCACTTAAAGGTGTAGTCAGCGATCTTCTAATCTTCTAATCCAGTGGTTCCCAAACTGGGGTACGTGTACCCCCAGGGGTACGCGAAGTGATGTAGGGGGTACGCGAAAAACCGTCAGGGCTAAACAGTTGTTTCAGTAGTTCAAGTTCAAACTGATAAATGTTTTTATTGTGAGCTTTGATAAAGGCCTGAAGTGTTGACAGAGAGGCTGAGGCATCTTGGAGAGGGAAATCTGTCCTAAATTATCTGAGATTCTTAAAATAACATACAGTAAGTTCAGTCAGACAGCCTTTTAATTAAAGCTTTAAGTTCATTAATGAAAATGTTTCAGAAATGTACATTTCTTTTTCAAAAGTGGACTGGTGTTGCCCACTGACATTGCTGGTAAATCAATCTATTTAGTTAGAAATAATTCACTTTAATAATGTTTTATTTGTATGTTATGCATGTAAAATGTGAGAGGTCGGAGTGCGGCAGGCTTGAACATTTATTTTTCTCGGTGTGACAAGTGCATGAGAGTTGGGGGTACATGGCTGGAGGTCAAGTGTCGGAAGGGGTACAGGCTCTGAAAGGTTTGGGAACCACTGTTCTAATCTAATGCACTATTTGTCAAATTCATTGTATTTCTCCTCCCCATCCACAACATGTCCCCACTAACAGCATGTTGAAAAAAAAGTCTGGTTTCAATACACAGCCTTGGCTCTGAGTTTCAGCAGGTAAATAATGTGGCTTGGGGGTACACCCCCCCACATCCAGGGGGCGATCATACTCATGGGCAGATCAGACAGAGGGGGGAGGGGGAGTAGTGGGTTGCGTAGCGTGCGCAGTTAGCATAAGAGAGAGGTACAATAGGAGCAGTAGCAATGGCTGAAAAACAGCCCAAAAGAAAAAAGGTCAGAGGAGCAGAAAGTGAAAAAGAAGGGCTATGACCATGAAAGAGCGAAGACCTGGGTCAACATTGGTGTTGCTTTCTGACAGTGGAGGGAACTCCGCGAATTGAAAGACATGAAAACGGACGCAGATGTCGCCGTCCGTCTGCTAGATAGGTAAGCAACATTAGCTTTGCGGTGCTTCACATAACAGTAACAGCCACCAGGTATTCATCTTGTTGTCTAATCTGCCAGAATGTATTGTTGTCATGATGTTATCAATAATGTCAGTCGAGTTGTCTGACAAGTCGGGGTTACCTTAGCTACGTTTGACAGCTACGCAGTTTCTATGGCCGTTTCCATGATGACGCACGTCCATCAGCTTTTGGGGGTGGAGCCAGGGGTGACGTATGAAGGGAGAGGCGGGTCTAAATTCGTTTATCAACAACCTCTCCACTCGTTTTCTCCCACATCGCTGACTACACCTTTAAAGTAAAGACACCGAATCTCTCCTTGCAGAATGATACAGAGCTTCATTTTCTGCCTCCTTTTTCTTCTTGATTGCACCATAACTGAAGATGTTGTGTTGAGATGTTCCTCCTCCTCCATGAGCACTTTCTTGATATCCTTCTGTCAATGTGCCAGTATGATTACCCACTGGTGTTTCTGCTGAAGTACGACAGCTGTTTATCTTGTCTTAACAGCTGATTTATGACATATTCCAGGTATTTGTTTGCACATGAGAGTAGATTAAACCTGAATTCTTTGGTTTTCGTTCTGTGGAAAGCATGAGGCATCATCTCAAGAACAGATGAATCAAACAGAAAGGCAGACGTGATGTTCAGTCTCCTCTCTCTCTGTGACTCAGTGTTCTTCATCAGTGGAAAGTCAGAGCCCAGGTGACATAAACATGAAGGCTTTTAAAGCAGCCAGAGGGCAGCGGGATCAGCAGCTGTTTCCTCTCAAAGACACCTCAGATCACACAGAGCTCTCACTGAATCCATTTGATTTGTTGCTGTCAAAATACATCAGGGAGAGACTCTCACCTTCTCTGAAGACGCTGGTCAAAGAGATTCATTCACAGCTTTCCTCGCGTCAGCCATGGAAACTTTGTTTGGCTAAAATCTTTAAAAGCCTGACCTCTGAGCTCACAGCTTCTGCCCTATGAGGGTTTGTTATTCAGTAACAAAAGTGAGGAGATGAATTTCTTTTTCCTGAAACGTTTGAGTGCAGACAGTACAGAGAATTGTTGATGCAAACATAAGTGCTTCTCTAATAAGTTTGGTAATATAAGTTTGGTGGATAATTTCTTCTCATTAACTCTTAAACTCTCAGATCAACTGCTCGGTAGACCAAACTTGGAGTAACTGCATCTTATACATACATGCATCAAGCTTCTTAAACCCTCTATATTCCTGTGGTTTAAACATAATGATAGAAAAGCATATTAATATCTTATAAGAGGGGAATTTCTCAGATAGGTCAACCTAGCATTACAGTTAAGTCAGTCATAAAAAACAAAAATGGCATATAGAAAAAGAATATGTCATCCAAAAAGTAATGTGTTTCCCAAAAAATGATTTTTTTTTTTTGCCTGATTTATGTTCTCTTTTCACTTTTACATTGGAAATACTATTCAACTGTAAACTCCCAGCTCAACCATTTGACAGAAGTTAATGATTCATAAATATTTAGGGTGTAAAAATAAATAAATTATTGCATTTTTGCCCCAATTTGTAAAAAAAAAGTCATTTTTATGGCTATTTTTTTGTAAGTTAAAGGGTTGAAAGCATCAGTATTGTATTTCATTTATTGGGTGGCACAGGTAGTGCACATGCCTCACAGTAATAGGGTTGCTGGTTTGATCCCTTCGCCAATCGGGGCCTTTCTGTGTTGACTTCATAAACTCTGGGGGGAGTTTAATCTCTGCTGTCAGGAGAAAACCTCTCATCAAAACACCAAACATATTACTTTTATGAAATGTGGTGGGTTTTCTCTGGGCACTCCAGCTTCCTCTCAAAGACCAAACACATGCTGGATGAATTGATTGGTGACTCGCAAATCGCCCTTTGGTATGGCTGTGTGCGAGAATGGTTGTCCGTCTCTCTATATGGCCCTGCAATTGGCTGGCAACTACTTTAGAGTGTAACCCAC
Source organism: Scarus forsteni (assembly GCA_036419115.1). Taxonomy (NCBI): domain Eukaryota; kingdom Metazoa; phylum Chordata; class Actinopteri; order Labriformes; family Labridae; genus Scarus; species Scarus forsteni. The sequence goes on from JAZDUH010000459.1 coordinate 6,354,106, forward strand.
CTCTTGCCCAATGTGAGCTGGGATAAGCTCCACCCCCCCACGACCCAGAGAGGGAAAAGTGGCATAGATAATGGATTTGACCAACCAAGGATCAACTACCTTCTTGCTGTGAGGCCCTTGCAATTCCCGCTGTGCCACCATACCGCCCTTATTATGAAACGTAATGGATGTTTAGACCATGGATGTATTATAAGAGCTGGATAGCGTGGCTCCGCCTTCCACCATGTAACGGATTTGAAGCCTAAATATCCCCCGTCAGGGTGCCGCCATTGTGCAGCCAGTAGAGAATTTGGGCCATAATCCGGACGCAGCTGTCGTAAACAGTCGCAACACTCCGCAGCATACGCCCTACACAATCATTGTGAAGCTGCCTTAAACCGCGGTCATTTTTAAACTCTAATAACTAATAAAAAAGAAACTTTTCAGAAAAAAGAGGACTTGGAAAACACGCAGCTCAATAATACTTTCATATCACCACAGCATACAGATGGGAGAAATATTTGTACGGGGTGTAATAATTTTTTGAAGTTTCACTTTTGTCAGGAGACAGAGGCAGATGCCCAGATCTGTGAAACAAACAGCAAGGTCGGTCCGAGTTTTCCTACACATGAAGGCAAAATTCAATCCAATCAGACGTTATCTTCAAACAGTGGGCTAGAGGCAGAGTCGAGGCAAAAAGGGTCTATGAACATGACCAGAGCTATGAGAATAAGTGCTGGAAGGTGACTGATGTACAACAATCTGGCGACTAGTCTGAAGAAGACATGAGTTTAAAGGTGCTATGAGGAGAATCTATTACCGGCGACATTAGGACTCTGCTACCCATGAGCACGTGTGGCAACTGTCGTAATGCTACATCCCAGTAACCTCGGAACTGGGAGTGACATCACCTCCGACTTATCAGCGTTCCAGTTGAAGTTGGAAAAAAACATGCCGATCTACCAGGCTATTATTAGCTGTTCTTAGCTTGGGAATGGTGAGGTTTCACCGAGTTCCCAGTAGGAAATTCCATTCGGGGGACGTTCCAGTTGCAGTTTCCTACTCGGAACTCGGAAATTCCTACGTCTGACTACAACTGGAATGCACCAAAAGACCCAAGCCAAAGCGTGTTTGTTGTGATGCTAATAACACATGCAGCTCCGACCTTCCTCAGAACTCTGCATTGCTTTACAACTTCTTTTGTCAACAACTTACAGGATGCAAAGCGACCAGGGAATGTATCTCTTTCTAGTTACGTAGCGGTAGTTTTTGATGTGTGACAACAAGCAATTTCTGGAAAACTTAGTATCATAGTTTTGTAGCCGGCTATATATTGCTACTTACAGCCCAGTGCTCTAAGACGTGTCCGAATAATATAAACTTGCTGTAGTTTTAATTGTCTTGTTCCTGAAGTTGAGTATCCAGGCCAGTCCAGCCCTGTCCGACCCGACCGGAAGGCTAAGGAATAGCATTTATAGATAACCTATTGTGATGTTATAAAACTCATCTTAAAGTGTGTATTTCGATCAGGCATATATCTAAAAGTGAGACTTTTTTGTAATTACTTAGAAACTCCTCACAGTCTCTTTAAATACATGAGTAATGAGACAAAGCTGTGGGAGGTACAGTCAGGTATCAGGTGTGACAGGACCAGACAGGAAGCCAAAATACGGAAACATACAACAATAAGACATTTCAAAATAAAACAGCAAGTACAAGACAAAACATAAAACGTGGAAAGAATGGGTAACTTAACTTTGACAGAAGTGAGATCATGACACCTTTAATAAACTTAATAAAAGTTTGTAGAAAACCAAATCAAAAAGACAAATGTGAATAGATTTAAACCAGTTGTTCGGCATCCACAGTGCTCTTGTCTGACTCCTGCATATCTCTTTTCAGTATACTGCATTTTGCTCCTTTATAGACGTGAATTTTGGCTGCGTCGAGCCTGACCCTGGAGGTGTTCATCCACGCTCTGTTTTTCCTGATGTGTTAACAGACGTCCACAGCTGAAACACATTTTTCAGATTTTACTCCAAAGCCAATTTCTCTGGTCAGATCATTACACAGTGCCCTCTGTGTTCTGCAGCATGCTGGCTTTATTTGGTTTCAACAAACAGACCCTCCGGGAGGCTGTTAATGTCCTGGTTTACCCCCAACCACACACACAACATCAACACAACAAACACCAGCGTCTCTCCACCTGTTTAGCTGCATGAGCCGAGTATGAACTCACAGGAAACAGTCTTATTTATCTCTAACTGAGCTTAGATAGTACACAGTAAATTTGATCTATTATCTGTTTTTTCAGATACTTTATGCATTGTCTTCTGGAGGTTTCTTTACAGATAGATGTGGACTTCTTCTTAAAGGTGTAGTGTGTAGAAGTTGGCATCATTTAGCCAAACAGAAACTATGAATATAGGATATAATGTTTCTACTTGTATGTAAATCTGTTGAGATAGGTGTAAAATCATCCTCATAAAACTTTGGGTTTTTTTATATGAGAAAAAGATCAGAAAAAGATTTTTATATCTATGTACCACAGGTCTCCCCTCTGTGGAAGCTGGCATAATGATCCACCATGTTGTCTACGGGTGGGTTTTGGAGACAAAAAGAGCGAAACGCAAGTTTTGAATATGATGAGTCTGCAAAGTTTACAAAACCTATAATCATCACCTTAACTGACCTATGATCTATTAAAATTATAGTTACAAATATGAAAGAAAACCCTCACCTTGTAACTATTATAAATGATGCCCTGTTCACTATCCTTTTAGGTCTTCACCAGCTCTCATCATGTGATGATTAGAAAGGGACAGGCTCATTCCAAAATCTAGATGTTGCTAAAATGCCAATTTCTACACACTGCACCTTTAAATGGTTTTCCACAAAATTTAAACCAGAACTAATCAAATTGAATCCCCATATGACATCTGCATGCCTTCACAATGGCAACAGCTGAGGCCGTAGGCATCATAGGTTTGGTTTGTCTGTCCATACATCCTTCTGAATGTCCATCCATCTGTCTTTTCGTTCTGGCCACTCTTGTAAACACCACATTTCAAGGAAGCTTCAAGAGATTTTCTCTGCTCAAACTGAAGAATATAATATTTATGGGATAAGGTCTTCAAATTCTGCCCTGGTGTCTAATCTTATGGAAGGATTAGACTTTGGAATCTAGGTCAAGGTCTTTAGGCTTCATGTTATTCCTTTACTTGTAAGATTGTATGAGTTACTCGACCACAAAAACTACCTCAGTTCCTCCTCTTGACCCTACTGTCTGATAGTCAGATACCTTGTGGAGGCTTAAAGCAGGAAGGTGGTAGTTCTAGTCCAGTAGCATCTTTGTTGGATTTACAGAAAGGGAAACTCCAGCTTCTCCAGAGGAACATCCCCAATCGCTCTGTCAGCTGCTCTCAAAGTGCATAAGGCAAAACGTTGAGGCACAATATGATATCAGGTCGGAAAAAGGCTGGTTCAGTTCATTCTGCATGACGACTGCTCGCAGGCCTTCATACAGATGTTCCTCCTCCTCACCCGTGCACACCTGGATCTCTGATCTTCAAAAGCACACGTCATATCAACCACAACGCTCTGAGACAAAGTAACAAGACTCACCTCACAGAGGGAGCAGTTAAATGGTCTTTTTGTTGAACTTCTCTCAAGTGTGTTGCTTTTGTTCTGTGCCCATTTTCCTGTAAATCCACAGACACTTAACCTCTGTGACGACATCTTTTCTCTTATTCATTGCATGTGATCTCAGAAGTGCTGATGTGTGTTTATCTGTGATGCTCAGAGCAACAAAAAGCAGAATCCTCTCTAGGTCAAATCCAGAATCAAAACTGCCATCCTTGATAATCATTATTACATTGATGCATGTTCAGCATGGGAAACGAAGCAAAGAGCGTAAAGCCTCAGGTATCATGTTGTGGTTTTACAGACCCTTGAGTCAGTTTGTTTTAGCTGAAGCTTTCTTAGATAAACACTGAAGATGGGAGAGTTAAAGAGCTCTGAAGTGCTCACATAAACATGGAGACAAGAGTGACTCAGCAGTGGGAGATGAAGTGGGGTAGTGTGTCAGACCTGCAAAAAAATATTTATTCCACTGAGAAAGGAGATATTTATAATTGCTCTGCAGAAATCTAAAGGTTTAGTGGAATTTAACAAAAATACAATGTAGTATAAAAACAGAAAAGTGCAGATCTGATTTGGTTCTGCTTGATATTCAAGGACATAACAAGCATGACTTATTTGTACAAGCAACTGAAGTGAATTACAACCACAATCAGTCAACTTACTGAACATTGACAGATTTCCTGGAAAAGTATTTTGATTAAACCAAAGCAGGCCCTACCTAATGTGGTGCTCTAGGCCAGATTTTATACAGTGACTCCCTCCATCTGCAATTTATATTAACTTACAAAAGAAATCCAATAGCATAGTCTTTACTGTTCTCTTTATTAAAGGTGTAGTCAGTGATCTTCTAATCTTCTAATCTAATGCACTATTTGTCAAAATCACTGCATTTCTCCTCTCCATCCACAAGATGTCACCACTGACAGCATGTTGAAAAAAAAGTCTGGTTTCAATACACAGCCTTGGCTCTGAATTTCAGCAGGTAAATACTGTGGCTCAGGCTGAGTCACCATAACAGGGTACCCCACCCCCACCCCCACCCACACACACACACACACGCATCCAGGGGGCGATCATACTCATGCGCAGATCAGACAGAGGGGGGAGGGGGAGTAGTAGGTTGCATAACGTAAGAGAGAGAAACAATAGGTGCAGTAGCAATGGTTGAAAAACAGCCCAAAAGAAAAAGGTCAGAGGAGTGAAAAGTGAAAAAGAAGGGGCTATGACCATGAAAGAGTGAAGACGCGGGTCAACATTGGTGTTGCTTTCCAATGGTGGAGGGAACTCTGTGAACTGAAAGACCTGAAAACGGATGCAGATGCCGCCTTCTTTCTGCTGGATAGGTAAGCAACATTAGCTTTGTGGTGCTTAACATAACAGTAACAGCCGTCAGACATTCATCTTATTGTCTAATCTGCCAAAATGTACTGTTGTTGTGATGTTATCAATAACAGCAGTCGAGTTGTGGCTACTTTTGTCTGACGAGTCGGGGTTACCTTAGCTACGTTGGTCAGCTACGCAATTTCTACGGCCGTTTCCATGATGATGCACGTCTATCAGCTTTTGGGGGTGGAGCCAGGGGTGACGTATGAAGGGAGAGGCGGGTCTAAATTTGCTTATCAACAAGCTCTCCACTCGTTTTCTCCCACATTGCTGACTACACCTTTATTGTCGGTTTTCTTATTTGGTATCATCATGTGTAGTACTATTAATTTGGGCATTGCTTTAAATTCGAAAAATGTGAACAATTCCATTTTAAGAATTAACAGTAAAAACTACTTTTATTGAAGGTGAATTTGAAGGCGCCCTTTAGCATTTGCCCACATTACGCAATGGGCCAGCTAGCTCTGGATTAAACTCTGTGTAAGGTCTGCCCAGTAGATCGGTGATTCTTATCTTGTGTTCCTGTTTAATGTTGAGATGCTCACTCACCCTTTTCTCTGTTCCAGGTCTGCATCCTGTCCTTCCCCCTAATCCTGTGTGCACTTGCTTCTGATTGTGCCTTCCCACACCTGCTCCAAATCACCTCCCAATACCTCATGTATTTAAAGTTCTGTTTTTCTCCGTCTAGTCCCTGGTTCGCTTGTACCCTTCTTGTTCTTTGTTCCTGATCCTGACCTGTTTTCTCACTATTTTAGACCTTGAAATTTTGCCCCATGCAGATACCTCTGCCTTGTTTGGCTGCCTATCCGTGTACCAACCTTTTATTGTGACTAAACAGACTCTGAGTATACTGTCACTGGTTGTCCGTTAAGCATTTGGGTACTGCAGCTCAGTCCTTGGTAGTCTGGAATAAGCAAAAAGGCAATTGTGCTAGATATGACATTCACAACTCACCTTAAAGCTCACGAAAGCTCCGACCAAGGTGACACAAAAAATGTCCCTTGATATTTTCTCAGTATGATAGATTTAAAATGATAAAATACCCTAAAATTTTCCATTAAAAGGTTTCAGAATTATACAAAATTAGAAAACAATTCCCGAATCAAATTTTCTTTTTAACCCAGGTCTGCAAGGAGTTTTTATCATGACACAAAATTTTAACTTCAACTACGATGGCAAGTCAGTTTTACCAGCACCAGGAAGTTATGTGATTGCTGCCATCTGTTTTTTTTTGTTGTTGTTTCTTACTTAGCTAGTTTTTTTGTGTCTCTGTAAGCAACATAACTCAAAAAGTTAGGGATGGATTTCAATGAAATTTTCAAGAAATGTCCGAATTGGGACAAGAAACAACTGATTTGATTTTAGGAGTGATCAGGATCACCGTCTGGATCCGCCGTGACGAAAACTGCGATTTTCTTGAATAACTACTGAACTGAGATAGATATCATCATGAATCCAATTGCTAATGGTACGTTTTTATGGTCAAGGAATCTAAATATTCCGTTGAAATAAAGGTCGAAACTAATATTTATGGTAAAAATCACAATACGAGTGAGAACTGTGGCGATGGCGGAGGTCTGCGCTCTCCGAGTGCTTTTCTCGTTTGTTATTCAATTTCAGCTCATTATCAGGTTCTTGTTTTCTATTTTTATTTGAACATAAAAATCTTTGTACCAGCTGCACTGAGTTTAACCAAATTCAGAGAAAAAAGGCATTTCAGACGGAAATCTATGACAAACGAGGCGACTTGTAAGAACTTACAGCAAATAGGTTCTCAGATATCCATTAATCCATCCAGTATCTATTCCCTCTCAGGGTTGTAGAGGACTGGAGCCTATCCCAGCTGAAATTTGGTGACAGGTGTGGTACAACCTGAACTGTTTGCACGGCCACATAGAGAGACCTACAACCATTTACAGTCTCATACTTAAGGGCAATTTTGGAATCACCTGGTAAACTAACCAGCACGTGTTTGGTCTGATAAAGGAAACCCCCCAAACAGCAGATGTATGTATTTTATGTTATCTATCACATCCACTAGAATTGAATAACGCAGTTGTAAGCAACAACCAAGTGGTCGAACAACAAACAGCAAATGCTCAGCCATCTTCTATACAGAATATATAAATATATTTATTTAATGTCTTATTCCTGCACCATCTGCTCATGCTGAAGTCCACGTCTGAACAGCTGATTCACCTCATGTAATTCTCTGAACTCTGTATCTTTGCAAACATTTCATCTCTTTGGTGTGGAGACCACATTACTTTCCAGAGATGATGCAGCTTCTTCTTTATTGCACTCACACCCCCGCTGAAGGCCTTTGATTGGTCGGTATGAGCCATATCATTTTGTTCTGATGAGACAGATAGAACTTATGACTGGCAGCTTTCTGTCCCGTCCACAGCAGAAACCATTTCCTGTTTGGTATGAGATGTTTCTCCTTTGATTTCCTTTTTCATTATGGCTGTTATTATCGAACAGGTAATGCAAAGATGGGGAGACTGATCTGTCGCAGCAGACATGAAAATATGAAGTCTACCTGACCCGTCCAGCAGGGTGGTGTGATGACTGATCAGAGGGAGGCCGGAGGTTCAGTCTGAACAGGAACAGTGTGGTTATCAGTGAACCGAATGTGCTTTAAAAGTTACTTTGTTTTCAACACGGAGGCACAAAAGTATCATCCTAAATTACAGTAACTTCTCTTTGAAAGAAGCGTACTCTGAAGTCCACTCCCTCATATATGTTCTGGCTTATGTCCTGCACATATTGTCAATCCTTAAAGAGATTTTTACCTTTGCCAGCATCAGTTTTTTGTTAGTATTTGCACCAGATAATTAAAAAATGTGTCAATATATTTTATTGTAATCTCCAGGGATTGATGATCATGATGGTAATCCAGAAACAGAACTATAAATTCCTTGAATGATTTGTCAACAGTGTGAGAGCAGCTTTCCACATTTCCAACAGCTCACCTAAATGTTTGAAAAGCCTTGGTGGAGGTTTGTGCTCTTAGAGAGTTTTATCCTTTATTTGAAGAGAGGATGAAGGGTCACATTACAACCATTTCACATTATAACCATAGTCACGTATGTCCCAGCACACCTGTTGGCTACTACTGACTCTCGTTATAGATTAACTACAATATTCTACATCAACCATACATTACCCCAAAAATACATTCATTCCAACCTAATATGTCAAAGATGTGCTTCAGGTGTGATATTGAAGTTGGTTCTTTCCTGCGTTGTCACTGGCTGTGAACAATAGTGAGGTTTTTCTTGCATGACATATGCTCCACTTTAACCAAGATTACAGAAATTAATGTTTCACTTGACCCGGAGCTTGGTCTACTGGGGAACTTTACAAGTATTTGTGGTTCCCTAAACAACACAAAACTCAAATTTATGGAAATTGCTCCAACTGTGGTCAAGAAATGCATTGCAATGTCATGAAAACCTGATTCCTCTATCTGTGGATGGTTTTTGGAGATGATTATTTGCATTCCTCTGGAGGAAACTATATAACATCAGGAAATGATATGACATGTTTTTGAAAGTTTGGCAGCCTTACTTGGATCACATCACATCTCTTGTGCCCGGTCCTTGATATGGTCTTTTGTATTAACTTTGTGTTATGTTGATAAGTTCTGTATGTAGTTATATAAAACTGAAAAAAAAAATCCAAAAAATAAAAAAGATGTCCCAGCACATAGTTTTGTCGTTTTTTGCCTTAAAGGTGCAATGAGGAGAATCTGTTACCGGCAACATTAAGACTCTGCTACCCATGAGCACGCGCGGCGACTGTCGTAATGCTGCATTCCAGTAACCTTGGAACTTGGAGTGACATCATCTCCGACTTATCGGCGTTCCAGTTGAAGTCGGAAAAAAACATGCCGATCTACCAGGCTATTGTTAGCTGTTGTTAGCACGCCCTGCGTTGTTGTTCACAAATATCACATGAAGAATGTGATTATCACCATGGCAGCATTTTTGTAAATATAAGTCTAACAATACTATGTATACAGCTGATCTAGAGCGACACACCCCAGTCAGAAGTGCAAATAAATTGATTATTACAGGAGCTAAATAACTGTTTACACTGGGGGCATCCATCTTCGATTGTCAACTCGGGATGGCGAGGTTTCACCGAGTTCCCAGTAGGAAACTCCAACTTCGGGGAACACTCCAGTTGCAGTTTCCTACTCGGAACTCGGAAATTCCTACTTTTGACTACAATTGGAACGCACCAAAAGACGTGACCCAAGCCCAAGTTTGTTGTGATGCTAATAAAAATGCGGCTCGGACCTTCCTCAGAACTCTGCATTGCTTTACAACTTCTTTTTTCAACAACTTACAGGATGCAAAGCAACGAGGTAACGTTTTTCTTTCTAGTTACATAGCGGTAGTTTTTGATGTGCGACAACAACCAATTTTTGGAAAACTTATTATCGTAGTTTTGTAGCCGGCTATATATCACTACTTACAGCCCGGTGCTCTAAGACGTGTAATATAAATAATAAAATAATATCAATTTGCTCTAGTTTTAATTGTCTTGTTCCTGAAGTTGAGAATCCAGGCCAGTCCAGCCCTGTCTTACCTGACCACGAAGCTAAGGAATAGCATTTATAGATAACCTATTTTGATGCTATAAAACTCATCTTAAAGTGTGTATTTCGATCAGGCATATATCTAAAAGTGAGACTTTTTTGTAATTACTTAGAAACTCCTCACAGTCCCTTTAAACTAGAGTGGTGCAGATATGGGGCATTTCCAAAGGCCAACCTGGATGTTACCTTCATGCTCGTTCCCTTGACTAAAAGCCAGCATGATCTTTTAATCCCATGTGTGTCATTGTTTAAAGAATATTGTTCAGACATAATATCATCGGGGTCCTTGGAAAAAAGTAATCCTCTTACTTTTTTGTTTTTGTCCGCTGTGAGAAAAATCTTCTCTCAGTTTTTTATTTAATCAAAATTCAACAAACCGTGGCGCCGAAACATAAATCCCCGAAATGATCAGTCACCATTTGTCAGCTGTTGTTCCAATCGACTGCAGCACAGATAAGAGCATCAGCAGAGACCCTCTGCTGACCCCTTGTTTACATCTCCTTTAATGAACTGTTGTTATCTGTCATGTAATTTAAAGCTTCTGTTAAAGAAGACAACACGGAGCTGAGTGATGAAGACACCGCTCACTTTATCACCGATCACCACTCCATCCTCGGCTGAAGAGGCAAATAAAGAGAGCATCCTGATATGAGGTGGTCAGCCGGAGGGCTCTGATTGGTCAGGACCATTAATCAGAGTTAACTGTCTCGGTCAGCAGTTAACCAGTTTGTATTGACCCTGCAGGTGATAAATAACCTCTGATAGGTCAGGTTTGGGTTTAAATAAAGACAGAGAGTGCGCCTGCTTCTCCAAGATAATCACCACCTTTTGTCTCTCTGATCAGCATCTTCACTTTCTGCTTCAGTGCAGCCGGGCCTGAGGCCGCCTTCACAAGGCTGCAGAGAAAGTGACTGTTCACCTAAAGCACCAACAGATGGCGCCAAATCAGGCAGAAGCTGAATTCAAGGAGCTCCTGAAAAGTCACAAGAGCAAAGACTGTTACTTTAAAAGATGATTCATCAAGTCAATAAGGTAGATAAATTGGCTTAAACTTTGTAGACACCAACCATAGTCCTTGCATCTCTGTTGTTACAGCCAACCCTCTGCCTACAGTCACCCATGTTAGCATCCATTTTTATTTCTTTTGCCTTGAGCTCACTTTCCTGAAATATCAGATGCTTTTGTTGGTGTTCTGTTTGTCTGTTTTTTGCTTGGTAGATGATCGGTGATTAATATGATATGGGAAACTGAAAAATAATTCTCCAACTGTTTTGATATTGATCCAAATTGTATCACCATATACCTCTTAAAGCTATGGTCTACGATTTGGAAGCTTTGTACATATTAATAACACCGTTTATAAGGCTGTTATGGTCCTATGGTCCTATCTACACAGTATAAAGACCAAAAAGAATGAAAAAAATCCATTCAGTATATCCGCTGAAAAGCTGCATACTAGCTGACCAATCAAACCTAAGAACCTGCGACTATTAATTGGTCCGTGAGTTGGTCTGTGAGTCCATCCAATCCTCGTCTCCTCGCTTGGCGTCATCGTAGTGCGTCATGGTCCCGTCTCCTCCCCTCTACGTCCGGTGAGCAGCTAGCAGCGTTAGCTACTGAACTATCATGGAGCCGGAAAAGCCTAGCGCCGAGACCGAAGCCGCCTCCCTCTCCCGCGGGGCCCAATGGAGCTCTGCCCGCGGGTTGAGGCCTGTTAGCGGGCTAACGGCTAACGGCTAACGGCTAACGAATAGCCTCAGCCGGCCGTCAGACCTTCAGCATCGGCCGTTTCGCCCCTTGTTGATCAGGTAATGGCTTTGTTTACTACAGTGGGAGATGTCTGCTGAATAACTCTGGTTAGTTTGTGCCTGCACGGGCTAATAACTTGTAGGGGAGCGGGTTAGCCTGTTAGCCGCTAATCGTTAGCACTGTAAGCTGAGCTGGGGAGGACAGGCTGAGAAAGATAAATCCTCCCCCACACTCGGCTCCGCTCTGGCGGCGCCAGACCCGCATTGCCGCCGGTCCAATTGAAATGGCTACTGCTGTGTGTTACAAGGAGGATGTCTGTCGTGTTTGATACTTTCAGTTGAGCTGAGCTGTTTTTGATTGAGTTTGCTGCTGATATATTGTGCTAGTCGCTCGTAGCTCTGTCCGAGGGGGCTATATGAGGCGTCACGAGTTGGGGGCGGGATCTTGGAACACGGAGGGGAGAGGTGAGGGAAGGAGGGGCAGGCTGCGTTTTCAAATCGTAGACCACAGCTTTAAATCTGTACATTCATCTTGTGTCACATGACCAGAGTCCTAAGCTTTCATAAGACTTTAGAGAACATATAAAGTGTTGATGTCTGTGTGGTGCCATGATGAACACAAGGTCTCTGACCTTTGGAAACTTGTGTTGCTCAGTGGATAAAATTGCAAACAAACCGTCTAAACTGTGCAAGATACTCTCCATATTAAGAGTGACAATTTACTCTATGCTCTTAAATAACACATTTTTAAATGATCTCAAATAATCTCATTACTTTTATGATTTTTGACATTTAAACTGCTTCAGTGCAGTTGGCCTGAGGCCGCCTTCACGAGGCTGCAACTGACAATGCTCCTAACCAAATGGCTTAGCAAACCCATGTTTTTGTGCAATTAAAACATTATTTGTACATAAGTTTGTCCACAGTTAAGAGTAACTTATCACACCTTTTTGTATGTGTATCCAACAGTGATTAATACAATTAGATTTTGATATGCCAGGTGAGTTTGAGTTTGCTGGTTGAGCCCAAAAGCATATTTCTATGGAGGTTAATCCTTTACTGCAATTTCCTAACTTGGTTTTTGATTTGCTATGATAACTTTTGGCTGTTGGGAGGAAAAATTTCCTTCTCAAACAGATTACTTACTGCTCATTAAGTTTATAAAATGTTTTCTATTTTTTCTGGACTTCCATGCTCTAAACCAAGTGACCACTGAGGATACTTTATTTGAATCAAACATCTTTCTTCATTTCAGGATGCATGATCAATACCAGTAACTGCAGATAATTGTCTAAAGAGCTGATTATTGACATATATTAACATTTTGGTCAATATTTACAGCCAGTATTTTGACCATGCAAACTGTTCATGTTTATTCCATGCATTGGCTGCAATATTTGCAAAATATACAAAGGTTTACTTTGTCCTTCATTGACCAACACAGTCATCATTAAAGAATGAAATGTTGTTTGTCTAGTTTCACATCTGTCTTTAACACACAAGACTTTCAGAGTGAAAGACACAGGTCACTTTAAGTTATGGAGAGACTTTGTGCTCTTGACATAAAATATCAGTACTGATATCGGTGTCAATGATAATGTGTTTGGAAATATGAACGTACTGGATAGCAAAAATTCAACACCGTGCCTCCCTATTTCCTACAACCTCCTTTGAGTTAACAGCATGTTTTAATTATATGCAATTCCTCAATGTCTTTGCTCACTTTTAGGCCCATACAGCACTTTTTGTCTTCTTTTTTGTCATTTTTTGAAATAAATATCAAACAGTTTTCCTTAGCAAATGCCAAGCCTGTGCAAAAATGCCTAAATACCACTTTCTTGTTTGGTTGTGATGCAGCAGGTGTTGTGGCCGCAGGATTCAGATCATTCCTGCTCTCTCTGTCACACTTCGGTGTTTCCACTTTCAGCAGGCCACCAGTGTGAGGTTTACCATCCATCGAACCGTCTTCCTCTTCTTAATCTTCATCTGCTCCCCACCAAACTCGAAGGACCTGAGCCAAAATTGAGTTAACCACCACAGGAGCCACACAGACACACCCAAGGGCTCTACAGTCAAACACACGCACACGCCCTGCCGCGTCAGACACACCCCTTAGCAACTCAGTCACAAATGCCCCGAGGTGAAGCAAAACACATTTCCTCCGACAAACGCGGACTACAAAGAGAGAAGGAGTGTGTTCAGAAACTTCTGAGTCATCAGTGGGAGGTGAAGGAGTAAAAGCTTTGGACTAGAAGCATCAGTAAGGGCCGTTTTTAGATAAAACAATCTTCTTTTGTTCTAACCTTGGGCATTCAGTTGATGCCATTGTGCAGTTTGATTGAACAGTAAATCAAACTACATGGGGGCAGTTCGAGGGACACCTCTACAGTGTTACAATGTAATAAGTTACCATCTTTATCATTTTTTTATTAAACAGTTGACCTACTTTATCAAACAAAGACTTATTTTGTTGTTAGCTTAGCCTGCTAGCTCCCTTACCATAATGTAGAGCCTGATTTGTTGTCTTAGCAACACCACCTGTGAAGTATTAATGCGAGGACAGTCCTGCCTTCTTGCATGATTTGGCTCACTTTGAATTACTGACATGTGAACATAAAATGATCCAAAGGAAATATGCAAGCCTCTAGTGTTTCATGTTATTTTGTGACCAAGAAGAAAACAATTTCAAGAACAGAAAAGATTCAAATACAGAGATACAACCAAAGGGCAAGACAAAATACAAACATAGAATTAAAAAAATAATATTTTAATGGCAAACACACAAGCTAGGAACGAAACAAAGCCCAAAACAGTCAAACCCAGAGAACACTTGCAAGAGCAGAAATGCAGCATAACCAAGAACAACAACAGAAGTGCACCAGGCCTGCAGGGGGCAGCACCAATAGTTTGCTGATACTTTAATCCCCACAACTAAATATTAAAATATGCTTTTAAACCTTTGAGTTGACCTCAAAATTTGAGTCCAAGTCATGTCTACAGCTGTTTGTTCGTGGATCAGCGTTTTTTTCTCACTCTGTCTCTCACTCGCTGCTACTGCCACAGCGCCCCCTGCAGGCCTGGAGCGATTCCGTTGTTGTTCTTGGTTATGCTGTGTTTCCAATAACTAAGTTGGGTTTTCACAGTATTTAATTTGCAGCATATGTTTGCTCTTACCTCTGATAACATTGTTGTCCTTGAATTTTTTCTGTTCTTGAGCTCTTTTCCTCTCATTCACTGCATCTGCTGCTGTAAGCGGTTTGCTCTCATGTGCCTCTGTACAGTAGAATTGGAACACAGCAACCAAGCTGCAGTTGTAAAAACCTCCCCACAGTCACAGGGATTTTTAGTGAGAATATGTAGAATACAAGCCCAGCAGAAGGTGCCTGTCGTGTAACACCAAGCCAGTTCGCAGCTTCTTGAGGCTGTAGGTGGCTCCTGTGCTCACAGAGTAATAGCTTGATGAAGCAAAAGAAACAAGCTGCAACTTCTCTGCTGCACTGCAACTCCACCAAACCTCAAAAGTGAAAGTAACTTGAGAGCTGACACCTGACATGTCTTTGCAAAAAGCCATTGAGATTTTATATTTTGCTTTTATTTTTCAGACCCACTTGGCATGAAGTAGAGTTTAATTATACAGAGTGACAGTTTTAGAGCTCTGGTGTGATGTTGGATGTAACAGCAGTGTCCTTTGGGAAATCAAGGTGTTGCAGGAAGAGAGGTTGATCAATTTTGATGTTTTAAGTGAAGTCAGAGTCAATGGAGAAAGACCAAAGCCTTTCTGTTATCAAAAGTGTACAAAGGAGAAAAAAAGGGAGAAATATTATGCTTTTGTGTTTTCTTATGAAGATGTCACAAATTCCCTCTCATCACTCATCTTCCCACTTGAACACACTCCCGCCATCCGTCTCATTAAAGCCTCACATGTCAGTACAGCTGTCAGAAAGTGAGCGCAAACAGCCGCTGCGCCGCTCTCTACCTATCAATTCTCCATCCACACTCTGTTATCAGGGCCTCCAGCCTTCATTCCTGCTGCCCTCCATTCAGGATGTGGGACAAAGGCATTTTCTTCTGTGTTGGCCACTGTGAATCATAGCTGAGACACACACTCACACACACAGAAACACACACTTACTGTTGGCTTAGCCTCTATAACTTAGCTCATTATTCGTGGCTGACTGAGCCGTTTTGACATGACAAGAAGCCGTCTGAGTCACAGAAGGAGAAGCAAGTGGAAGTTAAGGAAAGACTTTACTTCTGTGTGACCTCGTGTTTTAGGTGTGTGATTCTTGACTGGTGGTTCAGGGCCCAAAAGTTGGTTAAAATGCTGTTTTCAGAGGGTTGTAAACAGTAAGGTAGTAACAATGGTCTCAGTGCAGACTGTTATAATGGGCCCTTTGGCTCCTTGTTAGGAGGGGCACACGATGTGTAAACACAATAAAGAGACCTGCCAAATGATATAAAACTTAGACTTAAATACAACTTATGCAAACATAACTCAGGATTTTTAATTTATCTCCACATGATGATGAAATCAAAATCAAAAGAATATATATATTTATAATCTATTAAAGTTTAATTGTAGTTTTTATTGTAAATGTGAGATAAGCTCACTTTGTCCATTTTAGTGCAATTATTCTGACACCATTTGAGATTATTTGGACTATTTCAGGATTTTTAATCTAGATAGTATCATCATGCACATTGCATGGTTGCTTTTAAGAAATAATGAATTGACAACATTGATAACACAGTAATCAGATCAGGAAAATATTATATGTTTGGCTAATTAAATCATCCTCACTTGTTGTTTCTTTTGAGATTAAATATTAATGCTGGCATAAACCCTGATTAGGCCATGCAGATGGAGACACCAAAGTTTGCCCCTTTTTCCTCGACTGAGTCTTGGCTGGTCCATGACTGGAGTGTGCTGGGACCCATCTTGACAACTATGAGTTCCCCTCAAATGACATAACAAACACATAGTGGCTGCTTCTGCTACTCCAATAAGGGTTAAAGCCCACTGGATGTGTTCTTGTGAGGGAAGCAACAGCTCACTGCAAATGTTTGAATGAATGTGCATATGGTTGATTTTAGACAGTACCACAGAAAGGTTGTGGACTCCCTGTGGCTGGAACTTGGCATCATTCAGCAGGAGGGGGAAAGTTGGAAGGGCTGTTTCAGCATATACATATTTGCTGATAGATAGACAACTCCCATCTTCAAAATCACCATATTCAAAAATTTCTAGAACTACTAAATAGATAATTAATGTAATGTTATGACAGGAAATTGCTTCTTTTGTTCACTTGGTGAATGAATACCCATACACAACCCTGAAAAGCTGCCAAAAGCACTGATTTATGACAAAAATATCAGTCTTGAACATGGAAACATGACATGGCAAATCTATTTTATATTAAATACCAGTTACAAGGAATGGGAATCAAAAAACAATTCCAGATGAGAATATTTAACAGTTCATAAAAGTCGATCAATACCATGAGTCTTTTTGCTCTTCAGTTCCCTTATCAATTCCTTTCACTGACAGGGTTCAGAAGAGTCAGAATTGTGTCTTAGTTTTTGACAAAAGGCTCCTACTGCACAACCTTAAGTGAGTGGAAATACCAGCAACTTACAGAAGCAGTAATCTATGCTGTGACATGTGTTTGACATTGTTGTCATTGAAAATCCACAGGCCAACATTTGCCCACACAGAAAATCTGCAGGAATCAATAAGGGAATCATTAAAGAATTGGATCAATTAGCAGGATTGTTAACAGCACTGGTGTGGATAAAATCGTATCAATTCCCATCCTTACCAGTTATTTTCGTTGTCATATTTTTTGGAGAGTATATGCTTTCATTCGCACATTTTAACCTTTCACTGTCAACCTGACACACTATGGACAGTTTAATGTATTTCACCAGTCCATCCGGGAGAAGGAGCACATCTGACAGGTGACTGAACAATCATTTGGTCAATCACATTCATTACAGGCCAATCAGAGTTGGGTGGTGCTACCATAGAAGAAACAAACTCTCACCAATCATGTCAGAAGTCAAGCCAAAATATCCTTAGAGAAGTTTGTGGTGTTGGTATTTGATTCAAAGAAATGCCGTCCAGATCTAATATAATAGAGCAGTCACCTTCTGCTGTCTCAATCATAGCTCCCGCCTAGTCCTGCTGTAAAGGATTCTGATTGGTACGTACCACTTTGGACTGCTCACAGTCGTCATAGATTGGAGCTTGGCAAGATGGATCAGCCTGATTAATGATACTGAATCTGGATAATCCATCCACACTGCAAGCTCATCTGAACTTAAGAACAAGCGTAATTTGGCTTTCAGGGTCACCAAAGTTTCCCATCCCTGCACCAGAGAAAAATTACTCCATGGATTTGTGAAACAGTCCATTGAATGTTCCAGGTTGAAGTCCTGTTACACAGCGATGTTTAGAGGAAAGGATAAAAGCTTTACAGTGCACTTTGCACTTTATTATTCATTTGAATTGCACATAAAACAAGGTGTTCACAATGGAATTCTGTGTTACAGTTTTTTTTATTATATTATACTTTAATCTCATGGATTGTTTAATTAGGATTTTGGTGGCCTAAGGATATTTTTATGCTTCATACTGGGCAGCTGCGTACCTGAGGTTTTACCTACAGAGATACTTCCCTTTCCACAGTCTGCTTGCATTAAGGCCCCTGATATATGTTGGCCCCTGTGTAGCTGCCCTGTCGGTGCTGTTTGCAGTAAAGTCCTCAGTATTCAAATGAAGCCCTGAGGAGGAATAAATATATCCATACATTTTAACTAGCTTTTGCTGTAGTAATCTAAAAATATTGATGAATTTATCAAGTTTTCAACACAAAAATATCAGTATATTCAGACAATTTGATTCCCATGATGGTGATGATGATGTGGTAGATTTACTTGAGTACTGCACAAGAGTACATTTTTTGAGTATCTGTACTTTATTTGAGTATTTTTTTGGAAACTTATGACATGTACTTCACCACACCTGAAATGTTAATATTGTGCTTTAAACTTTTGTATGAAGGGTCTAGTTACTCCTTATCTTTAAGTATAACTTTGAAGTCAGCAGATGAAGTTTATTTTGTTCCTCTAAGATGTGATCCGTGTATGATTTGTTCAAGTGGTGATGCCCTACCTGTACCTAACACATGCATTACTCAGATGGGGCAGGTAAACGTTGAGCTAACGTTAAGTGAAAATGAAAACAGCAATGGTTGTCCTTTTGTGGATTCAATCATGTTTTAATAAGCATTTCTATAGGCTTCATAATATATTTTACAAGCTTTTAATTCTACAGGTCAATGCATTCAGTTGGTTGTTCCATTCGTAAATCGAAAATGTACTTTTAATACTTAAGTATTTTAGTTTCAAAAGCAGCTACTCCAGTACTATAACTTAAGTAAACATATGACTGAACAGCTTTTAGTTGTATTGAAATAATATTTGACCAGGAGTATCTATACTATTGCTCAAGTAATGGAGTTGAGTACTTTGACTACCACTGGTAATTTCGTCTGAAGGTTCTGTCATTTACTAGTTCCCATCATGGGGCCAATGGGCCTTAGGGGTCCACAGCTATCTCAGGGGGGCTGTGATAGGGCTAAATAAGCCCATAGCAAATTTTATAAATGGACTTCCAGGCAAACAAAATTGCAATTTTGTACTTTGTTCTGAAGTTTTAGAGATAGGATACAGGAATTTTTCATGAATTTAAAAAAAAAATTAAAATTTTCAATTCATGGTGGGGTTGCTGATGGGTATTCAGTTCAGACATGTGTAAAGCACTGAATCTTATTTGAGTTTTTTTTTCTCATTTGTGAGGGTTCTGATAAAGATGCAGAGAAATACACCCTGCATGTGCAAGCTTAGCTCAAACTAACCAAGGTGGAAAATCTACCTAATTTAAGTCTAACGAGGTCATTATAAAAGATATAGAAACATAAAACGATTTTACAACAACGATTTATAAATGCTCCTGACTCACGAGATAAACGTTTGGACTATGATTTACTGCCTTCGATCAAGTCATCTGTTCCTGCTGTTCGTTTTTTACTACCTGTGTTACTCACCTCCAGAGCAGCAGCAGCAGCCGTACCTGGATACGTCAGAGAGTTTTGGGGGAGAAAGTGGGCGGAGCTCCGACGCGCCACGAGAGGAGCTGGGATGTGAGAGCGGCTGCAGCGTGTGTGCTGGATGCACTCAGAGGGACAGTCAGTGAAGTGTTGTGCCTCACAGAGATCTACAAACTCGTGGGAAACTCCTGGAAAAACCGACAAAGTGCGAGAAGAAGGAGAGTATCTGA
The DNA here is from genome assembly GCA_036419115.1 of Scarus forsteni. Classification (NCBI taxonomy): domain Eukaryota; kingdom Metazoa; phylum Chordata; class Actinopteri; order Labriformes; family Labridae; genus Scarus; species Scarus forsteni. Next base: position 6,373,808 of record JAZDUH010000459.1, read on the forward strand.
CTTTTTATCTCTGGAAGAGTTTTTTTTATATAAACGAAGAGGTGAAGAAAAGTCTCCAGCGCTCAGTTTGGACTTAATGAGAAAGTCAAGAAGTCCCGCTCCAGGACACACAAGCGGAATATGATTTGACTCAAGAGGACGTTTGACTCCTTTTCTTGCCAACAGGTGAGTCACCTATCTTAGATTTCGCTCCCGCTTTTTTATCCTTACTCTTTTTTAAGCTCGGGGTGAGTTTTCGTGCGTAAAAGCGCATGAAAAGTCCCCCCTGGCATAAACTCTTCACTTCATACCACAGCCAGTTTTAAATCTTTTTAACTCCAGCTCACCACCTTCTCATTTGTGACCTGTAGTCATGAGTCACTTTCCTCTCAGAATGAAAACATTTTCGGTTTGTCCCATCGCCTTTTGTCCTTATGAAAACACTGACGACGCTCCAAGTTCTATGCATTGTGTTTGGTGCAGGTGCGCAATGATTTGCCCAAGATTACTCACAATTTAGAGGAAAACAAGATGTTATTCATGCTCTGGTGAAACGTAACTGTCCCGAACTGTGCTTCAAACTTCAGTAGACTTAAACAAATGTGAAGGTTTAAACTGATATTTCTTTTACCTTCACTCTTTGACCTTATCAATCGTGCTCTATTCCATTATTTGATTTTTGCTTTATCATTGGACTTTGCCAACGGCCATGTCTCTCTTTCTGCCTTTAGATGTTCTGTTATTCATACAAAAAGAACCTCTCTCCTAAGGCAGGGCAATATATGCACTTTACTGTAAATATTCCAGTCAGATAAAAGGTAGGGCATTATTGGAGAATTTTGGAATATGCTAATGTTGATTGAAAAAGCACATGCCTAGTCTTATTCTCAGTTTGAAAAAGCACCAACAGTTTAATGCACATTGACCAAAAAAGAAGATTTGTAATGTTTAGTATAAGTAGAAGGGCTGCTCGATTTTGGCAAAAATCACAATCATGATATTCTTTCATAGATATTATAAATCACAGTTTTTACATCATCTGCATAAGGTGCATTTATTGGACTTTGTCACCGACAGCATTTTTTAAAACGTGCATATTAACAAAATAAACACAGCAAACAGAAATAAACTTAGTGTGTCTGAGTTGGTAGCGCTGCACTTACGCTGCCAGAATATAACAACAAACACTAAACCATTAAACTTGCCTGACATCTTATGTACAAAGCAAACACATGGTGTACCACATGGTACCTGGCATCTTAACTGTTCAATCTAGATGACTTTGTTTTCATAATTGTGGAAAGCCATTATTGAAATTGAGACTTGATTAATTTTCCAGCCTTACTAGGGAGGGAATTATTAATTGTTCAACCAGTACTGATGGGGAAGTCTATTGGACAGGATGGTAATAAAAATAAAGGTCTGAGACACTAAATACTGGGTAAATATCAATCTCTGTTTACTTTGCAGGCACTGTCTTGCTTATTGTCCTTGATAAGTTCACATCATTTGCAAAGTGAGAAGAGTTGGAGTGTACTGGGCATAGATTTCCATTGCAGCTTGCAGATTTCACTCACTTTTTAAAATTTTGCCAACTCTTGTTGTGCAATTTAGACAACTCCCTCTCTTCGTCTCTTTTAAGTGGCTCACATAGTATCTGTATTTTAATATCATCGATCATAAAATATGAAGATGCTTGAGAACTTAATACATATTTTCAAACAAGACAAAACTTTAGATGGTATAGGTTACATCAATATAGTTTTTTTAGGTGCTAAAAAGCATCAAATGAGCCTTCATTAGTAATGCCAATGCTGAGAATGGCCACACAGGAGCCAAAAAAGCCTGAACAAGATGAATGTTTTCCATATTAGCAAAAGAGCCACAAAGTGCAATATGATGATTATGTGGAGTACTGAGCTGCAGCCCCAAACCTCAAGCTTTTGGTAAACTTAAAGCTTCATTAAACTGTGCATCGAGAAAAAGATTTTATCATATATGTTTAATATCATCAGTCAGCTAAACAATATGGAGATAATCCTTTCTGTCTGGCTCTGATACTAAAGGCAAGAGAAAACTTTGACAGCCTTAACAAATCAGAATATCCCTGATGGTTTTTCTTATTTTAAGGGATCACTTAGATCCTTAAAACACTCCAGAGGATTTAATTTTGATTCTTGGACATCTGAAATGTTCAGAATGTCTTTCAGAGTTTTATTTTCACTCATGAGAGGTTTTCTCAAATAGTGTCAGTGCTGTAACACATAAACTGAACACACTGAAAAGTTCTGTTGCATGCTGTACTGAATTGGTGTCTATATCTGTCACTGAGGAGACTAATGCACCCTTAAAGCAACTATGTAATTTTTGATATTGGTCAAACAGTTTAATAACTTTCAACAGGAAAAACTGTGAATATCCAGTTAATTTGGTTGGCATTTTGCCTGCCCATCTCTTATTCTCTTCTTGTCTTCATCTGTCTCAGTCCTCTTCCATCTTTAATCTCTTGAGTCATTGTATCAGACAGTGCCATGATTGGCTCACTGGCTTATATTTACATTTTGCCTGACTAAAATCCAACGGTGAAAAAATGTCATAAGTAATCTCCCCGCTGCTGTAGCTACATGACACTAACAGAAGGTAACTGGAGTCACCCAAAGAAATAATCTAATGTGGCCTGATCAATCAAAGGCAAATCATTATTGTCTAACATTTATTAGAAAAACTTGATCGGCTGATTGTGCATTTGCAACTAAAAGCCTGATCAGAGTGACCCTAGAAATTAGTATACTTTTCTACTAAGGCTGAACGATATGGACAAAAAATTCATACCTTGATATTCATGCCAGATTTCTCGATACGATACGATACGATACGATACGATACGATACGATACGATACGATATGAAACGGTACGGTATGGTACGATATGACTACGAGTTCAGTGAAAACCAAACGGTGCATTCAAGGGCAATCTTAAAAAAAAAGATTACAATGATAAATCTTTATTGTTTATATTGTTGCTTTTTTGATATTAATATCTTGTTCATATCTCAATATAGATACGATTACGATATATCTTTTAGCCCTATTTTCTAAAAAGGGCAAAAAGGCAATCAACACTCGGTATGGGAATCAGTAACTAATTCCAGTTGAGAATTACTTACAGCTAGTCTCTCTGCTTTTGAAGCTTAATTTGCTACAAAACTGTCAAATTTCAGTAAGGTGGAGACACCTGCTACTTGAAGAACAAGCATTAACTTTTGAAGCAGTGCGTTGAAATTGGAGCGTCATGTCTTTGATATTGTTACCTCTGAAAACCAACAGACCTACTTTTGCCCTCACCGACAATCATCAGGAATCAATAAGGAATTACGCTGTTGAGCAGAAATTTTAATGAAATTGGTATCAATGAAATCTTGTCAATACTGTTTCATTTTATTGGTATCATTGTAAAGCTTATTATTTTGGTACTGTGCATGCCTTTTGCTTCTTCACAGTGTAATTGATAGATATTGTGTATCAGAATTTTGACACAAAATCCAAGATAAGATTTTTGGTCCATATTTCCCACCCCTACTTTGACCCAGAGAAATGCCTATAAAATTCAAATGAGTGACTTAAAGTGAAAAATTAAGTGTAAATCAGTCAGGATGTGTATATAGAATAACATTTTTTTCATCACTGTGGGCTCAAGTAAAATATAATGACCTTGCATTACTGGATGCCGCTGTTTGTTTTAGTTTTACATGTGTAATCGTTTTAAAACCACATCCAGATAGGGAGCATGCAAATTCTCATTTTACAAATTCTCTGGTGTGGCTCCCCCTCCCTTTCCCTGTGTCCTCTAAAAGCATCTCCCATGTGGATTACCAATTAGTGGCGGGGGTTATTTATCATTTTGCAGGATGCTCCCCCTTGTGCCTTTTCCCTCCAGCCTCTCCTCTTTAAATTGAGTTTATCTCCCCTCCCTTGGGGCGCTTGCTGTCTAAACTTAACCCATGGTGGTGGTGGTGGTGTGGTGGTGTGGCCCTGCAGAGCGTGGTCAGCTTCTCTCTGGGTGATTCACTGCATTGCCTCTCGTTGTGGTCACTTGGGAGCACCGCAGAAGTGCTCACCCAGGTCCCACTTCTGGTCTGTGCAGGGTCAGTGGAGTTAGAAGATGGAGCTCTGATGATTAAGAGGCTGGTACTAAAGCTTGTGTGCCATCATAAAACCTCCACATTTCTCCTCCAGTGGGTTCGCTGCTTGTGGTGGAGTGAGTAAACCCAGTTTTTTGCCCTGACACAGATCCATTTATGAGTCTAAAAAGGGAAGTTCATGTCCCTCTTTTTATACTCTGTGTCCCCTTTTTCTGCTACAGCATATCTCTAAGACATTATTCTACAGAGCTGAGGGAGCTTGTTGAAAAATTCTTGAGATAAACTGCATTGAGCACTTGATGTGTATGAGGAACGAACTTCATGTTCAATCAACTGATCAATCATTTGGCCGTGCCCCTTAGATTGGAATTTCTACTGGGGAAACTGGACTATCATCAGTGAGGCAAACGGAGTGCAGCCCAAGAATGAATTAAATACTAGGGGTGTCCTGATACAACTTCTTCACCTCTGATACGATACCGATCTTGCAGCCTTGAGTATTGGCCGATACTGATATCGATCCAATACATATCAGCAGGAATCATACAGACTTTTATTACTTATTTTGCAGTATGAACTATAAGAAAAGGCTTGATCAAGTGAGATTTCTCAAACAGAGAACAGTAGTCAGCAATAGCAGGTATGAGAAAAACTGACCCATTTATTATTAACCAATGGGTTCAATAAATTTTAACCTTAAACATAAGAATATAGTAAAATTAAATAAATAAAAATTAATTAGAAGACACTGAAAAGTAACCTCAAGGAATCCAGTAAAAACAAAAACATTTATTTTTAAATTACTAGTAACCACTGTGTTTGACTTAATCATGAGCATATTCTAAAACAGAATTAAATAAATAAATAAAAAATAAATCAATTAGAATGGACTACTTGTATCGGAGTGCTTCTATTGGATATTTTAGATGTAGACCGATATAATCCAATATTTGTTTTTTTGCTGATATCGGATCGATATCCGTTATCAATATCGGAACAGGACACCCCTATAAAATACCCATCACAAATCAAAAGAAACATCAGATCAGTTAACTGAGGCTTGGAACTAGGGCTGGGAAATGTATCAGTTACATTGATTTATTCAAATTATTTTCTGCAAAAGATTTAAAAAATAGAGTATCAAGTCTTTTCTTAATTTTTACTCCAATCATAAGTTGTTGAAATGTTTGAAAATATAATTCCTGAAAATGTACAGTATTCATGATGATAGGCCCTGTCTGGTTATGCCCAAGTAAATATTTAGGCTTGTATATGTTGTTGAGAAATGTTGGTGAGAAAGCTCTATGTTAATGTACTGTGATAATAGATCAGCTTTCAGTGTTCATTGAGACAAGCCTGCCCAAGTTCAAACTACAAAATCAACTTTTTATGACAAAATATCAGCATGCATTTTACATGTAAGGGGGAAGTCTGTTATTTTATTTTTATTTTTACTTATTTGACAACATAACGGCAACACTTGATTCACATATTTTTTGTGTCGCTTGGAGGGTGTTACTTTTTTGAGAGTGAAAAAAAAGTGATTTAAATTGTAAATTGAGTTTTGTGCAAAAAAATCAGGGATTTTATTTTTAGGTCATATTGTCCAGCCCAACCTGTATATTGTTTGAACTCCGCTTTAACAGCATTTTCCTCCTCCTCAGCAGGTGTTGTGGTTTAATTCGTTACCATGTCAACAGGTGACTTTTAGCCAACCATGTTCCTAAATGTCATTGCATGGCAAATGAAAACAAAGTGGGTCCTCATAAATGTGTCTTGACTACAGTTTGGAAACAAGCCCCTGTGCCATCTGATCCTGCATTATGGTGAAAACATGTTTTTGCCTACTCCCCAGGTCTCTCCCCCTGAAGGCCAACTTTATTGCATTACATAAAACTGGGTGATGGTTCAAGAAATATTGAGAACCACTGTGTTTGTAGATGTTTAACTGACTTGTTTCTCCTTTCTCTCTGGTACAGGATGATTCTCCACTTGCTCAGTGCCGTCTTGCTGCTGTGGGTCTCGTGCCCCAGTACACAGAGCCAGTGTAATAAATCCTCCAATACCAGCACACTCGACCTCTCCATCAACTACGAGTTTCCCACATTCACCGCAGACTTCCCCATCCAGAACATGGTGACCCTGGATGGCATCATATACGTCGGCGCTGTGAATAGAATCTACGCCTTGGCCCCGAATCTCACCAAACTGTCAGAGTACCACACAGGGCCACTGCTAGCAAACCAGGCCTGTGGAGAGAAGCAGACGAACACAAGCAGTGACAATCACAACATCGCTTTGGTGGTGGAGAACATCTACGATAAGGGATTGTACAGCTGTGGGTCGGCGGACAATGGCGTTTGTAGGCGCCATGTTCTCGACGATGATACAAGCCCAAAAACCATTGATGAGGAAGTCTACTGCTTTGCTGAGGGAGTTGATTTTGGCAAGGGAGACCCCAGTGACTCAGATGTTGTGGTGAGTCCTTCAGGATCACAGGTTCTTAACGTGGAGAGCAACGTCATCCAGTTCTTTGTAGGAAACTCTCAAATCCCCGGGGTTGACGTATCCAAGAGTGGAACAAATCTCCACACGATCTCGCTACGAAAGATGAAGACAAGCCAAGATGGCTTCACCTTCTTCTCAGACCGCTCCTACATGGACTTGATTCCTTCTCTACGTGGCAACTACTACCTGAAATACGTTTACTCCTTCCACAGTGAGCCCTTCACTTATTTCCTTACAGTGCAGAAGGTGAGCCATGACTCCCAGGCCTACCACACCCGCATAGTCCGCATGTGCTCCTCCGACCTCGTGATCCGCCGCTACATTGAGATGCCCCTCGAGTGCATCAGCACGAACAAAAGGCGCCGCCGCTCCGTGAATGACGTGAAGGTGTTTAACATCCTTCAGGCAGCATACGTCACAAAAGTGGGCAACGACGTCGAGCTGCAGAAGCAGCTGAAAGTGGAGGAGGGCGATGACGTGCTGTTCACCGCCTTCGCCAGAGGACAGCCGGACTCTCCGGAGCCGACGCCCAACTCGGCGGTGTGCGCCATGTCATTGAAGCACATCAACTCCATGTTCAAGATGTACATGCAGAAATGCAACACGGTGGACCCCTATCACTTCACAGGATCAGACAAGAAGTCCTGCTACAATGTGGTAAGAAATGGGAGGGGGAGGGGGTCTCCGTGTGAAGGCAGCTATTGTGTGGCTCTGCTCTGCTTTGCATTTGTTTTCTGGAGGGAGATGCAAATGTTGCTCTTTTCTCAACCGTCAAAAACACCTTGGATATTTTACAGTCAGATCTTTGTCAAAGACAGACGGAAGGTGCTCCATTTTTCTACATCTTGTCATCAACAAGTTTAAAAAATGATCCAGTTATTAGGCCTGAAACCATTTCAGTGTGCACCCTTGAAATCCTGAAGTAGTTGTTAAAGGCTCTCTCTAGGTATTGTTTTAGGGGCCAGGCATAAACTTTTACTTTATAGGCACCAGCATGCTGATTATTCCCATAATAATAGAAGCATATCAGGTCTCTCACAACTACTTCTGTCGTAAGAACCTGACAAAAATAGGCACAGAAAAACAGCATATTAGAAAATCGCTTATTCTTGGGTCAGACTACACGGTTTGTGTGGTGTTGTGTGTTTGAAAAAACGGTTTCTAACAATCTTCTAGTAAGCAATAGCAGTAGTAGTAATAGTTCAAACACTGATGCCACAGCCATGAGGAACACCTTGATCAGGTCATTTCATTATAAGGAATTTCTCAAACAAGAGGTCACTATAAGACAACACAAATCAGATCTAGAAAGCACTTGGAGAGTGTAAATATCCACCAAGGTAGCTCACATGTTGCTGTTACATCTATAAGCAATGGACCCATGATAAGGTTACCATCATAATATGATTCATGACCCTGTAAACTCCAACCTCGCACTCAGAAACATGTTGGTATCATTTAGTTAGACAGTAATTAAGCTAAAATGATTGTTGGCTTGTGGTGTTAATCTGGATCACCACCAAAATGTAATCATTGTTAAGATGGGCCATTATCAACATCCCCTGAAAATTTCAGCAAGATTTGTCCAGTAGTTTTCAAACACAGTAAGAATATAGAGGAGAGACAATCAATTCTCATGAGTGGGAAGCAATTTAAGGAACACGAGGAATACCGAAAACTCAAAAGTGGCACAACAATCCAGACACAGGCACCCGATAGGACCCTAAAAGCAAAGGGCCCCCCCAAGCCATAGGGCTAGAAACACTAGAGACAACACCAACAGGCATCAGCCCTCGCCTCCCCCCCGGCACAGTAACACAGGGAGAAGCAGTGACTACACCCCAAAGAAGGTTTAAGCCAATGCCCTGTAGTAGTCCCCTGAGGCATCTAATGCCCACCATATCCCCGAAACCATACTTCCTGGGTCCCAGCTCCATTCTCCCTCCTACAACAAGAACCTGCTCTTGTCTTATAGCAACCTTGTTTTTGATAAAGTCAAGATTGCGATACTGACATAAAAAATTGTCATATAATTATTTTCCCTTATCTCCCACCCCTAAAGTGCACTCTTTCCTTTTTAAGAAATGGTCCTTACTGCAATAGATGGAGCTTTAAGAACACAAGGCTGGGCTGGAAAAGTTACAAACTGCTGCTTTAGTATGTCAATACTGGACACATTATTATCCACAAGGGGCTGATCTGTTATTAGGCCTCTATTCTAACTGTGCAGGCTGCAGAAACTTGGAGAAGAGTTTATATTTATGGTGCATTTGGACTGTATGGCTGTCACGGAAATGAATTTGTTGTTCATTGTGCACACTGAAGCTCAGGCCAAGAATTACAACAGCTGTAAATTGTAAAACTCTTTGCTTAACAACATAATGTAGACATTTAAGATTAAGCCAGATAGTTGCTGATTGCATCCAACTAGAGACAGATTTACACTCTTATTAAACCAGCAATCAAGTTTAAACATCATCCTGATGTTTTACGACGTCTCTCAGACTCATAAAATCTGCCTCCATCAGTCGTCTGTTGCGTACACATGGCTTGGTTTTTATCTATTAAAGTAATAGGCCTTGGCTGTGGCCTCAGTGCCGGCAGGTGGGCTTGTTGGCTGAAAACACCATCTCTGTGGGTGGGTGGTCTCAGGTTCAGTCAACCTGTAAGTCTACTGTCTCCTAGTCCTCGTTTCATTGTGTTTGAGTGTCCTTGAGAGAGACGCTGGAGTGTGACCTGTTTGTGACTCGTGTCCTTGACCGCTGACCTGTCTGTTAAGAGCATTCAGGGAAAGTCTGGACTGCTGTAAAACCTGGAGTATAAAACACAAGACCACAGTGGGTTTGATCTGCTGTCTGCTGTTCTTCAACCTTTTATGATGAGTTTCTGTGCAGTGGCCCTCTCATTCATTGTCTTGAGTCTTTGCTGCAGTAAAAGACTTTGAAATGAAACAATGACTTGAGGTTAGAGAAGCCTCTCTGTCTACAGTCTCATTAAACAAACTGATGGAGACTCTTAGTCAAACATCAGAACAGTACTCCTCAACATAGACAGATTAGCTGAAATAACTCGACTGGCTGGGTCTGTTACCTGACCTTAATGTGTTTGCTTTTTCACCTTTGAAGAGTTCAGGAAGGATTTTTAATCTCTTAAATCTTTACACAAAGGATCCCTGCAGAGAGAGACTCTTTGTCAAAGAGCAAGGCCCCTTTTTAAGACCAGAAAACAATGTATTTGCTGCCTTTTAGTTACTGACTCCATTGGCAAATACATTCATCATATTCTTCTAGTCTGAGTGCGGACATGTTTGTTCTCAGTTACGAAATCATGAAGTTGGATCAAAATCAACCCCTTAAATAAGTAGTTCCAAACCTTTTTCCTCAGAGCTTCTGATAGTTGTACAACGATCAAATGATTTATCAGCCTTTCCACCAAGTGATCTGGTTTTGTTCCAGTTTGGTACAGTTTGTAGGGCCCTATAAAATCCACGATCACAGAATCATGGACAGACACACAGAATAAGGCATCAAATAAGGAATTCAATATAAACACTGAGCATCACGGAAATGACCAACATTTTACGAAACAGCTTTTTTTTCAGACTAAAAAGGAACATATCTCTTGGGAAAATGCCCCGAGGGGTGACTGAAGCTGAGGACAATGCATGCTTCACTTTCTCTCCCTCCCCTCCCTCCCTCATTAACGATATCAACATGTCACATCAGCCGTCTGAGATACTGGCTGACCCTGTGTTCACACCTAAAGTGATCTTAGCATCCTCTGCGTCAAGCTGCCATTCTTTTTCAATGACCGCTGGCGTCAAGCTATGTGATGCGAGCAAAGTGAGCAACTTCGAACAACTTTAAGCAGCATGTAAGCCTGCAAAGAAGTTTCAAAACTCCTGGCTAACTCCAGAGTACAAGGCAGAGCAGTTTGCCAATGATTAAAATGAGTCAGGAGATCAAATGTTCTGCAAATTTTGTCAACAAACTGTGGACTGGACCTGCATAGATGTGTGTGAAAACCATCTGAAGAGTGATTGATTATTTCATTACTTTGTACAGTGTCTCAGGGTTAAATTAGCTTGAAATACCAAAAACACAAATTCTCCTAAACTTAAACCACACGGGAAAAACTAAAATGGAATTTGGGAAAAAATGACTTTTATTGGTTTATTGGGCCCTAAGTTTGGAGCAGTAAACCCTGCTTTTGACCCTGACCCAATGTTGGGAACCAAGGCCTTAGGACATAGTTTTTAACCTAAAAACTGAGATTTAATTTTGTTATTTGCAAGTGGCAACAAGCATTGAGAACCCCACCCACCACCACCACCCTTTTTTGCTCATTCAGTTAGTTACACAATTTTAATGTTATCCTTTTTTTAGCCCTTAAAAAATTCATTTTTTCCTTTAAGACAAATATTGTCAATACATTTAGCAGGATCCCATATGAGAACATGCAACGGAAGGGATTAGCATTCTAGGACTAAAGTGGTTTTATCTTAAAAAATTTTTGTCAAATGTAGAATTTAATCCCTTAGGAAAACACTATAGATGTAATTGTTTTTGACCACAATGCATCACTTCTTTTGGTTGATCCTTGGAGGGCTCAAGTTATGTCTTAAAAATGGATTACACTGTAAATACTTTCACTTAAAAATGGCAAAACCTACACTTGTACTCTTCAAGTTAAATTATTTAATTTTTCTGAAGTTTGAGGACTTGAAATGTAAAACTGCTACAGAAACTTGAAGACAAAAATTTGACCATTTATCATCAGGGCCTTCTTTTTTAGGATCTCTCCTTGAGTGTATCTGGAAATTCTGGCAAACAGCTGAAGTCTGACATACTTCAAGGGCCCATTAACCTTTCCAAACCATAGCAGCATGCTGAAGTGCTGCTGCAACAATCCATGAAGTCTTGTTCCTGTTGCCAGAATCATAAATACCGGGATTCCCCTCCAAAGATAGTGCATAACCTTATCATATTTGCTTTAAATTATCTGCATTTGACTGAGTTAACCTCACTGTTCTGCAAGACAGTTATTACCTGCTCCAATCCATCAGCGTGGGATGAATCAATCAGGCCAATCACCTGATCAATAATGACATGAAGTTAACTGCTGACCTCCATTCAAAGAGGTCTGTCAATAATTGTAATAGCTCTGCCCCCGCTGTGACTTCTTCTTTACTTAACCTCAGCATAATTCACTACTGTACATCATCAGACAGACAGTAGATTAACTATGCCTCCTGGATATATCTGAGAGGGAATAATTTGTCAAAGGAGAAGAAAGGCCGAAGCCAAAGACAGACTTGTTATAACAGTGTGTGTGATTTACTTTACAGGCTGGGTTTAGTTTTATGATCTGGTTTGAACATTTCTGCAGGAGCTGGAAATGTTTCTGAACTGCAGTGGATTAGTAGAAAACCACAACAACTCGGAAAAGTACTCTGAGTGTCACCACCCTGGATTTTTGTGTGGAAATTATCGTGTTTTAGTGTTTTATTTGGCATTTTGGTTTATTTGAGTAGGTAATCTTTGTGAATGATCCGTGTCAAGTATGGATGTGATGTGATTTAAGAAAACCCTAATAGTCATTCATTTTGTACTTTACACACCAGATTGACATATCTATGGGACAAATTTTGCATCCCTTTAGAGCAGGAAGGGGCGGAACCTTTTAAGAAGAATTGTAACATGATTGGACAAATGATGTCTGTCTCATTCACTACAGCTAAGGCAAAGTCGTGCAGGTTGTTCGTGCTTTCAGCACAGCTAAGCTGTTGCTAGCAGCTACTGCTTCCGGGTCCTTAAAATGCAGACAAGCATGATCATTCTTTGATAGGGAACTTTGGAGCTTTGGAAATTGAATCTGCCACTTAAAATCTGGCATGGCAACTGTTTTGGTGAATATATTTAATTTTGTTCACAATCACTCATGTTCAACAACTGTCTTACGTTCATATGCTGAGTACCCCTGATCCAGCTGACATTCTTAAACACACTTTGGTGCATATAAAATTGAATAAAAATAATGTAGTCTTTTGAAATAGCAAAAGAAGTTGGTAGTTACAACACCCCCCTGATCAGATCTGCCAGTGCATGCCAGAATAGTGTCTGTACAAGCACCGTGCATTTCGCCACTGATAGTTTATAACAAAGCTTGAAATATTAAACGTCTAATGCACCATGTGATTAACCAGAGATTTAACCCTCTTTTTTCAGTCTGAGAATCCAGAAATTGATCATGTATTGAATAAATTAACACAGGTGATTATGGCATTGGATCAGTAACATTCCATCCATCCACTGCTTCACGAGTCATGAATCAACTGTGCTCAAATAATAACAACAATGAAAAACTGCAGCTCAAAATGACTGATGGTATAACTTTCAGAGTCTTTAATCCGACTCCACGCTGTACAGAGAACGATGGAAACCAGTGGCTGCAGGCAAAGATAATAATCTGCAGTGATGGGCTCAAACACAGATGAACAGCGACATGTGGTTGAGTTCAGATTCAAACCAGCTTTGCAAATACATGCAAATACACAGTGGGTGGGTGTTGTGGGTACATCAGCGCCGTCCTGACAGCTATCAGCGGTGGAGATCCACAGGGGAAAGTGAGGAATGCTGGGAGCAGGGAGGGGGTTCACGGGCAGCACATATCTTCCTCTCAGCGAGCCGTGATGAATGGCTCGGGGATAACGGGGCATCAGCAGCTGGGCGGAAGATGATCCCTGCGACCCGCTGTGGCAGTCGGCCACGCCGCTGGCGAGGCCTCCTCCCCGCTCGGGTCGACCCCCACCTGTTAGCCGCACCTGTGGGAAAGTGGAAGTCCCATCAGTTACACCAAAGAGGCTTTTTATTTGATTTAATCGCTAAGTATGATCTTTTATCAGAAAGGTCACATCTTGAAATGATAAAAATTCTGTTGCTGTGATTTGAGCCCAGAGAGGAAATTTGAATGCGGTTCAACTCCTGAAGCTCCTGGTTCTTTGGTGAACAGATGTGAGGCATTTTATGACTGTGAATGAATTTTGTGGTGGGAAATATATGGAAGTTTCAACACGTATATACATATTTTGTCATGTGAGATATAGAGTAAGACAGTAATACTTAAGTCAAAAAGTTTGATTCTAAAAATATGTGCCAGGCCTGCTGCTCAGATAGAGTATTTACAGTGAGAACCCAAGCAGTGATGTATTTATTGACCTCTAGATAATCATTGTTATTATTGCAATTTATTATATCATTAAAGCTGCTGTGAGGAGAATCTATTACCATCGACATAAAGACTCTGCTAATCATGAGCAAGCGCAGCGACTGTCGTAATAATATAAATTTGCCCTAGTTTTAATTGTCTTTTTCCCGAAGTTGAGTATCCAGGCCAGTCCAGCCCTGTCTGACCCGACCGGACGGCTAAGGAATAGCATTTTTAGATAACCTATTTTGATGCTATAAAACTCATCTTAAAGTGTGTATTTTGATCAGGCATATATCTAAAAGTGAGACTTTTTTATAATTACTTAGAAACGCCTCACAGTCCCTTTAAAGGAGCTTTTTTTATCAGTGGTAGAAAACTAACAATGAATGCACCTGTTTGACTAAAGAGCAAGGAAAACATCAGTGTATTATCTGTCATTGTGTGATTAATTGAAAAAACTGCACACAGTTTCCGGTGCATCATCCAAAGAATGCAAAAACATTGACAACATTTGAATGAGCCAGACTCAGAATCGTAGAAGCATTTGGATGTACTTCTCAGTGGATGACAGGCGAGGTTAAGCTCAGTGTAACATTTGTAAAAAAAAAAAATTTAAAAGAACATCTTTCAAATGCATATCCTATGCAATGCAACACATTTCCATATTTTTTGGTCTGTTATTTTGTTTTATATCTTATATTCCTAATATTTATCCTTATTATTTTGCATTGCACATAGTTTTGGATTTAATCTTGCATTTTACAATCTCATCATACATTAAGTATAATGTTAACTAAGGGTATTCTATTCTATTTTATAGAGGTGATTTTTTTCCAGGTTAACTTCTAAAAATAAATCGAAATACCAACATGCCAGTCTTTTGCTTGGTTCTTTGAAAGGAACTGGCTCCCTTCAAAAAGCCATAATTCAATCTAAAGTGTGTTTTTCTCAAAAAGAGGAAAATCTATGTCAGCAAAGTTTGGAGATTGGCTGCAGTTTTTTAATAAAAATAGAATTACCCAATTCAAAATGTTTATTTTTTTAATTTTTGTTGCAGAGAATCAGATATCCTTTAATACTGTTCGATTTTTGCTGGAGTCATGTGAAATTTTCTTGAGTAATGACAAAAAAAATACAGAATAAAAAGCTGCTATCTGCATCACTGCCAGCTAAAATACTGAGATATAATGTCAGATCCATATTTCCCTGTTATTAATCATCCTCAGTGGTCTGTTAGCTGACTCATCCAGTTCAGCTGGATCAAAGTGAAAAATCCTCCTGTTACAAATCAAACACTCAGCGCTTCATGCTCCTGCAGCCTCACACCGTTAAACAAAAGTTTCAGAGATCCTAAACAGTAATTATCTGTTTGAGAAGTACTGTTTAGACTTTGAGTGAGAGTGCTGCGTTCCATTATTACACATTCTTTCCTCCTGACTCAGGTGATTATTGGTTCGACATACAGCCTGACATCAGGTTTGAAGAGGGTACAGGAGCATCTCTGCACCATATAATTATCACATCCTTCCGTTTTCTACGCCTGTGAAGCACTGGGCTTAGTTTTGGTGCTCCTGTAAACATCAGGATGAACAAAGTCGAACTTAGTGCTGCTGCAAATAGTTTAATCATTCAGTGACTCAGTTTTATTGCTCTCAGCTCAAATAAGGGTCACTACAAACCAGCATTCAAGATTTTTGATATGTTTTTAATTGTTAGCATGATCTGTGGCTGTTTGGTACGGTGGCCGAGAAGGGTCAAACGCGCTGCAACGCGATTTGACCCCAACCAGTGCTTTTTACCCCTTAAAATGAGTAAAAGGACATTACAATGTGAGTACAAACAAAAAAAGCTGATCTTTACATTGTAATGTCCCTTTACTCTTTTTAAGGGGTAAAAAGTACTGGTTGGAGTCAAGTTTTGCAAATGTCACTCTCCTGTGTTATATTGAGTCAGTTTCTGGCAAAAATCAACTTTTGGCACAACACCGGCGTAACCTTCTCCCATTGACTAAATCCTCCAGCTGTTTTGAGCAGAAATGCCTCCGTGTGTCTCTGAGGCTGATAGCGCCCCCTTCAGGTGTGGCAAACTTCCAACGAAGCGAGTCGTCATGCAGCTGTTTTAGTTTTGCTGTTGCTTTCAGATTTTTCATTGTTTTGTGCTTGGCGTGGTTTCCCTGATCGCGGAGCGTTTGGTGAGGATGCATTTGCTTTTGTTCTTTTATGGCGTTTGTCTTTTTGTACCTCGTTAACACTTTGCATTGCATTTGTGTTTTTGTACCTCATTTACACTTTTTAGTGAGTTCGTTTATTTCCATCGTTTCCCTGAATGCAACGCGTTTGGTGAGGATGCTTCTGCTTTTATTCCTGCACCGCATTCTTCTTGCAACGCGTTTAATTTGTGTTTGTGTTTGACTCTAAGCCGCGCGTTTGACCCTTCTCGGCCGCTCTTCTCGACATGCAGTTGTTTTTGCGTTGCAGCGAGTTTAACCCTTCTCGGCCACCATAGTTTGGATCTTGTGCATCGAAAGTTGAAGTCTTGAATCTTGACCAGATATTGTTATGGTACTTGTTTTAATCACCAAACATCTTGACTAACTTTCTCACATTATCTGACCTGCATGAAAAGGATGACAACCAGCAGTTTTGTGTGTGTGTGTTTTTTTTTTTTAAAGCCCTATGTTTCATACACTGCACCTCCAAGGCTGATCTTATTGTGTCAATACTAGTCAGTTTAATCTGAATTGCTCAATAATCTCAGTAGGCAAGAGTTTTCTAGTCTGAAAGGAAACAAAAAAATGATATATTTGGTCCTGATGACCTCTTGGCTCTGAGTTAGGATAATCCTGTTCCGGTAAATGTCTTGAGATCACATCTGCTTGCTCTATTCAGTGTATGTGAACATAAAAGCATTTAATATTTGGTACTAAGGACTTCTGGCACTAAGCGTTATATCATTTATGACTTGACTGCAATTGGATGTTATGAATCAGTTCTGTTTTGGCTGTTTTGTGTAAAGAACAAAACAAAAAAGTTTCCTGTATCTGATTTGAAGGACTTATGACATAAAATCATGATAAAAAATCTGCTTTTAAGCTGCACAAATATGATATTAACCAAAAGGTTGCTTTTATCTTTTAATGATTTGTCTCATAAACATTAGAAGTTTGTTAGAGGTTGTTTGTGTTATTAAAAACACCCACAAAGTCCGGCACCAAGGATTTTTACAGCAGTTTTTGTTGACGTTGCTCTAGTATTCAAGGAGTTGGTTTGCAAATTTTAGTGTTTAAACAGTAAATTGGATATTATCAGCACCTATTATGCCCTTATCATTGGTTACTCCAGTTTAATTTGCATGAAAATTATGCAAGAAAGACTAACAATTTTGTAGTTTAAAACAACCTACCTTGAACTTCAGGTTCATTGTGCTGAATAACCCCCTCCTTAAATTCATAAATATATTGGCCATAAGGAGCTGGCTTGCAGTTTTAAGCAATTTGCATGAATGGATTTGCAAATGGATATATCTTTGGTCTTTTAAAAGTCTGTTCAGGTCCTTAAAATCTGCAGAGCAGCTTCTCCTTTTTGTCCCTTTGGTTCGACTAAAATCTGGAGATGATGTTTCTGTACTGGGCCTTAAACAATGGAACGACCCAGCTCTTATACTTTATAATCTCATTTCAAAACATACTTGTACTTAGTGTCTTTAAAATAAGCATGAAAGTTGTATGATCTTTTTTTTAACTGTTTTTTAATTTTGTTTAGTTGTTTTTTACTTTAGTTTTTGCATTTTTGGTTTTTTGTAACTTTATGGTTTTGTTTAAATGAGTAATTTGTATAATTTTTTAAAATTTGTTTATAAAAGTTTCTTAGAATTGGCTTCATTGCACAACATAAACCAGAAGTTTGATCACTATTTACCCTTTTTCATAACAAGGAATTACTCTGTATTTGGTGCTGTGGACTTTTGGTAACCAAAAAGTGTTTTTTCTTAGTCTATATTACATGTATGTGACAGCAGCTAGAGCTTCTCATGTAATACAGTGATGACTTAAAGCTCCAAACACTGGATCACTTTTGTTAAAATTGCACAATAAGTTCATAGGAGTGATTATAGACCACAAACTGTGTTGGAAACTTCATGATAATTACATTAAAACCAAAATATCAAAATCTGCCGCAATATTATATAAATCCAAAGATGTTCTTAATTTAAATTTGTTGCATATGTTGTATTGTTCTTTCATACTTCCATACATTACTTACTGTGTGGAAGTTTGGGGAAGAACATAAAAAACGATCACAAATCCAATTGCTTTGCTTCAAAAGAAAGTGATCAGGCTCATAAATCTAGCAGATTATCGAGAACCAACACACAAATTCTTTAGAAAGCTACAAGCTCTAAGATTTTGTGAACTTGTGGATCTGAGGATAGCTTCACTGATGTACAAGGCATACCATAAGATGTTACCAGACTGTATCCAGAGACTGTTCCAGATTAGAGTGTGTGAATATGAACTGAGAGGGAGTTGTATGTTCACAAAGACAAAGAGTAGAACAAATGTTAAACTAAGATGTGTTTCAGTGTATGGAGTTATTCTGTGGAATGGATTGGACAGAGAAATGAAAGAGTGTCAAACACATGGTAGGTTCAAAAAGTTGCTTTGACAAAAAATGATTGTAAAGTACAAAACTATGGTATGAGCACAAAATGTGTTCAGATTTTGGATACGTGAGTTTATGATTGTTTCATGTCAACCAAAAGGAAGCTGAGTAAGTTATGAATTTGAAAAGGGTAGGCGAAATAAGCAAAGGCTTCAGCCTACACCTTTTTTTGGTCTTGTTTTGTTAGTTTGTTGTTAGTTTTGTTGCTTTGCAGTTTCTCACTTTAATGTTTGTAAGTGAGATTTCATGTTTAAACCAGGGTTCCCGCGGATCCTTGAAAAGTCTTAAAAGGCATTGAATTCATAATTCTAAAAATAAGGCCTTAATTGGCATTAAAATGTCTTAAATCCAATTTTCAAAAGTCTTTAAAATTTGATCACATTAGTAAGATTTATGTTAGATTGAACTAAAAAAAAATTAAGTAACATTTATCTATTTTCCAAAAATAATTCCCAGATTTACAGTTATGGCAACATCGTGTAATCACAATAGCAGAACTAACAAAACGCTGATGTGGTTGCACCCGGATCTTACAGAGCAGACGCATTTCTTGATTCTAACTACAGTGCCTGGGGAGAGAAAAAATAATTGGAAAAAATTGGCAAAAAAATCCAAAAGTAGCTTCGTAAAATTGATTATGGCAGCAAAATTGGGAATTAAATTTGAAATTAAATTTTAAAAACCATGTAAAAATTCCAAAAATGGTTCTGACAGTGGCCAAAAAAGATGAATGGGGGCAAAATTGGCATAAAGTTGTAAAAACGGGTTTAAGAAAAGGTAAAAGTGGGACAAAGTGTGTGAATAGAGTTAAAAAAAGAGGGATGAAATTGCAAAAATTGGGTAAAAATGGTATGAAAGTGGAAAAGGGTTAATAAATAATTGCAAAATAGGTATGAAATTGCAAAAAAAATCCAAAAGTGGCTTAGGAAAATTGATTATGGCAGCAAAATTGGGAATTAAATTCGATTTTAAATTTCAAAAACCATGTAAAAATTCCAAAAATGGTTCTTACAGTGGCCAAAAAAAGATGAATGGGGGCAAAATAGGCATAGAGTTGTAAAAATTGGGTTAAAAAGAAGGCAAAAAGTGATCTTTAATTTAAAATAAACATAGGGTTAAAATAGCCTCTAACCCATGTAATTCATGCGGTGTTTTTGTTTGTTTTACTTTTGTTTGTTTCAATTGTGGTTCGTTGTCGACTTGGTCTTAAATTTTATTTCAAACGGCCTTAAAAAAGTCTTAAAAAGTCTTGAATTTAACTTGGCTTGAGCTGTAGGAACCCTGTTAAACTGACTGAAATAAACTAAACTAAGCTAAACTAAGCTAAACTAAACAAACGTGTTGGCAACCAGGCACAGCTCTCAAGTTCTATTATCTCTGTCTAAGTTATTTAAAAAATTCTGTCAATCAGTTGTTTGCCTGCACTTCCAGTTATGGATGTTTTTCCACACCATGAGTTTTTTGTAGAGTTCTTTAAATGGTTCCCTGTTTGAGTATTCTGGATATTAATACAGATATCAAGGTCATTTAAAGGAGGAGGTCTCGACTCAATTGAGCTCAAACAGTTTATTTAGAGTGAGAATGTTAACAACCATCAACCAGCTAAAACAGGGTGATGGGTTAAGTCATCACGCTGCTGTGGTTATAAAAGCAGCAGTAATAATAATAATACGGCTTCCAGGCAACGCCAATCTCAACTGATAAAAGCTCCGACATAATTACATCATTTAATGCCATAGGGTCACTTTCTGTGCTCAAATATCTCAAAAGGCAAACTCTGGGCAGCTAATCTCATCAGCAGTGGCTTTTTTCTGTGCGTTGTTTGACTCAAAAAATTGGCAACAAAAGTCTCTTTTAACAAATTTAGTCAGAGCTTGAAGCCCCAAACTCGCAGACGCAGCAGATCAGAAGCTGAATCACTGAAGCCAAAAGAGCTTTTACCTCCCTTAGACTGAAGAGCCATTTTTCAGGATCTCTTTTACTGGTGACAGTCCTGATTCCTCTTGTTCTCAGCTGCCAGGATAAGAAAGCTATAACCACCTCTCAGATGCTCGTGCTGCACGCCTGGACCTCAGTGAGCTAATCATAGCTCTGTTTAATGGATTTATGAGCAGTATTCAGGGGCATATGGCAGGTAGACGCTGCTATTGTGGAGTTTTGGGAGAGATAAGCGTGGCCATAAATCCATAAAAGTTGTAAACACTCAGAGGAGGCATACTTGCGCACACAGAGGGTTATTTTTGTTGTTTGTTCAGGCAAACTGAATGTTTCTGGTAGAAACCTCTTTAAATAGAGATCTGGACGAGGTTGAAAGCTCGCTGTAAGAGCATGTTTGAAGTTCTTAAGTGCTGGTTGTCAGCTCTGAGGTGCCTCTTAACTCCAGTTTAGGCTGAGGGAGATGATAAATGTAATGATGAGTGGCTCTCTTTTCAGCTGTCGGCCTGATGGATCAAATCTGTTGTTCGTGTTCCTGTCTTCAGGCTCTCCTCTTAATGGAGATGATAAAATAAAGAATGATTGCTGTGCTGTTAATACACTTTGTTTTAGCTTTGCTACCAAAAACTGTACTTGGTTCATCCTTTAATCAGGTAACGTGTTCGCACAGGAAAAAGACCAGAGCATTTTATTTTATGATGAGATTAAAGGGGTTGGAATCAACAAGTAACTCCAGGTCAGAATCAAAGTTCTTAATAATATCATTTAAATCTTACCAATCACCATCCTTCGATGAGGCTAAACACATTCTTAATTTGTTTTCTGGGCAATCATTAAGTTATTGATGAAACACATGCACAGTTTATTAATTATGATAAATCTTAGAACAGGGCTCTCTAGCTTTTCCTCCGTAGAATCCATCCTATGATTTTTATTAGACAAAAAAATCTAAATTGTAGGTCAAATATAGTGCACAGCTGAGACTGCTTTTAATATAGTATGATTTAGTGATATGTTTGAAAAGTCTCATTTGATTTAGTCAAAAAAAAGCAATGACTAGTTTGTGGGGATGCACAATATTAGGTTTTAGCTGATATCTCAAATGTTGATAACTCCAAAGTTATTATTGCCAAGACTGATGGTATTGGCAGTATTTTGTGTCAAAAGAGCTAAACCTCCACTTAAATGACTCATTCCTTTCATTGTTACAGTCAATTTGTGTTGGAAACAGACTTGAAGCAACAAAAACAACATTTTAGTCTTTAAGAAATGGCACTTTTGATTCATGAAAGTGTATATCAGTGATAATGAGGAAAGACATCAGAGTATATTTGTACATTTTGCAAATAATAGATGCAATTTATAGGATATATATCCAATCTTAGAGTCAAAATATTGTCTGGAAATATCTACAAAATTTCTGATATCAATCTGCCAATGACGATAATCAACTTATTAGGTAAATATCTGCAGGTACTGATATTGGTCTAACAATTTCACGCACAGCTGTCATGCTTAATAAATAGTGTGGTGCAGAAATGACTTAGTTTTTGTGTGCGCTCTAAACTTTTTGTGTATACGTGACCACATTGTATTTCATTGTTATTTATGTTTCATATTTGTATGTTTATGGAGTGCTTGTTGCTAGTTGGGTTGGGTTTATTTTGTTTGTCTTCTTTTGCATTTAAGTTTCTTGTTTGTATTGTAAAAATATTAAAAAAAAACTAAATTAAAAAAAAGTGACATATTTTTGTAGGCCAACCAGGGAGTTAACAGGGAACGTGACAATTTTTCAAAGTTATAATGTAATCGGTGAGTGTAAGCAGCTTTTATAGAACGACAATATGGCTGTTGGACTTACAGACAACTACCACATTCCCAACATATAACATTACCCCTGTTGTAGGATTGCTCTAAAATGAATGACCTGATTAGGTTGCTGCCCAGTAATATGGCTGTAGTGTTTGAACATATTGTTTAAAAATCAATCAGTAAAACAATAATGTTTGTGGTTCTTGTTAGCAGTTCATTGGCAACCATCCATTAAAAACACAATGACCCTTCATAATTCAAAAGTGGGGTAATATCAGAAGCGTTTCTTGTTGCAAAATCAAATGTTTAAACCTTGTTTGCATGTTCATTATGAACATTATTCCAGGTTTTTATCTGAATGGCTATTCTTAATTACCTTAGACTTTCAGCCTTAAAAACTGAAGGTGCTACAATGATATCTCACTTCTCATTCCTGCATCACTCTGTATCAATCAAAATAACTAAGGTTTTTGATTTGTCAATAATTCAGCACTTCTGTTTGTCATACTCTCTTGCAGATCAAAAAACTGTAAAACTGCTGAAATCATTCACTGTGCTGGTTTATATCTGGGTAGTAGATGGTAATGCGGCAGGAAACGGAGCCCATTTGGAGAAAAAACAGACAAATATCAAGTCTTACTTAAGATTAGTTTTGATTTGGATCAGCAATAATGACATTTGATCAGGTTATCATGCACATCTGCAATACAAACGCTGAATTGTTCTCCATGGACTCACAAGACAAACAGACTGTCATCAGCGAAGAAAATGCCTAAGTTGTCTGTTCGTGCAAGTGCTTATTATGACAAATATTTGAGATTATACTAAGGTCATGGGCTGGAGTAGAGGTTGTAAATATTGCTTCTGAAAGTCATATGATTTGGTATGAAGTGCAACAGAGTGTTTGTTGTAGCTGTTCGGGGCAGCCTGCTTGTTTCAATTTCTAATCTCTGACTTCTATGCAGAATCAAAACCCAAGAAAGTTCTCTGAAGAGTTTCCATGGGTAATACCCTTTCTGTTTTTTAAATTTAAACTTAATAAAGCCTCTATTTAAACTAGTTTTACTCAGTTCTTGGTCAGTGCTGGAGAAGGATACAGCTGACCAGCCTCAGAGTTTGTCCTGTTTTAAACTCCAAATAAATCTTGAGGAGTTAATGAGCCTTTAAAACTCAGGATAAACTTCTCCCTGTGGTCTATATCTAATCAAATACAGATTAAATGTAATTTGCGAGCTGTTTCTTGAGCAGAGTATTCCAGTAGTGCTCCTCCTCTCATATTAAAAGCTCATCTTTCCTCATGAATGAGCTTTCGTCTGACAGCTCTGCTCTAAGAAAAGATACATAAGGCCATTGGACTGCCTAATGTTGTGTGCAGAGCCATGGCGGGATTTGTAGTGTCCCCTGTAAGCCTGGCACTTATTCCCATAAGTCTGTAGAGGAGGCAGAATCATTCAGTAGTAAGAATAAAGAGAGCCGAAGGTTAAGAATTATCATCTGATTACTATTGACTGGAGAAATCCCCCCACACGCTGATTGCTTTTAAATTAAATCTCAGGTCTGATTGATTATAGTGTTTGTAATATAATTCCGGCATTGAAACGCTTTTGACCGACAGTCGTTTTAATTAGCCGCCGGTTTTAATGAACACACTTTTAATGCTGCGAGGGAAAAAATACAACAGAGCAGCGACCGAGACACATTGATTTTTGTTTATGCTGTCCAAGAATTCTCAATAATTTATGGCTAACAAAATCAAATAAAGATTCAGTGACTCAGAGGATGTGTTTGTGTCATAGCTCAAAATAAAACATGAAGCAGTTCTCATTCCCATATTATATTTATTTGTGATACACACTGAGCAGTCACCTCATTAGGCACACCCATTAAGCTGCTCATTAATGCAAATAGCTAATTAGCCAATCACAGTTGACCTGCTGGAGTTCAAACCGAGCATGAGAACAGAGAAGAAAGCGGCCTATGTGACTTTTTAAGTTTAATGGTTGTTGGTGCCAGACCTCCTCGTTCTTCCCAAGTAACTACATCAGCAGCAAATTGTAGCTTGAATTAGGCCAAATAAAACAACAGTAAGAAAGCAAACATGTCGTTGCAGAATGATTTATTATTTCTCACTAAATGATGAAGTGCAAAAGTGGAACAGAAGAAGGATAGACCGGTAAAGCAGGAGATGTGTTGATATTTTTTAAAGGCTTTAAAGAAAATTTGAAGTGAAAATCTGAAATCTTAACAGCGAATGTATTTAATTTTTTTTTGTAATTTTCAAACTTTAATTTATTTTTTCACAAGAGTTTTATGTCCTTGTTGACTACAAATATTTAATTTTAAGCTACTTAAAACAAGAAAATAATGTTTTATTTTTTCTTTACAACAAATTTGCTCTCATTATTTGATATCATAGTCACTCTGTAGTCATACAGAGCATTATGCATTAAATAATGTTAATTTTTAATTAAAGTAAATAACTTAGAGACATTATTTTGCATCTCAGGGTGAGGAAATTTGTTAATTCTGAGCCTGTCTAAATTTCAATTGCCATTTACTCAAAAATTTAATGCCATGTTATGTGAAAAAATCCTCTGCTTCTTAACTTTTTTTCTTTAAATTAACACTAAGACACCTCTATTAGGAACCACACAGGCCTTTTCTAATTATTGCTGTTCAGCAGACTCCCACTTACTTTCTCCATAATACACATGCACTCAGAAAACTCTATAACTTGATCACACTTCGCTCAGACACAGGAAAATGTACATGAAATTGCATGTTCATGAATGAAGGAGTGATGGAAGGGAAATAAAAGGATGTTGGCATGAAAATTTAAGAGAAAATGTTTGAAGAAAACTCTGAGTTACAAGAAAGCTCACCCAGAAAAAAAATCTGGAAAATTGTGGGGTTATTTGCAAAATTTGTGAGACAACAATTATTTTGTATACTTTTTCTAAACAGAGCTCTATAGAAGAAAAAACTACTTTAAAGCTTATTTTGATGTTGAATTTGTTAATTCAGTTGCTGGTATGTGGGTTGGGGTTGAATGATAGCAGGTGGCAGGTGGTAGACTGCTTTAGCTTTTTCAAAATCTCCTTTTTTTCACATCCTTATGTTCGCAGAATGATGTACCCAAAGCAAGTTGTGTTTTCCCCGGGCCACGATGCAACAATGGGCCTGATAGCAGGAACAAGGTACAGCGTCTGACAGGCTTTGGGCCTGCACAAAGTGCAGTCTGAAAGAAATCCACACATAATTGCAGCACTGAAAGAACTTCACCCTTGAACCAAACTGAGTTTATACCAATGGATACACTTCAGTTTCCCCACTATCTTCAACTGAGTCTTGGCTGGACAATGGCAGACCTGTGATGGGATCTTCCCATCCTTGTGGTTTATATTCCCTTTGTAGTTAATGCACTTTAAAAAGAGCAAAGATTGAAACTTCTTGCAAAAGAAAGTATCATCTCCTGAGGTCATCTTGCAACTGCACGAATGAGCTTGTTTATGGTAGAAGTCAGGCACAGTCCCAGAAAGGTAGGGGTAGCTACGGGTAGTAAGTTGGAAGGATTTTGGCTGGAAAGGGAAAATTGAAGAGGCTGCATCTGTGTGTGAAAGCAAACGTAAGACTCACCTTTACACAAATAAGTAATACTACATTGAATTTTATCAAGCAACAGGAGAAATATTTTTACAGGAAGTTTAACATAAGGTCGGACGAAAAACTGAAAGCAGTCTTCATCATGTGAAAGTAAACATGAAGCACCACCATATAGAAAAGGGTGAATGTTAAGTAAAAGCCTGTTGCAGCCATCTTCCTGTTCTGTATATTTGATGAGCTTTAACATTTAAGCGTCACAGTAAAATGAATTATTTAATGACATACACACAGTCTGCATCAGCCACACATTAAACTGCGAGTGTCAAAGCTTTTATAGCCACGTCTACTCACTGTAATGGAAGCTGTGCAGTCAAGAAAGCAATAAACAATCAATCATCCAGTACTATTAAGTGTCTGATATTACACTCAGACATACATTAGAGATTTCCTTTGACAGATGATATGCCCTGCAGCAGCCTGACAATAGCAGAGCTGAACACAGAGAATTTGTCAGTGGTGCTGCTGTGGATTCACTGAGCCCTGCTGTTGATGTCGCTGTCTGCACACATGCCCCGGCCTGCTCATGCCATCACAGAGCTGGTATTTGTCCAACTGAACGCACCCTTCACATGGAGCAGATGCACATTACTGAGGCTGGTACACAAACCTCCAGCACATTTAGCATTGAGTAGTTCACTCTTTAAAAGTTATCTGTTAAGTATGAGGGAGAAGATCCTAAAGATGGCAAGTGAGCATCCATTTCTGAGATAGATTTGTCCCTTAGCTGAAAACTTTAGTGAGTGTAGCTTAAAAATTCTCAATTCTTTTGTACTCTGATTACTTATGGGGAATTCAAGAATGCATTATCTAATACAAAACAATACTGACTGCACATGAACATTTTTGATATTGTCTCTGCAAGAACCATTGTGTTAAAAAAGAAAAACTAAAAGTAGTAGTAAGGATGTGGTAAGCTGTGTTTAACAGTTGGAGAGGGAGACTTAGACTGTACTGGCGAATGATCTAGCCAATGGGAAGAAGCATCTAGATAGTTAAGACAAGGGGACAAAGGACAGAGCCCTGAGGGATGCCATGGGTTACTAAGCTTTCAGTAAAAGAACTCATATAATGCATTTCAGTGTAATATGTCCTTTAGAGTGTTTAACATATCTCTTCTGCATGAAAGAGTACTTATATGACAAAGACTTCTCTCTGTCCCCATATTTACAGCACCAGGAACTCCCTAAAATGTCTTGTCTCTGTCCTCCCAACAGACCTACCCGTGGGGCATCCTATCATAGTTTTGTTGTCAGGTTAAGCCCATTGCTTGCTGTGGCAAGTTTACTGCAGAATATAGACATTTGAATGAATGCTATCACTAATTATGACTGACAACTATGTGGATAACTGCAGCCCCATGTTTGTTTTCCATATGATAAGCAAAGTAAGTAATGAAAGGTAAAGCAGCCACTGAAGTGTTGATGTTACATCAGTTCAACTTACAACATTTTATGTTATTATTTTATTGTATTTCATTTTATTTATCTTTTTTTTTTACATTCATGTAGATGCATTAATGTATACTTTTACATGGACTGTATATCTGCTAATTGTTTTTACTTATTTTTACTAGTAGATATCCTGTGTTCTTTTATATTTTTGTATAATACAATGCTACTGAAGTCTTCCTTAGTGATAATTACAGTTCTATGTTATCTAATCTAATCCAATCTAACATCCAGCTCCTTTCTAGGCTTAAAGTATTCCACCTCCATTTTGTACTTGTGAAAGAGATTAGAAATAGAGACAATACTGCTACACACAGTCTGCCCTGAATTTAAAGTGATTGGCAGTTTGAGGACTTTTGACAGATTCAATGTTTTGCTTTGATTCAGGTCGAAATGTTCATTTTTGATGACTGCTAGGGTATGTTCACCATCACTAATGTTCAAAAAACCATCTACTTTCACATGTTCAGCACCCCTGATCCACCTGTACTCCCAGCCTGTCTGAGATGCCCCATAGAGCTCCTGCCTCTTTAAGGCTCTCTCCTCCATGTGGGAACAGTCCGCTCTGATTGGTCTGTTTAGCACTGTTCAGCTTCATTATGACAACAACTCTGTGTATCTTGTTATAAAGCCTGTGGGGGTACTCAGAATACATTTGGGTCAAATGTGTAACTTTGCGTTAGTTTTTCATTTTATGTGTTTAGAGCAGCATTTTTACCACGTCGCCTTTTGCTGCTGTGAAACAAAACAGCAGTGTTTCTGCTGGTACCTGGATGCAGACGTAATCTGTGTGAGTGTGTCCATGTAGCTAGCGAATACAGCCAAAGAGAAGAAAGAGATGGCTGAATTTAAGTTCCAAACCTTGTTGTGTCATCTCATTGAAATGGCTTGGTTCATGGTAGTATCAGTCAAACTGTCTGTGTGCTGCCACAGGCTAGCAGGAAGCACAGGAATCTAAAAATGAATGCCTTGTTTTTATTAGTCACCATCTAGAGGAAGTAAAATGGGGGCTCAAAGTTGAGATTCTGTCGGTGTTTGATAACTTTTTCAAGTTTATCTGAAATCTTGGTCCAGGTGAGGATTTGATCTCACAGTTTCAGCCACTGTTAAAACATAGACCAAAAAACAAAAGCACAAGGCAAGGCAAGTTTATTTATATAGCACTTTTCCTATAACATATGTAACTCAAAGGGCTAACATATCTGCAGGGCTGCTTTTCCTTGTGCTGATCTTTGAAAGGGGTCAAAACTGGAGCCAGTCTGCAGCAGTAAGACTACACATTTTGGCTTCACTTTAAGGGGGCTATTGCTCTGTCCATGCTAATATACAGTTTGCTGAATAGATATCAGAATTATGGGAATCGATATGAAAATCAAGTGATACAAAAAGTATGTGTTTTAAAGAGAAATGCAAGATCAAGCCACATAAGGATTATCTTTGATCTGACATCACTGTAAATCAGAAGTGATTTATTTTTGTTATTAGGGAATCCTTTTTAAAGAGGACAGGTAGTAATTTTTATTGCTCATTAGTTGTCTCCCTGAAAAGCTTCGTATCTGATAATGTAAGAAGTGGAAATGTTCCATCAGATTTTATCAGCATGTCTCACCGCACAAGAAGTCAATCCTTCCTAAAATAGGATTAACAGAAACATGAAATTACGAATAATTGGCCCTGAGGGTATGGCTGCCTTATCCAGGGTTTTTCACAACATTATGTCAAGGAGTGTGTCCCACATGCCGGAGCCTGTCTGTGCCATCTTCGCGCCGGGTGCAGGACAGAGCGGCGTGCTCTCAGCAGGCGGGCGTCTCCAGTCAAATACTGGAATCAACAAAAGAATGAAAATACAAACGAGCCTGTCCCATCCTGTCCTGCTCATTTTTTCCATCTAATCCCCTGTTTTGATAAAGAAGACTGAGTGTGCGTGTACGTGTGAGTGTGTATGTGTGTGTAATGAAATTAGGCAGAGATTAAATCTGGGATGTTTCTCCATCCTGCATGTCCCGCACCAAACATCTTCACATTTGTGCGAGCAGGAACAAAAGACCATAGTTTTACATGTTGTTGATGAATCAGGAGCAGTGCTTTCATGAAAAGAAATTCAAAAATGAGTAATGGCAATTTCACATGTAGCACACTTCATCCCCGAACTTGCAAGTGAAGTGCAAACTTGACCTAAAAACTGTCCATACTTGGATTAAGTAGGTACAGATACATTTTGATTGGTAAAAGCTAAGATGAGAAAACACTCTTAAATTATTTCAATCATTCATGAAATACTCCATATTATGTGAATACAGCAATATTTACAGACAGTGGATCTCGTTTACTGGAAATTTGACAACTTGTGTTAAATGCAAAATTTAAAATTTGACTTTTTTTTAATTGGGTGATTCTATGGCTGCATGACAAGCAAAAAGGGTCTGCAACTTCTGCCGCTCTGTTTCTGTTTCTCATTCAAATTTGGAGCTGCTTACCTGTGATGGACCACCTTTTCTCTCTGCTGTCAGTTATGTC
This sequence comes from Scarus forsteni, assembly GCA_036419115.1. Lineage (NCBI taxonomy): Eukaryota > Metazoa > Chordata > Actinopteri > Labriformes > Labridae > Scarus > Scarus forsteni. The sequence continues at coordinate 6,403,682 of JAZDUH010000459.1, forward strand.
ACTCTAACTTCCTCCTGTACCCCATCCACCTACCGCCATAATATTTTATAATATATCCCCAAGTTGAATGGAAATTGACTGTCTTTGTTTTAACCCCTCTTCCTCCTTCAGGACTCTGGTCTCTCCATGAGGTGCATTTACTACAAAGCAACATACATCTCTGTTTCATATAACAAGGGGAAAAAACATGCATAAAGCTCCCAAGAACGCTTTGCAGATTTATAGCTTGTATTATTAGCTTAATAGCTTGGTGTTTTTTTCACTCTCATTATGCAGTTTTTCCCCAAATGGAAACCCAGGTTTTCTGTTTAGTAATCGCTACTCATGTGGTGACACTTTTATCTAATGTAGTCCTCCATTTAGAGACCAGTAAACAGTGAAGGTTGATGAAGTAACTGGGTCACTACCTCTTGACTCATTGCCGGCTATATTATTTTCCCTCTGCTGTTTTAGAGGGCATTTTGGGTGTTATGCAACAACACAAAAGACATTCAAAGAAAGTATAGTTTATAAAAGCAAATAAAAAAGCAAATTGTTCATTGTAAACAATGTTTAATGGATCACTAACCTCGAACACCATTCACCAGTCAATCTTGGTAAGAGCCAAAGACAAAAGTGTCTCGTGAGGGCCGAACGTTCAAAGACATTACTGGACTGTGACTAGACAGTCATTTTGTCAATCACTTTCATTATGGGCCAGTCAGATGATAAAGTATGCTTCTGCCTAGGGCTGAAAGCTTTATCGTTTTTGATTCGAAATCACAAGTTCAGACAAAGCAAAGCTGCAGTTTTTTATGGTGCTCTTGACTGACCAAGGATCTTTTTTATCAACTACGTTACACATAGTATTTTACAAAATTGCTGACAATGTGCATTTTAAGAAGTGCTAGTAAGCAGGTCAACAATACAAAGCTTCTGTTAAGGAGTAGAAGTTGGATTATCCCTTAAATAATGAAAACAGATTATTTATCATCAATATTAGATGATGAATAATGTGTTATGTGCTTTTGATCATTGATTTCTTCACTGTTGTCTATACTGAAAACATAGTGACTATTGCACTGAAGCTTGATTTGAAGAAAATCAAGTATCAAACTCAAATCGCAATACCTGCCAGAAAAATCACGATCAGATCTTTTCCTAAGATAATTCAGCCCTTCTACTGCTACAAATTAATTGTGTAGCAATCTCTCACTTAATGTCTTCAGGGGGACTGAAAACATCTTCTCCATCTAGAAACTCTTTTAGAGTGTTTCTTGGGTCTTTCTTTGGTAAAGAGGTCTTGTCAAGCTGCTCCTATTCTAATCTTAGAATGAGGAGCCAGATCTTGCAGTGTTCAAGCTTGTAGCTCCTGCCTCTTTCTCCTCAAAGGACTCTGATTGGTCCGTGCCTCTGCAGACTAGTCTCAGTCATTCTGCCTTGTAGCTCTGTGAGATGGATCTGTCTGAGTACAGACATGGAATAAAACAAATTCAGCTTCACTGCTTGGTAAAGAGTCGAAGGAAACCTTTTATATCCTCAGCTGGTCCAGTCTAAGAACCAAACAGCAACCCTTGTGGCTGAAAAATGAAACCAGCACAGAAGTTCCAAAAAATTGCACTGGACGAGTGAAAGTGATTAAATGTTAATTTCATATATTTATCGTAGAACAGTTTTCAAGATGATACAATCTCAGTCGATTTGATTTGTTTACTCATTAACACTTTTATAGAGTAATCACTCTAAATAATCTTGATCTCAGTCTATCAATATAATCAGGACTGTACTTTTTTTATATTATTGAACAGACCTATTCCTTCCTGACCACGTGGTGACATCTTTTAGTGAGAGCCTGCAGCTTGGTGCCCTCCGCCCACCATCTTCAGGTGTTGCTGCGTCACCCAGCAGTCTTGTCCAGGCAGGTCCTTCTGCGTAAGGAGGGTTGGTCAGCACCCACAACCAGCTGCACACTAAATCAGGGAGAACATCACAGAAAACATGTTTTCACCCATAGTGATGGTGGTAATGATTCAGTGTGAAGCTTTGGGTGACCGTAGTGTGGAGGCATGACAACAGTTTAACCCCTCTTCATTACTTTCTCACTAATGAGCACCACAAGAGCTTTAAAATATATTTTCTCTCGGGTATTAAATGCATCCATTTTTGCAACTTTTCTTTTCCATAACAGCCTCATTTGTATTCATTGAGTCATTGTGGGCTGGAGTTTTTTTCTCAAAAAAATTATGACTGACTAGAAACACTATGTGGTGCTTTTATGCCTCACAATATGCCGGACAGTAAAAACGCACCTCAGATCAAGAAGAAAGAGCAAAACTGTGTTCAGTGCAGTGAAATGGGCAACAGATAAAACTGAGTCAGGCCTTTGAAGTCCATCCATCCATGTTTCTCTAAATGTCTGTTTTTGTTGACTGAAACTTGACTAAAATGTGACTCATACTGATCTGCATATTTGTCTATAGACGCATACTAGGTCTAAAGAAGCTGCCAAATAGTGCCCCTGTTCATTTCTGCAGGCATTCCCTGCACTGTTTTCTACATGATTTCACATCCGCTCACCGTCAACTGTTTAGTTTTGTCTCCGTACAGTTAATCATTAGTCGCAGAGTTTGGTTTCTTGCTCAGCGGAAAAGCTGGACGTGTGTGTAAATCCTTTTGCATAGGCTTTTGTGTTCACATCTTATCTGTGTCCCCAAGATAAAGAACAGAGTAGTAAATATGCAAACCGTTGCAGCATCTGCATGCAAGCTGTCTTCCAATAAGCTGGGTGGGAAATAACCACCAGCCACCATCGGACAAATGCTGTTAAATTTAGGCCATGGATGATAAGGTTTTAGTGCCAACCACTGCTCTGCAAGACCAGTAAACATCATGAGCTGTTATTTCTGTACTCTCAACTGTGTTCTCATATCTCAACATATTCAATGTTAAAATCTGATTGAGGACCTTCGCTGGTTGGATGTGGAAAAAAACCGTCAAGAAGACCTCCTTGAAATGATTATTGTGTTCTTGCCCTCATGCTGGCATTATCAGGGCCAGGAACACAATGTTTTCATGTTGGCTTTCAGGCCAGACTCTTGAGAATGCAATATTTAAAGAAAATCTTGGAGTGATTTTGTTCCAACTTTGCACAAATGTCTGTTTGACTTAAGGAAGAACTGCCTAGAATTTGAAGGTCACAAGTAGGGATAGGAAATAGTAAGATTAATTGATGCCAGTGCCATTATAGATTCTGCTTATAGACCTGATACTTCAACAATTCCTTTATTGATTCCTGCAGATTTTCTGTGTTGAAGAGTTGAGGGAGTCTTCCCACCGGGGTTTTCAAGTTTTGTTCAAATTTATCAACAAATTTGACAACTTCTGTCTCATCTCTGCCAGGATTTTTTACTTCTTCCTGATCATTGCCACTGACTGCCTCTGATGAGAGCGGGATGTCTTTGATTTGCATGGCATACAGACCAAAGTCAAAGAATTGATGAGGAAAATGTTAAGCAAAGTGTCCAATTATATCGATTCCTTGAGGGAGTTTTTATCTACTGTAATTGGTTTTTGATTCACTAAACCGTGAGTTCAAAGTGACCTCAGGCACATCATTTATTTGTGAAAATATATCTCAAGAGCACTCAGGGATTCTTTTAACTGCTTTTTTTTTAAATAAGAAATGCAACATACATACAGTGTTGAGCTAAAAATAGGCTTGCAGAACTGTGTGACTATCTGCTTTATAATGGGAGAACTGCTCCTTCCAGCATTGGTGACAGGCAGGTAAAAGCAGCACAACAGAGGGATTTTTGTGACACACACAGCAGTTGAACATCCACCTCAACAGTTGCCCTGCCATTAGACCTAATGCTTTAAAATGCTATATCACAAGCAATGCTTCAAGGGATTTTCTCTTCAAACTTTGCACCAATGATAACTGCCTCTTAGGAAACTAAATGTGGAAGTCACAGGTCAAGGACTATTTACTTCAGATCAACATTTGCTCAACTTTCGCTTTCAAACTCTGTATTTCTGTGGATGACTGGTTAACATTTTGAGGATAGGTAGAGATGGATATCAAAAAGCAATTCCAGCTGAATTGCTTTTTGACTCCCTAAAAGAATTGATATCGCTAGTAATCTGGTTGAACTATTCGCTTATCAATTCCTTCCACTTTGTTCTGCATGATTTGTAAATTAAGGACGTCATGCTTTCATCTGAGAGGTTTGAAGTGGTCAAAACTTTGTCTTAGTTTTTGACAAAAGGATGCTTTCTGCACAGGAGTGTCATGTTTTTGGCATTACTGCAATTGAAAACCTATAGGCCAACTGTTTCCTGCTCAGACAATCGGCAGAAAGCAATTAAGGAATCATTACAGAATCAGATCCAAAATCAGCTTTGTAAATGGTATCAGTAAAATTGTATCAAATATTTTCCCAAGTAATGGGTCAAGATCAGAGTGGCACAAGACTTAGACCTACTATATCAAGGATAACACATTTAATATCAGTCACAACATCACAAAAAACACTGCAGCCCTCTTTTATGACCCATCTCTTCACTTTCTATACATGGAACTTGTTTAAAAAGTTTTCTAGCAATGTATTGATCATTTGATTGAGAAATTTAGCATTCGAGAACTTAAAAATCTTTTCCTTTGTGTGTTTGGTTCTTTGGTTAAATACTCTGTTCACAGGCGATTGCACAGAGCACATCTGTAATCATGTTGGAAGTGTCATCATCGTTTTTTTTCTTGACACCATCTTTCTAGTGAGTTACTCTCCTCAATCGCTCCTGCTGACAGATTTCTCTGATTGAATTTCTTAAATGCTTTCTTAGCAGCATGCGGTGCCAGCAGCCATCCGCGATGCACTTGTCTGGTGTCAGATATGGACGAGCTTTGCTCCGACGAGCTTATGAGTCAAGGCCCTCCAGCTATTTTCTAATCAGCCGCATGCCGCCTCCTCCTCCTTAATTTTGCCACATGGTGATATCCTGATCTCCGCCGAAACAAGCCGTGTGGACTCTTATCTGTCAGAGTAAAAGCAATCTCCTTTCCTCTTGCTTCTGTCCTGAGCTGTGGCCTGACCTCGACCCCGGATCACTCTCATTTCCTTCAAGCTCTGTCACAAGGTCTGAGTCTGTCTGGACCTTTGAGGCACTCAGACTAAAGTTAGAGTTCAACAGAGCGGAAAATCACCTCAACAGGTCTTCAGGTCGGAGGCATTCAGGACAGATTTTCAGCTTTAAACCATCTTGAAGAAATGTCTTCAAACATCCAAATCATACATTTTCTCCTGTTTTTGTCATTGCTGCTTGTCAACATAACTGGTTTATTGTTTGGCCTCAACAAATATGAACAAACAGAATCTTTGCTCCAGTTCATGCTGAAACAAACACACCAGACATTGCATGAGATGTGATGATGCCCTGACTTAAGTTGTATTTCTTTGGAGTATTCTCACAACTTCGGAAATAATCTAAAAGACACTCTCCACAATTCTGCACAGATACAAAAACTCAACACTGGTTAATCTTCAAATTAAATCAAGAAGTTCAAACAGGTTTATGTTCATGAATGTTCTGATTATCGAATCAGTCATAGTCCTTTGGTATAAACCAAACAATATCTGGTTCACTTTTTTGGAAAGTTTGCTTGATTTGGGGCGATGTGACAACAGGAACTTTTTTTGTGGCCAAAAAAACACACTCTGGTCCGAGTGGTCATTGTCTAAGTTTGGTTGACCATGGGTGAGAAAGCAATCAAAGTTAAACAAGGACACTCGTCAAGGGTGAACAGCTCTGAATTTGGCCCAATATCAAGACAGAAAGCAAGTTTGCTCTAGTAGATTAAAGTAAAGAGTTGTCCAGATTAACATCTAACAGTCTATTGTATATCGTACCAGTCAATTTCATTTTTATTTTTTCACTCAAAATACTTAAAAAACTACTCCAAGCTAGCTCGCCTACTGCATTACCTGATTGGCCTGTATTAAATGTGATTGATGGAACAATCACCCAATCACCTGCCAGATATGCCTCTGAAGGTTTTGCCCCCTCCCCAAACACTTTCTATGGACTAGTGAAATATATTAAATGGTCCATCTGTTCAGCTAAGTTACACCTGCCAAAGTGCACCATGAAAAAAATAGTTTTAAAAAATGTCACATTAGAGTGAAAAGTACTGTCAATGTATGTACTACAATACTTTTTATTTCTGCAGTGTATCTTTTATTGAAACAATACAGAAAGTAACTCTTACAGGTGCATAAAAAAATTGTTACTAATTTGTCACCAAATACATTGTAAATTTTACCATAACAAATCTGAGCTATAAAAGAAACAGTGATTACACACAGGGGGGGTAAATATTACAATAAAACTGCTCTTTGCTTGTGTTATAACTGAACCTGCTGTGCCTTGAGCTGTCTGTGGCTGCGAACTGTTTGCAGTATGAAAATAACAAAAGTCATTCTGATAGCTCATGGTAAATGTTCTTAAACATTTTCTGCTGTTTTTTGCATGTGACATGTACTTATGAGTTTTCATTACTTCCTAAAAATATCTAATTAACAGGATCTTTTTGTTTCGAGATTCAAAGATCTCTGCCGAAACCAGTTTTACCATGAAACCTTAATTTAAAAAAAAAAAGCAACATAAAAGGATCATTTAAAGATTTCTTGCAAAGTTTAAAGCATGCCATGACTCTGCTTCTGCATTTCTGTGTTCAGTGATGCAGCAAAGTAAAGAGTGCAGAGATTAGACTTCCCAAACGGGAGTTGACTCAAATCTTCTGGAACAATGGTTCTATTAACAGCTTAGCTGGCAGCCCGAGAAAGAAGTTTGACTTTAGTTTGAGCTGCTCACTGGAATAGAAAAATAATGTGTAAAATTCCTTATTTGGTGACAAGGAATTTTTGTCCTTTTTATTTTGTCAACGAAACAAAGCAGGTCAAGAGTGCAAACCTCTGACAATGCGTCTCCAGCACTGTCGAGCAAGCTATAGGCAAAAACGTGGAAAACTGCCCTTAAATCCCAAACCCTAAAAACAAACTGCATCCATATCTGGGTTTGGATCACCAACAAAAAGCGATCAGTGCTCCTTTTTATCATGAACAATATTTCCTGAAAATGTCGTCAAAATCTGTTGAGAACTTTTTGAGTTATTAGTAAAAATGTTAAAGAACATTATCTTAAATGTTAGCAATCTTTGACCAAAGATCCTGGATCTGCATATAGATTTGGATAAGCAACAAAATCCTAACACTTATGCCTTGTGTCTCCAGCATTCCTGAGGTCATCATCAAAATCTGGCTCCAACTTTTAGACTTATCCTGTTAAGAAACTAATAAACAAAAAATATTTATTCTTATTTGATGCATTTGTAAAGGTAAGTGTATAAATGGGATGTAATAACCAGTATAAGCACTGTAATAAGTATTCAAAATTAGCTGAAATTAACTTAATTTATATGTTATGCTAATTAAATTAAGTTTTACCATTTGGTTTAGTTTGAATTTATATATTGATGTTTCAAGTTCTTATAAGTATAAAGCTGAATTTATTGTACAAATCGCAACAGTGAGGGCAAACTGTTTTGTTGTTGGTAAAGAAAGTTGCCTGTCCCTGTTCTAGACCACTAACACCTCAATATTTTCTGACTAACTGCCCAGAGTTTCAGATAAGTAACTAAGAAACCAACATTTTGGAAGCAGACAGTGGGTCATTCCAGAGGAAGGTGTCACTGCAGATGACGGCAAACTCCCCCTCCTCATCACGCTGGAGCAGTGATCCTCACACAATACCTGCACAGGATTGTCCTGATGTGTGCTTAAGTAACGGAGGCAAACAGTGTGAAGACCCACCTCCTCAGTCTTGTATGGATTTTATCAGAGGAACAATGCACCACAAACAGAGGAGCTATCTCGACAGTTCTCTGACGGTGCGGATATTGTCTCTGCAGTCTGTGATGTTATCAGCCTCCTCTGTGATGCTGGCTTGAATCATGTTGCAGGAGGAACAAGTTCACACCTGAACTGAGTTCTCTCTTAACGGTCTGAAGTTTGAGTTTTCTGCATCAGGGCTCTGCCAAAATCCTCAACTCCGATCCCTACTAGGACAGTTCTGACACCTGTTTACCTCTCAAGACCAGAAGAAAGCCTCAAAAACAACTAAGTGCTATCTTTAGTTTTCAATGGCAAGCAGAATCATCTCTGTTTGGAATCTTAACCCGACCAAACGAGTTGTTTTTATTGTTTCAGTGGAAAGTATGATTACAAGTTCTCGCTCAGGTCAAGAAACCATTGTTATTGTGTGGCTGCATCCACACCTTTCATCCTGCACGTTGTTATTCAAAGTCAAACATGGCAGAGAGCCCTCATCATGAAGTCAGAGATCCTGCAGCAGAGCGTTAGAAAGTCTGGCTCCCGGCCTGGTGGCTCAGTTAGTGAGCACAAGCAGATGCTCCAAGATTATTCTGAGCCTGATCCCTGAAGACCTGTGATATATTTGTGTGCAAGTGCTCCAGAAGGAGGTTGAGCAACACTGCAGAGCCAGGTGCCAACTTCCAGGAGTTTTACAAGTGTGAAAAAGTGGCACAATGATGCATTGTTTGTGCTTGGGGTCAGCTCTCAGAGGACAGGGCTGTGCTAAGTTTGTTTGCTTCGTCATGCAGAGTGGAGACTCTTATGGAGCGCGCATGGTCGCCACCTGCAAGCTGTCATTAATGCAGAGAAAGATTTTATGGTGCCATCATAAAAAAGATGCTTCCATAAAACAACAAGTCTGTTTACTGAGGACTTTCTGAAGAGGTTTTTGGACACTGGAGCTTGCATGGAGTTAGTTTTCTTGTCTTCATGTCAAGCTGCAGGACTATTTCATCGAACATTTTGTGTCACAGATGGGACAAATGTGATGATGCACATGCACCCTCTTCTTTCCTGGGAGCTAAAACTCCTACATCTGGACCTCCAGTGCCATCTGACTATAGATACACTCTGTAGGTTTTTATTTTCTGTAATAATCTTGTATCAGCAATGACAGTGGAACCTTTAAAAATTCCCCCATTTTATTAAATTTAAAATAAAAGCCATTATATCCTCATCTATTCAGAACATCTGTGGGATGTCTGTTGGTGTTGGAGTGAATTTTTTGAAGATGGGAAGTTCTGCTGCTTGATCAAGGAAAGAAATATCATGATTTTAATTTTATATATTTAAATCAAAATTATTGAGCATGATTATTTAATGATCATCTGCATCAACTTTGCAAAACTTCATAGTATTATTATCACATTACACTGGGATGCAGCTCCTGCTATGTATCAAATTTTGCTTTTTTCTGTGTCTGAAAAAACTGTTTGAAATTTCTGGTAATATCAACATAACAGGACTGATTTCACAAAGAAAGACTTGAAGAGTAGAGCGATTCTCCAAATAATGATTAATACATTACTTAAATACATTTAATCATTCAAGATTTAGCAGACTGTTCAATAACAAACAGTGATTGTTCTATTTTTCCCTAGATGGTTTAAGTTGTTTTTCAAGATTTCCTGGTTGAAAAAGCCTTACTAATTTAATTTTCTTTCACCCCTACTTTATTTAGTCCATACTTTCACACTTTTCAGTTCAATTCAGATCAAAAATCCTTGTGTAAAACTTTCCCAGACTGTGGTCCAGCCCAAACACCTGAAATTTGCTCCAACCTAAGGAGGTGGTCTTGGCCCAAGCCAAACTGTACCATGATTCTGTTTGTTCCCAGAGTAAAGGTACTATTTTGGATGGTTTATGCCTTTGTACAAATGACAAGAAGTTACCAAATGCTAACCCTTAAAAGGGATGTGTACTGATATTTTTTCCAAAACAAAATGAGCCACGAAAACATGGGAAGAGGAGGAGACCAGATGTTTTATTAAATTTTGGTCTGAAAACTTCTTTAAAAGAAAACTCGAAAAGACTCAGAAGGAGAATAGAAACAGACAGGACACTTGTTTTTCTTCTGAAGAAGTTTCCCTTTGGTTGCAGGACTTGATGCAGCTTTCTCCTCTTTCCAGTTGACGATGATAGAGTTTACGCATAATAAGAAGGTTCAAGCTGTAATGCTATCATGGCGGCAGCAGCATGAATGTTCTAATTTGTCTTGTATGTAAACACAGACCAGCTACATGCTCATTTTCAACGTGCTGACGTCGATGTCCGCCAGCTAACGCACCAATCAACGAAAAGTATGGAGGCGTGCAGCCCACATAGTAGATAACAATGAGACGCAGGTCTGTCATTGAAAGTCTGTTAGACTGCTCCCAAAATGTGAAACCAAAACCAACCGGGTCAAATGTATACAAAGCAACAAAAAGGGGAACCATGGTGCAAACCCTGGTCTGGACTTTTAGGCCTGAAACACTGTAGGACTGTCAGAGAGATCCTTCTCAACCCTTCAACCTTCCAAGTACAGTTTCACTCTCATTGTAAAAACAGAGATGTCTATGGCATTAAGATGAGTATTATCAAATAGTTTGACTGTCTTAGGTGCAATAACGGTCTCTGGCAGCTCAGCCTCAGCCCCTGATCTCCTATCATCGAGGACAGTGTTCAGACTTTATATTGACCCTCCGTTGATAAGCTGTCCCTCTGTAGAGACGCAGGCCGTTGCTGTTTACAACCTGAGGTTATCTGGTTGTTCCTCAACGGCTGCTGCCCGGCCCCATCTCTCCAGCTGCCGTCTCCCTGCCTCGCGACGTGCTCCGCTGTGCTCTGCCTGTCTGAGGATAGAAAACGGCCCCTCGGACGTGAAAAAAGGGAAGTGCAGGGACCCATTAGTATTCTTTAAAAGGTATCCTGAGCAGCTTTCTTTGGCAGCTTCTTTTCAGAGCAAAATCTTCTGCTGTGAAGATCCTGCCAAGTGTCTGCACCGGTGGATGGATTTGATTATTCCAGACTGCTACAGAGCTGGAATCCTGGAAAATAAGAGAGACTTGGCCACATAACTTCAAAAAATGTCAGTTTGAGTCGTCTTATGACTTGTGTGCATATGTTTGCTTCAAATCAAACAGTCCTCCTCCTCCTCGGCGCAGAGCTGTGATTCTTTTGACATTTTCAGTAGGTCTGTTATGGCTGCAGAGCGAGCAGCAGCTGTACTTTTGAACCCCCTCTGGCTGCAGCCATCTAGAGAAGAGGTTGATGCAAACACTAATAAAGACATGGGAGAGGATGATTGTTGCCTGAACACTAAATCAGCTCCCCTCTCCTCTTCAGCGTCCATGTGTTACGATAATTAAGAGCACATGTGGGGATGGCAGCTGCTTTTGTAAATACGACTGATCGCTCCACTTAGCTGTCAGATGGGAGATTGATCTGACCCCAGAAAGACATTAATGCTCTAAAATAACGTCCCCAGTGAGTAATATGCAGGCTGAAAAAGCAAAGCATGATGCAGCGCTCATTTGCACCCAGACAATTACCCTGTGTCATTTCTCATGTAGTTACAGTAGAGGCTAAAAAATGACGACGGAGTGTTTCAGGGGGTCGGATCCAGATATATCCTCTTCATGTTAGCTGCTCTGTTTACCCTTGAGGTCTATATCTCAAAAGTATTTACAATATCCATCTGAGGAGTGCAGCAAACTCCTTTAAATATAGTTTCATCTCCCTTGTGTGGTGTAAAAATGAATTAATGTGGAGCCAGGATTGTTTAGCCGTTTGGATAGATATATTGCAACACTCTTTACTCCTCTGGTATATTTTCATTTTTTTTATTATGTAACTTTTTATGTTAAGCAATTACATTCGGACCTAAAGAGGGATGATAGTGTGGTGCCATGTTCTTAACAAATAAACTTAAATGTCAGAACTGGTTTCAGTCAAAGATTTTAATTCCATTTTACTCACTAGGCAGCGACAATTCTATGAACAATGCCTGTGTTTTTAACTGTTACTGTCCTCAAAACGATAGCACTTCTGCTGTCAAATTGGAAATTATCTGGTCAACAAAAGGTTCAGCTAAAAATAAATAAATTACTTATGCTTTTAATACTGTTACATCCATACAGTGTGAAGTAACAAGCACGAGCCACCTTGTAGATAAGTATAACCCGTTTTAATTGAGAACTGATAGGAGCTGTCTTGTGAAACTGAAATTAGAAGTGATTTTGCTTAACACTTCCCTTATCTGGTCCTAACACTTCGTTCTGCAGGTCTTTGTAAATCAGGGACATCATGCTGTAATTAGAGGCAGAAATTCTAACAAAGATGTCAAATATGTTTTCATGGTAGACATGGGGCTGAAGTGGTCAAAATTGTGGCTTTGTTTTGCATAAAGATGCTTACTACACAACATTTAATGGATGGAAACACTAGTAGCTTGCAGAAGCATCCATCCATGTACCATGGCAATGACTATCATGGCATGTGTTTGACATTGTTTCCTCCTCTTAAAGTGCACACCCTGCTCACACAGAAAATCCACAGGAATCAGTTAGGGGCTTGTTTGAAAATTGGATTGATAACAAGAATTGTTAAAGGCATTGGTGTCAATAAATGATCTTTTCCCATTATTATTGGTAGAACAAACTTGCCAAAATATGTTGGAAATGAAGCAAAATATCCTTTCAATCAAGATTTGTCTTCAGTGTTGCTTGTTTTTCATTTATTTAAGAAATGCTAGATTTGATAAAACTGCTTCTGAATAATTGAATATAGGCACTTGCTGTACTGTGAATGCACTTTATATTTAAGCCTAATTTCTCTCCTGCCTGTCACAGTGACTGCAGATGGAAATTAATCTGGTGCAGAGCATCTCTACTCTGATGAGTTTAATGGGGTTTTTTTCTGTTCATGGTGCCTGACAAATAAAATTAAAACAATGATAAGTAAAATGTAGCCATTAGCATCAGTGCTAATCTCTATAAGGGCAGTTCCTGCACCTCTTCCTGCTCCATAGGATGCTGATTGTGTTGTGCTGCTTCAAGCCTCACACAATCGTTGTAGGCAGAAGAAAGATGGATTTGTCTGATTATAGACATTAATTAGGTGGATCCAGCTGCACTGCAGAGTTACCATAGAGTCACTCTTGATCTGCAACAGCCCTGTGACAAGCCTCTTTTTCTCAAACTGTATACACTGTGGTCTCTTGGTACGCTTATTGATTAGGGGTGCACAGCATTATCAGGACACTATCGAATTGCCTGAACAATTTTATGTTGAGTTTTTGTTGTCAAGTTTCTAACTCTGTTCTGTCTATAAAAGCTGTAAAACCTGACAGTAAATCTTAAAATAAAGGGTCTCTAGTCACCTGGTGACTTGAGATCCTATTGTTTTATTAGTGTGTTAATGCTTGAACCTCCTAAACTTCTCCGTAGCCGAGCTGCAGGCAAATTTGGATCCTATGTTCCATAAAATAAAGCCAAACATCATTCAATTTACGACAGTGTAAATATTGAGAATTCAGCCGGGGCCTCTCAGACACCTCAACAGAAGTCTAACAGTAGAATAAACCTACGGTCATATCTCACTTACAGCACAAGCTGTGAGTTATGACCATCCTGAGGGTCCCTGCTGCACCGTCCTCTCTGCACATGACACAGGAATAAATGTGACGTCGGTTTTTTAAACAAATAAAAGTCAGGGAGGAAAGAGTGAGTCCTGTGGGAATGTTTGGCTCTGTGCTCCATGCAGAAAGTGCAAACCAAGCATGACACACCGGGGTTTATAAGGTGTAATGTATCTCGTGTGTCTGGACATTTTATGAAACACCTAGGAGAGGAGCCACAAGGATGAAACCGAGAATCAGTCATGGATGGAAAAATGTCCCATCTGCTATCGTAATAACACAGAAATTAGCTTTGTTAGCTACTCCCTGAAACACTCCCTCTTCTGCATGAGCGTGAGCTTGTCTTAAGGGGGTGACCTTTTCTAATTCCTTTTGATCTGCAGACTGAAGCTTAAGCTACTGTGTCAGTCCGACCGCAACGTGAGCAAAGAAACCCTGAAGAATGTGCTTCAGAAGAGAGGAGAGAGAAATCATCAAAGAAGTTCTCTGACAAAGCAGAAATAGAAGAGAGAAAGCATCTCTTCTGTTATTATTATTATATTTTGTCCAATTTAGGCGAGCCTTGGTGAATTTTAGCCTCACTGTTCTGTTCTTCATGAACAGGAGTTGCACTTGGTGGGGTCTTCTGCCCGTCTTCTTCAAGTTTTATGTCTTCTGCATTTCTTAGTTGTGAAACTCTTACATCAACTAGACATTTCCACCCAGAAAACTCGCCCTCGCTGGGTATGCTCTCTTTTTTGGTCCATTCTCTGTGAATCCTATGGAGCAGCAGTTTCTGAAATACTCAGACCAGACAATCTAGCACCAACATCACTTATATCACCATCATTCCCCATTCTGATGCTGTTTGAATGTCAGCTGATTAGGGCTGAAACAATTCCTCGGATAATCCAGGTAATATGATTACAAAATATCCTCTGGGCAAATTATGTGCCTCGACATTTGAAAATCTCAAAATCAGTGTCTCATTCTAAAAATCAGGACCTGGTTGCTGAAAATAGCATGCAGACCTTTGTTGTGAGCAGTTTCATGGAGGAACTAATTTTTTCCAAAAAAAAATGTGTTTTGATTTTGGGATCCTGTTTGTGCTTAATATGTTAAAAAAAGTAAAATAAGTTGTTAATATAAGAAACCTGGTTTATTTTTTGCTTTCCATGTTACTGATGATTTTCAGTAAAGCCGAAGAGATTCAGTGTGTAAAACTGCAGTGGATGCAATGTACCAGTTATCCAATTACCTAATTACTCACCAGAATACTTGATAGAGTACTTGATTATAAAAATAATTGATAGTTGCAGCCTTGCAGCAGGTCACCTTGACTATGTTAACATGCCCAAATGCATTGATTGTCTGCAGTGTGATTGACTGATTGATTTATCCTAAACACTCCATATTTCCCAGCCCTGTCTCTGAGGCTAAAATATGTAGATTGATGCAGATCCAAAGGTCCAGCATGAAACTGTGATGACAGATGATAGTTCAGACTTGGAAGCAGAGGAGACAGAGGATCATCAGTCAGACGGCCAGGTTTCATAAAGTCTGGATGATTTAAAGGTGCTGAGGGGTCCAGGGCTTTGTTTCTCTGCATCTGCTCTGAAACCTGGACTCTGAGAACCACTGTGTCTGTGTTTGTGTGGGGGGGCATAAAGGAAATAGACAAAAAGAGAGGAAGGTGCTCAGTCAAGAGGAGAATTGGAGGGGGGTAAAGGGGAGTAGGTGGGCCAAGTTTGACTCGGGACCAGCAGCAGGAAAGTGGGGGTGGGTCTGAGTTTGCATCTTGAAAATATATTGATGAAAGTGATGCGTGGGAACCTGAGTCTGCAATACTAGGAGTATTTCGGTTCACTTCGGTGCTGGGTGAAGGTTTCTAACTGTGCTGTTTCTACCCCTCTTATGGCTCAACTCAACTCTGTTGTGGTACCAGGTAAAGGAACCTTGACTGATCCAGCACTGGTCAGCTGAGTGAAATTAAAGCCTGTCATCACCGATACGATCAACTGTGATTTAACTCGGTACTCACTTTGAGAGTTCAACAAGTCAACTCTTCTGCTGCTCCATTGTCCTCCCAAGGACATTGTGGAAGAATCCAGGAAACTTAATATCCAACGAGAAAGCACAAACCTCTGCCAAGGTAGCTCATACACTTTATTGCCAAAAGTATTCGCTCACCCATCCAAATAATCAGAATCAGGGGGTCCAATCAGCCACAGGTTTGTAAAATCAAGCAAGTCAATCGCTACAGACCTCCAAACTTCATGTGACCTTCGGATTAGCTCAAGAACAGTGCTGAGAGCTTCATGGATGGGTTTTCATTGCCGAGCAGCTGCATCCAAGCCTCACATCACAAAGTGCAATGCAAAGCATCGATGCAGTGGTGTAAAGCACGCCACCACTGGACTCTAGAGCAGTGGAGACGCGTTCTCTGACGTATCACGCTTCTCCATCTGACAATCTGATGGACCAGTCTGGGTTTGGCGGTTGCCAGGAGAACGATACCTGTGGGACTGCATTGTGCCAAGTGTAAAGTTTGGTGGAGGGGGGATCATGGTGTGGGGATGTTTTTCAGGAGCTGGGCTTGACCCCTTAGTTCCAGTCAAAGGAACTCTGAATGCTTCAGCACACCAAGACATTTTGGACAATTCCATGCTCCAACTTTGTGGGAACAGTTTGGAGCTGGCCCCTTCCTCTTCCAACATGACCGTTCACCAGTGCACAAAGCAGGTCCATCAAGACATGGATGACGGAGTCTGGTGTGGATCAACTTGACTGGCCTGCACAGAGTCCTGAACTCAACCAAACCCAAACACCTTTGGGATGAATTAGAGCAGAGACTGAGAGCCAAGCCTTCTCTTCCAACATCAGTGTGACCTCACAAATGAGCTTCTGGAAGAATGGTCAAAAATTCCCATAAATACTCCTAAACCTTGTGGACAGCCTTCCCAGAAGAGTTGAAGCTGTTAAAGCTGCAAAGGGTGGACTGATGTCATATTCAACCCTATGGATTAGGAATGGGATGTCACTTAAGTTCATATGTGAGTCAGGGCAGGTGAGCGAATACTTTTGACAATACAGTGTATATTGTTGTTCCATCCATAAGCAATAGTTCCATGATTAAGTTACCATCATTTCATGATTCCTTGACCCCGAAAAACCTGCACCTATCACCTCGAATCATGTTGGTGTCATTAGTATTTAGACAGTTACTGAACACAAATGATCATTCACTTATGACTGTTTTCTGAATCACCACCAAAATCTAATCAGTTTCAAGTTGGACCATTACCAACATCTCCTGAAAATTTAGGCATAATTTGTCCTGCAGTTATTGCATCATCATGCTAATGAACAAACAGACAAACATGCTCCAGCAAGAACATAACCTCTGTGGCAGAGGTGGAAATATCCATCCAGTGTTAATATCTGTGTGTGCTAAGACCAACAGGATAAATTCTAATCAGCTAGGCTAAACAATTTACACATTGCCACACAATCGTCAGTGTTGACTGATATCTCCTAAACAGCTGTCATGAGTCCACAGCAGGCACATCTTGGACTAAAGTTACTGCTTTGTGTGATATTGTTACATTTTGTAAACATATTATGATATTTGGTCGTGGGGGGCTAATGAATTAGAACACTGAACATTGCTGCTACCCCCTCCAAGCCTGGACCATTGCTGTAGGCTGTTCGCCCTCACAACAGTCCAAAAACAAGAAACAGATTAATCCTTTTATTGTGTATTACCCCACGACATCCCTTTGTTTTGCTGCCATTGGGAAAACAGTCAAGCAATTGTTATTACAGAGCATGACACACAATCAGTATCATAATTAGAAAATCGCCAAAATCTCAGTAAAATTTGATCCATGATTGTTACAGGCATAATTAGAACATCCCTGGCATTGGCCCCTTTGTATTAAGTACTTCCGAAATGAAGGCAGGGAGGATATAGTGTCACAACAAAAAGACTAGTTTAGTTCCAGGACAGTTGCAGCAGTGATACAACAAACCAGAAAGACTGTTGGAAAGACCTTCAGCAGTAAAAAGATGATGACAGGGGAATGATCTCTGTGTTGGCTTGTTTTTGAGAGGACAGGTGGATTTGATAGAGATCAGGGAAACTGAATCGGGAATGGAAAGAAGCGAAGGAGGAGCAGGCTGGGCTTGAACCTTTTCCTTGGGGCTCAACCAAACCACTAGGCCAAGATCATCAATTATATCAATACAAGGGGCTTTTTTTTCTCATCTGCAGTTTCTGAGTGGGCCAGATTCTAAAACTAATTAAGAAAAGATAAACATTTTGGTCAAACTGCCGTGTTATTCTGTCAACATATTTATTGCTCTCTCTTGGAGCAGACTTTCCCATCACAGGCTAAAATGCTCATGAAGTAAATGTGAAATGTAGATTACATGTTGTGAGTATGAATAATGCAAAGACTGCATTCCTGCACGGCAGTGAATGCAACATCTCATCATGGAGGCCAGAAGGCTGTTTTTTGTGTGTTAAAGTGTTGAGGTCTGGTTGCTCTCATGTCTTTGTTTTAACCGGCACTTAAGCAGCCAAGCATGTGTGCACCAAGGAGAATCTGGGCGACTCTTGAGAAAGCATTTTGACTTCTTCAGTCAAAACCAGCATCAGAGCTGCTGAGCTTTCCCCCGCTTCAGTCCCTCGTGTGATAAATAATTCAAGAAGTTGGACATCTGCAGATTTCACAGCAGGGAAGTTCATTTTCATTACAAACAAAGCACGTCAGAGAGAAATCTGCCTCTTGTCGACGTTTTCCTGAGGATGACGTTGTTAGTTCAGACGTCACATACTTCAGGAGCTTCTTAAGTCCATTGTTCTGAGGGCCAGGAACGTCACATTGCATGAGCGATCCCCTGGTTTGTGCTCAGACCTCCGTGTAGACTCT
Source organism: Scarus forsteni (assembly GCA_036419115.1). NCBI lineage: Eukaryota > Metazoa > Chordata > Actinopteri > Labriformes > Labridae > Scarus > Scarus forsteni. The sequence continues at coordinate 6,422,122 of JAZDUH010000459.1, forward strand.
GCTCTCAGCCCCAAGCATCAGTTGTGGTGCTTTACATGAAGACAACCCGGTCATTTTAAGGAGCACTGGTTTGCTGCTTCCCTGCACAGACAGCCACACAAAGAGTCTCCACGAGGTCTGTGTCTACATCAGAGTCTATTTTAGATAAAACACATACAGTTCATGCCAAATAAAGTGATCTATAATAGAAATATGTAAACTGTTAAACGGATATGTCACGATCAACCAACCTGAAGAATGAAATCTAATTTTAGTGCTTTTGTTTTTGTTAAAGCAGCATTTCACTCTGTAATTCGTGTCTCAGTGCGGTCTTGAATCTTGTTTAAAAATACCAAGTCTATGCTACAAAGTCAGAGCAAAGTGCAAACTAATGGATTAAATATAAAAATGCATTTCATGGCTGTAACATTTTGAACTTTTTTCAAACCAGTCTGAACAACTTAGTGTTAGTTCAAGTTGTTTTAAAGTGGGGTTGCTAAAAGCTCACAGTATTCAAAGTTACAGTGTGTAGAGCATGTTCAATGTTTGCATGTGTTGAGTGTTGTTGCTCCATAATCATGATTTCAATATCTATTAGAATGATTACAGTTATTAATTTTGTCAAGAAGGCTTATGCCTATGTCCTTCATAAGAATATTTAAGTCCTCTGTGTAAGTGGGGTACACACATAAAGATTATCGGGCTGTTTTTGTCCCGACTTTTCTCCTTCCCCATCAAGGATGGCCAATGCCAGATTATCTTATGTTTTATAAGATTATCCTGTGGTCTGAGGTGTGTTAAGAGTGAATTTGTCGCCAGAATCAGCTCTGTCAGCCAATCAAGAGTGAGCTGACTGAGGAATAAGAAAGCAGGCATGAATAAAAACAAGCAAGGTCAACTTGAAACATAAAGTTGGGTGAACCTCAGAAATGGAGGCCCAGCTCATGTGTTCACGCTGTCTCCAGGATTTTTTCCACGGTATGTTCTTTTTTTAATTCAGGATTTTTCCATCAAAAATAGTCCCAAGACCACCATCATTCCCTCTTCTCGTATGTCCTCTTCCATGTTGCATGATGTGTTTCCTGTTGTTGATGTTTCTTCTTCATTGTTTTTATTGGATCATGTTTGATCAGATTTCTGTCTCAGAGAAATAGATAATAGATCGGTGTTTGGACAGAATGGTTATGTGTGTGTGTGTGTGAGTGTGTGAGTGAGCTGTATTGAGATTTTCAGAGCACACATTACGATCAAAACTGTTAAGTGCCTGATATTTTATCTTCTTGTGCGGGGTCTCTAACAGATAAAACATCTCTTTAGATTTAGAAAATCCTTAAGTGTGGACCCTGCTTAAGTCATAAGTTAGGTCACAAGTTATTCAATTGTTGGCACAATGACTTTCTTAAGGTTACATTTATTGTCGAAAAAACAAATAATAGATTTTGTCTAATTTGCTCCCAAAATTACATATTTTTTCCAGCATTTCCTGATAAAATAATGACTAATATAGTGGCAAAACCCACCTCTAATTCTTTCCGTCAGCCACTGAACCTGTTTATGTGTGAAGCTCTGTCCTGTGCCCACCTCAGGGTCCCGTCGTAAACAAAGCAGAGGTCTTCTCTGGCGTCGGGAGAGGAGGGGGGGGCACTCGAGGGCGAGGCCAGCTGCACTGTAAGCGCCCCGGTCTGTCCTCGCTTCATTGTCAGCTTCACTCCCACTCCCCTAACTGTCCCTAACACCCTGACAGTCCCCTACAGCAACACGCACATTAACACATGCAGCCACCTGTGTGCTTAAACACACACACACGTCAAGGCTGTTAAAGCTACCGGGGGTCAGGTTGCAGAGTAACGTGCACCGGGGGTCCAGGTGGAGGGCTGTAATGTGTCCCAACATCACCACAACAATACAGCAGCACATGCACACACAGACCATTATGTTCACTCCACATTCCTTTGCATTTCGCTTTCTCTCAGAAATGCATTTCCACACACCTCAGCGACACCAAAACCACTCCGCTGTCTGGAGCACACAATCGCACACGCAATCCTGAAGTCAAAGGTCGGTTATTCCAGTGAGGGAGGCAGCTGAGGGTCCGGGGATGAGACACACTCCTCTGTGCTCCGTGCATGTGTGCAGGTCGGTGAACTCGGGCTAAGCCTCTGCAACACGATGTATATTTTGGTACATTAGCAGGAGTGCCGTGAACCCTATTTTAGCTCTACAGCGACTGTGTTTGTATCCAAATCCTCTCCTGCCAGTAAGTCGGTCCACAGTTTATAATTCAGGCATTAGAGTGTCTCACACAGGACCCAGGGGCCTCAGTGAGAGTATGAAAACGACATTAGACCACGCAGATCACCTTTCACCCTCTACGCACTGCAGTGCCACAGGGTTTAGGGGCTCTGAAACTTTATCACCCTGCTGTTGTTTTGGGGACAATGGTTGCTGGTTAAGTAAGAGCCAGATAGGTGTACAATATTTCATGTTTCTGCGCCATGGTGGCTGCTCTACGCCTGAAAGACACAGCGAAAGAATAGACTGGAAGATGCTGGACATTGGAGGCACTTATAAAATTCAGTAAAGCTCCTGAAAGTTGGAAATGAATGATGAAAATTGACCTTGAGTTTTGTATATTTCAATACAGAGACCATGATATGATAAGAGCAAGTTGTGGACATTTTCTAACCCTTTGACAGAATTCCTAACATGTAGAAGGACTAAATTAGCAGTCCACAACTTTTTCTGTACCAAAGACTGGTTTTATATAATATGATACACCTGGAGCCCATTCTTCATCAAGGAGGGAGGGGCCAAGATGACAAACAAACACATGTTTGTAGTGGAACTCATCATAACTCAGGATAAGAGGAAGTAATGGACCTGTCTGTAAACACCAAATAAAAAGACTTTAATGAAGACTCACCCTGTTTTTATCAGATGATTAACAAAGAAATTTATGAACATAATTAGGTAAAGTCATCTACAAAGAAAATATGATGCTGACAGGGTGCTTCCTCCATCAATCAGGCTGAATATATCCAATGTTCCCAATGATTATTGATGAGCATTTATGGAGTTCTGACCTCTGAATTGCCTTCTCCAACATCAGGAGGTTCACTACTCTCATGTGCCTTAACTGTCCAGAGTCAGATATACTTACAACTACACCCAGAGCACAGGTATAAAAGTGCATGAGCACTTTAACAGTGAGTTTATCCCGGGTTGTACTTATTTTATTAATCACAGTGGAAACAGTCAAGATACACAAAAGGATATGCAAGAATCTGGTCATCCTTTCAAAATAAAACCCCTTTGGTCTCAATTATTCAAAAAAGGGTAATTGAGTTTATTATTTTGGTTTCTCAATGGCCCATTACCAAATGATCTGCAGCTCCTTTCAGGGCCACAGCCTGGTGATTGGGGGCCTCTGGTTTAAGGGAGTCTACATCTTTAGATTCATAGTTCAGCTTCTACTGCCACCTTTTTAATGTTTGTGAACTGCTCCATGGGTAATTTTACCAAAGGTACAGTTTACAACTGCTGCACCAGTATTTCGGGGTCACAGTGATTATGAAAAAAAAGGTTCAACACTTGTTTTGGCAATGAGTATGTGACTTTACATTGATTTTTTTTGTCACAGGCCTAGTTATTTGTTGGTCCAGCAGGTTGTTTTACAGCAAGAAAGTTTCTGAATAAGTTCTTATGTTGGGTTGGTAGGTCCTCTCTGTACATGTTTGGGTTTTCTCTTAGTGCTGAAATTTTACTCCCAACAAAATGCTCATTTGGTTGGTAAGTGACTCTAAGTTACCCTTGGATGTATGATTGGTTGTTTGTCTCTATATGTCAGTCATATGATCAGCAGAGGCCCACGCCTGGATGCACCCTGCCTCTCATCCAGTGACAGCAGTAATCCTGTGGTCAATCCAAAAGGAACAAAGTGTTATCGATATTGGATAGATGGATGATTTTTACTAATTTTGACCCACATATGTTGTTCCTTGAGCCTCTTACTTTGCTTCAGCAGTTACTACCTACTCTATAAATCACTCTAACAAGATTTTATATTGAAAGCTGTGCATCTGGCACTACTATCCATGGGTGTGTTGAGTTGTATAAGTTCCTTAGAAGCAGTTGGCTGTAACTTGTTGCGATTGAATCCATATTTAACTCAACTGCCATGTTTGAGGTCTTTGTAGAACTTTGTGTAAAACTTTCTGGGGAAACCTTTATGCTCATATAGTCATGTCAATGTGACGTCCTCTCCAGCTCTCTGTCTCCGTGCCAAGAAACAGCAAAGAACAACAGCAGCGGAGCTTCAAACAGTCTTGTCAAAACAGCCTCTCCACTGTCCAATTTCACTGCCCTGATCCTCAGGAATACCTAAGCAGAGGCAGAGGAATGCCTCAGAGACCTTTCCAGTCCTCCCTCCCATGGTCCTGCTCCGCTTCAGCAAACAGCCCAAAGTCCTGTTTGTTTGCTCTGAAAATAATCAGCCCAGGGCCTGTTTTGTGAGCCGCGTGGCATAATCTCCACAGCAATGATGATTCTATCTGCTCTGGTTTTAGAAGGGAGACGACCCTTGGCAGTTTTCTTAAATGTTCCCAAACAATCAGTGTGTTTTGAAAGTGTAAGCCGAGGTTATAAAGGATAATAAACTGAATTTCTTGGTAAAAGTCACTCTCAGAGTTTGACTTATCTTCAGTGTGTCCCTGTCCTACTCCAAATTTAAATCAATTCAAGTCACAAACTGTCAATTCTTTGCCAGTTTGAACAATTTTCCCCATTCAATAGAGAATTATTTAGCCTCGATCAGCTGGCAGAGCCGCCACACAGCTGTGCTTTTGGCGTAACAACATCAAACCTTCATGCCAGCTTTAGATTTCCTCCACATTCTCCACGGCTTTGACTGTCAAACTGCAGCAAATGGCCTTCAGTTTGTTTGATTTTACAAAGGTTTGTTGCTCCTGGTCAGTTAGCAGAAAAAACAAACACATCATTACATTATTAATGAGTTTTTGAATGTGCCAGTGGTTGATTTCCTTCTCAAACCAGGCAGGCAGCCTTCTTGCATAAGCTTCAAAATGCTACTGAGTGTTAACTAATATGTATCAGGTGCCTGCTTCTCCACATCAGAGCTTTTTCATCATTGATGGATTGGACCGTAACCCAGAGAAGAATCTTTTTTGGCTTTTACATCTCCATATTTCACACTTGACAAAGATATCAAAGAGGTATCAAGATAAAATACATAAGCTCAGAGAACTTGACAGCAGAGTGGGGGCAGTGAGGGGTCCAGATGTCCAGGACTGACGGGGAGAACTTTTAGACATATGGATGAAAGTGATCCAGAAAGTTTGAGTTACTTCAGTTTTAAGGTCTTAAAATATGAAGCGAGGATCAGTCAGTTCTGAGATATCAGCAAGAAGAGATGTTTCTGTGAGGGCTACTTTTTCATTTTTACATGATAAGCACATTTTTGGTCATGTACATTTTGTCACCTCTGCTTCTGTAAAAAGGAAAACTGTTTTGTACATCACCTTCTCTATTTATTCTTGAGAGTAAATGCTTGTAGATTTTAATTTGTTTAGCCCAGATGTGCTGCCTTTGCATAAATGGTACCATAGCATGAAATGATTGGAGAGGCTTCTGGTATCGCCCTTCAATGATTGCTTCCAGAACAAAATGAATTTGCATCAGTTTCTTCTCACTCAATTTGCATCATCAGAGTCTGGGGAATACATGCGTTCTTTTTACATACCTTGAGATAAAAGAAAAAAGACAACTATCTCTAAGTACATGTCTGAGATAAAAGAAAAAAAGGGTAGCACTTAAGAAAAACGATCATTTGTAAGCCATTTATAAGGTAATAGATAGATAGATAGATAGATAGATAGATAGATAGATAGATAGATAGATAGATAGATAGGCTTTATTTCAGACTCAAGGTCCATATGTACAAAAGGATAAAAGTAACACAAAGGACAACAATAATAAAACATAGAAAACTGTAGATATTAGTTGATAGTTAATCAATCATGAACAAAGTAAATATATACATTTGTAAAAGATTATTAAATCATCTGTTAATGATTATTAAATCAGTTACAACTTCAATTACAAGATATCTATAAACTATTAATAGGTATTAGTAGATAGCTAACCAATCATGAAAAAATTATTGGTTAACTATCCCTACACTAGGCCTAACCCCTAACCCTAATTATTTCATAATCATTCATAAATGATTTCATAATCATTTACAAATGTATATATTTAGTTTATTCAGAAATAGTTCAATGTCAGCTACTAGCTTATAGATGTCTTGCAACTTATGTTATAAATAATTTCATAATCATTCATAAATGGTTTTATAATATTTTACAAATATATATGTAGTTTATTCAAAATTAATTTAATATCTACTAATAGTTTTTACAAGTGTTGTAAGTTAAGTTATTAATGATCTAATAATCATTAACAAGTGATTTAATAATCATTTACAAATGTATACAAGTGGTTTGTTTATTATTAGTTAACTATTCACTTACATGTACTAATACCTAATAAATGTCTTACAAATGATCGTTATTCTAAAGTGTTACCACAAAAAGACAACTATCTCTAAGTACGTGTCTGAGATGAAAGAAAAAAGAAAAGTATTCCTAAGAAACTGAAGACACAATGAATGCCAATTAACAAAGTTCATGTCCTGTATAGGACTGCAGGAGAAGAGAGTCTCAGGAGATCTAGAACCAATGACACATTTTGAGCCTGACTTAGCCTCAGAAAATGTATACAGTTGATTATTCTTACATAATAAAAAGTCCTGGAACAGCTGGAAATGTTCTCCAGTCAGTTTTGGATTTTTGCTAATATGCTGCTATTTCAAAACTTATTCTGGCAGATACCAGTATATAGAAAATCTGAAAATAGTTTGTTTTATCATTATTATAGCTGAAATATTTAAACAATAATAAGATTTACCCATCTGTTGACATGGAATCTTCCTTTCTTTTCAGTTTTTACTTGCAATTTGAAACTAAAGTGTAAAAGTGTGCTAAACTTGATGCTTATGTATTGGACCCAAATAGCAGCAGTGCTATTGTTAAGGCACAGGGATCATGTGATACCCTGTGGTAAAACCTTTATTGACAAACTTGTTACCAATTTTCAGAAGGTTTATCTTGAAGAAAAAGCTACCTTGCATTACACAGAGTCTGGCACAATATCTCAGTGGCAGCATTACCCAATGAAAAGTCACTCTCCTTTTAGCCAGAGGTCAGTGCTCCCCTCAGTCCTCTTCATGTAGTAGCTCCTTTGGTGCGTCACCAAGAGAGAAACCTTCCTGATTTATAACTCCACCATTGTTCTCCTTTTCTTCAAAGCTCTCCTTTGAGATTCATGCTGCACAACTGATGTAGTTTGTTTCACACAAGCCACAAATTGCAACCTTATCACAGAGGCTGTGCTTTATGTGGAGACAGAGATTGCACACAAGTCTGAAAGGACCAAAACCAACTTTTGATGCAACAAGAAGAGTTAAAAGTGAAATTAAAGGTTAAACTAAAGTTGTAATTCCCTCTTTTTCTAAAGTACAAACTGTAGCTATTGATTGCACTTTGAGGAACTCTGATATCATGCTTCCACTTGCAGTTCTACCTGTTCTCCCTTCCCCCATTAAGTTTTCAGTGAAAAGGTCATCATCCACTGAAGCTGAGAAAACAACAGAAAGCTCCGAGCCGGTCAGTCAGGCAGGTCAAGGACCTTAAGAGCCAAAAGAGGCCCGCCACCCTCTGGGTCATTAATAATTAATGAAACCCGAGGCCAGGACAGAAAGCCATGACTAAACACAAAAAGAGCAGAGGCATGGAGAGAGTGAGGGGCTGGGCAGTAAAAAAAAAAAAAGGGGAGAGTTGGGAGGGGAATGATGTAGAAGAAAAAAGAAGGACCCCAATCCAACTCTGGCTACAGTCCGTGCTTTCACTGTATGCTCCAAAGGCTCCAGACACAACAAACTGCACAACCCAGCGACGCTTTAAAAACCAAAATGGAGAGCTGGAGTGACAGATTCTGGTTCCCAACTCAAGAGAAGACTGATATAGAAAAAGAGAGAGAGAAGAGAGAGGAATGGGTTGCCCTGTTGGGAAAAGAGCAGTTTATGGAACAGAAAAACAGCATGTTTCTCTGTTTCCCATGAAACCCTGCTGTACTCAGACTTGGAGTCAACAAAGCGTGCACTTGCCCTAGAGGTGCTATCACGCCGGGACCTCCATTACGAGCACGGCCTGATGAAAGAGAAGCTGAGGGGGGCTTAAGAGGTTTTGGCTCTGAACCCTCCCCCATGCAGGCCTGATATGAAAGGGGATAGTTCAACATGATATCATATCATGGGCAGTTTGTCAGGAGAGCTCGCTGTTTGGATAAAATAATCTAATTATGCAGACAATGGCCCAGAAATATTCCCAATATGGTTTAATTGCTTTTGTGGTAAGAGTCATTAGTTAGTGGACCAGATTAGCCAGCTAGTTTTTTGTATTTTTTTCTCAGTACAGGCCAACAGTCCGGGTTAAATTATTTGTCTGAAACGTATTGAAGCCGATAATGGTGCTAATGTCTGCCATAGTGCCCAACATAATGGACAACTCTTGGCCTGGATTCACACACTCAGGAACATCCTCCTAGTTTAAGGTGTAAGAGTTCCTTTTTCCTCTGCCCTGCCTTTGCCAGCTCTGCCCTGCATCAGCACTGTGCTCTTGCTTTCATCCTTCACATCGTCAGAATCCACCTGTAAGCTAAAACATGCAAATTTTGTACACAAGGACTGCAGGGTAATGCAGCAAGAGGGTTTCTGGTTCAATTCCACAGCCATGAAGATCTTTCTGTGGAGTTTGCAAGAAAAAAAACAGTGTGGATTTTCTCCGTGTGCATGCAGAGAAAATCCATACATGCATGTTTTTCCCATGCAAGTGTGAATTTTCTCTTGGTTCTCTGGTTTCTTCCCTCAGATCATAGTCTTATAAGGTTAATTAGTGACTCTAATTCTTGGGTGTGTACCTAATCTATCTTTAAATGCCCTAACCCTTGAAGTGATAACTGGTATAGATCAGGGATTGGCAGCTTTGTTTGCAAAGTCGGTCACGATACTTTTGCCTTAATTGCCAGGAGTCAAAATTAGAAGGGAACTTTGGGATAACCAAAACAACTTATAATTAAGCAAAGTGAATAGATTTTTTAGCTGTCATAAGATGTTTTTATGATTCTATGTCTGTTCTTGCCTAAGGTTTTGCTTTAGATGACACACCCCTGCCAGAGAACTGAACCCCTGACCTCTTGCTTAGTGGGAAGGCAGCTTAACCCTTTGAGTCGCTGATGTTGTTTCAGAGAGAGGAACAACTTCAGGAATATCCGTCCAGAAGAGTGCAGGTCTAGGAACTGTTGAGATACTGCGCAGAACCCTGAAGCTCTTATAAAGGACCTGAGCTTTAAAGAGGGCACATGACCGCCAACAAGGGCAAATGGATTATTATTATTTTGAATATACAGTATATATGTATATATGCACCGTAATGCAAGTACTACAAAAAATGAGCAAAACACAAAATGCAGATCTGAATTCTATGTTTTGCTACAATTTCTAGGAAGGTACATTTATTTTTAAAATGTAATATATGTTGTTTTTACATTAATTTAACTAGAAAGCACTATGAGAGCATAAACCTCCTCCAAAGTAGCTCACATTGTGCTGTTACATCTATTAGAAGTAGTTCCATGATAAGGCTACTCTCATAACACGACTCCTTGACCCTGAAAAAATCCATGGCGGTTATCTGGATCATCTCCAAAATTATTTAAAAGTTGGGCGGTTACCAGATTTGCAGGACAATTTTCGTTGTCCTGAAAATTTCAGCAAAAGCTGTCCAGTAGTTTTTGTATAATTTTGTCAACAAACAGACAAACATTTGCTGGCTAAAACAGAAGGTTATAAAGCAATAAAAAGAGTTTTATAGATACAATTAAAGCCAATAGTAGCACTACATTTGTGGAAATATTGTGATCTTAAATTGTTTTCACTATTTATTTTTGTATTTTTTTACTCATCAATATGCATCTTTTATTTCTAATTGACTGGTGGGCCACATTATGGAAAGTAGGGGTCTGCATTTGGCCCCTGGGCTGCCATTTGTACACCACGAATATAGATGATAGATGGATGGATGATGCTTTTCTTGTCTCTCATCTGTTTTAACATAAATAAACTGTCACAGGGGAAGGACAACGGCCAATTCCTATGTAGTCTCTACCTTGTGCTTCTGAAAAGAAAAGGGTTTATATGGACAATTTGTGTTTTTGTAATTATGTGATTGGAAGAATCAGTCTTGCAGGTATTGGCAAAAATAATGTGCATTCTGTCTCTGTATGAATTTACAGAATGTCCTGAGGGATCGATTCAGTTTTCCTGAATCTGATTTTGATTCTTGATGGTATGCACTGTAATATTCTAAGCCAGAAGCCTAGATGCTTTAAACACAACCACGTTAACCCTGAAATACCTGCTTCTTGTTTTACATAAGCATCTTACTTGTAACCTCAACATAAGAACTCACTGTTGAATTTTTTTTTTAAGGAGAGGAAGTTTTTTCTCACTGATGCCTTTTGGTTCCTTTGCAGAGCTTATCGGACGACTGTGACCCACATGAGGGAATCCATGAAGGAAAAGAGGGCAAGTACCACCTGCAGGTGACCCAGTTTGTCCCGCGTTTGGAGTACTGGTACAAAGACTTGACAAACACCTTGGTCACCTCCATCACCGTGGCTACCGTGCACGGTCGGACAGTGGCGTACCTGGGCACGGCAGACGGACGCAACATACAGGTAGAGTGCTCCCATTCTGAAAGGCATCATTTGCATGGAAAATACAAGCAGTTAGGCATAAACAGGGCCCCTGAGGCTTCGGTGGCCAGCGCGGTTTCCCTCGTATTGTTCATGTAAATGTGGCAGGATGTTGGTACGTGAGGAGTGAAAGCGTTCTGCTGCAGACGCACACACTCGGCTGCAGGTGCTTCTACTTTAGGAGCTGGTTTGGGGAAACCTCATGACCGAGCAGCATGTGTCTCTCTGTTTGCACAATTTGCTTACCTTTGACCTAAACTCAGTGAGCCTCCAAAAAGCTCATGTTGAAGCCCGCCATCTGAGCAAACATGGACTATTTTTGTTTCATTGTGCAAAGAAACAGAAGATTCCACCCTCATGACTGCATCTCTGCTGCTGTCAGTGACACATACTGCTTCGTACAGTATTTTTTTGGCTGTAATGGAAGTTACTTTATCAGACTAAGTGATCATAGAGCTATAACACTACGTTTTCACAAACTGACATGACTGACCACACAGTAATAAACAACCAATCATCACATCCAAGGAGATGTTGGAAGGATAAAGGGTTGAGGCTAGACAGTCTTAACCTTTCACAGCTAGTCCTCCCCAATTCAGTGTCTGTAATCCAGGAGATCCATCTTGCCAAGCTTCAACCCTCAACAATTGTGCTCTCCAAAAAGCAGGACATCCAATCAGAGTGGGATCTATAAATTAGATGACTTCAGGATTTGACTGGATCACATTTCTTTATTAAATGAAATAGAAATATCGACACTACAATCTTCTGTGTACTAAGGGTAATGCCCCAGTCAGTTTCTCATGGTGATTGTGCACAACTGTACGTGATTGGCAATGCTGGTTTGATCAGCTTGATACAGGAAGAAATGACTGTCTCTCCCCCAGACACACCCCGTAAATACACCCTCAGTAACACTCCTACAGCGCTTCAGGGGCATTCATCCCACATCAGTAAGGTCAATGCAACAATACAACGATGATTCCATGAATTTCCATCCTGCTGACATGACATCAGCCCTGTTGGAGACCAGTTTGCGTCACGTAAGTCCCGATTGGGCCCCGTCACTTGCGCTGCCTTGAACGGGACACAGTCGGGGTTCAAACGAATAAGTTCATGTCAGTCGTCCTCAGAAAGCTTTCAGGATTGAGCCACAATCAGCATGACTGAGCCTCGTACATGCAGCACTAATACCGTTCACCTTAGGACTGCATTAGGCTTCCATCCCCGCTGTACTGAGAGCAGCGAATCTCCACAACAGTTTTGAACAGCTCTGAATAGTCGGGACCCTTCCCTGTTCCCCGGCATCTGTCCACGACTACACAGGGCTGATCTAGATCAAGCAGCACATGCACCACAACCAAACCAGGATTCATCAGGATTATGACAATCATGCACCGTCACCTTAAAAAAAACGAGATGTATGACTGGGGCTTTAGGTTGATGAGAGTCTCATTTGCGAAGTGGGTAGAACATTATCTGTTCTACCATTATATATGTGATTAACAGAACGGTCTTCCAATCACCTGCTGGGTATTCTTCTGAAAGGTAAAGCCCTCCCTTAACACTTCCTATGGGCTCTTTCCCAGATGTCTAGTGGAATATACTGAGTGATCAATCTGGTGTGCCAGGTTAAGTCATGTTCAAGATAAACATACTGTTTGTACAGCACGATACTATGTTTGTGTGCCTACCCTATCATGATGATGTTCGGATACACTACTGTGATGCTAAAGCTAGCACCAGCTGCTCTCTGAGGTGCTTCTTCCCACCAACATTTCCCTTTTCAGTTTGTTATGGTAGCTGTAACAATATCAGACATTTTTTTTTTTTTATTCCATAAAATTAAACATTGTTTTTCATACAGGTGCCTTAATCGATCGTATGCTAAGAAGTTTTAGCCAGCCTGTGGCCAGTTGCAGAGAGTCCTCCCCTACTCTTTCTTGCCCCCCCCCCCCCCTTCATTAACCTATCCACCATCACTCTCTCCTGTCCATACTCTAAAAGAAGATTAAGTCGTGTACTCACTGAAATTGTCACCTGTTATTTAGCTCACTTTTCAATATTAAGAAACTATCAATTAATATCAATAAAATATTTTTAAAAAATACCCACCAAGAGCAGAGGTAGTTTTGTCTGTAGCTCTGACTGAACTACCACCTCTTTGGTGTGATTTGTAAATAGCAGACGTAATTGTGAGCCAGCTCTAGTTTCCCACGGTAAAGAGGCATAGAAACTAAGAAGACTGACACTTGAGGAGTTGATGAAGAGTGATGAACACGCCAGATGCCTCTTGACTTTCACACTAGAGACAAGTGTTGGGATTCTGAGTCAATTAAGTCAATAATAAACCAAAAAAAATCAGGACATTTGACTTTATCCAGTCTTTTTTTTTTTTTTTTTTTAGCTTAAAATGAAGTGTAATGCTTTTGGCCAAGATTTTGTATCCCTGATGGTAAGCTACTTAAAGGTCTAGATCTTTTATTAATTCCTTTATCTAATGAGGCCTTAAGAGCAGTCAAAGGGTCCACATTGTTTATATTTTGCTTCTAAGAACTCCTGAAGGAACAGAGCAATTGGAAGAAGAAATACTTCTGGTGTGTCCGAAGTATCTAACCTGTGCTCACAACAAAATGTTCTGCACCTGTGAGAGTTTTGCATTTTCTAAAGAAAGTCATCCATGAACACATGAAATATTTGCATATAGATTTGATTATATAGACTGTACACTGTTTTCCAGTGAACACTAAAACTCCCCCGTGTCCATGCAAAACCCTCTTATGGGCAGAAAATGTTTGCTCCGACAGGGTTGTGTTTTTTCTCCCTTTATTTTTTTATATGAAACAAAGAACCAAAAATTTTTAACAGAACAGTAAAAGACAATATATTAACCAAAAACTTCCCTCAACGCAAAACCCTCAGCACACACCATCTCCAGGGCCATGCAAAGCACCTTGAAAAATAATTTAAATGTGTATATATGTATATATACATACATACATATATACATACATACATACATACATATACATACATATGTATATAAATAATAATAATAATAATAATAATAATAATAATAATAATAATAATAATAACAACAAAAAGAGAGAAAGTTTGCTACATTTAGTGATATAAACAGATGCAAGTAAACAAACAAATACATAAATAAATAAAATAAAACACTATGGCAAACAGTTATTATTGTTAGGACCAGCAGAAACATATACAGCATTTTCCACTGTGTTCAAATAACAAAAAGGGACCCCAAACCCTGTCAACTGCACCACCAGAATCTGACAGTGTCAATTTAGTCTTTTCCAATTTGAGAGAATGAGGAACCTCTTTAAACCAGCTTGTATAAGTGGGATATCCATTTTAACAATATCCATCTCCTTGCCATCAGAGTAACACATCTTTACCTTCAGGGGAAAATTTCAGAGAGATGGAAAACAGGGTAGTTTTTGATGCGCACCATATATTAATCCACCAAAATGGACCAAAGTGACTATTTTTTTCCAACCTATATGTCTTCATGGCTTCAATAGGCTTCCCTGTAGGCCTGGGGTTTTATATTTTTAGAGAAGAAAATACAAAAACCAGGAGGTTTAAACCTGACCAAATTAGGTTGAAGTATGCATGAACAGCTGTCTGTCAGATATGCTGCTTCGAACCATTAAAAAGGGCTTTTCTTGATTAGGATTATTGAAAACATCCACTTTTCACTCCAGGATTTACACCTAGACATGCGAATCATGCAAACATCATCTAACAAGAACATACTTTCATGGCTCTTCCTGACAAGAGCCTGGCACATAAAATCATTTGTAGCTTCGTGTGCCAGCGCACCTGCAGATGGATGTGGATCTTGGCCTGTGGAGGGGTTTAGCTCTAACAGAAAGTGCTGATTGCGGAGTCAAATGCAGCCCCCTGGCATTGATCCTAATTTAATTATGATGACTAACCTGTGGAGCTGCATATTTTACCATGACTCACTGTATTCACTTTTCATCCTTTTCCACGGGCTGTTGAAGTCATTTTGACCATCTTGGAGAGCTCAGCATATGCATGCGATGATGCATCTGCAGGGTAAAGTGCAGTGAGTGGCGTCTTTTTAATGCATCACGCTGAACCGAAAACTATGACGAATCAAACTGAACTTAAAGTAAATCTCAATGACCTCACGTATTTTTGAAACTCAAGACCGAAAAGACAAGCATGGAAAAAAAGAAAGAGAGAGACGTGGAAAAAGGGTCGACAGCTGCATGCAGAAGGAGGGATGGATGTGAGGGAGGGGGATACAGACGATGGAGGAGGGGAGGGCTTACAAGCCAAACGGCACGTCAATGGTGAACGGCGGGCTTCGCTGACATGTCCACTCGCACGGCATTTTCTGCTCTGTGAGAGTCCCGTGCAGCTGTTGCTGTGTGTTTTTCCTCCATCGCCCCCCCTTCCTTGTCCTTTCCCCTCCTTCAGTTTTTGTTTTGATTTGTTTTTTTGTGGTCGGCTGAATTGGCTGAAGTTCTTTGTTTTAACTGAAGAGTTTGAGAAGGTCTGAAGAAGAGGGCAGCTGTTCTGCAAGGAAAAGATTAGTAGTCCTCCACCAATCATTCAAACGAGAAAGAGGCGGTATAGAGGGTTGACGCCAGAATCCAACTCCTGTTTTTTGACTTTTGTGTCCTTGCAGTGGGGCCACCTGGTTTAATTTTTACACTGATGCAAATCTTCAAGCTTCTAGGACAATTCAGTCTTCAGCAGTGGCGGCTGCTGGTCAGTCAAGGAGGGGAAGCTGATTTTTTCCCGGCCTACATCATAAATTTGTTTATTTGTTTATTTGTTTATTTATTTAAATGTACCCTCCGTTCCTTTTCAAGACAATGATCTGTGACCCTGTCGTACCAACTAGGTGTCTTTTCCAGGGATTTTACCAGTGTTCTCTCAATGGCCAGAAGAGCTAGACTGCTTAAGCGGCCTTGGCCCATTGTGTCGCTGGTGTAAGACTTGAACAGCTTTAAACAGGAGAGGCTCCTCTTCAGAACAACTGAATGTAAAACTTAGAAGACGCTCCGGTGGAGGGTTATACTTCAAGATCGCTGATTGGCTTATTTCACTGTCAATCAAAAAGGGATTCTGCCTCAGACAGATCATCCAATCATCATGCAGAAGCCGAGCGTCCAGGCCAGCCCACTGCCTCATAGACCCCCAGAGACGCTGAGCGTCTGATGGGCGGGACAAAGCCCAGCGTTCATCCAATGACCATCCAGTTTCCACAGTGGAACAACCCACTGTACGCTTCCCCATCGAAGTCAGAAGACGCTCAGTGTCCGACTGTGTTAAAGCGCTGAGACGCTGCGGGGATGAATGAGAAGGAAGTCGCGCCAGTTACCTGTGATAAGTAGCTGATTCTGAACAAAAGATGAAGGTATTCTAGCGCATATTTAGTCAATGAAATGTACACACAGCCGTACATATCACCACTTTTTTTGGGGGACATTTTAGGGGAAGCTGAGCTTTCCCTTGCAGTCTTAGAGCAATCGCCACTGGTCTTCAGAGACACTGCACAATCAGCATCCTAAAGGAGCTTAGTCCTGACAACCAAGAAAGCAACTGTGAGCCTGTAAACAGCACAGAGTTTAGCATGCTACCTGCCTTAGTAATGGAGTTATCAGAACTGGGTGATGTTTCCTCATCAATTGAGCAAGAAAACTCAAAAAATCCCTGATGGACTCTGATGAAATTTTCAGGAAATGCTGGCCATGGTGCACGGAAGAATCGATTAGATTTTGGAGGTGATCTAAATCCATATTGGCATCCAGGGGTCCTTTGTAAAGGATTTGTTAACATTGCACCACAGGGCATTTTATCACTTTTTTTGCAATCACTTGGCTAGGAATTTCAGGGAGACCTTGGTGGGGCTTGTGCTCTTTGAGCACTTCTAGCTAAATGTGTCCTCTGCGAATCATTTAACCTGAGAAGAGGGAGATGGAGAGGGATTAAAGGGTTAATCCAACACCAATTTTTCTTGAAGCTGTTGGCCACTTGTCTTTGACTTTTGTGCCCTTGATTTCAGAAACACTGCCCAATCAGCATCCTTTTAAGTGAAAGAAGCAGGATCTATAAGCAGCTTATTTAAAAAAAGCAACCTTGCCAAACTAGCATGTCAGCGTTGGATGGTTGTGGACATAAGCGCTGACATGTGACAACATTGCCACAAGGAAATGGTTGACTAAACAGATCCTGGGTCAGTCAGGGACACTGCAAAAATTGTAGCTTTGGCAATCACATGATTATGTTGTCTAAAATCCTGATTTCGATCACAAGATTATTATAAATTATTCAACCCTAGTGAGGGAGTTTGTCTGCACTTTTTGTCAGACAAAGCAATCAGTGACCAATTTGGAGTGTTTTGGACTTGTACTTTTATTGCCTTGCTTTCAAACTGTATTTGTTCCCTTCCCATTCTTAAATTATTATCCACAAAACAATATGGATTTTAACAACCCTGTCTTTCCCTGTGCTTGGTGTGAATTTACCAGTATGTTGATATTGTAAGAGCTCAGTATATATCCCAGCTCTACTCTGCATTGTTACTTTTAATGTGATTTTGTCAGACTCTCTCTTCACCCTCACAATGGTCTCATTTTCCAGCATCATCCCCTCCTCTGTTTGAGCCTCATGATCAACGTTAGCTTTGTAACGGCATGCATAATGGGTGACTTTCCGCTGGGGACCGGGCCATACAACAGGCTTCTCTCTGGAGGTAATAGCGGTGTAAATTACAGCTTATTGTATTAAGCAGGCCGGGGGGAAGTTGGGCCTATAAACATGGCCACTGTGCGATTCCCACAGAGGACTAAGTGAAGGCGAGGGAAACACTTCCTGAGCCAGAATGGAGTTCATCAGGAGGAACAACGTCCGTCTTCTTTCACTGCGGCGGCTCCACGCTCACTCTTGTTTTTGTCCGCTGGGAGCAGAGCAGGAGAATGAAATACATGAGGGGTTGACAGGTTCTTTTTATCAAGCTAACAATGACATGAGTCGAAGCAAAGGAGACCCCCACTCACTGTACTAAAGGAGGGCTAAGGAGAGGGCAGGTGGTCAGAGGGTCGTCAGTTCAAACGTGGGCCCTGAAAATCAGCGAAGGTGATGCTGTTACACCTGGAACATCAGTGGCCACGGTTACATTTTAATTCAGAAATCATTATTCAAAGTTAAATAATAAAATTCATCATGTTTACATGACAATAGTAATTCCAAATTGAGGTTTACATGGAAAACAAATTTTTTCACCTGCACTGGGGGTCTGGGGGTTGGGAATAGTTCTTATTGGACGGGGGGGCGGACATGACGTAGTGACGTATTATCTACTGAAAAGAAAATTCCAGTTCAGTGTCTCTGTCATGGAAACCTCGTCCAACTTGGATGCAACAGCTTTAAAAAGGTCTGCATGTTAATTAGGGGTAAGAACCTCACAATACGATATGTACCACGATACTCGGGTCACTATATGATAATATCATTGTGTATCACAATATTGTGATATATTGCGATATTCTACAATTAAAGAGACTATGAGGAGTTTCTAAGTTACAAAAATTACAAAAAAGTCTCACTTTTAGATATATGCCTGATCGAAATACACACTTTAAGATGAGTTTTATAGCATCTAAATAGGTTATCTGTAAATGCTATTCCTTAGCCTTCTGGTCAGGTCGGACAGAGCTGGACTGGCCTGGATACTCAACTTCGGGAACAAGACAATTATAACTAGAGCAAATTTATATATTATTCGGATACGTCTTAGAGCACCGGGCTGTAAGTAGTAATATATAGCCAGCTATAAAACTACGATACTAAGTTTTCCAAAAATCGCTTGTCACACATCAAAAACTACCACTACGTAACTATAAAGAGATACATTACCTCATCGCTTTGCATCCTGTAAGTTGTTTAAAAAAGAAGTTGTAAAGCAATGCAGAGTTCTGAGGAAGGTCCGAACTGCATGCTTTATTAGCATCACAACAAAGGCACACTTTGGCTTGGGTCTTTTGGTGCGTTCCAGTTGTAGTCAGAAGTAGGAATTTCCGAGTTCCGAGTAGGAAACTGCAACTGGAATGTCCCCCGAAGTCGGAATTTCCTACTGGGAACTCGGTGAAACCTCGCCACTCCCGAGCTAAAAACAGCTAACAATAGCCTGGTAGATCTGAATGTTTTTTTCTGACTTCAACTGGAATGCCGATAAGTCGGAGATGATGTCACTCCCAGTTCCGAGGTTACTGGGATGTAGCATTACGACAGTCGCCGCACATGCTCATGGGTAGCAGAGTCCTAATGTCGCCGGTAATAGATTCTCCTCATAGCACCTTTAACTAAGAAAAAACTAGAGATTGTGTATATGTAAATCACACAACACTACTCAAAACTACAACTTTTCCTTTTTATTGTTTTTGAAATATGTCAAATGCAGAGTTACATGCACACACTTAACTTGAAACATAGAGTGCATCAAGCCACTTAAACTAATGTTGCAAAGAAATTATTCTTGTTTTCCCTTTGACAACGTATTGAAAGCATCCCAGCCTACAGTGCAGCTCAAACTGTGATTGAACACATGAGGAACAAAGTTTTGAGTTACTGACAGCACAGCACAGCCAAAAAAAAATTGCATGAAAAAAAAATTGTTACTTGTTGTTTACCAAAAAATTGATATAAAGATTTGAAATATCTATATTGTATCAGTGGTCAAAATATCACGAAATATATTGCTGTACCGATATTTTCTCACACCTCTAATGTGAATGCTTACATCCATCCAATATTTCCAAATCTTCTAAGCCTCTAATTGAATTGTCTCGGTTCAAGTCCAACGCTTGTTTCGAGCTTCCTTCCTGTTCTCTTCAGCGTCCTGAGCCTCATCGTGGCAGGACAAACATGGTCAGAATGACCAGAATTAATTTAAAGTAGATGAACATATCCATGACAGAAGAATTATTTAATTAGGATTTAAAGTTAGAATAAACCAGCCACTTACTTTGGAATAAGTGTTATTCAGAATTATCAATTTCATTCCTAATTAGGTGTTTGCATGGTCATTTTTAAAATTGTTAAAGAGGATATAAGTTATTTTCAAATGAAAGAGAAATTAAAGTTTTCATGTTAACATGATAAGTGTGCAATGAAAAAAAACACAATCAAAGGGCCGGCCATGTTGGATGTTTTCACTGTGCTGCACATGCCAGCATTGAGTGTTTGCATTGGAAGATGTGAAGTAAACAGGAAACAAAAGTTGGGATTTTGTTCAATCATTTGAAAGTATGTATTGACAGGTTATGTATTGAATTAAAAAAAACTATGAGTGACACATTTGACTGATGTACAAAAGCCTGAAATAATAATTCATTAAATATTCTCGGTCAGTTGCATCCATGAAAATTTAGAAAATGCTATTTTAATTATGTTAATTTTAACTCTTCTCAATATGCTGTGTAGACACTAATGGGGTTAGGGGTCTCTTCACTGAGCGCATACTGATTTTCTTATTTCTTTACTGTGTAGAAAAGCTACAAGAACAACTAGTATAATAAAGTGTGTCTGATTTTAGTTCTAAAACCATGAATATTTGGTGACTTGGAATTTCTAGGTACACTGTTGTTTCTGTGGTGTCAAACAAATGTAGATTTTTTATTTAATGCAACATTGGACAATCATTTGTAAAGTCATGTGATAAAAATATGGATTTATGTATATATGGTTCACCTCATCCAGCACTAAACCAGAATCAGAAATACTTTATTAATCCCAAATGGAAATTCATTTGTTTGAGCTGTTCTTATACCCAGCATAGCAGTAGGAATATTAAACAAAGACATTAAAAAGAGCCAAAAAACAATAAAGTAAGTGAAAGTGAGGCAATAAACAAGCCCAAGGAATATACACTATTAACTTTAACAACATTTACAACATGATTACAAGGACAGAATTGTTTGACAGTATCACTTTTGACTAAAAGGCAAAGTTTGACATTTAAGGACATTTCTGTAGATATTAGAGTCCTGCACATATTTACCTCAGACCCTATGAGTGTGTACCTGTTTCCAATAAATCACACACACATGCCATAGCTGCCATCACTGCTGTGTTTACAGGCACAGGTGTGAACTCTGCTGCATGTTTGTGAGTTCAGATTTGTTTTGCTAACATAACAAAAGCGCTGCTTTGTTTTTCAAGACCTCAGCTTCATCCTGACGGAGCAGAAAGAGCATGTGTGTTCATAACTTTATTATTTTCATATGTGGGTGTGTTTGTGTGACGGCGTAATGGTATAATTGAAAGGGTTTGGTGTAACTGGAGAAACCACCCCCCCATTAGAGACCCTGTTCTGTTCTGTTTGCTCCCAGGCCTGTAATTGCAGCAACCACAAATGATAAATGCTCGTCCAGGTGTGGCGACTGCATGTGTTTGAGAAGAAACAGGAACAGAGCAAACAGAGCGTGAATGTCTGTTTTGATGTTTGAGTTCATATATGATGGGACTTTATGACATTTATAGAGATAGTGTGTGAGTGTATATGTTTGATGGGAAGATAGGAGATAAAGTGTGTGATACCTGTGTGCACATGTGTGAGTGTTAGTGTGTCCATAACGCATCACAACATGTCAAGAGTACACGGTGCATCTGCCTGCAGCTGTGCCCTCTTTTTCATCAGCTCAGAACCAGTTTGTCATTTTATTATCAACCTCCTATTAATGTTGGGAGTTCAAAACCATTCACAAGTTTGTTGGTTTCAATGTTAGGAAGATAACATAACCTTTAATTAAGGTGGAAGAACAGAGGGCCAACCTCAGCCAACCACACCAAGATGAATTTACATGTGTGGAGAAATGGTTTTGTTCTTCATCGCCACCTGTCCAAAAGAATTCACAGTGCTTGGTCATTCTCCCTGTTCACCTGATCAAGTTTGAAGAAATGCATTTTGTAGTCAACCTCCCTTCCTATGATAATAGATGTTGACTGGAATCTTGGAAGAGCTTCGGTATACTTTACCTGGGGTCCTTTTATTGAGTAAATGAAGTTGGAGAAACGCCAAGCTGAACACTGAGAATTTTCCGGCTCTATATAATGTGTGACTGGACTATATAGACATTCAGACTTCTGCACTTCAATGTGTTTGCACCGTGGCTCCCTTGCCCCATCCTGGACCCCTTTATGACCCCTTTATCAACATAAAATCTATGCATTTAAATTAACTAGCAGTTTTCACAATAGGCTGACAGCACTTTTCCCCTTTTTTAATTTTTAATTTTTATTTTATTATAACTTTTATTTGTATGTGCATTCATATGTATACCATTTGTTTTTTATGTAGTGTATTATTATCATTATTGTTTTTTCCCCCCTTGTTGGTTGTTGTATCTTGGTCTTAAGCATTGCTCTGAGCCAAACTCATTTATCATCGAAAAACCTCCTCATGTATCCCAACTCTTCAGTCTCACCCAATCTTTGTCTCCAGATAAGTTGATGAATCCAATGTTGTGTATTTCGGACCACTTTAATAGGGCTGGGAGAACATATCGGCTAAACTGATAAATTCAAATTACTTCTGCAGAAGATTTAAAATGAAATTCAAATTTTGTTTCTCAACTTATTCCGATCATAAGTTGTTGCAATATTCGAAACTTTAAATAATAAAATTAATATTTTCACGATGTGGATCATGTCAGATTTTGCACAAACACATGCTGAGGCATTTGTTTCTTAAATTAGATTAATTATTGATCAGAGAGTTCCATGATCAAAAACAGTGAAAATAGCTCAGCTTTCGGTGTTCATGTAGACAAGACTGCCTATCTTCATACTACACAATCAACAAATTAATACGTATGCATGCGTAT
Source organism: Scarus forsteni (assembly GCA_036419115.1). Classification (NCBI taxonomy): domain Eukaryota; kingdom Metazoa; phylum Chordata; class Actinopteri; order Labriformes; family Labridae; genus Scarus; species Scarus forsteni. The sequence continues at coordinate 6,444,879 of JAZDUH010000459.1, forward strand.
TAACCATAAGAGCAAAGGTCTGTTTAGTGATGGAATTTATTTTTACAATATAAAGGCAGAACTTCAATCATGAAATTTTAGTGTCACTTGAAGGTTTTTGTTGTTTTGTTTTGTTTTGTTTTTTGTTTCTTGTTTGTTTGTTCTTTTAAAGGAAAAAACAACTGAGTTTTATGGAAAAAAGACTATGGGTTTTTATTTCAAGCCATATCACCCAGCCTGAGCCACTTGTTATGAATTGGCGCTATACAAATAATGATTGATTGTTTGAAGTCTGTACTAATATTGGAATTTTTGTAAGACCTTGACAGTGTTTGTAAAAGTTTTTCCTGTTTTTCTCGCCGGACCTAAGTCCCCATCTCCTTGATTTCGGGCCACTCTAGGGTTGCTTTTGGGCCGCATGTGGCCCTCGGGCCGCTAATTTAATAGGGCTGCTCTAAACTTTTACTCCTTTTTACTTCACGCTGTGTTTAGTGACCAAACCACTGAAGTGTTCAAATACAGCAATGGAGAAAAACAGCAAACCCACTTTTCCCCACAGGTACCCTTGGCTGACCTTGTGTGCTGTTTGTTGTTTTAAAGGGAGATTTTGTCCTTTTTTTCAAGTAGAACAAACAGAATGTTTTCCAGGCCAAGCACCTCTCATCTTACAGTAAATGTATTTGATCTAATCTGGTTAAAGTGCATCTTCAGAAACAGATGAGGCCATTGTAGTCTCCCTGTTTTTCATGTCATGCCTGTTTCCAAAGATGGTATCCATAAGTACAGCAATGTGGAAGAGAGGAGATTTCGCCACAGTGGCACGAACTTTAAAGAACAGATAATTTTCACTGATTTATTTGGTTGCTTTCACTTAATTCAGAACAGAACATCTGAATTCAGTACAGGTTGCTTCAACTATTTGTTTTTGTTCTAAGTGTGTGGTCCTTGTTGAAGATCCCTCTGGGGTTGTATGACTTATTTTTGTCCATTGAAGACTATTCACAAGAATCACAAATCAATTCGGAGGAGATGTCACAGTTACACAGAGTAGATATATGGAGGTCAGAAGAGCAACTGCATCTCTTTTTGTTGTGTCTACTTTTCTTGCAGCTTGTTCTATGATAAACTTTCCTCATCAAACCAAACTGATCAACATTTTAACCTGTAATCTTACTGTTTTGTAAATAAAAAAACCCCTTTAATAACTGTTCTCATGTGTTGTCCATACAGGCGCTGTTCTCCAGATTTGTATCTCCTCACGTCAACATCCGCCTCGACTCCAGACCTGTCTCTGCCAGTGTGGTGCTGCCGGGTGCTGACCAATCAGAGGGAGCCCTGCTGATGGCAACAGGAAACAAGGTAAGCTGAGGGAAAAACTGAAAGTGGAGTGAAGTTCCTGTTGGGATCAGAGATGAACTCATATCTAACAGCGAAACAAGTACACTCCTTTATACTATAAGAAAAGAAACATAAGCAAACATGGGAGAAGGAGCTTCTGTTACCCCAAGAACCAAACAAGTATTGTCATTTCCTTAGGGCCAAATTATGAAAAGTTATCCAACACTTTAAATTAAGACGATCATAATTACCCATAACTTATCAAAAAATATCTGATTTTATGTCTGTGTTATTATTTTGCTATACATGACTAAAAGCCTAAAAAGATGCTGAAAACACCTAATGCAAGCTAAAAAAAACATTTTAAAAGTTTTAAAGAGAATCATGAATAAATAAAACTTTCTCACACCTTGTTCATGACCTCTTCCACCTTTGTTCCCTTGAGACTCCTAAAATCATTTATTATTTATATATTACACCTCATATACAAAACATGAACTTATTGATAATTCAGTGAGCTGAACACTGAACTAAAGCCAAGTTAAAATGCTTTTTTGATGCAGTTAACGTAATAATTACCTGCAGTTGAGTATCATTTGCCAACACTAACTTATCTTGGTGTTTTTACAAATGCTAAACTTGCTTTAAAAATATAATCACAGCCAGTTAGGAACACTATTGCCTTGCAAAGAGGAAACATGCACTTGCTAAAAATACTTAAAAGATGTTTTAAAATGTGTTTTTGGTGGTGCATGTTGTTCTATTGGCATCTTAAATAAAATAGCATTTGTTAGATATGAGATCTTTTCCTTATGTTTGTAATACATTAAAATATGGAAATGCCTTGCTGGCCAAATTGAGTGAGGGGGAAGGCTGCATATGCCCCCCAAGCCCCCAGTTTCCCACCCCTTTGAGCCACAGAAACATTTCCTGTCATTGCAGTGTCAGAAAACTGCAGCACTTGATGCATTTTTCTTTCCTAGATCACCAAGATTCCCCTGACTGGCCCCGGCTGTGGTCAGATGACCACCTGTACGTCCTGTCTACTGTCATCGGGAGTGACGGCATGCGGCTGGTGTGACGGACGCTGCACCCGTGCCCAGGAGTGTCCAACCTCCTCAGTCTGGACGCAGGACTACTGCACACCTGTCATCACTAAGGTAATGACTGCGACTGGTTTCAATGATGACCTCCAGGGAAGGAAATGAGTTTTATACTCAGCCCTCTGAGGTTATTCCTGGAACATGAGATGCTGAATTTAAGCTATAGCGAGACGTAGAGATAAACAGATGTGCAAACCCCCAATTCAGTGAAGTTGGGACGATGTGTAAAAGGTAAATAAAAAAGAATACAATGAATTGCAAATATCTTTTTACACTAAATAATGACATGATAGTATAAGTTTAAACTGATCAGCTTTATTGTCTTGTCATTTTAAGTCTGATGCTGCAGCATGCTCCAAAAAAGCAGGGACAGGGCCATGTTTACTACTGTGGTTCATCACTTTCCCTTTTGACAACATAAAAGACACAGTGGAAACTAACCTACCATCACAAATATTTACTTTGAACTTTGCTCTAATGACAGTCTGGACAGTCCTTTTTCTCTTCAGCCTCGAGAACATGACGTCCATGATTTCCTAGTGAAATGTGGACCCAGACCAAAGCAGACTCTTCCACTTTGCCTCAGTCTGTCTCAGATGAGCTTGGCCAAGAGAAGCTGGCGGTGTTATTGGGTCTTTGTCTTTGCATGCTAGAGCTTGACCTTGTAGATGTAGAGATTAACTGTATTAACTGACAATGGTTTTCTGAAGTGTTCCTGAGCCCACGTACCGATATCCTTTAAGAATGATACTGGTTTTTAAAGGACAAGTTCAGTTTCTACAGCTTTCACATTGTTTATAGACTGAAGTAGAACAATATACTCACCCGGAAGGCTTTCCTGATCCAAACAGTGCTTCAGGAGATATTTCGATCCAAAATCGAGCGGCGGACATCCGTATAATGGTAGCACATAGGGCATGTATAGCGGTGCTCCCAAAACTGCATTAATCATCCAAAAACTCATTAGTTTCACCAATATTTCATCATGGTCCGCCCGCACTACTCCCCCAAGACAGTCCGGGGTCGCTCCACACATGTTTTTGTGACTGTGCTGACCTCTGAACTGAAAACTTTCTTTACAGCTACCGCGCATGCGCAGTACGGCTCATTGTTTCAGGGGCTCAACAACTTTCTTCTTCCAGTTTTGTGCAAAATGGACGAATGTCTATCGGATGAAGATGTTGTGGAGGAGAACTTTGAATATGATGGGTGTCCTTACAGTTTCGAGCCAGAGTTTACAGATGAGGAGCTCATCGAAAGGAGGACATGGAGGCAAAGAGAAGAACAGCTGGCCAGAGAGCAGTCTTCAGTTCAGAGGTCATCACAGACCCCGGACTGTCTTGGAGGAGCAGCGTGAGCGGACCATGATGAAATATTGGTGAAACTAATGAGTTTTTAGGCGATTAATGCAGCTTTAGGAGCGGCGCTATACATGCCCCGTGTGCTACCATTATACGGATGTCCGCCGCTCGATTTTGGATCTAGATATCTTCTGAAGCACTGTTTGGATCAGGAAAGCCTTCTGGATGAGTACATTGTTCTACTTCATTCTATAAACAATGTGAAAGCTGCAGAAACCGAACTTATCCTTTCATGCACTGCCATGAACATTCAATGTTAGTTTTTGGTTTTGCCACTTATATGTAGAGAATTCTCCAGATTCTCCAGGTTATATTTTGAACTGCAGATGATGAAATCCCTCAAGACCTTGCAATTGCTCTTTACAAAACATTGTTAAACTGTTGGACTATTTCCTCACTTAGATGTTAAAAAAGTGTTGACCATCATCCTTTTGCTTGTGAACAACTGAACCATTCAGAGATGCTTCTTTTATATCCAGTCATTACATTCACCTGTTTCCAGATAACCTGTTCACCTGTGGAATGTTCCAACCAGGTGTTTTTTGAGCAATTGTCAACTTTTCCCACTGTTGTTGCCCCTGCCCCAGTTTTTTTGGAAAGTGTTGCAGGCACCACATTCAAAACAAGTGAATATTTGCAAAGTTTTAATGTTAAATATCTTTAATTCAAACATTTTATTCTGTTTTATTTATGCTTGAAATAATTTCCCAACTTCCTTGGAATTGGTTTTTATGAAGGGAACCTGAAAACATAGCATATCATACCCCCGCTATCACCTGAGGGAAGGTATTAAAACTTTATTTATCCCAAAAACTTGGATAGTGTCAATAACCTTACCTTAAAAGTGAACTTACATAATCATGCAGCTAACCGCTGACTCAGTTTGCAAGGACAACAATCATGTGATCACATCATCTGAGCCTCAAACTTTGCTCAAGTTGTCTGTCCCTCTCTCCTCTCCTCCCAGAAGCAGCTCATATAACCTGTCTGCCAAACCCGTGATTTGTACTGTATTTGTCTTTACAGTCTCTGAAGGTCATGGTCTTACCTGAAATGTCAGCGCTTTTACTTTTCTGTTTAACTCTGCTCTGACTCTGTGGGTGGTGCTCATTCTGTCAGGCTTTAATGCAGCACCTCATGCTGTTGGGCTGTCTCCATATATATCAAAAACCAAACAAGCTACCTTCTTGCTCGAATACAGCTAAATAGAGCAAGGTCCTGAGAAAACATCTCCTCCTCTGGGGCTGTTTTGATAAGAAGAAGTTTGAAAAGTGCTGCAAGTCCCTGCAGAAAGATGCATGAATGTTCCTGCACTCTTCTTTGAATGTTCCACTGTTAAGAAGGAAAGAGGCTCACAGACTTTAATATGACAAAGATCTCCATACAGCAACAGAGGCAGTGTTGCCAGCTATTATTCTTGATTCTATGTATCATACATCCATTCTGTCACCGATAAAACTTATATCTACTTAACTTTATAAAGGTTTTTGTATATTTACAGCTTGTGGAAGAGAACATGTAAGTATTGGTATACAAAAGTCACATCTTCAGCTCCAGCCTGGCTTGCATTCTACATGGTTTTGGTCGTTTTAGTGACCCCATGTGCACTGAGGCTGTTATCCAACTGTTTATTTTGGGCATTTTAGCCTTTACTGACAGAAGAGAGATAGTGGATAGGCTCTTGAAAGAGGGAGAGAAGGTAGAGGGAGGATATCCTGCGAACTTGCCACAGGCCGGCAGAAGCATGTGTATGGGTGCCTGGTTGCGTACCACTTCGCCAAACCAGCATGTGGACTTTTGAAAAGAAAGACAAAGAACTCTCCTGTTATTAGTAAATGGTTGTTCTGTGAACTGAGCCCAATATTGCAGATATCCCCATCAGCAAGATTTTGACATCCTCTTCATTCAAGAGGAAACAGATTCTTCAGATGGCTTTACTTTTAGAGAAGTATTTGCAGAGAGGGGATTCAGGCTCTGGACCCCGTCTTGACAACATGTAGTGAGTTGTCTAAAAGCACCATGTTGCACGGTGGTTTGGGGCATGGCAGTCCAAATCTTCTAATTTGAAGATGAAGATTCTCAAAACAATTTGAGAACAAGAAACAATTGTACTTGAGTGTGTTTTGGGTGGAAAACATCATCCAACCAATCAGAGACTCTGCTCTTTTTCCCTCTAAACCAGTCGCCGCAATGTGGCTGGCATTTTGCTATTAACATAGCAGGATTAGTTGTTTTGAATATTGGATTGTTTAACTCATTTGCATTTCTTTAATTAAACTAAAAAAACACACAGAAGACTCAGATTAAAATACTTCTACCACTGACACATCACAGAGCATAAGAAATTATCTAAAAGGCGAGTCAGAGTGTTCAGTTTAAGTATAAATTGAAACCTCATTTCTTATCAAAAATCTCCTGCAAAAACTGACAGGTTTATGCTCAGACCTTTATACTGTTAATTTAGTGAGTTTATTTACTTATTTTGTCATTGTTCTGAAGAACTTCTTGGCTCCCTTTTTATGGCATGCATTAAACAAACTGTACAGCCTGTTTTATTATCTGTGTGCATGATAACAGTGGCATTTATTAGTGTTATTGATAAATTCTGCTCTGAAATATGCAGGCAGTCCATTCAAGGGGAAGCTGCCCCAATCTCCACCAAGCAGATTGACCCAAGACATGCAAACGAGTGCTCATTTTCTGTTTTATGGACTGTGTGTAACTATTGTCAGTGCAGACATCAAGTATTAATCAGGCAGGAGATATATGTTGTTCTCCCACAGTTACTTCATTTAGTTGTAGTAGATCTAGATCTCATGTGTCAAGCTGTACAGTTCTTGTGGCTACAGAGTTGGACTGTCTGGAAGTTGCTTGTTAGGCTCTTGTTCTCTTTACTTCACTGTGGATTTAAATGAAGCATGTCATTATCACAATTTTCAGCCCACAATATATCTTTCAGCTTGTTTTCTTACCTCTGAATGATTTATTTTTCACTTTGAAGGGATCAGCAAATTAAACTGTCTTGTGTGTTTCCTCTGTTATACATAATTTGGAAATTATATGATTGCCAACTGTTTCAGGCGAAGGCGGTCCAAATGCTGAACTGTTCTTAGTACTTGTAATTGAGTGTACTTATTATTTGTTGCATTTTTCCATAATTATATATGGGAACAAACTCAAAGAAACTTATTGAGATCTGTTGAAGGATGTGTATGCAGACTGCTCTTTTATGAAGTTGTTGTGAATAATTGACCTGTTACACCTTTTTTCGTTGAATGAACAACAGCAACATATGTTTAAACAAGAAACTACAAAAATCAACAACCATACTGAACAGTGCATCATTAAAACATCACATTTCAATACAAGGAATGGCAAATAGGTGAGAAGTCAAATTTGAAGGAATACAACTTCCTGAAAGGCCAGAATATGATACTGAAAATAGAACTAGATTGCTGTAGTTTCAGTTTAGATTGGTTTTAGATTCTCAAAGTAGCAAAAGGTAGAAGAGGCAGTAAAAAATACAAGATGTAAGTTTTATGGACACATCACACTCTTCAAAACCCAGAGCGCATCATCTAATGATGCTTAAAATGTTTCTTTTTCATGCATTAGGTGTTCCCAACATCGGCACCCATACGAGGCGACACGTTGGTGACGATGTGCGGCAAGAACTTCGGCTTCGACAAGACGGAGAGTTTCAAGGTCTCGAAGGTATCTGTGGAGGTGGCCGGAGCTCCCTGCAGACTGTCCAGACAAGAAAATGTCAACACGTAAGTGTGTGTTTTTGGCACAGCCTGCATTTTCAGTGCCAAATTCAACCCGTAAATGTGTTTGGTGTACAGGAACTTTGGAGGTTCTAGTCACCGATGTTTAAAAAAACAAAAAATATAACCAGGGCTTGAATCCCTACATTATTGTGTTCTCTCATTTGTCTGAAGTGCAAGGTTTAGCTTTGAATTTTCTAAATGTCTGCTAATTTTTGCATTGGGTTACAAAAGAGAATTCAACAAAAAAATAAAAGCAATGTTGATTTCTGTTATTTTTAAGCTGTGTTATGTTCTAACATGTTATGTTAGATTTGATATGTGGCCCTGCAGCCCCCTAGCAATCCTGAAAGGTAGAAGCAAGATAGATCAGAATCAGACTTTATCAGAATCAGACTTTGTTGTCATTGCATGTGTCAAAAAACAAAGCAATAAATTTTTTATGACAGTTCAACCTGCCAACCTTCAGCCTGTACATGAACATACAAAAGACAGTGACACAAAGGGGGACAGGAACAGGAAGACTGTCGAGTCACCAGACAGAAACAGGAAGACTGTTGAGTGTATGTATATATATATACATATGTATATATATATACATATGTGTATATATATATATATATACATATACATATATATATATATATATGTATATGTATATGTATATACACACACACACACATATTTAGACCCTCTAATTGAAGTAATTTTACTCATGACGATTATTTTATTTTCCCTGTGTAAGTCACGTGACTGCACCCCCTCCTTGTAGTCTACGTTCACTTCCGCCAAGAGGGAAGGACATGCCACCAACATGGGGGAGACAAGCACCAATCTATCAGAGAACCTAGTAACCAAGAAAAATACCATCTCCATTGTTTGGGCACGTTTTTTATTCTGTGCAGAGGACATCAAGCAGAAAGAAGTTAAGTGTAAATACTGCAGGGAGACCATGTCAATGACCATTGGTATCACCACTAATGTGTCCCAACATATCATAAAATAACCGTAACCGAGATAAGACCTTCAATTAATTGTGATATTGAGATTAGGTAACATCATCAAGCCCTAATATACAGCCTAGAAACAAAAGAAAATATGCAGAAGTTATTTTTCTGAAAAATGCATGTGTCATAGCTCGAGCCCTTGAAGTGCTGCTGCAGGTAGATTTATTTTCACTGTTCTTATTGTTCTTCTAGCACAGGTTTTGTCGTTGAAATTGAGAACTGTTCCTGCACAGTATCTACAAAGCCACCTCTCAGAGGCACAGAGACAGAGTGTGTGCTAAATGGAGGGTGTTTACGTGTTAAAGGAAGCAGTACATTGCCGTCCTATAGGTTTAATGGGAGTTATTGTGTTGGGGGAAGAATGTAGAGAAGCCCCCCTCTCTCCTACATTCAACACATGACTCTGCTAACTGAAAAATTGCTGGAAAAAATCTCCTCATCCAGACTTTTCCACCCTCCTTAATCTACCGAGGCCATGTCCCATTCAAAAGAGCCCTTTTCTACAAACAAACCTCATGACAAATTGGAGGGAGAGAAAACCAAAAAACAATCACCCACCCGGTTCCACATGAAGATCGCCTCTTTGTGCAAGAGCAGTAAAAGATCATTGAATTAGGATAAACGCTGGGATGGCTGCAGTGTGGTATAATGGCTGGTTTGTCTCTTGTTATTTAGATGGACTGAGATCCAGTGTCGCCCAGTGTTCAGTGAGAACTTCACTCCATCAGGACTCACAGTGAAAGTCACCAGTGGCAACAAGGTAGCCAAGATAGAGGGCTTCACCTTTGTGGTAAGACACCATTTAGAACTCTCTTGGCATTTTTTACCGTGTAAGAACAAACATTACAGCTTGAAGATGCAACACACTGATGCACAAGGTCCTTTTTCAGTATATTGGAGTGATTCATCTGCGGTTTCTTCAATTTTCTCTGCAATATAAACACAAAGAAGATAATGGGACTTGTTACCAAAACATTGTACAGAGTTACAGAAATTTTCTTGTGGTTTATGCTTCCAGGACCCCGTTATACATGAAATCTTCCCGACATTTGGGCCAAGGTCTGGAAACACCATGCTGACCATCAGAGGAGCCTTCCTCGACTCTGGAAACAAGCGAGATGTGATGATAGGGGAAGCAGCGTGTAAGATCCAGAGGTCAGAGAACATGCTTTATGTTTGTTCCTTATTACTTCTTTCCTTGTTTACATGCAACACTTTTAAAAATCTATGGGTCTTAAAAGATACATATTAGACTGAAATTGAATCAAACTCAACTGACATTCATGACAAATCAACATACATTTGAAACCCTTCAGGTAATAGTTCAAGATAAATCTGGCTGCTGTTTTATGCACTAAAAACAACTTAAAAGGCTTTGCACCAAATTCACATCAGACTTTAGGAACAACAGAGCGCACAACGTCCAAGGAGGAAAAGTTGTATTTTCCTTTTTAAGATTAAAGATGGAGATAAATTAATGGATTGCCTTTTAAGTAAAATGATACCAAATGTCATGTTTTTTAAACAAGCTATATTTCATTTGAAATTATAATCAAGATGGTGGAAAAAACGCACCATGGTACCACAGCTGCCCTGTTCATGGAGGTAATAAGCAAGACCAAAATCAATAGCATGTAAATATGGAGACTCCACTGGCTTTTGTTTCACATGAAAGGGTGCAAGAATTTTTTTAGACCAAATATCTGATCGTAGCTTTTGCTTTAAGAGACGTAACTAACACAAAACTGACTTCCAGGTGGTCACCGTGAGGAGCTCCAAGTGCTGGTCCATTCAAGGGAACTTTGTCTTCTAAAACATTGGTCACACTTTTCTTTAGCTAAAAAGTCCAACTTGTGTGTTGGAATGAGTTTGAACATTTTGAGTCTGATAATGACAACAGTGTAGAACAAATAATTCCATATAAATTCTTACACAGTCAGGACAATCTGATCTGAAGACGTCCCGATATGCTTCTCCTCACCGCTCCCTCAGAGCAACATTTCTGTGCAATCTTAATGTCAGGCAACTCTGATGCAGGGATGGCGTGTTTGTGTAGACCAACCTCAAAGTTAGCATCCTATTGGTTTTCCTAGACCAGTTGGAGGAAATCATTTCTCTCCTTTCTGGATTGAGATATAAGGTACCTATGGCATATGCAAATGGGTAAAATTTTCCTTTGTGCCAAGGTAATCAATGCAACTTGCACAACTCTTAAATTGACAATTATTTCTCACATAGGCTATCCAAGCAAAATTAGCCATCCAAAATTGTGACTTTTCTTTCTTAATGTATTCAAGTCTTGTTATATCCATGTGCTTGTGTGAAACCGTTGAATATGCTGCTGTCTTTGCCAGGACATTCTTGAAAATACGATTTTTATTCTCAATGAGGTTTTTTCCTAATTAAATAAAAGTTAAATAAATAAATATATTTAATTGACAATAGGTTTCACCCACTTCTTCACTTCTTATATACTCTTTTGATACCTCTATTTTACTCCATTGGGGTTGTACATGTAAAGTTTGGTTGTGCTAGACACTGTAGCGTTGTTTTGTATCAATTTTTATTTGTTTGTAGTTGTTTTTTATTTTATTTATTTAACCTTTATTGAACCAGGTTGTGCTTTCAGTGCAGACCAAGTTTCCCATGGAGAGCCAGTGAACTGAACTGAACTGGTAGTTGCAGACAAAAAGTCACACTTGTTGGATAAAGTATATCTCACCGTAGGATCAGAGGAAAACCCAGGCTTGTTTCTTGACCCTAAAAGAGATTCACAAGGACTCACTCTGTTTCTGTCAGCTGTTTAACAAAGACATTTAGGAATCCTGTCTACTGAAAAACAGCAGTTGACACTGTCACTGATTAAAATGCTACACTTTCTGATTTGGGAAGAAAATGCTGTTAGAAGAGCACTCAAATGGATCACTGCCTTTATTTAATTAGTTCTGACTGCGCTGTCATGTGTCTTGACTGCCCTTCAGTTACACACAAGTTACACAAAGTCCAATAAATTTGCATCAAGTCCAAGACACAGGTAGACGAATATAAAGAAAAGGCATCACAGTAAAATGATCTGCGCTTGTACATCACAGTCATCACAGGAGCAGAGAGCCTGAACATTATGTCCTCTTGATTGTTTGTTTGCTTTCCAGCCTGCTGTCTATCCATCCACCCATGAGAAAGATAACTCAAAAAGTTCTCAAGGGAATGTTGGTCATGGTAGAAGGAAGAAGTGATTAGACTTTGGTGATTATCTGAGTCCTGGATGAGGATGAGTTCTTTTGTTACAGTATTTTTATTGAACTTTCAGGATTTATATAAAAAAGACAATCATATAATTCAAAATAATAAAATGAAACAGGTAATAAACAAAAGAAAACAAAGCTCAAATAAGCAAAGTTGCAAAGGACACATGTTTGAGGAATCATCCAGGTGATAATGTTCATAGAAAGTCCAGGATCTGGACTGGATCTTAAGAGGCTCCTTCTTAGGTAGTCATAGTGTGATCAAGCCCAAATTAGTTCAAATAGGGCTGGGCAGACTTTGTAAAACTTTTGTGTTTTTGCATGAAGAGTTCTTGTGAGATATTCCAGAGGTACCTTCTCCAACATTTCTTTACACCAACCTCTAACTTCTAGTTATATTTGTTTCTCCATGGCCAGGTCCAAAATGATTTATGGTTCACTGCTTAGTGGTCTGGGTCTGGGTCCTCTGGTCTAGATGAAAAAAGCACTTCTGCTTTTTTAAAGATAATAAGGTCTGGGTAGAAATTTGATTTATTGGTAACTTTCTGAAATGTTGGATCACACTTGCTGTTTTCTTCTGACCTCTGGCATTTAAAGTATTTTTTTTCTTTTACCTTATTGTGATTTACTGATTAAAGCTTATTCAGTGACCAGGACGTCGAGTCCGAAGGTTTTCTGTCATTTGTTCTCAGAGTTTTCTCTGATTCTGCCTCCACTCTAAATTGTTTGCCACTTAGGCAGGATTCATGAGTTCTTATCTGCAGGGCTAATTAGGATAAATGTCTGAATAGGGGCTCCAACAATGACATCCACTGTGAATACATTACCAGAATGTCTTCAGTGGGTTAACTCTTGTTCTCCCTCCTCTCCCAAACTTCTACCATCAGTTTATCTGCTACCATGCTGACCTGTAAGACCCCTCCTTACCCCTCCTCCTCTGCCGTTCCCTCCAAACAACCCGTGAAGCTGACGATGGATTCTGTGGAGCTCTTCGCCCCAGTGCAGTTCACCTACAACGAAGACCCCAAAATCAAAAGCATCCAGCCCTCGCGTTCCTTCGTCAGGTGAGACTTTGGTCACTCTGAGATGGTTTGTGCTTCACTGTTTGTCCGCTCCATAAACCTTGGTGTTTCTTCGCCGTACGGGAAGGACAGGAGAAAGTAAGTTTTGATGGAGGAGTGTTGTGAATGAGCTCAGACAGATTAATGCTTTAGGAGGAAATGAGTAGGAGGTGAAGAGTGGCTAAACAGCTAATGCTAACAGCAGGTCTCTCCCAGTGGGGATCTACTGTTGCTGAGTGTAGTGCTGACACTAACATCCGTTTCTCATGCCTCCCCTCAATGTAGCGGAGGCTGCACGGTGTCGGCCCACGGCTCCTCCCTACAATCCGGCCTCCAGCCCCAGATGGTTCTCACCACCAGTCAGGATGCTGAGGTGTTTCATGTGGTGAGTACAAGAATGGGTTTGATAACCTTGAATGAGGAAAGACGCTGTAAAGTTTTTAATCTGCGTCGAGTTTCATTCTTGCTTTGGAACAAAAGCAAAGACAAAAGCACCGTCCACTTTGTCGGCCCTTCAGAACAAAGTGAAAGCTCCAGTGATGATTGCACCGTTTTCAGGAATAGCTTGAGGTACTTTCCACTTCACTTAAGCAATAGGCAGATTTAGTTCATGTCACCCTCAGGAGTAAACACAATCCTGCTTATGTGTAAACACACTGGATGATTCTTGGCTGCATGGGGGCTTCTACGCCTGTTAGCTCCAGCTCACGCCCAACCAAGACTGTCACACCAGGCACACTTCAAGTTTTGCCCTAATAGGAAGGTGCCTTTGTCTTGTAAATGTCCAGATGATATTCAAGGAATGTTTTTTTTAAATATTTGTAATGCTGATACTTCCAAACTCATTGATGTCAAGTCAAGTCAACAAATCCTTCACTTTACTTAAACTGACTTCTTACATCTATAGTGACAGCCTGTTTGTGTTGAAGCAAATGTGAAGCAATAAAAGTACATTTCACTCTTTGATCAGGTAAATATATAAATACGTCCATAAATACCTCATTTTGGTAACCGCTACCGTCGGCCGTCGCTCGGTGACGTCCCGTCCGCTCGAGTTTCACCGCGATCATTTCATATATCATATAATAGGATGTATAAGCGGACATTATTCCAGCTGTATCCTTTTTTTTATCAACAACAAAACACTGCAGCTGATGCCCTGCAGCAGTGTCATCTGTGAGTTTACCGCGGTCCGTCAAGGCGGAACTAATGTCCTCACTGACATTCTAGTTCCTTGAATTTCCAAAGTAATGTTTTACACTTGAATAAAAATGAACATCTAATAACCTTTATTGAATTCTAGTATAGCTCAAAAGTGTAAATTAACAGAAACAAGTTTAACTTTTGTGTGAAATGCAGTGCATGTGTTTTTATGAGTTACTGTCTAGTTTTTCGTCAGGGAAAAAAAAGGTTGTCGATGAAAACCATAATAGAAGATATCAGCAAAAATAACCATATCTGCTGATGTAGTTAGTCAACTTTTTAGATAAGTATATGCCAAAACAGATATTGTTCCAGTAATATTGTGCATCCCTTGTTAATAACAATGTTTTGAAGGGTACATTTGAATTGAAGCAGTTAAAGGTGTAGTCAGCAATCTTCTAATCTTCTAATCTAATGCACTTTTTGTCAAAATCACCATATTTCTCCTCCATCCACAAGATTACACCACTGACAGCATGTTGAAAAAATAGTCTGGGTCAATACACAGCCTTGACTCTGAATTTCAGCAGGTAAATACTGTGGCTCGGGCCGAGCCAACAAAACAGGGTACATCCCCCCACATCCACGGGGCGATCATACTCACACACAGATCAGACAGAGGGGGGAGGGGGAGTAGGAGGTTGCGTAGCGTGCACAGTTAACGTAAGAGAGAGATACAATAGGTGTAGTAGCAATGGCTGAAAAATGGCCCAAAAGAAAAAGGTCAGAGGAATGAAAAGTGAAAGAGCGAAGACCCGGGTCAACATTGGTGTTGCTTTCCAACGGTGGAGGGAACTGCGCGAATTGAAATACCTGAAAACAGATGCAGATGTTGCCGTCTTTCTGCTGGATAGGTAAGCAACATTAGCTTTGTGTTGCTACACAGAACAGTAACAGCCGTCGGGCATTCATCTTATTGTCTAATCTGCCAAAATGTACTGTTGTTGTGATGTTATCAATGCTGGCAGTCGAGTTGTCTGACGAGTCAGGGTTACCTTATCTACGTTGGTCAGCTACACAGTTTCTACGGCCGTTTCCGTGACGATGCACGTTTATCAGCTTTCGGGGGTGGAGCCAGGGGTGAGGTGGAGAGGTGGGTCTAAATACGTTTATCAACAACCTCTCCACTTGTTTTCTCCTACATCGCTGACTACAACTTTAAATGTCTACAAACAAGTCAACAGTAGTACTAGATTTCCCCTGAACACATATTTTTTTGTTATTGCCCTATCATTCTCTCAGATGCTGAAGTTTGGCATGTCATAAACCCCTTGTTTCAGCCCTGCTCAAAACAGACATTTTTTTTTTCTAAATTCTCATGACCACAGCCCCCTCCGGTGGCAGATGCAGCTTGGGTTTTCCAGTGATGTCTTTTAATGTTTGCCATTGAGGCTGTCACCTTACCAAAGTTTTGTACTTTGATACAATACTAGTATATTTTGTATTTGATACCTGTTTTGATACCACTCAAAATTAAAAGAATATGACAAAGAGACTTGGGAAAAATGTTATTTTCATTTTTGTTTTTGAAAACTCACTGTTCAAAAGTGCAGGTCGAGGAAAAGTAATGAACAGGTGACGTATGTACCAACAAATTTCTGAGTTATTTGTTCAGAAGAGGATAAGATGTCTCAAAAACTGAAAATTTGGGGGGTTTAGATACATTTTTTCAACTTGGTGTCAAATAAAGAGGTCATTCATTCCTTCCAGTTGATTTAAGTCATCTTTTTTAAGGTTAAAGAATAAGTTCGGTTTCTGCAGCTTTCACATTGTTTATAGAATGAAGTAGAACAATATACTCACCCAGAAGGCTTTCCTGATCCAAACAGTGCTTCAGGAGATATTTAGATCCAAAATCGAGCGGCGGACATCCGTATAATGGTAGCACATAGGGCATACAGCGCCGCTCCTAAAACTGCAACAATCGTCCACAAACTCATAAGTTTCACCAGTATTTCATCATAGTCCGCTCGGGCTACTCCTCCATTACAGTCTGGGGTTGCTCCACCCATGTTTTTGTGACTTCTGAACTGGAAACTTTCGCATAGGGCATAAAGCGGCGCTGTATGCCCTATGTGCTACCATTATACTGATGTCCGCCACTCGATTTTGGATCTAAATATCTCCCGAAGCACTGTTTGGATCAGGAAAGCCTTCTGGGTGAGTATATTGTTCTACTTCATTCTATAAACAATGTGAAAGCTGTAGAAACCGAACTTTTCCTTAAACATCAGAGGCAAGAGGCAAGGTTCCCTCTCTCCTTACATGCTGTCCAATGTGTGGAAGACTCACAGATTTCATTCGTAGCGTAACAAATTTTTTTGTTTGTTTTGTTTTTCCATTTCAAAAACCAGACTGTCCTATATATGTTTTTGTCATCATACATCCTATCGCCCACGCCTGTGAGAAAAAACAATGGAAAAGATCTCAAATATCAGACAAACAGGAGAAGAAAGGAAATGAAAAATCCAGCGTCTGATCTTTAGGATCCAGCTGTCACCTCTGACTCAAACACAGTAGCGGAGCGAGGTCTCTGGGATGCTCTGTTCCCCCCAAACCTCCGTCAGACGTTATTCCACTTATTTCAGGAAAATGATACACACACATGTGCATGTTTAAAGCTCATCATCACGGCAGTAGACCGTCTGGCCTTTACCGCTCGGCCTTGTGAGAGGGTGTTTAAATTATACGACTCTGACACTCAAGCTTTCACCGTGCTGTCTGCAGGTCATTAAAATGTCTGCAAAAAATGGATGTGGCTTCATTAAAACAGCCTTTTATGGATGGGCAATGTGTAAACAACTCTGTCAATGCTACAAGTCAAGGGCTTTGAGTTGTTTTAGGTTTTATCAGCTCTAAAAATTAACAAATTAAGTGTCTTTAAGGAGAACTGAAGTATTCAGAAGAGGATATGGAAGGTAATGTTAAAGTGTGCAAAACGGCAGTTATGTTGACTGTACATTGAACAGTGGAAATGATTTTATCTTTAAGTATTGTGCAGTAATACACCAAGATGAGAGATATGTTGAATAAGGTGCAATACATGTAAACAACATTTTAACCATATGGATGGAAACTGGTTTGGAGGATGTTATAAATATTAAGGTACAGTGTTATATTAAGTTCAATGTGGAAGAATTTTTGTTTTGTTTTTTGGAGGGGACGGGAGGTCAGTGCAGTGACAGATTATTGTAAACTCTAATTGCAGACCACATGTAAACAAACTTAACTGGAATGCATGGAAACAGCATGGAAAGTTTTCTCAGATTCTACCCTCCATAAGTGCATGGCCATTATCCTTGGATATGCGCAAAATGTATATAGTGCAATAAAAAACTGGTAATGAAAACACCTGAATTTCAAAAAAGCACCAAAATATCGCAAAAAAGTTTTTACACTTTCATGAGGTGGTTTTTCAGACGTTTCAATATTCAAATATATCGCAAAAGCGCAATGGAAACTCTTTTTCTGCAATTATACGTAACAGGACGCGATGCACCTGGTCACATGATCACTTCTCTGTGAGTAAACATGGCGCGGTACGTTTGAATAGAGGAGGAGACGGAGACTTTTCTCGACATTATTCTTGAGAAAAACACGATTGGCATACTAGACAGCAACAACAGAGGAATGCAGAGTGTTATAAAGAGATAGAAACAGAAATGAGGGAGAAAGGGTACGACAAGCCTCTTCCTGCAGTAAAATCTCGCGGGATGATATTTCACAAGAGTTAAGACGCTCCTACCTAGAACAACCTCAATGGAAACACGTTCAAACCGCAAATATACATTGCCGAAATTTTAGGAATATCGCTTTTACTTTGCGAAAAAACTGTAATAGAAACCCAGCTCTTGACTTCCCTGTATGTGAACCTGCTGACCTGCTGATCCACTCTCATGGTACACATGGAGAACAGCCTCACAGCTTAGGTTTCATTGCAGTTGCTGCTGAAACGAAACCACATCCTTCGAAGAGCATTGTAGAAAATGAGCAGGGTTCTTTTTATCACTGGAACTGCATGAAGCTCTCCATAAAAGAAGTGATTTAACCTCCAGAGAACTAAAAAAAAACCAAGAGTCTGAAACAGCAGTTTCCAGTGACTGGGAGTGTTTTGAGTACCGTTAACACCTTTTATCTGCAGGTGATGAGCAGTAGGTTGTTAGATGTGTGTGTTCCTTAAGAGTAAAATGTGATGTTTCTCCTGATGAGTCATAACAAACACAGAAAAGGTGTGTTTTACTCTGTGTGTGAGAGATGTTTGCTTTTGGGAGGCGGTTTGAGGACAGGCAGTGCTTTGTAGTGATGTTATCTGTCATCTTGAGGCACACGCTGCTGCAGGTCCAGTCAGGGGATGATAACACACTCGGTAAACATGCACTCTCACTGAAACTGAACACGTACCCTCTTAAAATACGACTCCCATCTCAAATATTCTCTCATATCCGTTTATCTCTTATCCGTCTATACTCCTCCGTCTCTTATTCTGAGCACAAACGCACATTAAGGAACTCGCTCTCTCCCTGCAGTGTCTCATCTTTCACTATCCCTTTCCCCGGTCACTGACCCGTGCTCAGGTCGGCTGTCGATTAGTCTCTGGGGGCTCAGAAGTTTGTAACACACAAATAGTGTGAACAGACACAACCTGAGGGGTTTGATTCAGATTTCTGAGTCAAAAATGGTGGATCAAATCACTTTTGGACTTTCCATGTTTAGTGTATGAGCCTGCATCTTAAGGCGCAGCAAACAAGGTGTTTTTGGGAACCAATGAAAGCAGGATTTTTGTGGATTTGATCATCATTAAAGAGGGAAGTAGGGATTGAGTTTTGTAACCTAGCTACAATAACAACAAGAAATAAGCACCCTGAAAATAAACACTGACACAAAGTAAGACATTGGTGGATACAGGCTTTGGCAAAAGTGTAGCCATTTTAAAGAATGCTTTGTGGTCGGATTTGTTTTCATAGATACATAGTGGTAAGAGTAATGTCACTATGGAAACTAAGAATACCTGGCTCATTGATTTGAAACACTATCTGAGTGTGGTAGCATCCAAAATCACACCCAGCTCACTCTGCAGTGCACTCGATCCCCGTCACACCCTTCATCAACTGTGTCACATCTAAATGCACAAGTAAAATTTAACACGTAATGGCATGAAAATATGTATTATTGTTTCATAAACACCCTAAGATTTATTTTGTTTTATCTTATTTTTATTTTTTACAAAGTTCAGGACATTATGAGCTGCCAGTGAAACTCATCATATGATGTACTAACATCATTGAATGCTCTATACCACCACATTCGGGAATGAGCATATGATTTCAGACTCGACCTGTAACTCTTGACTAACATTTGCCAACCCCAGACTGTTTGAGGTATTGGACTGAGCCACAGTGATGTCAGCTGTTTGCTCTGTCATTAAGGAGCTGGGGCAGGAGTCAGATGGTTTCTGGTTTGAGCATTTGGAAGTTAGCCTAGTGGCTGGGTGCCACTTACTAAGTCTTGCTGAGGCGCCTCTTGTACAACGCTGCTTGGCGCCATGTTTTCACTTAGTCTTTGCTTTGCACTGAGCGTGCAGCCCCAATGTCTACGGGATGGAGGTGGGGAGTGTCATTTGAATGAGATTGGAAATGAAGCACCAGACTTCACCGTCCATTCCCTGTTTACACTCCAAGCGACGCCACCCCCCTTTGTTCCTTTACGCTCGCCTTCATGAAAAGTGTTAGCATTGGCTACGTTATTATAACACCTGCTTTCATGATTCAACAATTCCGGCAGACTGATCAAACAATCAGCACAACCTTGCCACGTGGCAGGAAAACATGCCACAAGGACCATGAGACAACATGCGTGTGATATCCATAAACAGCTTCCACGACAAGCTGAGGCAGAGAGCATGTAGCTGCTATTATCCTCAAAAGAGGCATCTTTTCATACAAACATTAAAGTATGTCAAGGGAATATATTCACAGCTCAAGAAGTTATCCTCAAGAAACTCTGCCAACTCTTGGTCCTGCTTTAAACCAATACAATCGAATGTTTACCCTCATTTTATTGCCCTAGCCTTCCAGTTCCTTCCATATTCCTTTTCATTGTATGCTTAGTAGGGGTGTCCCCATCGGATATCAGCGAAAAACAAAGTAATATCGGATTATATCAGCCTGCATCTAAAATGTCCAAGAGAAGCACTCCGCTAAAAAGCAGTCCATTCTAATTTATTTTTTATTTATTTGATTCAGTTGTAGAACACACTTGTGCTCAAGTTAAACACAGTTATTATTTTGCCATTTAAAAATATATGTTTTTATTTTTATTGGATTTATTGAGGTTACTTGGGGTCTTCTAATTAGTTTTTTATTTAATTAATTTAATTGTAGCAGATTCTTGTGTTTAAGTTTAAAATGTATTGAACCCATTGGTTAATAACAAATTGGTCAGTTTTCCTCATACCTCCTATTGCTGACGACTGTTCTCTGAGCAATCTCACCTGATCAAGCCTTTTTTTATAGTCTACACTTCAAAATAAGTAATTAAAGTTTGCATGATTCCTGCTGATATGGTATTGTATCGATATCTGTATCAGTGATTACCCAAGACTGCAGTATCAGTGTTGTATCGGAGGGGGAAAAGTTGTATCGAGACACCCCTAATGCTTAGTTGCGTAGGCAGTCGGTCCAGCCAATTTGCTTACAAGTACCTCCGCTATTGTTTAACTTTCTTAGCATATCCTTGAGTTGCCAAAAAGTGAGTGTACCTGGAAGTGCCTCTCCTTATCTGTGCCCTTATTGGCCGAAAGCATGCATGACTTTCTAGACTTTCTGAAGGCTGATGTCTTAAAGTCTCCCAACAGTCCAGATAACATGGTATTGCAAGAATGTTGTGTTTTTGGAGCCAATAACCCAAAAAAATAAACTACATACTGCAGCTTAAACTGCAGACTGACCAATGGTGGGATGTCAAACAAGTAAATCTGTACAGGAGGGGCTGGGGGGATGAGCTGTTTCAGGCAGCTACTGGCACTGTAAACAAGGGAAGATTGAGGAGGGCTCTGTCATGTGGAGAAGACATGTAGACACACTAGAGGGCATAACGACTAGTGAATATAGTATATAGTAATAGTATAGTATAGAATATAGTAACTTTCAAGTCTTGTCTATCCTAGAGAAACAGCAACCATCCCAACATTATAAATCCAATAACCTGACTTTTAATCAAAGACTCGTCAGATTGACCTTGTGATGTGACTGTTTTGTTAAGGACAAAGTAGAGGTAATGTTGCTATGGTTACCTGCAGCTCAGAATACTTTGCTCACTCATTTGAAAAACTAATTAACCGACTGTGACTGCGTTTGACAGAGCTGTGCTGGAAAATCAGGGACAAGTATGACCGCACCATGCTTTATATTATTCTAGATAATGTGTTGTAAAGTTGATTTTAACTATGCACCCAACTTAAACTTTATTAACTGGATTCCACTCAAAATGTTCTTTCTCTTCACTTTGAAGGGTTCAGTTCTTTTAGTTTTTCTTTGTCAGCTTTGTTGTGCGTATGCAGTCAGTCAGCAACTTTGGTATTCTGTTTAATAATATTGGGAAAGCCTGATGAGCCACTTATACAACTATCAACGAAGGTAATATAGAATTTTATTAACTTAAATACTGCTCAATCCTTCTAAAGCAAACAGCATTTAAAGTGTGAAATAAATGAATTAAAAATAACAACTGATCAAAAACAATCTTCACTTCTGGTTAATCATGAACGAGCTTTAAAGTCAAAGTTTATTTTACTGACTGTAATCTTAGAGCACCCGTGTGTTAAAATTTACCTAGCATGTTACCTGATGCCACAACCTGTTGAGTTTACACGAAGGTCGTCAAAAGGTTCAGTGCACTTTCAAGTCCAAACACATGCTGTGACCGTCTTAAACCTGCATCAAGAGAGAGACTTTACACTAAAAACCTTTATTATAAACCTTCTCCCTGCTCTGAGCTCTGGAGTCAAGATGCTTTCCTGGAGAGCCTTTGCCCTGAAAGTTTATTATTTGTGTTAAACTGGAATAACAGAGCAGAGAAGAACTGAAAACACAGAAAGACTTCCTCGAGAGAGTGAGTATGAAGTGAGCAGTTGGTATAAAATAAGGCTAATGATTTAGGATGGGATCATGCCCTGTAGGGCCCCAGCTGTCGCCTCTTAAATTCCTTCCAGTAAACGGGAAGCTGAGCCTGGGAAGCGACAGTATAAGTGTCTTATTGTCTTAACCCTTCAAAATAAAGGCACGGGTCTTTCACAAACCAGCTTCCCAGAGGTTTCCATCGCCAGCGGAACGGCCCTCTGGGTAATGTGATCAGGCCTGTCATGCCTCCAGAGCTGCGTTCATAAACCTAAATGTCAGTCGTGCAGTGGATGAAGAGCCACAGCAGCAGCTCAGTTTGGTTAAGTTGGTGAAATGTGTTCTTATGAAAGCTTCACACCGGAGTGGGTAAGTGAGAGGAAGAAGCAGGTCTCTCTTAAGCCAACAACAGTGGTGCGAGGGTCTCAGCTGGAGCCGGAGCATGAAAAAGAAAGAAAAAACAGCCCATGTTGACTCGATATCTGCCGCTCAGATCTGGACTAAATCCTGGTCTCAGCCAATCTCGGCTTTCCCACAACATGAAAGAGATTTCTTTTTACGATCTAAAGCTGGCATGGTCACAGAGCAAAAATCTGGCTGCACAAACATTAAAAGAACAACAAAAATGTGATCTGGGCATTTTCACCGGTCACTCCTAAAGCATGGGATGCAGGCTTCATTTTTACGCTGCTTCATCATCACAGATCGGGTAGTTTAAAGTGATGTGTCAGCATAGCCAGACACCTGCTGCCTGCTTTCAAGAGTGAACTCGTTTTTTGTCAGACTGCTTCCTCATGGTGGGTTAAAACCCCTTTGCTGAAACCTTGAATGCCTCATAATGCCCCCTTTCTCTGTATCCTGTACAGCTGGTATAGTAATTAGATAAAGTGACTGAGTAAAATGTTCCTGTTTGTCAAAGGCCATGGAGTCCTAAGAAGGTACAGTGCACATTCTTGCCCTCCTTGGCTACAAGGAAAGAATGAGGCAAAGAAAGAAGCAGCAAAACCCCCATCAGAGTTAGCATCAATGACGACTG
Organism: Scarus forsteni; assembly: GCA_036419115.1. Lineage (NCBI taxonomy): Eukaryota > Metazoa > Chordata > Actinopteri > Labriformes > Labridae > Scarus > Scarus forsteni. Next base: position 6,468,093 of record JAZDUH010000459.1, read on the forward strand.
ACATTGATTTAGTCAGAAATTGGCATAAAGTAGGAGCTGAGGTGGAGGAGGGTTGCAAAGCAGCTTGCAGCAGCGAAGAGTGGACAGGCTTTAATTAAGTTGTCTGATTGCATTAATGTATTAATGCCTTTTTTTAGAAGGTTGGACTGTCACAACATGGTTATACGAAACTATCAGGAAACTAAAGGCGATAGAGCTACTGACCCCTCAGCTGAGAAGTTGACTGTGTTACAAAGACAGTTGCAGGCAGCAAAACAACATGCTATTTAAAGCAGAGGAGAATTTAAGAAAACATACAGCATTATAAAGCTCATAATAGGAGGTGTTTTGCTTCAATGTCAGTACCTCTGACTTGAGGTGATGACCATCCAGACATCAGCAGTATCTTCACTTCTTGTTTAGTCTTGGCTCAGTTCACTTGGAACCTTACTGGAGGTAATGCAAAAAACTTGGCCTGGTACAAGATAAAGAATCCTAAATGGAAAATTAAAAAAAGTCAAGCCAAGTTGGGCAGATATAATCTAATGGTAAGCCCTATAAGATCATTTTATCACACACCTCTAGCCTGCTTTTGTTTTTGGTTGCTTTTCTGAGTAATGTATTAAGGGGGGTTTGTTTTGTTGTTGTTGCTGTTGTTGTTATTTTTGATGCCGCACTACTCATAGAACAGACCTTTGGTACTGGTGATGTGATATTTGTTCTGAAGGTTATGCTGGTGTTCATCTGTTTCATCTTTTGTTTTGTACTTGACTGTCAAACAAACTCAGTAAAGATGTTGGAAAGAAATCTGAATTAAATTGAAAGTCTGAAATAAAACACAGTGAGCGCAGACTCCAAAGCAAACAATAACGCCGCACAACGTGGTAGGAACGATCAGAAAACCTCTCTGATATAAATCACTCTAGATTAGACAGCCACTTGTGTATGTGGGAGCTCCGTTATGACTGGACTTTTTCGCAGGCCGTTATACTAATGGTACTTCAGGGACGGCAGAGGTTTCAGGGATCGCTGGTTCTCTCATCACCCCTCTGCAAACCTTGCGGCCCCGCTCGCTGCCCAGCTCCACCACTGATTGTATTTACAGCTGCTCCAGACTGCAGGCCCTTCACCTCCACTGCTGCAAATAAGAGGAGACGTCCAATGAACAATGAAACTGACGGAGATTTCCACTAATTCACAGGATATTTTTCTTTTAGTCACACTCCTGGGAGAAGCTGAGGGTGGTAGTGGTGGTGGGGGGGTCCACAGCCCCTTTCTCCTGCTGCTCATTGGTGTGTAGGTGGACAGAGGTTAATTGGATTGCTTGGGTTTGGTGACCCTGTGTTACCCTCGCACACTGAGGCTCGATCTTTAGCTGTTTGTGTGTGTTTTAATAGTTTGAGTGTTATTGGATGCATGAAGCTCTGAGTGTGTGCTTGTGTCCATCTGGGCTGTGACGGCCCACTGGGGAGTCAGATGGGGAAGCCTACGAGGAAGTTTCAGCAACACTTCGACTGAGCTGCTACTGCTGCTGCAGGAACGACCCTCCAGGGAGGCAAACATTCAATGAGCTGGAAGTCAGTTTAGACCTGATTTTATGGAAGCATAAACATCTCGGGGCATATTCAGTCTGAGGGTCTTTTTCAGCCAGTATTTGCCAACATTTCATCTTGACATTGAATGAACTTCAGTAATTCAGCTCACCTCTTTTAAAGCATTTCTTACAAATCATAGATAAAGTTTGGCATCTAGGCTCTCGTGCACTATCCTGACGGATAAACTTTACATGCAGAAACTGAAAAGTGGGCTATGTAAGAGGATTTAAAGAAAGAGTTCAGCACTGATGCAGGGCAGATCTGGCAAAGCTGTAAACCCAAAAAAAGAAATGAGCAAACTTGTAAAGGATGTTGATAATTGAATAATGCTGAACTGCTCTATTAGGCAAATAGGTACTCAGGCAAGCATATGACAGCAAGTCAACGCATTGCCGCAGGCAGACTTGGTTGTCATGACAGGCTGAAGTTTAAACCGAGCATTAGAAAGAGGCAGAAAGATTATTTAAGTGCCTTTGAGTGTGGCATGCTTCTGCATGTGGTAGTCTAAATATTGCAGAAATGGCTGATCTACTAGGATTTTCAAGTAAAGTCAACCCAAGTGTTCACAGTGAGGAAAAAAGATCCAGTGAATGTGTTGTTGATCCCAGAGGTCAGAGGAGAGTAGCCCGGATGATTCAAAAGGCAACAGTAACTCAAGAAACTTCCTTACAACCAAGTTTTGAACACATTTGAAGATGATGGGCTAAAGCAGCAGAGGGCCACAGCAGAAAAAACTGACACTACAATTTTTCACCAAAAAGTTTGGAAAAATGTTCCCTGGTTTGAGTATCAAATTCTGCTCCCACATCCAGGTAGTTGGGTCATAATTTGGAGTGAACATCATGAATGCATGGATCCACCCTGCCTCCTAATAACAGTTCAGGCTGGTAGTAGTTATTTGATGGTGTGGAGGACATTTTCTTGGCAAACTTTGGGCCAATAAGTCGAATTCATGAGTGATGTTGCTGACAATGTCCATCCGTATATGACTGCAGTCTATCCATCCTCTGATTTCTACTTCCAGCGGGATAACACACCATGTCTTAAAGCTCAAATCATCTCAACAGGACAATGAGTTCACTGCACTCTGGTGGCCTCCACAGTCAACAGATCTCAATCTAGTAGAGCAGCTTTGGGATGTGGTGTCATCATGGATGTGCAGCTGGAAAATCTGCTTCAACTGTGTGATGCTATCATGTCAAAATGGACCAAAACATCTGAGGAAGCTATTCCATGAGGAAATAAGGCAGCTCTGTTGACAAATGGGGATTCTACCCTGGACTTGAAATGTGTACCTACTATAGCTTGTGTATTGCACATCCATTTGTTTGATATCCATAAATTATGTGAGAAGGTGATCAAATGAGTGCTTTGTCTATCATGTTCATTTCTGGTCAGTCAGGCTCTTGCACTTACTTCTTGTTTTTTACAACTTAATAGAAGCTTGCAAGACATAAGACATTGAAGAGGACATATCATGCTTGTTTCTCCTTTTCACTATGCCAGACTAGGATGCCTGTAAAGCATTTCTGCCCTCAGTACAAGTCATTTAGTTCCTTCATTGCCCCACAATAGCGTTCTCAATATCCTCATTTTAGGCCATTATCAAGCCCTCGTTTAAACACTCGGATCTGAGGATGACCTAAAGTTACCTCGCAAGGTCACAGCCCTTTGTGGTCTGATTGGTCAATTCTATCGGGGGCTGAGCCAGCCTGTCCTTCTTCTTCTACTGTATTTTCCGGCAGGCTCAAAGCAGCGACCGCGTATTGAGTCCCCCTACAGGCCAGAGCTGGTAATGAGTGAATGTGAGCTAGGGATCTATAAACCCCTGCTGGTGGATGTGTTCCTTGGTGACGGTTTTGTGGCTAATGGACATCACAGAGGAGGAAGTGTTTTATCAGATTACTCCAATAAAAAGAAAGGTACCTCGTGTTGTCACGGCGTTTGAAATCTCGCGGACATCTCGCAATGACCTATTTTCAGAGGCATCAAATCTCGTTCTAGGATATCAGAAAAAATACAATATCTCATTATTTGAAAATTAAGGGGGTGTAAGGTCTTGTTTTCAAATTTATTATATTATATGTAAGTATTAAATCATGCATCAGCATGATATGTCTCCTTTAAATCTCATAGATTCATCTTCACTTTTATTTTAGTTGTACCTACCTAAGCAGAGATATGAAACTACTGATCTGGACTTCAGTCATCAATGATTCAGTTCATCCATTGCAGCAGAACGCAAAATAAGAACTTTGCTTCTATTTTTTCCCAGACAATCTTCTTTTCCCTCCATTTTCTTGATTTTGACATGTTTTGAGAAATGCTTCTGTGGTTTTTGTGAAACTCTTTTGTGTTTACTTGAACTGGTCATGTTTGACCAACTAGCTTCCTGCATAAACCGCATAAAATAAACAGTGTTGCATCAGGAGTTGTCCCAAAAATATTGCAGCAGCCCAGAGATAAAATGTAAGAAAAACTGATCACAACAATTTGTAAAGGACTGCTTGTGACAGCAGTGCTCTGAAAACAAGCAAATTAAACAACCACAAATGGAAAGTAAGCGCTGCTGACTAAACAACAGTGTGAATTTGTTTTGCTCAAAGGTTACAAGAAGCACATTGATCTTTCCTGCCTCCTGTCCTCATGGGATTTTATCGACTGGAGGACACATGTACCTTTGTAGCCCAGAAGATAAACACACACTACAGAGCAAATATCAACATTGATCTCTCAGCACAGTGCCAAACAAGTCGGGTTTGTTCTGAGTGCACCTGTGTGGAGGAAGATCATGCCACCACCGACACTTCTTTAACGGCTTTATATATCCATGTTTGCTTTATATGATAATCCCAATAAAATAAAACAGCTCCCCTTTACTATCTTCTGGGGTTAACCGCATTATTATGGCAAAATTCTGGAGTCTGAAAAGAGGATGAAAGATGACTTTATCACTATTTGCCACTTAACTGCTCCTATCAAGTGCTAAGTCAACAACAGCTGTCGTGCACTCCTTATTTTTCCGAGCTGGTCTATTGATTTCATGTTTATGGGAATGTTGCCCCAGATCTTAATCTCACTAACACCCCTGTTTGGATCCGATTTCCTTATAAGATGCCTCCCTCCCAACAGTCTTCCTCCCACACTTTGTTTGTGAAACTCAAACAGCTCAGCAACAACCCTGCTTGCCTCATTGTGTAAGAGTGTGTGTTTTACAGCCCTTTGTTTTGACAGAGTTTGGACCTCATATTGGTACTGTACTTCGCAATCCTGTGGAACAAAGCTTGAAGAAATGTTTTCCCTTTATGGTGATTTGGGTTTCACCAAAAAAGACCAAATCTGTTCTTAGATAATTTCTCAATAGAGTTTCTGACAACGTGATGAAACAAGCCAAGAGGAAAGGCTGGGTGGCTTATTGCAGTAGAGTGAGCTTGCATTGACCTATGAAGTTTAAATTGTAACCATTTCACCCAATAGATAATGTGGGTCTGCAGCAAATTTGACAAAAACCCATCAGTATGTTCTTATAGTATTGTGCACACAATTTCAACTGTCACATTTTCCAATTTCTAAAGTTTGTTTTTGAGACAAGATCATATGTTCACAGTTCAGAACTAGAAAGCACTCGGAGAGCGCAGACCTCCGCCAGCGCCACAGTCCTCAGCCATATTTTTTTAAATTGTGAAAGCTCATCTTCGTCTGATTTTCCTTATTCACCTCCATGAATAGTGTGCAACTGGCTGGCACTGCTGTACATGAATGCAAATGTTTGTAAACTAGAAAAAATCTGGAACAAAATCGTTGCTGCAAGTAAGAGCAGACATTGGAGTAAGAAAAAAATCTTTTCACATATTTCCAGATCCTCTAACAATCATAATTTAGTTGAGGGAAATAAATATTATGATAAAATTGTATCTGATTCCACTAAATCTTTAAATTGTGCTCTCTGTGATGTTTTCATACAGAAAAAAAAATTGTTGCAGAAATCAAAGAAATCTATTTATGCTCAGGTTAACCCTTAACAGACAAGCCAACCAGCAGGTTGACCAGAAAATCTGCTTTCCAATTGGGTAATCTGAAAAAAAAACACCTGGAATTTTGCTAAATGAAGAAGGAACTACCGGCAAGTAATTTGTGGCAAATGTATTTCATAGTTTGGAAGTCAAAGGGTTAATATTCTGGTGCAAATTAACATCATTTATCCCTTAACGCCAGATGTTATCTTTTCTTAATTGTTGGATAACCAGTAAAAAAAGAATTATTTCAAGGCTGGATATAAATCCATTATGGTGCCTCACCTACTTAATACTCTAAATCTTCTTATTTTGATTTACAGCAGTGCTTTAACCCCACCTATCCAAATGTTTCACGCTCCTGTTCAGACGTTATTATTTTTGTTTAATCTGTTAAAACATCATAACAAAACAACATTTAGATCAGCTTTAACATATCTGATGATAGGCAAATAGAATCAACATAAGCCAAAATCAACCTCACTTGACATCCAAACATTCCCCCATAAGAGCACTTTAGTAAAATCACAGAGCTGCCTGCAAAGTGTTTGGTTAGAGATTAAGCAACCTGTAACATGCACAGATCTTGCCACCTTAATAGAGATGCCTCCTTGCTTATAAAAATCTAAAAACTGAACAAATAGAGCACCAAGCCAACCTCTTTAAGACTCTGTGCAGCCACTTAAAGCCTATTCAAACCCCAGTGCCATCTCTGCCACTGTAAATATGAGCACCAGCGTCCCTGTGCCGATCTGATACTCTTGCTCTGATGAAATTCGGCCACACCTCCATAATAAAGGACTTAGGTTAGGTTAGGTCTTAGATTCCTGTCTCTCACCAGGAGATACAAGCACAAAAGCTATGAGGTCTGAATCCAACACGGGGATATAACCTTGTTGTGCCCTCAGGATATGCGTGTAAACAGAGCAGCAGCTGAAAACAGGCGGTGTCTCGTATAATGTGTTGAGTAGAAAAGAAACTGCCAAACTGAGGATTACAGCGAGGTTGTAGTATACACAGCACATTGTAACAGAGAGAGGACGCGGTGAGGGATGTTTGTACTATAAATAGTTGTATAAAAAAGAGGAGAGATTAGGTGTTCAATCACTTTGTGCACTTTTATATTGTCGGGAAGTCAAACTGGATACAGAAACGGTGAAAGATATGAAAGTGTTTTTGTTCTTGAATCATGCAGGAGTGCCTTGAGTCTACTGCAGAGCAAAGAATGATCAGAATAGGATTATTTTTTTAAAGGATGCTGAATAAAGAGCACAGATGGTTAAATTTAGGAGTAAAAGCCTTACCTTTCTGTCTAAGTGCCTCAATCACAACATCACAAGTTAATGCAGGATTATAGAAAACAACATGCCAACAATTCTCCCTCCTAACAAGCCAAAATTTGTTCTCACAACCCCGTAAAACAAGACAGACAAAGTGAAAATAAATGGCTTCTGTCTCTCCTCCTGTTGTATTTAACTTACTTAACAGTTGTTTTTGGGAAACTAAAACCAATCATCTCATAAAATGAAGTCAATACTTATGAATCAGTGAGCAATAGCACAGAAGGAAAGCACAGTCTCGGCAAATCAGATTTTAAAAGAATGTTAAATTAAAAGTTTTGGCTAAGGAGAATAAATTTAAGACAAAGTTTAGCTGATTCATAATTTTTGATAAAGCAACAGTAAAAACTTGAAAGTTAATGAATAAAAAATGAATAAAGCATCTGAAAATAATCGTTTCTGCATAGGTGCTCTTTCTCATTTTTTGTGTGTACTGCAGATTTTTTCAGTGAATACAAAAGTAGAAAGAAGTAGTTAAGAGATGTTTTAGAGGTCATAGTGTTGCCAGTTTAGTCGTCCTTGGACTAAATCTAGTAATGCCTGGTAGTGATAGAGGTGCCTTTACACTTCCTGACTACTGCCCTTGAGCAAAGGGCTGAATCACTGACTGCTCAGAAAGAGACCAGCAGACCATCACTTTGAAATCTCTCTCATATTAACCCATGTTTATTTACAGTATGTTCCAAACTGTGTGGGTTAAGCATGTTTGTGCACTCTTGTTGTTCTGCATACATGAAGAACAACAAAAGTGTAAAGATGGAATTTTTCCATGAGGGATAAATAAAACTGTTACTACTTTTATTCCTCTTTCTTTAAAGAGAATACAAGGGGTTAATTGAGCAGGGTTCATTTGTGTAATGCTTTTTTTTAATCTTATGATGGATTTCAATGAGACATCAAGAAAATAACAACACAGTCTGCACATTTCCCAAGTGTTACAAACATACGACGGTTGTTGCCAAAACATCAGCCTTTTGTGTGCACTTTGTTTGCATTATTCCCGACGTCCCTGAGACTTATCACAATCTGAACTTGGCAATCAGATTCTCTCTACAAATCTGGACACATACCAGCATGTAGTACCAGATCCATCTGTAGATCAGTTGTAATCTGATATGGTTTGTGTACAGTTAAAATGCAGAGCCGCATCTTATATGAAGACAGCATGTGCCCTCTATGATTTTATTTATGGTCGTCTTGTTCTTAAAACAAGAAAATCTGAAAAAATACAAATCTTTGAGGAGTAAGCAAGGAAAATGTGCAGTAAATCATTTTTTTTCCTTCTTACATCTGTTAAATAAGGTAAAGAATCACATATGGAAAGAAACCTTTGAGTTGTTCTCTTGTCTAATTAAATTTCTTCCAGGCAGAAATCCAATGATTTCACAAAAGTGCATCTTAATTGGAACTGAAAAGCCTTCAAAATAATTAAAAAGCAGCCCCTTAAAGCTTTATGAATTTTACACTGTCTATCAAAAATGATCTGTTTTTCATTGATTTAGATTGTTCTTTAAAGGGACTGTGAGGAGTTTCTAAGTAATTACAAAAAAGTCTCACTTTTAGATATATGCCTGATCGAAATTCACACTTTAAGATGAGTTTTATAGCATCAAAATAGGTTATCTATAAATGCTAGTCCTTAGCCTCGGGGTCGGGTCGGACAGGATAGGGCTGGACTGGATACTCAACTTTGGGAACAAGACAATTAAAACTAGAGCAAATTTATATTATTCTGACACGTCTTAGAGCACCGGGCTTAAGTAGCGATATATAGCCGGCTACAAAACTACGAAACTAAGTTTTCCAAAAATTGCTTGTTGTCACACATCAAAAACTACCAATACGTAACTAGAAAGAGATACATTACCTCATTGCTTTGCATCCTGTGAGTTGTTGAAAAAAGAAGTTGTAAAGCAATGCAGAGTTCTGAGGAAGGTCCGAGCTGCATTCATTAGCATCACAACAAACACGCTTTGGCTTGAGTCTCGTCTTATGGTGCGTTCCAGTTGTAGTCAGAAGTAGGAATTTCCGGGTTCCAAGTAGGAAACTGCAACTGGAACATTCCCCGAAGTTGGAATTTCCCACTGGGAACTCGGTGAAACCTCGCCATCCCCGAGGTGACAATCAAAGATGGATGCCCCCAGTGTGAACAGTTATTTAGCTCCTGTAATAATCAATTTATTTGCACTTCTGACTGGGGTGTGTCGCTCTACATCAGCTGTATACATAGTATTGTTAGACTTATATTTACAAACATGCTGCCATAGTGATAATCACATTCTTCATGTGTTATTTGTGAACAACAACGCAGGGCGTGCTAACAACAGCTAACAATAGCCTGGTGGATAGGCACGTTTTTTTCAGACTTCAACTGGAACGCTGGTAAGTCGGAGATGATGTCACTCCCAGTTCCGAGGTTACTGGAACGCAGCATTACGACAGTCGCCGCACATGCTCATGGGTAGCAGAGTCTTAATGTCGGCAGAAATAGATTCTCCTCATGCCTTATTGCTTTGCATCCTGTAAGTTGTTGAAACCTTTGAGACTCAAGAGTTTTTCTGACACATTTCTTTTGTCTGTTTTTCTTGATCCTTCTCCTGCAGAGCTGTGTCTATGGAGAGAACCGCACATCCATCCAGTGCACCACACCCTCGTTGGCCAAGCTCGCTCTGCAGCCACCTGTGGTCACCAAAGTGGCTTTTGTCCTGGATGGCTACTCCACAGAGCAGTGGGACCTGATTTATGTGGAAGACCCCCTCTTCCAAGACCCCAAACTCACCTCCAAGGACAACAAGAGCATTGTGGAGCTCAAGGTAAAACCACAGAAATGTACTGATTCAATTCAAACAATACAGCATACTTACCTGTGTATGGGCCATTTTTACAGGGAATAGAATGAATATCTCACTGGGTTCAAAATGAAAAGCAAAAGTTCTTTCCTATCCATGATGTAAGGTCAGTGGTTGAGCTTTAGGCAGGGATCATAAATAAGTCATATCAATATGTCGGATTCCAAACATTTAAAAATGTGCAGAAAAAAACACAGAAGAAAAATATTCCCAGCCAGCAATGACATGAATGTTATACTGGATACTAACAATAGCTCGTAAGTTTGAAAATAACTTAATTGGGCAATGACTGATGTTTCGCCACAACCAAAAGCTCCAAGTGAGCATTACACTCACATCTGTGCTGGTGTTCGCTGATATGAGCAAAACCCATTCTCTGTTCTGAAGGACTTCATATTACTGCCTTCACCTACCCATCAGACGTGTTTTTACTGGGCTCAAAATTACAGTAGATCATCGCTAACAGGCCTAGTAGACATCAATAAAGCTCAAAATGATTTTGACAAGGTTTGTTACTTTCTTTTAAGCCAAAGAGAATATTGCCAAAATAACATTTTTGGGTTTTTTGAGCCAGATTGTGGCTAAAAAGTATGATTAATATTCATTAAAAAGCTTTAAAATCAAAATTTACTTCATTATAGATCAGCAACTGCATTCAGGTTGGCTGTTTGGTTTAATCCATGCTAATTTGGTATTATGGTGCCCAGTATGTGCCATGGAAAATATCCCCCACACTATCACACCCCCACCACCAGCTTCCTTATATGTAGACACAAGCAGGATGGATCCAAGCCTTCATGATGTTCTCACCCAATTTCAGCCCTACCATCTGAATGTAGACGCAAAAACGAGTGCCTTTGTGAACTGTTGCCTCTGTTTCCTTTCCTGAGCTAACAGGATTGGCACCCAGTGGTCCTTTGCTGCTGTAGGCCACCATCTTCAAGATTTGACATGTGCATGCAGTTGTCATCTGCATACCTTTGATGTAGCAAGTCATAATTTGAACTACTGCCTTTCATTTACCTCAAACCACCATGGTATCAAAAGGCAGAACTGCCACTCTTTGGATATTTGCTCCTTTTAATGACATTCTCTCTAAACTCAAGAGATGGTAGTGCATTAAAATCCTGAAGGCAGCAACTATGCTACATTCAAAGTCACTTAAGTCACTCTTCTTCCACATTTTAAGCTTTCATTTGAACTTCAGCATGTCAGTTTGGCCATGTCTACATGCCTCAATGCATTTAGTTGATGCCATATGATTGGCTGGTGAGCTATTTCCATTGTCAAACAGTTGAACATACATTTTTTTGTTTGCTTTTAGATGTGCACGTTATTGAATTCTTAAAGTTCATTTTGACTTAGACTCTCAGTCCACATTCACACGTATGTTTCCGGCCGAGGTCCAGGTCAAGTTTGGAAGGAAACAATACTGAAAGAAAAGCAGGAAGTGGAGTCTGTTTCCCATCGTTTACACCCCCATCCCTTCTCCAGAGCTATACCTCTTCTCTGTATTCTCTTCGATGGCATGTATTGTTCTTTCTGCTGAGGTCAAAGCTCTTGACATATTAATGCTGCTTTTCAAACAGGCCATACATCCCCAGAGGCTGTTTTAGGAACACAATGAAATACATATTTCTCTGTGTTTCTTTCATTCTTTTTTCTGACTGCAGCTCGATGGTTCGTGGCAGCTGTTGGGACCCAGGCTGTTTTTTTCTGTTCTTCTTCTCCCTTTTTCCCAGACGTGACCTTGGCCCCAGCGCTAAATCCACCACCATCACCCCCCATCCATCCCAGACAAACCCACAGTTTTCACCCAAGGGGGGGATGGTACCAGGCACTGCATTAAAATGGTCGTATTTAATCTGATAACGCTGCCCTGTGATGGCCTCTTTAGGAAGGGGAATGCTCGGCTCATTTAGCTACATCAGATAATTCTAACCCCCTAATAACAGACAAATACAGACATATTTAGCACTGACTGACAGCTCTGCACCAGTATGGCAGCTCACAAAGCAGCGTGGCTGTTGATTTTGGCGCTCGGCCAGGAACTTATCGCCACCGATCACTTCACAGGAGACTAAGATGTATTTCACTTCCAATTATTGTCATAAAACTTTATTTGGAGAGATGCTTTATTGGTAATTATCCTCCTCAGCTGTGAACGGTGCTGTCACGCTTACAAGAAAATGCTGACCGAGGATGAAAACGCTGGAAGTCCTTGTAACCTCTTGTCGTCTTTATGGGGGTCCTGATTGTGGGCGAGTGAGTGAATAAGAGGTTTGTGTAGCTGTGTTAGGATACCGCCAAAATGGGCAGCGTGTGAGAGGGAAAGAGAGAGAGAGCAGGAACAGGTGCGAGCCTCCGCTCTGTGTCAAATTGGAAAATCCTGAGCTGTCACGCAAGGAATGCCATCATTCTCTTTATTGCCTGCTGCTGCGCTCAAACACGAGTGTTTATGAATAAGACAAGAAGCCGCGGAAGAAAAAAGAGCAGAAGAGAGGGAGAGAAAAGACAAATTAGGTCATGTTGTTGGTCTTTTCCGGCCCCCAGTCCAGGGTTAATTTTGTTTACTGAAGAATATTGTTGAAATGTTTGTCAGGTGATCTTTTTTCATGACACAAAAGAAGCAACAACTGTCTCAAACAAACTTCTGGTGACAAAAACTCTGCTATAGTTCGGTCAACTGCTGAACTATTGGTGTAAAAGATCCAATTGCATTTTTTTCTGGCAGATATTGTGATTTCAATTAGATTCACAATTTCCCTCAAGACAAGCTTGAGTGCAGTATTCCCTATGTTTACAGTAGAAACAACATAAGGTAAAATCATTAATTAGTATTTAGGGCTGGGCAATTAATCGAAAAATAACCAAAATCTACATTTAGACCCTATAACCAAAGTGATTTTACTCATGTTGATTATTTTGATTATTTTCCCTGTGTAAGTCACATGACCACACCCCTCCATACAGTCGGCTTTCACCTTTGCCAGGAGCAAAGGATCAATGCCAATATGGAGGAGACAAGCGGCAGTCTATCAGAGGACCTTGTAGCCAAGAAAAATGTCGTCTCCATTGTTTGGGCACATTTTGGATTCTGTGCAGAGGTAATCCAGCAGAAAGAAGTCAAGTGGAAATTCTGCAGGAAGACTGTGTCGATAACCATCGGCATCTCCACTAATTTGTTCCAGCCAAGCATAAAATAATCGTTCATTAATCGTAATCCAGCTAAGAGCTTCAATTAACTGGGATATTAGGTAATATCGCCCAGCCCTGTTAGTAGTAACTTCTCCTAAACAGGTGCTTTGTGTTGTTGACCTGTTACCAGCATTTTTGCAGTTGAGGTGTGACATTCATGAAACAAGTCGACTCTTTCGAACAATTCTATTAAGTGATCAATGAGAACCGATTCTCAGTTGTGAGTGAATCGTTCATTTGCGAGCCTTTGTTAAATGTAAATTGCCTGCAAATTTGCAAAATAGTATGTGAAAAATATTTAACACAACTGATCCTGGGTTAGTCAGGAGCGCTGCAAAAATGACAGCTTTGGCGAACACGTGATTGTTTTGTGAAAAACAAATCTTTCAGCCCTAATTTATTCTAATAAAGCCAACAGACTACAACTGGGTGTGCAAAAGCAGTGCCAAAACAAGAAGCTTGCATGTGGAAAGTACATTGCTGTAAATGTGTTGGAAAAGCATCAAATCGCTGATCTCTGTCACAAAGATGCTGTTGGCATGAACCCTATACAACCCCACTTTAAAAATCATGCACTGTCCCTTGAGGTGTTTATTGTGCTACTCTTTTAAATAATCACTCCCTCAGCTGTCATAAAAGTCTAAAATCATCTGTATCAGTATTTGCTGAGCCCATTGATGGATGATGTGTGTTTGCTGTTAGCAGCAGAAAGCCTGATCAATGCATCCCCAGTTAGCTTTATTTTAAACTGATCCTTCTGTGGATTCAATCATTCCAGTGTCAGTTCATGAAAGATAAGCCAAATATGTTTCAAGCAGCAATTGATGCGTAAAGAGAAGGAGAAAGTTCTTCCGTGGACTTTTGTCTTGTTTGTAGAAGTGCTCTATCAAGCAAAAGACACACGGAAGTGTGTACAAACTCAAAATACAGAGTGTTGGGCTGAAATTTTAAAAAGCCTTTAAAAGTGATAACAGTAATCAATACACGTCATTCTCACATGAAACCTGATACAAGTGTATCTAAGCTGTACAAGAAAGGTAACTGTTTAATTTCCCTTTTTGGGGTTTTAAAATGTCTTAAAAGGTCTTAATGTCCATACTTGATATTTCTACTTCTATACTGTGCATGAGTACAACTGAATTCCCCATTTGGGATTAATTAAGTATGTCTGATTCTGACTCTGAAAAAATATTTTTAAGTTTTTCACTACTCTAGAGTATAGAATTAACACCTGCAAGTATTAATATTGATATATGATTTATTTGTATAAAAGCCTCTATAAGAGGATTGGTTTTAATGATCCAACCCTCTGAGTCCTTAATTCATGATATACAAGTCTTATATCAGTACATTTTCAGGGGTCCATATGATTCTTTTTGAGTTTAAAATTTCCTTTAGCATACTCAACATGCCTCCTCGACATGATAGAAAATATGAGCAATTCTAAAGGTCTGCAGCATCAGGACTTCTCCCTCTTCTCCTGTTTACAGTTCCAGTAGCTGCCTGAAACAACTAATACCCCTGAGTGTTGTTGGGTCAGGCTGCAGTGCCCAGTGCAGAGCAAAGATGGTGCTGACAACATGGAGCCAAGCACAGGGAACTGACCAATTACAATGGAGCAGATCTGTTTACCAATCAGAGACCAAGTGGGAAGAAGGGAGGCTTAGAGGGACTGTGAGGAGAATCTATTACTGACAACGTAAAGACTCTGCTACCCATGAGCACGCGCGGCACGCGGTGTTCCGGTAACCTCGGAACTGGGAGTGACATCATCTCCGACTTATCGGCGTTCCAGTTGAAGTCGGAAAAAAACATGCAGATCTACCAGGCTATTGTTTAGCTGTTGTTAGCACACCTGCGTTGTTGTTCACAATTATCACATGAAGAATGTGATTATCACTATGGCAGCATTTTTGTAAATATAAGTCTTAAAAATACTGTGTATACAGCTGATCTAGAGCGACACACCCCAGTCAGAAGTGCTAATAAATGAATTATTACAGGAGCTAAATAACTGTTCACACTGGGGGCATCCATCTTTGATTGTCAACTCGGGGTGGCGAGGACCTTCCTCAGAACTCTTCATTGCTTAACAACTTACAGGATGCAAAGCAATAAGGTAATGTATCTCTTTCTAGTTACGTAGCGGTAGTTTTGATGTGTGACAACAAGCAATTTTTGGAAAACTTAGTATCGTAGCTTTGTAGCCGGCTATATATCGCTACTTACAGCCCGGTGCTCTAAGACTTGTCTGAATAATATAAATTTGCTCTAGTTTTAATTGTCTTGTTCCCTAAGTTGAGTATCCAGGCCAGTCCAGCCCTGTCTGACCCGACTGGACGGCTAAGGAATAGCATTTATAGATAACCTATTTTGATGCTATAAAACTCATCTTTAAGTGTGTATTTCGATCAGACATATATGTAAAAGTGAGACTTTTTTGTAATTACTTAAAAGTCCCTTTAAGGAGTTCCGGTTGGCGAGAGACAAGATGGCGGCGTAGTGCGTGGCTCCGGAGTCGATTGAACAATAATTACCCCCCAAAACTACGAAATAGCTAAACCACGACATTTTAAATGACACGAAATGAGTGGGGGACGAGGGCAGAGAAGTTTCAAGAAAAAAACAATGTCCGTTGACCAAGGTGGGTGCGACTTAGAAGGAGAGCTAATGGACGCGGAAGCCGGCGACACTGCACAGCCTCGCTTGCTAATGGAGGGTCTAGCTGCCATTACGACAGAAATACGAGACCTTAAAAAGGAGATGAAGCAAGACCTCTCGAAATTTGGAAATGATTTTAAAGAAGAGGTGAAGAGAGAATTCGCTGCGTTTAAAGAAGAAATCAACAGAAAAGTGGAACGAAATGCCGAAGAAATTAAACAGCAGCGGAGGGATATCACAGAGGCGCAGGGGAGAGTGGCGGAGTTAGAGGAGTGGAACGTGGAAGCGAAAGAGGCTATTCTCACTCTGCTACAACGACAAACAAAACTGCAGGAAAAGTTAACCGAAGTAGAGGGACATGGAAGACGCTGCAACTTGAGGATTTATAACGTGGCTGAGCAGGACAACGAATCTGTGCCTGAGCTGGTGGACGCGCTACTTCGTCGGGAGCTTGAAGTATCGGAGGGAACCGAGCTACACATTCAGCGGGCCCACAGGAGCCTTGGTAAGAGACCACCGTCAGGAGCGCCTCCGAGGTCCATTGTGGTTAACTTTCTCAAATACGAGACTAAAGAGGACATTCTAACGAAAGCCTGGAAAAAGAAAATAGAGGTAAACGGAAGACGTATATTTTTCGACCACGATTATCCCTCTGAAGTGATAAAGAAACGTAAATCATACGCCGAGATTAAAAAGATTCTGCAAGAAAAAAAGTTACGCTTCCAAACACCGCTGAGTAAAATGAGAGTGCACTGGCCAGAAGGACCTAAGGTTTACAACAGCGCTGAAGACGTGGTGAGAGACATGAAGAGGAGAGGGATGAAGACACCCGATGGGACGGAGCCATGCAGCCGGCGAAACATCACTCGAGGCGTATACAAAGACTGTTCCCATGGCAACGCGTTCGAGAGAGGCAGGGGAGGAATGGGGAAGAATCGAGCCAGGATGCAGGAAACCGAGCGAGGGAAAGACTGCAGGAGTTTAGAAGATGAAAAAGAGATGAAGAGCAGGTCAATGGAGAAAGGGAAATGGGAGGAAATGGGGTGTGTCCATGGAACCCAGAGCAAATCTTCTAAGTTAAGTTAAAACCTACAGTGGTAGGGTGAGTAAATAGAGTCACTAAAAGTTGAAGATGACAAGGTGATTTTTATTTTTATTATAATTCTGATTATTACTCTATGCTCTCTTTATTTGTCATATTACTGATGTTTGCAGAGAGACTGATCACATAGCTAATTCATGGATTTGAAAATTATTATTTACCTTAAGAAGCTGAACTTTTCATTACAGACTGGGTTCCATTAGGAAAGACTTTGAGTATGTTAACCTCACCCCATCCCCCATAAATGTAGGACTTCTCTTGGGTTTAAAAAAAAAAAAAAAAAAAAAAAATCGACAGAGAGAGCCAGTAACTATGTGATTGTTGGACTTATCTAGTTGGGTGGGGACACCTACTCCAGGTTTACTCCTAACTACTAGGGGGGCCCTTTGTGTAGAAGGTTGTCCCCACTCCCACCAACAGGGAGACAGGGCCCGTGTGGAAAGTGGCCCCTATGTGCGGGGGAGCTCAGTTCTTGTGTTTGCCCTTTTTTTGTTCTTGGGCATATGTTAGTTGTTTATGTTACATTTGAAGGGCAAAGGATCATTTTAAAGGACACAGATAACACAACATGATAGTATAATGGTGGTGTCATTGAATATTAATGGTTTAAACAATATTAAAAAGAGAGATAAAGCTTTAACAAAATTTAGAAAGGAGAACATTCAGGTTATCTTTCTTCAAGAGACACATCTGTCTCAGGAGGAGCATGCTAAGTTTAAAAAGTTAGGCTACAGGAATTCATTTACAAGTTCATTTGGGAAAAACCACAAGAGAGGAGTGGCGATACTGGTGTCTAACAAGCTGAAATTTGAACTGATTAAAGAAGTAAGTGATAAAGAGGGAAGATATATTATGATAAAAGGGAAATTAGAAGACCAACTGGTTACACTCTTAAATATATATGCCCCCCCAGAAAGTGGGAAAACATTTTATGGGAAAATATTTGATCTCATAAACTCAGAGACAGAGGGAACGTTGATATGTGGCGGGGATTTCAACGTGGTACTAAACTACAAGTTGGATACAACAAGTACAAAAGGAAGCAAAAAGCAAATTAGTAGATATATGAATACAATGATGTCAGAAATGGATATATTGGATGTATGGAGAGAACTCCACCCGCTTGAACGGGATTATTCCCATTACTCAGTTCCTCATGCAACATACTCCAGGATTGACTATGTTCTAATGAATAAGGGAGATATATTTAAAGTAAAGGAGTGTAGGATTGGGGTAACTGATATATCAGATCACAGCGCTATTTATCTAAAAGTTCATTTGAGCAATAAGAGGAAGAACACTGTGTGGAGACTTAACGAAGGTCTATTGAATAATAAGGGATTGATTGAAGAACTAAAAAGGGACATACTGAGATACCGGAAGGAAAATGATAATGGCGAAGTTGACCCAATTATTTTATGGGATGCTCTGAAAGCTGTAATGAGAGGGAGATTGATCTCACATGCAGCTTTTAAAAAAAGTCAGGTTAGAGGTATACCTGAAACAGATCAGAAAACTAAAAGAATTGGAACAGCAACATAAGCACTCAAAAAATCCAGATATATTGGATCAGATTAAGGCTGTTAGGAAAAAGATAGATGATATACTGTTAGATGAGGTGGAGAGGAAAGCAAGATTTAGTAAACAAACATACTATGAGGGAGGACCCAAAGCCACTAAAAACATAGCCAGACGTATAAGGAAACAGCAAGCATTGTCTAACATACATAAAATAAGGGATCCTGCAACTGATAAAATTTTATATGAACCAGAAGAAATAGAAAAGGTCTTTGAGGAGTATTATAGGAAGTTATACTCACAGCCTATGTCAGTAGGCGGAGAACATCTGACAGAGTTCTTAGACAGATTAGATTTACCAGCAATAGGTGCAAAACAGAATGAGATGTTGACTTCAGAAATAACAATAGAAGAGATTGAAAAGTCAATTAGTCGGGCAAAGTCAGGAAAATCGCCCGGAGCTGATGGGTTTGGAGTCTCATTCTATAAAACTTTTAAAGAGGAGTTAATCCCATTACTTCAAAACTCTTTTAACTATACTCTCAGGACAGGTAGGATCCCTCCCTCATGGAATGAAACCATCATCTCCATTATTCCAAAGGATGGGAAAGATAAAGAATATTGTGGTAATTATAGACCCATATCTCTTTTAAATGTGGATTACAAACTTTACACCTCCATTATAGCCAAGAGATTAGAGATATTCATGCAGGATCTGATAGATGAAGACCAATGTGGGTTTATCAAAGAAAGGCAAACACAAGATTGTATTAGAAGGAGCTTACATGTTATAGAAAATATTCAAAAGGAGGGGGGAAGTGCAATTTTGGTAAGCATAGATGCGGAAAAGGCTTTCGACAGTGTCAATTGGAATTTTTTGTACAGGGTATTAGAAAAATTTGGATTCAATGAACAATCTGTCAATTGTATTAGATCAATGTATCAGGAGCCAAAGGCAAGGATTAAAATAAATGGCAGTTTGACAAAATCTTTTACTTTAGAAAGGGGGACTAGACAAGGATGTAGCCTCTCTCCAAGTCTTTTTGCGCTGTTTATCGAGCCATTAGCACAAATGATTAGACAAGAGGAAGGAGTGAAAGGGGTGAAGATAGGGGGGGAGGAACATAAGATAGGATTATTTGCTGATGACATATTATTCTTTTTAAAGTGTCCCAATGAAAGCTTCCTCAAAACAATGGGATTGTTAGAATATTATGGAGAATATTCAGGATATAGAATTAATGTGACAAAAACACAGATTTTGGCAATAAATTACTCCCCATCGCAAGAGATTAAAGATAGATACAAGCTTAAATGGAATGCTAAATCAATCAAATACTTGGGTATCAACATCACAAAAGGAATAGATAAGTTGTATGATTCAAATTACACTAAAATAAACCAAGAAATTAGGAGGGACCTGGAGAGATGGTCAGCTATTTATTTGGACTTCAGTTCAAGAATAGAGATAATTAAAATGAATGTTCTACCGAGAATTCTATATTTGTTCCAATCTTTGCCTGTGATAATTCCACATAAACAGTTCATAGAATGGGATAAATGGATATCAAGATTTATATGGGGAGGAAAGAAACCTAGGATCCGGTTCATAACCCTTCAGCTCCCTAAAGAGAAGGGCGGTCTGGCTCTGCCAAGTCTTAAAGAATATTTCTATGCAGCACAAATTAAACCCCTGATATACTGGTGTAATGATGAATTTGCTGCGAGGTGGAAAACTATAGAACTTAGTACGACAGATATGGAGAGTCTGAAACTTAATAGCATACAAAGGACTACAAAAAAAGTAGGTGGTCAACTGGATATAATAACCAAAACCACAGTTGAAACATGGAATACAGTAGTTGAAAGGTATAATTTGGAGAAAGAGATAGGGATGTTGAGTTGGTTTGCGTTTGATTCTAGGTTTATACCAGGGACAATTGATAAAGGTTTTAAGCAATGGGTAAACAAGGGAATAACAGCAATATGCACAATAGTGGAACAGGGTAAGCTGCAGAGTTTTGAGAAGTTAAGGGACAAATTTGGACTAGATGAAAATGAACGATATCGTTATCTACAACTTAAGGATTATTTTGAGAAGGAAATAAAAACCAACGCTGATAATGTAATTGTTGGGGTTTTTCAGAGAGCCTATGAGAAGAAAAAGAGCAGAGTAATTTCACTAATATATAAAAGTTTAATGTCATCCAGGGACTCTTCTTCACTGTACATTAAAGAGAAATGGGAAAAAGAGATGAAAGAACAAATAACAGAAGAGGAATGGTTTATTATGTGTAAATCGCAGTGCACAGCCACTAGCTCCAGAATTTGGAGAGAGTTTAACTGGAAAAATATTGTCAGATTTTTTATAACTCCAAAGATTAGGAGTAAATTGGTATCTACTAAACAGCTGTGCTGGAGATCATGTCAACATATTGATGCAGATCACACACATATATTCTGGTCATGCCCAAAACTAAAAGGGTATTGGGAAGAAATATGGCAAAATTTGCAAAAAATATTGGGATATCAGATACCCAAAACATGTAAGATTTTGTATTTGGGGAACTTCTCACATGATATAATACAAAAAAAGGATGAGTATCTTGTTAAAATACTATTATCAGCAACTAAAAAGGTGATCACCAGATTGTGGTACAAAGTGGAACCACCAACTAAGGAGCAGTGGGTGTGCACTGTTGAGGAAATATATGTAATGGAGAAACTCACACATAAATTAAGATTACAGGAATCACAATTTGTGGAAAAGTGGGAAAAATGGACTGTTTTCAGGAAGACTGAAGAGGACACCACCACTGTCACTGGACATTAAGGACATTGATGTAAGGAGGATTGACAAATGAGATGGATTTTGTTATGCCCGGATACTGTAACTGTTATAAAAAGAAAATCTAATAAAAAGTGAGTTAAAAAAAAAAAAAAAAAAAAAAAAAAGTCCCTTTAAAGGGGCAGGAGCCTGGTGGTGTGTCTCAAACAGAAATACCGCTTTCACACTAAAATTAGCGGGTCAACGCAGTTTTTCCTAACAGCAGACCTGGCTCGAATCAGCAGCTGACGAGCTGTGAGGCTGTTTTCTTTCCTCTAGTGCGTCAAACTGATGTCATCACGTTGATGGAATCATCCGCACGCCAAAACACAACCACGTAGCTAATAGAAAGGAGCACGGGTACCGTCATCATGTTGGTCAGCTGTTTTCTGCACTTTCTTCTTTTATCCCTCTTTAAAAATGCACAAACTCAGTACAGACTGAACAAGATTCAAGCGCTGATGACACAAAGGCAGATGGAATTTGTTGCTGAGACAACAAAGAGTCATGAAGGTCATACCACTACGATGACGCCATGATGTAGTAAATTAGTGGGTTGACCCTGGTGTGATGTTCTCACTGAAGCTGATCGTCGGAGAACTGATAAAAACCTGTCGCTTACAGTGTCAGTCAACCGGGGTCAAAATGCCAATTAAACCCTTTCAAAGGAGCCGATTGTTGCCAGATTTAAACAGATGTTTTGGCCAGTGTGAAAGGGGTAAAAGAGAATACAGGGGGATCTGGGATACTGGGTCAGTCAAAACAAGGATACTTTTTTGGACATACTCTCACAGTCACCAGAACTAAAAGTATAAACCAGAGTAAAAGCAGAAAATGAGCTCTTTCAATTAGTGAAAGAAGTAAAATGAATTAACTGGACTATAATACAATTAAACCTATTTTGTAATATGCCTATTTAAGAAAGTTTGATATAAAAACATTTTTAAAAGAAGAAATGACACATATTTTAGACTTTTTATGACTCAAATTGAGCCAAAATCTTGTCATTTTTTTCTCTACTGTGACTGGACTAAAGCTTCATTGGGCAGAAATGATCTTAAATCTCTTTCATCTCTGAATCTAAAATCTCTGCCAAACTAAACTCTGACTGTTAATCGGATCACTCTCATTACCTCTATTACACACTCTCACGTTGGTTTTTGCTTTGTGTGCTTCCAGGCAGCTCTCAGAGGGGGTGTTTGTTGTCATCCCGCTCAGAGGTCATGCCTCTGGAGCGAGCTGCCGTGTGTTGCTCATATCAGCGCTCCGTTCACGCTCAGTCCTCTCGGTCAGTATGAGTCACGGTGAACTCTGCCAACGGGAGACTCATGCCTCCAGGACCTGGCACACCTCATTAACTTCATTTTTACTCCCTTTTCAGACACATTTTAAAGGCTTCTGTTTCAAAACATCAGTTTATTTCAAACAAGCCACGAGTTTTCTACAAAAGCTTGGCCTGGGGCTGTAAAAGTTGGGCCTCTTTTACAGTCAGTCAGGTTTGTTACTGGCCTTTAAAATTTTCTTGTAAATAGTTTAAAAGCAAATATGTATGTTCAGACTCATAGATGGAAGTCTGTAAAAGATGAAACATAACTATGACTGATTTATGCTAAACCCCAGGGCCACATACAACTCCTGGAAGACTATGGGCAATTGTTTATTTTGGGCCCCCCTGAAAGGCACCTCTGTTCTGTCCTCGGTGCTTTTCAACCCCCCAAAAAAATGAATTTTGGAAAATTTTATTTTATTTTTAATCAAAGGCAAATCTTTTTAGGTTTGTGTGCCATAAAGGCCTAATAACTTTTACCATAGAGGGGCAAAACACCACTTTCATCAATATACAATGTGATATCATTTTTCAGGACAACAATATGATATTTGCTGACTAACAAAGCCTGCCCCAATACAACTGAAATGGCTGCAATCCATATGGACCATGTTTGGCCCAAGTTAAGCACAATTACATGAGTATACTAGAAAAGCACAGACCTCCACCAAGCAGCTCAGTTCTAGCCATTAATTGTGATTTCCTCCCAACATTATAGTCCTATATGTATTTTATATGCACATTGTGGAATGAAAAATATCAATCTGCAAGAGGTGTCCTTATTGTTGCTATAAATATCATCCAGTAGAGTGACCTGGTTAGTAGTGGGTCTTGTAACTTGTTGACTGAGCCAATTTGCTGCTGCTTGTACAGATGTTGGTGTTGTGTGCACTGCGGTGCTTCTAGTGGGCGAGTCACCAGTCTGTTGACAAAACCCCGGTGCCTCTGTGTGCAGCACGTTCACTCTATGTGGAATGGGTTGGTTAGGTTGTGACACTCACACACACAGACTTCTGCTATAATGGATTATGTCCATCTTGACATTATCAGCAGCCTTGTTTCAGGTGATTAAGAGTCTCCACAGGAAATTGCTTCCTCCTGTCCACTGTGTCTGTGAGCAGGAATCTGCATGCACAGCTTTCAGTGCTGACATATGTCGTCCTGTTAGCCTCTTACAAGGGGTGCTGGTAAATGGAGTGACTTAGGCTTGAAAACTAGATGTAATTTTGCAAATAAACTACAATTGCCATAATGCCGTAAATTAATAGGATTGCCGTTTTTAACTTTAATGTTTTTTTATGATGTTAATCTGGGTCGGATAAGCACCAAAATGTAACGGATTCTTCCTTGGACCAAACCACACCTTGGGTAAAATTTCCATGTAAGTCCATCCAGTAGTTTTTGCTTAATCTTGTTAACAGACAAACAAACAAAGAAACAAACAAGCAGACCTCGGCGAAAACATTACATCCTTGTGTGGAGAGGAAAAAAGTTGTTTTGCTTCAGTGCCTCAATTTCAATTGGAAAACAGGTTAGTCTTGATGTAACCATAATCACAAAATATTTTTTTCTGTTTAATTCCTTACAACTGCATTTTGAATATAATAAATGTTTTTTTTAACATAGCTTAAAATCAATTAGCCTGATGGAACATTTACATTTTATAATCATTGATATTTGTGTTTAATTTTTTTTTTTTTCCTCTGGGTTTAACTTCTATTGGTCGTAAATGGTAAAAATGAAAATGTAGTTGGCGTATAATAGCTGAGCTTCAACCCTGATGTTGTTTAAGTCTGAACTGTTGTCTCACCACCATCAGCAGAATAAATATCTTACATCTTCATCGCCATTGAATGACCACATACTAAAACAACCCAAACCAAAAGGGGAACACTCACTTGTGTCAGACCAAAAGCCATCTTATTTTCTCTTTTTTTTCCAAAGCGCAGAATAAACTTGTTATTTGCTTGTTTAGAAAGGAGTAGAAGGAAGTCAAAATGTATCTGGTATCATCCTTCACCTTACACAAGGATCCAGCAATTAACCTACTCCTAAATAATAATGATAATAATGATAAAATAGTCATGCATAAACAAAGTAAACTAAATAGTAAAATATAATGACAAAATAGTTATCAGAGAAAAATAAATAAACAAACAAAAGGAACAAGCATAACTACATCAACCTTCTACATTCACGTTCTTGTCTTTTGTATACATAACCTTCTCCTGTCGACACAAACGCTCCCAATCATCAACTCACATCATGAATTAAAGACTTTTAATTCTTCTTTTGTTTTCCAGAGTTAGACTCTCAGTCTCCTGCACCTGCAGATCTCATTTTCCTCCCTTTACTCTCCATTTTTCCTTCGTCTTATCCTCATTTTTCCTCTCCCTTTACCACAGGGTGACCGGATGGACCGTGAGGCGATGAAGTGTCAGGTTCTGACTGTTTCCAATCACAGCTGTGAGAGCCTGATTCTCGTTGGAAACACTCTGGAGTGCACCGTACCCACGGAGCTGCAGGCTGCCACGTCGAAGGAGCTGCAGGTGGAGGTGAGACGTGTGTTGGTTTTATTTTAGGCGTCCACATGGAATAAAACGGTAATAGTTGGTCTCCATTTGCTGATTAGACTGTGATCATTTTCAGATTGTGCCATGACATTTTTTGACCTTTCTCTTCCTCGTTTTGATCGCTATTCCTGACCTCAAGCTTAATTTTTTGTTAAATTGACTTCTTTTAGCCCCTCATGGGATTTCGAATAACCAATCACACTAACGCACACATCCCCCTCCCACAATAGACATCTTGTTTCAGCCACTTGTTGACAGCGAGTGTTTGAAGTGGAGCTTGGATGACACTGCAGCATGTTTGCGTGTTTATGTATGTGTGTGTGTTTGAGTGACAGGGCGTGTTTAACGGTTTAATGAGGATGTGATTAACTTAATTAAGGTGTCATCGAGTGTACTCGTTATGCTTTTGATGTGAAGAGCATAAGGGTGTGTGAGCAGTTTGCTCCTCAAATAGTGGAGTATCAAACCCTCAGACGTGTGGAAGAATGTCAGGCAGCCAATTATCTTCTCCAGTTTCATAGTAAATTTGGACATTAACTTTTTAATATCCTCTTGAATCTGTGACAAAATGAAATGTAAGCTTGTTTTTAATTATTGACACAGACGTCTCTCCTGCCCAAGTCCATCTTCAGCTTTTTTATGATTCCAAAGAAACATATAGATTTAACAAACATTGAAACAAACAGGCATCAGAGAAACGAAGGCACACAAACAGAAAGTCCACAGCTTAAATTAGACACTGAGTAAGGAAGCGCTGGTGGTTTATTTTAATTATATACCCACTGGCTGCCTAATTAGGTACAGCTTTCCGGTACTGCCCTGTAGAGCTGCCTTATTTCAAACTTTTCTTAATTTTTGGTTTTTATTTATTTTACACAGCTATAGAAACACAACACACATATTTGTGAAGTGTTAGAAGCCTGCAAATGACTTATATAAATTCTCACAAGAGTAAATTGAAAGTAAATACTGAACACACAAAAATCAATAGCAAATATCTGCTATATAGTGCAGCAGTTTAATGCAAAAAGAAAATTAAAAAAAAGATCAAACTAAACCTTGTAGTGTATTTGGATCCACCTATTCCATGAATGTAATCAGGCAGATGCATCCTGCAAAGCTTCGAACAATTGTTATTAATCTGCAGAGGCACTGACCAATCAGCACCGAAACAGTAGCTGTGTTTCTACCAAGCAGTCTGGTTCAGTTTGGTTTGGTACGATATGCACTTACTTTTGACTCCCTGTTGGAAAAGAACAGTAGGTGCCCAAATAACCAACATGTGCTGGCCCACTTTCACTTCTGAAGGGGGTGCCAAGCACTAAAATCACAAATGTCAATGTCAATGTCAATTCTCATGCAACAGTAGCCAAAACACAAATACCTCACCACCTTCAAACGAGCTGTGGATAAAATGATTTGCTCTCTGCTGTTGCTTTAACTGTACTGAACTGTACTGATCTAAACCAGATCATTCAGTGGAAATGAGGCAGATGGCTGTGCAGGGAAAGACTGTATCAGCTTTATCAAAACTTTACAGCATTTCTACTTTAAATGATGAACAAAGAACAGACTGAATGTCTTGATGGATAAGATGGGAGGTGGAAGAAATTAACAATACACCAAAGTAGTGGATTAATATTCTAGTGAAACTTCATGATATTTCACGATTCAACAATTTATAGACATTTTTCTGTTTTAGTGCAACACCAAAGATGGACGCCAAGGTTTATACATTACACAGGAAGCATGCTTCACATTTTAATATTTGGATTGATTTCTGTTATCTTGTTTCAATAGACAGAGGGGTTTATTTTAATGTCTTCATAATCAGGAAGGGGCTACTGTCCTTTGTGGAGCTATTATCTAGAGCAATTGTTATTAATGGATTTTAAACAGTACAGCAGGTAGTGCATGTCATCACAGCAAAAAGGTTTGCTGGTTCAAATCCATGTACATCAAGTTTGCATGTTCTCCCTGTGCATGTGTGGGCACTCCAGCACGACCAAAAACACGCTCCTCAGGTCACTGTTGACTCTAAATTGACCTTATATGTGAAGGTGAATGGTTTTCTGTCTCTCTATGTGGTCCTGTTGTTGGTAGGTAACCAGTCCACACCCATACCAGCTGAGGTAGCTTTCAGCCTCCACAACCCATGAAGAATAGAGAAGGAATGGATGATTAGAAAAGGCATCTTTCTTAGTATAAAATATTGTGGTTTCGACATTTTTGAAAGAGTTAATGTAAGACCTTGTAGTACATGTGCAGTACTTAACTTCTCTTTGGCAGCATCCTATCACCACATCATCTGTGATCAGTTTATGTTTTTGAAGAGTTCTGGCCTCACCAAACCTCATTTATGAGCTTGATGGTCTAGTGAAATATATCCTGGGTAGTATACACTGAACTTTCTGCTATCTATTCAGGATTGAGATCTAAACTCATTGTCATGTTCAAGAAACTAGCTTCTAACTAATCAAAAATCAAGGATGTGATGAAGAAATGATTCATGTAATCTCTTCCGTAGAATTTCTGCAGAAATGACATGACAAGACTCAGAAGGAATTTCAGCAGTAAAATGTGATGTGTTAAATAAGAGCACCTGCTCCTGGGGAGGAGGAGGAGTAAGAAGAGGGGGCTAATGGGCATGTAGCAACAACAAAACACTCTCTGATGATGGACGGATGGAGAATGTGAAAGCTTGTTAATCGGGAACCCTTCCAGTAGATTTAATTTTGGCATAGTTAGATGTAAAAAGATGAACCGAGGCTGTTGTGTATTAGTTTTTTATATTAGTGAGCATCTTCCCAGGGAGAAATGAAACTAAAACTCACTGTCTGACTTTTCTGGAGGCAGCAGCAGGTTTGTCCGGCCAACGTCCATATTAAGCTCTTCATTCTGTGCTGTGGGAAATTCATGGAAAGCACCACATTCCTCCAGCGTTCCACATCTTTTACAGGAAGCTTCGATAACTCTCCCGTCTTAATGCAGTCTCTTATAAAAAGCAGCTCAGGGAGAATTTATTACACGGTGTGATGAGTGAGAGGGCCCGGCATCCAGCTGTCTGCTCAGTCCAGCCTAAGACCGTCCTTCAAGGAGAAGGAGAAACAGTTTCAAGTTCAGACAGACTGCTTCTTTTTTGATTCATGATGATAGCAGGAGACTTTTCAGAGTTTATTTGTGTGATTTATTTCAGGACTCAAAACATTTCATAATAAATTCATGTTTGTTTAAAGATGCTATAAAGAGTTTCTAAGTAATTACAAAAAATTCTCACTTTTAGATATATGCCTGATCGAAATACACACTTTAAGATGAGTTTTATAGCTTCAAAGTAGGTTATCTATAAATGCTATTCCTTAGCCTTCCGGTCGGGTCGGACAAGGCTGGACTGGCCTGGATACTCAACTTAGGGAACAAGACACTTAAAACTAGAGCAAATTTATATTATTCGCATACATCTTAGAGCACCGGGCTGTAAGTGGCAATATGTAGTCGGCTACAAAACTACGATAATAAGTTTTCCAAAAATTGCTTGTTGTCACACATCAAAAACTACCGCTACATCACTAGAAAGAGATACATTACCTCGTCGCTTTGCATCCTGTAAGTTGTTGAAAAAAGAAGTTGTAAAGCAATGCAGAGTTCTGAGGAAGGTTCGAGCTGCATTTATTAGCATCAAAACAAACGCACGCTTTGGCTTGTGCTGAGTTCCAGTAACCGCGGAACTGGGAGTGACGTCATCTCTGACTTATCAGTGTTCCAGTTGAAGTCGGAAAAAAACCTACCAGGCTATTGTTAGCCGTTGTTAGCACGCCCTGCGTTGTTGTTCACAAATATCACAAAGAATGTAAATATCACTATGGCAGCATTTTTGTTAATATAAGTTAAAAAATACTGTGTATACAGCTGATCTAGAGCGACACACCCCAATCAGAAGTGCAAATAAATTGATTATTACAGGAGCTAAGTAACGGTTCACACTGGGGGCATCCATCTTCGATTGTCAACTCGGGGGTGGCGAGGTTACCCCGCGTTCCCAGTAGGAAATTCCGACCTTGGGGGGCGTTCTAGTTGCAGTTTCCTACTCTGAACCCAGAAATTCAAACTTCCGAGTACAACTGGAACGCACCATCGGGTCACATCTTTACAACGGTGTTCATGGGTAGCAGAGTCTTTAAAGATGTACAATATAGAAAATATATGATATACCGATATTTCAAAACTCATTATCACGGCTACCAAAGTTTGTGTCAAGAGCACAAGTCCAATATTTAACCCTTTTATGCATGAGTTATTAAATCACAAAGGAATGCTTTATTAATGTTTGTTTTTACTTTCAAACAAGATCATGGTCATTTTTTTTCAGTGTTACATTTTAAGGGAGTTGTGGTATAAATTAGCCTGACGCGTTGGACGGACAGTACCTCCATATCAGTCTGCGCTGCAAAGCGAAGTATAAATAGTAATTTAGTGTCAATTTAAAGGGCTAAATAAAGATCCACAAACACGTCTTTGGCACATATTTATTAAGAGTAAATAAAAGAAAGGCAAAATCTGAAGTATCTGTATTATTGCTGTTGAATCAAACTATTAACTTGTGAATTACACCACAATTTAAAATACAAAATTATATGAAGTATGAATACAGGCATAATTTTTTTTTTTTTTAATTTTTGGAGTTATGATGTAAAATACAATATTGTATGAAACTTAAGACAAGGATTTGGGAATTTACCACTTGGTAGTTGGACTGGTGCTGCAACCTTAAGGGTATAAAATTATTCCAAATATCTGTTTACTGTAGTGAACCCCATGCACGAAAGGGCTAACTATAATGGACCTGTTTCTTCCAAGATAAGAGTCCAATAATGGTATAAACAGATGTAGAGAAGAAAAACAGTATTTTATTCTTTATCAGTATACATTTTGATTGATGGAACTGTTACATTGAGTAACAATGAGGGAAACTATGTTGATATGACTGTTTATTTTGCCAGCGATATTTCACTTTATTTTATCCCATGATGTCCTTGCAGGTCATAACATGTTTGATAAGATAAAATTTACAGCTTCAGTAAAACAGATCCATATTAAAGGTTGTGCTCCAGACAATTCTGTTAGTCTTAAGAAACAATATCCCAATATCATCGTTAGTGAAGCAGGCTGCTCCAAACCAAGCACATTATCACCGTCTTGACTGCAGGCTTGTGAACTGGCCTTCACAGCCTTTATCAGAGGGGTTGGTCAGACAATATCCCCTCACTCTAGAAATCTCTCACACATTTATGCATCTTCTTGTCATACACACGCTCACACGTTCCCATCCGCAGAAGCAGCTTCATTTCCACTAAACCTAATAATGGCAGACGGAGTATCACTGATGAAATCTGCTCCTCGCCCATGGCAACAGACTGTGGGTGTTATTGCATGCCATGTGTCTGAATGCCATTTTCATGCCTCTTAAATGCCAACATGTTCATGCATGGCATATTCAGAGTGTCAAGCATGCTATAGCAGTCTCTGGTGGGGTGCCCATCAGCTAGTGTTAATGCGTATTTTTAATTTTAGCATAGAGAAACAAAGAAGTTAGCTCATTGATAAATCAGACATTTAACCAATAAATATCAGTAATCATAGGACTGTCACTAAAAGTTTTTCAAAAGTACAAAGATATGAAAACATTCAGCGTAGCACCACCTACTGCTTAACCTGTTAGCCTCTAATACTCACGTAACCTCAGTGGATGGAAACATTAATAGATTTGTATCTTTTTCTGCTTGATCCTTAAAGATTTGGTTCAATTTTGCAATATATATGAGCCAAAATCCTCAACAGATGATCAAGAATAAGCCAACAATAAGAGCAACCAGAAGTTTGAGCATTTGTTAAACCAGAGGCAAATCGGACATTTTGATTCAGTGTTTACCAACTGAAGATAGCAGTAGTTCTGGCAGGGCATGGAATTAAGATTGCTTATGTGCCAGCATTCCACTGTTAAAAGGCTAATCCAAAGCTAACTCGCCAATGCTGACAGCCAGCTTTTTATCTTGTAGCTGCCAGTGGCTAAATGCACCTTTTCCCTTCAGCTACTTTAGCCTAATTGCTCTTTGCTGCTCCCGCTGAAAGTCGCTTTGCAACCCTCCTTCTCCCCAGTTCCTACTTATTTTCTGTCAAAATCAGTGTCAGCCAGTAACGTGCGGTGAGGTCCATGACGAGGGAGGCAGGCAGCCAGCTGAAGTTGAAATTTCTATGTTTGTGTTATATATATGGTCCACTGCTCACATTTGCAAATACAAACTGTTACTGGCCAGCCCTGCCCCTTTAACGCGGTGACAGTCTGTGCTGTGTATGTGTTGTGTGCAAGTGGAGATGGGAGAAATACACTAGCAGCGCTTGGCAACTAACGGCCCGCAGGCCAAAATTGGCCCGTCTCCAATACTATCTGGCCTGCCAGATGAAATTGAAAAACTGATATAAAAGGGGCAGAGGCGTGCTGGCAATCAGAGAAAACCGGGAAAGCTCAAAAACAGTCGGCACACCTAGACGGCCAGTGGTCACAGCGCGCACCACTGAAAATATCAGTCAGCAGCCGCCTCCAGCCAGACAAACACAAGCCACCTCGATCACGAACATCACGGCCGCGCAGCTGACAAAATTAGACGGCTGGCGGCCGCAGCGCGGTGGCTTGTGTTCGTCCGTCTGGAAGTGCGGGTGTGTGCCTCCTAAAATCAGTCATTATGCTCCTCTGCCCCTCTGCTCCAAGCGTGCTCTGCAGCATTCGGCTGCACGCTGCTCAACGGCGCGCTCCGTAACTGCCCGCCTCGGCTTGCTGCGCGCTACTGTTGCACGCTCACCTGCAGCGCAGGTGAATGGAGTTTGTGAAATCAGCAGCGTGTGCCGAGTTCTAGAGACAATAGATGCCGAGTATCAGTCATTTGGCAGGTGAGGAGCGAAGCAGAGGACGCAAAAGTTTGGAAGCGCATTTAAAAGAGGACGTTTCAAAAAATAAGAAGCCATGGTTTCTCTGCTGAAAAGGGAACTTTTGTGTTGGATTTCTGGCATTGGGTTTTGTGATCTCAATGTGTTTTTTTTTAGAAATTAAAGTTTGGTTTCTTCTGAGTTAATGTTCAAGCTAGGCAGGAATCACTATAGCAACGTCTGCACTAACAAACTATCGCGAGACCTCAAACAGGGTGCGGTATTACAACCTCCGGAGGCAGAGAAGCACTGTGCCTCATCGATGCCCACGTTAATCAGCGTGAGACCTTAGTACGCATGCGCGAACCTGCAAAACGTTGTGATTTCTAGTAAACGGTCAAAGAGGCAGACCTGGGCTCTGCCTCCGACGTACATTACACGCATGAAACGCTGTCCGTCCCCTCTGTTAGCCTCCCTCTTATTGACAAATCAGCAGTTTCCTTTTTTTATTCTTTAATTATGACAAATTGTATACGAACAACTGAAAAAGAATATTTTTATAAAAACATATATATATTTTTTTCTTGTTAGCCTAGGGGAGGCACTGCCTCCCCTGCCTCCCCTGACCGCACACCACTGGTGTCAGCTGATGTTGATAATTACTCTGGGGGGGATTTGTTGGTCTTTTCCGGCCTTATGCTCTCCTTGTTGGTGAAAGAAAGGCAGGAATGTGTGCTGTTCCTGCTTAAGGCCTCAATGGAGGCACTTGAAGGAGAAAGCAGAGCCATCAGAGCCGTACCACTGAATTCCAATATCTCCAAATAAAGCCTCATCCAAATAATTAAAAAAAATAATAATTTCAAATAACCAGCCTGTTTTAATTTCTTGGCAAATTATCCTGACTGAATCAGTGCGTTGTGTAAGATTCTTCAGGGCCTTCAATCGTTGGTTAGTCCAGTCTTAATTTTTTGGTTTGCTCAAACTTATTTTCCTGTTTTTCAGTGGCGCCAGGCAGATACCATCAGACATCTTGGGAAGGTGACTCTGGCTCAGGAGCAGGACTACACGGGCCTCATTGTGGGCTGTGTGTGTGTCAGCCTGCTGCTGCTGATGCTGGCCTCACTGCTCATGTGGAGGAGGAACAAGCACATCGATGGTAAGAGATGTCAGGTGATGGGGGGGTCGTTGGGTCAAAGGCTGACCCAAGGATCATGTTCAGGTTTCTGAATCCTCTGTAAAGTTATCTGCCCTAAACTGCCAGTGAACTCCCAGGTCAGTAAAGTATGAGCAGGTCTGCCAATGGAGTGAATTTCAGTGATTTTACAACAGAGAAGAAGCAGGCATCTGTCATAAGCTGACATTAGTTTGTAAAACTAAACTGTTACAAAGTATACTCACCGCTATCATTATGTTAAGTACATCTGTTCAACGTGATCATTAACAGAATAAGCTCATGTGCCAATCTCATGGCAGAAAACAGTGCAGGTAGGTATGGAGGCAGGTTCAAGGTGATGTAATGAAACAACTGAGCATAAGAATGGGGAAGAGAGTTGATCTAAGAGGCTAAAGTTGCTATAATTAATATGAGGTTGCTTCTGTGGGGCTGGCTGATTAGTTATTAAGTTTAGGAGTTGAGGAGTTAAACAATATTACTTCATGAACTGACTGGAGAGTGCAAATACAAGAGTTGGAAAAAACTCACTTTTTTGGAATCAAAATAAATTCAATTTTTTTCAAGAGTTAAGGAGAGTAAGTTAAGGTAAGCGGGCAGAGAGCCAATACTTCACAAAAAAAAAAAAGAGAAAATTTAATCCTCAATTTGTCATTATTTATAAATTTTTCAAAACAAAAAACTCTTCATGCTTGAATTACAACTTGATGATGCTTTGTCCGTGATGGTCGAGTGAACATTTTCCAGAAATAATTAACCATAATTTAACCATATGATTTACTTTGTAGGAACAATCAGTGTATTATCCTCTGTAAACAGCATGAGTTTTAGATAAACCTGACATTGTTGCCTTCTGTCATTCTTTATGATGCATAGCTCTTTACACCCTGAATTATACATGTTTATGAAGATGAAAAGTATTTTCCAAAAGTGTAAAAGTAGCATTAGTGCTACATTTTTGTCTTGAATTAAATGAAAACATAGATGCAATAATAGAAAATTTGGGGTCAAGTTTCTTGAAGTTCTTGTATTTAGATATAAATATTCGTACATTTGTGCACTTGATTTTATTTCTGGTCTGTGCGCATGTGTTCATGCTTGGTTTTGTTCGCCTGGTGGGTTCACATGAAGTTGTGTGGTGGGTGCTTTGCCTTAATTCTCTCCTCTCCACCCCTCCTCCCCTCCCCCTCACCCCTGCTTCCCCCATGTGCCTTTCCTCCCCTCATATCTCCGTCACTGCGTCTTCACCCCTCCCACACTTTTAATTTCTAGATCTGTCTGAGGTGTGGTATGATGGCCGGGGTCACATCCAGCATCTGGACAGGCTGGCTAACGCGAGGAGCGTCAGCCCCACTAACGAAATGGTCTCCCACGAGTCAGTGGACTATAGGACCAACCTCCTGGAGGGTACGTTGACCAGACAAACCCTTTTTTCCTGCCCCCACCTGCTATTTTCGAACCCACAACACACCTGCTTCCCTCCCTCTCTCCAACTACCTGCTTCCCTCCTAATGGGGCTCGATGCTATGCTAGCAGTGCATGCTTTTTTTTCTTCACTAACACTTAAAGCATGAAGAAAGAGGTTGATTTATATATGACTGTTTGTGGTTACTAGAAGCATTTAGATGCATATACAGTACTTCAGATGGAGCATTTGACTGAAGGAGTGGGCCTGTTTTTAACCATTTAGATACATGACTGTGCACTAAGGCTGTCACAAAAACAAATTTGAATGGTTTTCAGACATAACACGCAAATAACCAAAGATATTCGGTTATGGGAGAGAGTCTTATGTTTTAATATAGTCTCAATGTTGGCCCACATGCCGTCATACAGTCCTCACTTTTGATAAAGACCCTGCTGAAAAAAACACAGTCACACAGGGTTGAGCATGCAACGAAGCTCCGCTTTGGTACCTCCTTCTCGACTGCATGGCTCGGATGAAAAGACACCAGTTGAGCCTGCAAAGTTGCTGTGGAGGAGGAGTAAGTAAGCTGCTTTGCACATAACCGACCCACGACCCAGTCCTTGATTGATAGAACCAAAAATACTTCCACAAAGCACCTGGTGCCCTGATGTGCTGCTACATTTAATATTTTACATTTTAATGTTTATTTACACTTCGAGTACGGACTTTTATCCCCATGCTTGAACAGACATTCTTCTATCAAGTATAAGGTGACTGCCCCACCGTGCACATCCCACCACTGTATATGCTGAACCAGGTAATGAAGCTGTCGAAACATTGCTGTTGTTGTGGTTTTGGTTTCCAAAGCCTGAATCCTGAGGGCGTGAGGGGCGCTCTGTGTATCATTATCCTAAGTGAGATGGGCAGAGCAATTTTCCTGCTCAGAGTGACTTAAAAGGCAAAACCTGAGAAGGTAGTCTGGAGTAATGTTTGTCCTCAGGGAGAGTAGGAGTGTGGGATCTGTGGCTGGAAAGTTATATTTGGTTCATAATTGCTCTAACCACTTACTCTACATCTGTGAGCCCTCTCTGTCTTCTGTTATGGACTTTTTTGGACATAAGTTGGATTTTTTTCTAAATGTGTTTAGCTTCTTCTAACGGTATCCAAAGGGTAATCAGAGTCTTTGTTTTTGCAGCTATGCCTCATCTCCATGTTTCTCTGTCTCTCTGATCATGTAACCCACCCTTGACCTCTTCGAGATTCCTTTGATACAGTTGCTGACCTTTGCCCTCTCTCTCCAGATCAGGGTGCAGACAGACCCGAGACGTGCCGAGCGACTGCTCCCATCTATGGAGGAAACGGAGAGCTGCTGTCTCCCAGGCTGGGAGCTCTGGGAGCAGGGATGGGTCTGGGAATGGAGGGGGAGCTGGTGTCGCCTCTGTTGATGGCCCCCGTCCACATTGACCCATCCTGCCTCCACCCGGACCTGCTGACAGAGGTGCAGCACGTAGTGATTGCCAGGGAGCATCTGCTGCTCCACCTCAACCAGGTCATCGGCAGAGGTCAGTCATGAAGACTTTTCTTAGTGATCGAATCAATCATTTCTGAGGCAGTGGTTGGTCAAGCAGGCATCCAAGAGGCTGATGTTCTTACATCGGTTATAGTCCCTATCTCCAGCCATTTGGTGCATGCCATCTTTACTCTCTTTACCTAATATAAGCATGGTTTAACATTCTTAATTTGAAAATCTGACCACTACATAAACAGACACTGCAGTGCATGCAACACTGCATATGTTTGCTTAAAGGGATACATCAACTTTTTTTGTGTGTGTCTTGCCTCAATCAGACTCCATCAGAAGCACCATCAGAACCATTTTTTCCACTGTTTGTGCAGTAACAAGGAAGAGATGGGCAGAGCTCGCCCACTGCTAATTAGCTTAGCATAAACACTGGAAGTCAGTGGGTAGGGTTAGCCTGCCTCTGCCTACAGTTTATCAGGTAAACTCTTCGCCAACTCTAAACAATCTTGTGTGCTTGTTGTGACTAAGTTTTTACTTTGTCATGTTATGTTATGTTATCTTCTACTATTATATTACTAACTTCTTCTACTCCTAAACAGAGGCTTTATTTTGTTGACCTACTTTCACAGTGGTTTGCAGTAAAGATATGATGTTGCGAACAAGTCGAAAAGCTCTCAAATAGCTCTTAAGTGAACGATGAGAACTGACCTGTAGCCATTTGTTTGCGAGCCATTCCTGAATTTGCAGGCAATTTACATTCAGGAACGGCTTGCAAAGGAACAGCTCACTCACAGCTGTGAATCAGTTTATATCTTTTGCTTAAAAAGCTGTTACAAAGACTTAACTCATTTGCAAACGTCACATCTCTTGCTCAAACCATGTGTAAGTAGTAACATAACTTGAAAAAAAAAAGTCATAACAGGACCGTTCAGATGAACTGTCGGCCTCTGCATACAGTTCAGATGTTATCTGATGACTGTATGTAGAGGCAGGCTAACAATACCCACTGATTTCCCAGTGTTTGAGCTAAGCTAATTAGCAGCGGGCAAGCTTTGCTCTCCCTGTTGCTGCACACACAGTCGAAAGAATGGTGTCAGTCTGCTTGGCTTGGACTCAGGAGTGAGGCAAGACATGAAAAAAGAAAATTGTTGGTGTGTCCCTTTAATTTGAAATTCTGAGCTGTAGATAGACACTGGAATACTGCACATGTTCACTTAAAGAGAGGAAACTTTGCATTAGGAGAGACGAGGTGTTTTGTCAGCTAAAACTTTCACTTCATTAATCAGCCTCTGAGACAAACATGTCTTCAACTTCTGACCCTGAGTACTGCAAAGATTAAAAACACTATTTCTTGTCAAACATTCACGTTGAGATTTAAACTGATGAGGAGTGAAACCGTCTTGCAGCAGTCTCTAGAATGAATTAGGGATTTATGAGGAGCTCCACAAAAGCTAAAGTTGCCTATAAAAAGCTTAATAGCTTGCCTTATCTGACTGCGAAATTGGCACGCAGACACAAAACCACTACATGTTATGTAGTTTGAGTGGGCGGGTCAGACCCACAGATCAAATTCAACATAAAGAGGAAAAAGACCCCCAAGCTCCTCTGCCCCCTCGGCTGAATTATCCCCTGCAGAAAAGAGCCTGGATTTGCAGGCTGGATTTTCAAAAGTGGCGTAGGATGATTTGTTCACAGCTAGAATTCCCAGGACTCATTGTTGGGAGACGTAATCCAACACCATCGG
Source organism: Scarus forsteni (assembly GCA_036419115.1). Lineage (NCBI taxonomy): Eukaryota > Metazoa > Chordata > Actinopteri > Labriformes > Labridae > Scarus > Scarus forsteni. The sequence goes on from JAZDUH010000459.1 coordinate 6,505,841, forward strand.
CCATCTGCAGGGACGTGATAGGAGAACGCCGTGCTCGTTTTATTCCCGCAGCCCTCTGCAGTCTGGGGCAGGCCCTCGTGTCTTAAGAGATATAATTCAATAAAATGCACGGTAACTCAGGGAGGGATCGGAGCAGGCTATTAGCTTGTGGGGGTATTAATGAATAGAGCTTCATACTGGGTTACTTGAGGGGGCAGATTTAGAGAGAGGATGGTGGTAATTTAAGAAAATCTGAATGCACTGAGAAAGGTGGGAAAGCAAGCCAAGCACACAGTCAAGGGTTAGGATTGGTCCACATGTGGGCGGGCATTTTTTATAAAACAAATTCCTGTTAACACATAGCCTTTTCACAAATATAGAGTTTGTAAAAAAAAATGACGAAGTTGGGACATTGTGTAAAACATGAATAAAACAGAATACAATGCTTTTAGTATGCATTTAATGTTTTGCTTTTGTAGGTTATTTAATTGAATATAGGACAAAAAGAATTTGCAAATCATTATTTTCTTTTCTTCATCAACCCATCTTTATTGGAAATAGGGGTTGTAAAATCTGCGGTATTCTCCCATAAAGAAAAAAGTGTTTTTGATGTTTTGTTTTGTTCTGTCCATACAGCCTCACTGGCGACGGGAATCAGCTTTTTTTAAAGATCTCGATCATTTTTCCCATCTCAATAATGGGAGCCAGTCCTCTAGTTTTTGCACGACTTTTCCATTGGTACCATTCATTATTTTTAAAATCCATTAATCAACAACAAACATGAGAAAAAAAAGGGAGACCATCTCCTGCAAATAGATGCCAGCTCCCAACATTCGCAGAAAATAGTCGGCTTGTTAAAGCAAATTGTTTAGAAACATCTCGTCACGACTCACCCGTCATTTTCAATCTTTTATTGAGTAGTTGTGTTGATTTAATGTTTCCTCCTCAGGGTTAATCTCTTAAATCATGTATCTTTTCTTTTTATAGCATGTTTTACCAACCAGTAAGTCAATATTTCAATCAATTTTCGTTTGCATAGCACTACTTCACTTTACACTCAATATTCAAATATCCGTTTAAGCATGTGAGTAAAAATCCATTCTCAAAATGAAACTAATCATTGAAATCTAAAACTAGAAAAGCACTTGGAAAGCACAGACCTCCGTCAAGCAGCACAGTTCCCAGACGGTGATCCTGATCAACACCAAAATTGAATCACTTCTTCCTTTTCCCATGCTGAACATTTCCTGAAAATTTCATCAAAATCCATCCATAAGTTTTTGAGTTATTTTGTTCACGGACGGACAGACAGACAAACAAACTCTCCCGAAAACATAACCTCCTTGGCGGAGGTAATGAACAGCTTAACAGCACATTAGGGTGCCTGAAGCAGTAAACCACCTGAACCACTAGAGGGCGCTTCCTGCATAACCAGATCGGTCATTGCTCCCTTCACATCAAAAACATCTGCATATAGTCTGCCAGAACAAACAGACAAAGAGGACACCTTGATGAACTAGAGTACTAGCAAAGTCACTCCAAGTGGGCATTAACAACACAGAAACGTCTGAGATGTGGAAGCACTTTGGGCTCCACTGTGTGTTGATTATGTACAAAGTGACTGGCCAACTGTGACAAATCCACAGGGCTATTTGGAGGGCTGGAGGTCCACGAGCTTAAACAACACACAGGACATCATTAAAACTGAATTTATAATGCATAGTGATGTTGCATACATCTAAATTCATTAAGGCTGCGGCTGGGCTTTTATTCCAGAGATTTTTTTTTTTTTTTGCTGCTCAAAAGCTATTTTTTGCTGCTACTTTTTCTCCTCTGCTTGATTATGGCGATGATTTATGTATGCATGCATCTTCTCACTGCCTCAGCTCCACATGGAGAGAATCTAGTCAACATGGGGAGTTGAACCAGTGACCTTCTTGCTCTGAGGCAAGTGGACTAAATCAGAATGGAGGCATACATGAGTTATTTTTGCCATTTTAAACATGCTTCGAACACTGCAACTACTGAAACAAGCAGTAGATTGCCACTGAGCGCTTCACTCCTCAAACTGTGACGTTGAGTCGTGCACAAAAAACAGTAGACACCAGCAGCATATCTGTGTTGTCTGATGGTTGAATAAAGCAACAGCTGTTCAGGTTCAGGTTGCAATGCTAACCACAAAACAAATTCTATGAAAACAGAAGTAGTAACATACCACAGTGACATCACACAGATAAACAAGCACAGGGTGAGAAGTCTCAGGCCAGTTTCCCCTGTTTAAACATGCACACTGTCAACTGTGTTTCTGTGAAATCATCAGCCTTACCTTACAAACTGTTTGCATGTGTACAAAAGTCCAAACACTCATAAAATTCCATGCTAATAATAAACTTGCTTACATGTGGACACAGCCTCAGACATTAGAAGCAGACGGTTGTTTTTCATCCATAAATCTGCTGACAAACTGGCCTCACTGAATCAAAACACCTAGAACCTCCTGGTATAAACGAAACTGTTTTCATCAGAATTTTAGAGCTGCTGTGATGATGGAGCCAGCTGGCATGAAGACTGACCTTCATCATATTTTTAGGAGAAGACCTCTAAAAAGCCAAGGCATAAATGAGTGATGCTTGCTGCATGAAAAGCAGACTGTGGTGTCTTCGGTAAACAGAGTTTTTTATTCAGAAGGTGCTACTCAGTTTTTACCTTTTATGGGAAAGAGCAAGAAACTGTTGTTTGCTAACTTGCTCATAATGAGAGTCAGACTCTGGTTTATTAGTCAAGCGTATTCATTTATTCCGGGAATCGATCCCTGATTGTTGCGAGCTCTCAGTGGGCTTTCTTGCTGTCAGATTGATTAGACGTGACCCTGTGATGTTTCATGATGAAGTTCAGATGTTGGTGCTGCAGTGTCATCACTGATGCATGTGTCTCTTGTGTTTGGGCCTCAGGGCCTCTCAAAAGGCTTCATGGTACCAGCACGAAATGTCTTCAAGTCTGGGTCGGGATTTATTTGTTTTTTTATTTGTTTGCTGTTTATTTAATGTGGACATCACAATTACTTTGGAAAAACCAGATGCGTTGTTCGGGTGTTTTAGGATATGTGCTAGTTTGCAACACTTTGAAATGATAAAATAATAAAAGTAGTAAGAGGTGAAAGAGGAAAGAACGCAGTGTACAATAGATAACAATAGAGAGAAGCCGCTTTTCCATAAAGCAAAAGCAGCATCTTCAAACTATCAACAAGTCTGAACAATTCATGTGAGCACTTTTGTTTTGATTTTAGCTATTGTTTGAGTCGTTTGGTAAAGCATTACTTTTGGATAAGTGTTTTAGAGCAGACTGACAGAATGATGTCTTGTATCTTGGGACAAGACGTTCACAAGTGGTGGAGGCTCATGCCGTCCCTCTGTGGTCGCTCTGTGGTCACTCTGATGCCTGGTGGCCTGTTCAGAAAACAGTAGTTATTTAGATTTTTAAAAAACTATTCTAAAGTACTAAAATCCATGACATTTCTAATTGTAAGAAGGTTTCATTTTCTAAAAATGCAGCAGTGATTAGGGATGGGAATTAATAAGACTTTATCAGTACCAGTGCTATTAACAATCCTGCTAATTAATCCAGTTCTTTAATGATTCCTTTATTGATTCCTGCAGATTCTCCATGTGGGCAAATGTTGGTCTGTAGATTTTCAGTGTGAGCAATGTCAAACACACGTCACAGCATAGATAACTGCTCGTTATTGGTGTTTCCACTCATTTAAGGATGTGCAGTAGGCGCCTTTGTAAAAATTTAAGCAACAATTCCAAACCCTGGCAGTGGAAGGAATTGATAAGGGAATTGATTAGCTAAAGACTCATGATATCGATTATTTGATAGAGCTGTGAACGATTCTCAACTGGTATTGGTTTTCACTTCCCATCCCAAACAGAGGTGCCACATCATTGGTTTCCAGTCCATGACTTTTTATTCATCTGTGACTGTTCATAAGGTCATTCTTTGCCACATTATTTGATTTGACACTGTCTTGGAGCTCCAAAGCCTGATTATTGGTTTCTATCATATTGTTTGTTGGATAACGAGGAGCATTCTTGGAGGAAGAGTCTCCTTGTAAAGTAGTGAGCAGGCCGTCATCCAACAAACTTCTTACCTTCAAACTCATGAGGTGGAAAAGTTAATAAAACTGTTCATCATTGTTCGACACCCTGGTGTATCAACCACTCTGACGTGAGCTAAGCTGCCATTGTTTACCCATTTCACCTCCTCAAATTCATCAGAACAGAAAGTCCTACATTTCATTTGTCATTGTCTGTAATCTCTCTCTTTAATGAAAGGCGTATTACGTGTGGGCTGGAAGGCCTTTACAGGTTTAAACAGGAGCACTTTAAGTCACTGATGCTAAATAATCCTGACTAATATGTCTTGTTGTAACCTGCAGGTCACTTCGGTTGTGTTTTCCATGGAACTCTGCTGGAGCCAGATGGGCAGAAGCAACACTGTGCTGTGAAGTCCCTGAACCGTAAGTATAGACTTCCTTATGAAGCTGCATATATTTATTCAAGCTGCTACTACTGGGACTTACTCACTGCTATTTTCTAGAAAGTATTTCCTACAGTTTGGCATTTATGTGTTTTGGTGGTCTCTTGATGAAGTATTGTGTTCAGGCATTCAGACCATGCTGGGGCTAACACCACTTCAAACAGCTTTTCTTCTCATCATGTCAAAAACATAAATCTTTTGGGATTAACATTTTTTGTATTAATTTCAAACATAAACAACATATCAACCACACAAACTTGAACCATCACCCATGTAACCAACCCCTAACCTCAGTTGACCTCTGTCAGGCATCAAGGGTTGAAGATGTAATAACATTTTCAATACTAATATTTGAAATACTTAATAAAAATGATAGTAATGCATACAAAATACAATACAATACATACCTACACATCAGCAAAAACATATACTTGGATGCATATCGAAAAGTATTCTTGCACATCCATTAATATACACAAACACTTGAGAAAACTAAATAAATTAATAGTTAGAATAATAATGTAATACAAACAAGGTTATACCCAACGCCACTTCCACCAGCTTTTCTTCCCATCATGTCAAAAACCATACATTTTTGGGGTTAACATTTTTTGTAGTATTTCAAACATGACATAAGCACTTTTACAAAAAAAAAAAAACAAATAAACTCCACCACCCCTGTTCACCACCCACGATGACCATAAGCCTCAGTTGGACCCTGGCTAGAATTACGGCTAGCAGATGTACGAAAAATGAATAATAATAATTTGAAACTCTAATAATAATAAAACTTTATTATACAATACATACCTACAGATCAGCATAAACATATATCCAAATACAAACCCAAAAGTATACTTGCACATCCATTAATAGACACAAACACATCTGTTATAATAATAGTAATAATAATAATAGTATAAGATAATTTATCTCTGGGTAGCGATGTGGCGCAGCAGGTAGTGCACGTGCCTCACAGCAAGAAGGTTGCTGTGCATGCTTGGGTTCTCTCCAGGCACTCCTGCTTCCTCCCACACACCAAGAACATGTTTGTTAGGTTGACTGGTGACTCAAAATTGCCCTTATGTATGAGTGCAAGTGTAAATGGCCATCTCACTATGTGGCTCTGCGATTGGCTGGCGACCAGTTCAGGGTGTACCCTGCTTCGCGCTCATTGCCAGCCATAGTTCTAACCTCCTGATTAATCAATTCCCTGTTTAATTGAGTATATTGATCAATGTGACGAAGAATTTTGGACTTAAAATGGTTCTTTTCCCCCTTGAACTTTCTCCCTCAGACTGAAATGATCCCCGTCTGTTTATATTGCATATCGTTGTATGATATCACTTCGCTCCAATTGCATTAAGGACCTCATCTCTTCAGGCTGATGAATCTTTTCCAGTCGAGTTGATGGTGATGAATGAGTGTCTGGTGGTGAGGATGACGTTAGGGTTCCCTCTAATCGTGTTACCTGTCAGGTGGGTGAAGGGAGATTGATGCAGGCGTAATCAGGAGGAGAGACCAAATACACTCAACATGCAGGGGTCCTCCTCTGGGAGTCAGATCTGTTATTAAGATGAGTCTTTTTTCAAGGGAAACAGTTATTGTTTTGGCTCCTTTGTCGTTCTGTAAAGTTGTTTTTTATTTGTTTTTAATGACAGGTAAAGTCTAAATTAAGAAACTGTTTCCTCTAGTTTGCACATGGAGGCTCTGAAACACATTTAATTCTCTGTCTTTGGGATCTAGAGGAAGGCCGGTCAGTAGTTTCTTCAGAGCCAAAGAGCCTCTATCTCTAACCAGATTACGGCAGAGTCAGCAGGGCTAAAGTGCGGGACACCAGAGGCAGGGATGCATTTGGTAAATGGGCTTTGGTTTGGGTCAGGTCTGGGTGAGGATGCTTCATTTTTTGCTTGGCCACCATCATCATCATTCTTTAAATCCCAGCGGTAAAGCCGGAATAACCTTTCGCAGCGCCTGTCATTTTTTAGATATCTCATCAGCTCTCTCTGCCCTCACATCACGGATGGTGATATTTCATCCAGAACGTGTTAATGTGATTTTCTGTCTTCTGTGAAGGCATCACGGATCTGGAGGAGGTGTCCCAGTTTCTGAAAGAGGGGATCATCATGAAGGACTTCAGCCACCCTAACGTCCTCTCTCTGCTGGGAATCTGCCTTCCTCCTGAGGGCTCTCCGCTGGTGGTTCTGCCCTACATGAAGCATGGAGACCTGAGGAACTTCATCAGAGATGAGGGACATGTATGACAACCTTCAGTTACTGACACATTTAGAGGGCTGCATTTATATGGATGATATTTTAAAGAATTTTCTGCCTGTGTTTTCCCTTTCTATGTAAAATCTGTTAATTCTGTGGACTGACAAAACTTTAAATTCTGGCTGTTCAGCAAAAAAAAAAAACATGCTGGCAATTTGGAACATTTTTACTTGCAAAATAGTGTTCACAGTTGTATCAAAACCGACAGAGAAATAATTTAAAACTAACATTGTTGCTTCTTCAGAACCCGACAGTGAAGGACCTCATGGGCTTTGGACTTCAGGTGGCCAGAGGGATGGAGTACCTGGCCAGCAAAAAGTTTGTCCACAGAGACCTCGCTGCAAGAAACTGCATGTGAGTCCATATTAATGATAATAATAATACAGAAGTTTACAGACGAAGGCAGAAAAAGGTACAATAAAATCAACTATCAGCTCATCAGAGACCACGAGAGGCAGAGGAAAAGGCACAGAGGGTCCTGTTAAAGAAACTAAATGAAAGAAAATAGAATAAACTGGTAGGATTGAAACAGCTGGTGTAATGCATAATGACAAGGAGATGACAAGACAGTAGACAGATAATAGATTTAAGATACATGGATAAATTTAAGACTGTTGAAGGTTGACAACATCACATCAGGAAGATGGAAAAAGAAGAAGGCAGATAGGGGACAGGTAAAGACAAATGATAATAATAATAATGATCAATAATGAATTAATCAATGCATTTTAAGCTCCTGAATTTCTTTTTTTATGGGTCATATTTAGCACAATGCTAGATGAATCAAATCAAAACAGAGTTTATGTTTTAAAAATGAAACTTTTTACTCACTTTTTTGTTTTCTGTCCATTTATGAAACCTAAAATGTTCACGGATCATACAATAATTGGCCCATTATGTGCCAATTTACGCATTTTTACCCATATTACATATCTATAAGAGCATATTGCTGCTCCAAAAGGGAAATTATTGACAAACACTTTAGGAAAATACAATTCTCTCAAGGTTACTTGGATTGAAAAATGATGGCATGCTCAGTTTAATCCCATTTACACTAGATAAGAGTTAGGGTTTTGTCCTTATTGCGGCACAGTGGTGCAGCAGGTAGTGCACGTGCCACACAGCAAGAAGCAGCTGCATATGTACTTAAGGTGTAGTGTGTAGAGGTTGGCAGCATTTTATGAGCAGAAACGGTGAAAATAGGATATAATGTTTTTGTATGTAAAGTCAGTCAAAATAGATGTACAATCATCCTCATAAAACTATGGTTTTCTTTTTATTAAGTTAAAAAAAAGCTTTTTATATCTATGAACCATGGGTCTCCCCTCTTTGGAGGCTGACATCATGATCCGCCATGTTGTCTACTGGTGGGTTTTGGGGACAAAAAGAGTGAAATGCAATTTTTGAATATGGGTCTACAAAAGTTTACAAAACCTATAATCATTACCTATAATCTATCAAAATAATAGTTACAAATATGAATGAAAAAGCCCTCTCCTTTCAACTGTTGTATATGATCCCCTGTTCACGATCCTTTTTGATCTTCACCGGCTCTCGTTGCTTAGTGAGGGGATGTTTTAGAAACGGACAGGCTCATTTCAAAATCTGAACACTAGGTGTCACTAAAATGCCAATTTCTACACACTGCACGTTTAAATACAATGATTGAAACTGGTATAGGTATTGCTAAGTCGAAGTATAGCTTGAAAAGTTGTCTTTGGATACCTGTTTATGCAATGGACAAGAAATACAGTTTAACATCTAAAATTTAAGACAGCATTAAGAATATGCAACATTGTGGAGTGAAAAACAGTTTAATAGCAAGAAAAACTCGAAAAACTAAATTAGAGACATTTAGATAACAAGGATTTTATCTTAAGGAAAGGAGGCCTGATGAAATCTTGATGCAGAAACATGTTTTTTAAATTTAGGACAGATCCTCCAAGTAAATGTGAGGTCAACAATGAATCTATGCTAAACTTCACCTACTGAAAACAGTGCTCAGAGAGTGCTTTGGAGTCTTTTTTATGAACACTATGGCTATGAATAGTATTTCAGACACACTTTTGAATCAAGAAAGTGCTTCTTTCTCCATATTAGGAATATTGTGAGCAAAACATGAATCATGAAGTGTGTTGTTTCCTGTGACAGGTTGGATGAGAGCTACACAGTGAAGGTGGCAGACTTCGGCCTGGCTCGAGACATCTATGATAAAGAATATTACAGCGTCCACAACAAGAGCGGAGTCAAGCTGCCCGTCAAGTGGATGGCCCTGGAGAGTCTGCAGACGCACAAGTTCACTACCAAGTCTGACGTGGTAAGAAGTCAAACACAAACTTTAATAAACAGTGGTTTGAAGATGGAGGACGAAGCTTGAATTAAGTCATTTCCTTCTTCCTTTCAGTGGTCGTTTGGAGTGTTGCTGTGGGAACTGATGACCCGTGGAGCCCCTCCATACTCTGATGTGAACTCCTTCGACATCACCGTGTTCCTCCTGCAGGGGAGGAGGCTGCTGCAGCCTGAGTTCTGCCCTGACGCCCTGTGAGTACACAACAAACACACACCAACATTTTTAAGGAAAATAGTGCTTTAAGGATCCCATCTTACAAGGACATGATCTGCGTACTCTCACTTCCACATTGTCCTTTTAATGCAGAACGTAAATCAATATAATGTTCTGTAATCCACAAAACTCGACTCAGACAAACCCAGATAGGAGTAAACTCTGCCTCCACACACTAACCTCTCATTTACCTCCTCTGGTAAACTGTCATGGCTCAGTTACTGTGAGTGATGTCCTGAGCTGCTAACCATCACAAATGAAGGGGTGAAGTTTGGAGTTATGAGGGAGCAGCAGGGGAAATCTCCAGCAATGGATTTCGTAAATAAAACTCTGTAAAGTTTCAGCCATCCATCATCTCCATCACAAAGAGGGCTTAACACATTTATAGCTCTGCATTGGCCAAAGAAGAACTTCATGTCTCAACACATCTGTGGGTCAAACACGAGGCAGTTTCTTGTTTTATAGGAAACAGAGCAATCAGTAACTACTAATGCAACACCATTCTAGTGCATGTTTTTCTGTATCTCTCACAAAACTTTTTTTTTGTTGTTGTTCTGACATGCATAAACATCTGCTAACAAAGTCACATTTTTTTAGATTCATTCATCAGCGCTGGTCTATAAAAACGAATCAAACATCACCGTTTACCTCCTCCATCTTTCTTTTTATCAATTTCAGCCATTTTAAGATTCTACTCAGTATAACATGCAGCCTAGACTGGATTCATCCTCTATTTCTGTCAAGTATTTCCACCTGAATATCATTTTTTAGGTGCTAAAGACACTCCGTTACACTTTAATTGTTGTCTTTCAACAAATCTCAGCCTGTCTGTCCACTCTTTTGGAAAACTTATGTACCCTGTTTCTGAAAGAACATGAAAATATACGCAAAGGAGTAATTGCCGGAAAGCCACCTTATCAGACAATAGAGATTTTGTGGGGTCTGAGCTGGGACAAGGCCGTGGGTTTTTCCTTCAAATCAACGATCCCACTGACTCTGCTCACTGCTCACTGCACACTGTGCTCCCCTGACAGGTGCCTAGGTTGGAATTGTTTTTTCCCCTCTGCCCTCCACCTGTCTCTTTTTTTTGCAAGCACTTTGAGTTGCATATGTTGTAGGAAAAGTGCTATATGAGTAAAGTTTGATTGATTGATTGATTGATTGAATTGTTTAGCTGAGAACCACAAACCCAGAGGAAGTTAGATTTCTCCTCTCAGTAGTCAGAGGAGAAATCACGCTGCTTCTGTTTGCCGCCCACTGTGGCTGCTAGTTTGAGACTGCGATGTGAGTCGTCGATGCAGCAGTGGTTTAGCCTCTTCTAAGCACAACAAAACAAAACAATGTAAATGTTGAAACTTGTGATGATGATGCTGCAGGAATCCATTTTGTGGCACAAAGAAATATGCAGCAGTCCCCCCCATCCAGCACTACACCCAAATTAATATCGTGGTAAGTCAGCACCTTGCCAAAGAAAATTCGACAAGCGGAGGCTGATGATCGAACTTTGCCAACTCCCGTTCCTCTCCAGCTCCACTTTGTCATGCAGATATGGTTGGTGTCAAGCTTGATACAACAAACAGCGGTTTAGTAATTTTTTTGTGCCCAAGGCTCATCTAAGACTGAGCCAGTATCTGAGGTCGCTCTGTATTCATTTTCAATTTAATAAGACTTTTCATCATGAGCTGCAGTATCTTACTCTGTATGTGTTTATTTGTATCATACTTGATAAAGTTTAAAAACAAACTGGATTAATACAAGTTTTTACAACATGAGGCTTTTTATAGCCATTTCACTTGAACACATCACGATGAACTGTGATATATATTCACATAGCAGTCATTTTTCTGATCTGACCTTTATCCTATCAAGTATATGACAGCAGGTTAAGTCAGAGGTTAAGTCTCATGTTAACATTTTAATTTACTGAGTTCATGCGGGTTTCTTTTACACATAAGTAAAGCACTTAATGTATTAGACCACATGTGATAAAAAAAGAGAAAAACATATATGTTTTTGCAATCTCTAGGAACCTGAATTTACCATTTTATACTCAAATTTGAGCCAGCTCCTTGGACTTCTCTGAGATGTCAGAAATTAATTAAACAGAACATTTAACCACTAAAAGTAATTTTTCTGCTCAAGTATAGAAGTAATAACTATAATAAAAAAATATTTGCTTTGCTATTTTGCTGCTTTTTTGTAGGTAATTCTAAAATTAATGAAAAATGATAATTATATTTTAGCATGAAAATATAATTTTAGCTAAAGAACTTTAACATACGGGTGTATGAATCATTACAGAAACATAGAAAATTATATTGGTGATTGCTTGTGCTTTTCATAAACATTAACCTGACACACCAGATCCACAGCTCAATATTTTTTCACTAGTTCAATCTGAGAAACAGCTGATCAAATGTGTTTGGGGAGGGCGGAACCTTTCAGAGGCATTTCCAGTAAGTGATTGGACAACCGTTCTGTCAATCACGTTTATTATGGGCCAATCAGATAATGTAGTAGGCAGAGCCATCAGAGTTACAGAATGTGAGCCACTTCTTAAACAAACTCTAATGCTGCGTTCACACCGCACGCTACTTGTACTACCTCAGCGATCACTCTCCATGCAAAGTCAATGTACAGCCGCGATGGGGCGGGGCAAACCCTCCTGCGATGCGACAGCCGCGTACAAGACAACCACGTCACTCATCGCGCGATGTCAAAGTTAAAAAAAGTTGATCTATTCAGGCGATGTCGTGTGTGGCTGTGCGGCAACAGCCAATCAGAGGTGTGTGTACGTGTGACGGTACCCGAGACAGACAGTTATTCATCCGGACTACAGGGCGGATGAGTTCCGTCTAGGCGGAACTAATGTCAGTGAGGACATTAGTTCCGCCTAGACCGACCGCGGTAAACACACAGACGATGCTGCTGCATCATCAGCTGCAGTGTTTTGTGTTTGATAAGTAAGTGAAAAGGATACAGCTGGAATAATGTCCGCTTATACATCCTATTATATGATATATGATATGATCGTGGTGAAACTCGAGCGGACGTGCATCACCGAGTGAAATTTAAATGCTCCATTTTAGTCTGTGTTAATAAGAAACTTTTACATGCAATCCAGGCCTTTGAAGAGAGATTATAAACAGCTGGTTAAAATATATTGCTGAATAAATCCTAAAAGCGGACTCACATGTGTTGTGTATTTTTCCTGATACAGTCTGTAGGTATCATCATTGTTCATCTATTTCACTGGTGTTAAAAGAACTAACTAAAGATTGCAAAAATAGGCAATTTAAATCGAAGTGGCACCTATAAAATCATAAGAAAACATTGGGGAAAAGTGTATCATCCCAGCCCTATTATTTACCTACACAAAGGAGGGTGTGTTTTTGCCTTAGATAACTTAAACAGTGGACCTTCTTTAGGGTACTCCAGTGTTTGCCACCATTCTGTTTGAGAGCCTCTGACTTAGATAATAGTCATCAACAATAGCTGTGCTTGTTGGCAGTGGTAGCATCATAAAAATAAAAACAGAGACAGAAATAGATTATAATTGAGTAACAGCAGCAAGCGTATTAAGAATTGCTTGCAATTAAATGCTGCGATTTAAAAATATGATTTTTTTATTAATTAAAAAAAAGGTGGTCAAAATGTACAATATGAGAAAGGGCAAACTAAAACTGGAGAAACTATAAGGCAGAACAACATCAACTAAATAAACACAAAGCTAAATTATGTCTAAATATAAACTAGAGAACTACAACTTAGCAGCTTTAAGGAAAGCTAAGACTACAGCCCGTTTATTTACAAAACTTCCAAAAACACAGAACAGCAAACTTTAAAATTTAACACAGCTTTTGTAGCACCTTCTTAAAGTTGAGACCAGTAGGTGGCTCGCGCTACGATTGGCTGCCTGAGACTCCTGCAGCTGCTCCACATCAGCCTGATCACTTCAGAGCTCGAAAGGCAGATTAGGGGGAAACAGAAGTTATTTACTGGTGGAAGTGATGGCTGGATGTGTTTGTTTTCTTCTGGTAAACTGGATATCAGGTTCAGTAAAAGATCCTTAACAGATGAACATGATCAGCTGGGTTGTCATTTGCATATTATTCAGGTTTCCTCGCACTCTCTAAACAATCCTGTGGGTTTCAAAGCAAAACATCAGTGGCATGTGCTGTAAACTCTTCTCACAGGCTGTCCAACTGCCAGACAGTGTAAATGTAAAGCAAACAATATAAATATTTTACTCTGTTTACTGTTTTGGCTCATATTTACTTTTCTGTTTTATGACAGAAAGTCCTGAACCACACGTATAATCAGCCACAAAATGATCAGCAAACTTCTTCATCCATCACGTTAACTCAATTAACACGCCTCTATCTCATATATTGTTATCAATAAACCTTTGGCCCTCTGAAATGAAGGCCTAGTGTGATCTCAGGCTGAGCAGATAAGTCTGTGAGGTATCCCCCGTCCGTCTGAGGCCTGAGGAGTGGGAGTCTTCAGGTGAGGGAGGCAGAGGCCCAGGAGTTCCCGAGCTCTAAATTAAACAGAGACATCAGGAGGTGATGCACGTCTGAAAACATTCCCATAATTCCTCCCTCCCTGACTGCGGGCTGGGCGTTTCTGCGAGAGCAGACGTTGGCAGAGAGCTCAGGCTTGTTGTGATGGAGCCATTTTTCTTAATTTTTTAAGGGATGCCAAGTCAAAGGAAAAAAAAAATGAAAATATCAAAGGTGTCAACTTTTGACAGGCTGTAGAGTTTTGTGGCTAAATGATAAAAGTGATTTATCGAAGGTCTGAAAGTCAATTTTATCTCAGAGGCGCAGCGGAATAATGCGCCATTGTAAGGAAGTTCAATTTTTTTAGACATGACAGTGTTGTGGGAATAATAACACACTGTTTGACGGAATTCACTACCAGGGTTTGCAACCAGAATGGTGATAAAGTTGGAGACACAAAGTTTTACACAAACTTACACAATTGAGACAGAGGAGGCAAATTTGTTTATAAAAAAGGACTAAACACTTTATAAACTTCTTTAAACAAAACCATAACTTATTTCTTAGCTGTGGTGTAAAGTAATACTTTGCGAAAGGGATTGTTTGTGGATTATTACCTCAGCCAAGCAGTTCATCTTTTGCTTCTGTTTGTCTGTTGGCAAGATAACTCGAAAATTTACCAACAGATCTGAATCTAATTTTCAAGGAATGATTGTCAAGGCTTGAGGAAGAAGTGGTAACATTCTGGTTTTGATCGAACTCTGGATGCAGATCAACAAATTCCTTTAAGTATTTGTTAACACTGTGAGAGAGGGCAGTTTTCCTCATTTTCATTCATACCTCGAGTCTTTTTGGCAGACTTTTGTGACATTATCAGTGAATGTTTGTCATGGGTAACTTGACATGCATGATAGATTGTCCAGCTTATCTAAGGGCTCATAGAAAGTATTTGGGAATGGGCATACCTTTCAAAAGCACAATTGGATGATCTCCCATCAGTCACATTCAGTACAAGCCAATCAGATAAGCTAGTAGGCGGGCACTGCTCCCAGGAAATAGTCCAAGCTACTCTCACCTAAACATGTCAGGAGATGGGTTAAAAAGTCCTTTCTATTGAGATATGCCCGCAGTGTTTGTTTTTGATTTGACAAAGAGACTTTTCATGGATTCCCCCTGGGCGATGCTATCTCACCCTGCCAAGGAGAATAAATTGATATTGTCTCTCCTCAATTCCTTCAGTTATTGGATTGTTAAATGCTTGTCTTTGGTTTTGATTTATGCTTTTGCACTTCTGCAAACATTATCATCATCATAATCATTCTGTGCTCGTTGTAGCTGATAAACTGAGAAGCTTTAGTTCATGGGTAACCCTGCTGGACAGGTTGCTTGGTAGAGTTTCTGCAACAAACGGGCGCAACAAACCATGAAATTAGCACAAGGCTAACATCACTCACTGCAGATCAGGAGTTTCCAGAACTGAGTCCAGCTCATTTAATAAGGAGAATTTATCCTTTTAAACACTACCGCCCAATCATTTGCCTTGCTGACAGTTTCTCTGTGGACGGTTTTTCTGATGTTAAGTTGTAAAGCGTATACTGTGCTATCTGGTGGAGGACTTTTAAGCTCTGCTACTAGTAAGTGAGGCATTTTGTGGATATCTTAGCCTGCTAGCTTTCTTCCCATAAAGCAAAGTGTGATCCGTTTTCTAACAAAGTGTAAAAAAATGTGCACTTATAGGGATTTTTTAGGGATTCAACATTATAGCACACAGGTTCAATTTTTCAGTAGACATACAATGGGCCCAAGACAGAGGAAGGTGTCATAGGCCACCATGAAAAAGACAAAAAAAAGGAAAGAAATAGTTAACATAGAGAAATAAATACAATAAAATAATTCTTATAACAATAAAAATGAGAAAAGTGAAACGGTCCAAAGGAAAATGCAGTTTTATTGCATTTTTTTAAACCTGAATTATGTCGAAGCAACTCACTGTAGGCGTGAAAAACACCAAAGAATTTCTTGGGTTTTAAAACTTTAAGGTTAAGTTCTCAACTAGAAAGATCTTAAACCCAGAACTGGTCATTTTTGTTGTTGATGTGAAATTAATCTGTTCAGACTAAGTCTTTAAATCTTTTGTCAACTCTCCATCTCGTCCTCCTCCAGCTACACGGTGATGATCGAGTGCTGGCACCCGAAGCCCGAGCGCCGGCCCTCCTTCTCCGAGCTGGTGTCCCGCATCTCCTCCATCTTCTCCAGCTTCAGCGGGGAGCACTACGTCCTGCTCAACACCACCTACGTCAACATCGACAAGATGAGCCCCTACCCCTCCCTCCTCACCTCCACCTCCTCTTCCTCTCCCTCCCACGAAGTCCCCTCCCCGTTCTTCTCTTCGTCCGACCCCTCCACCT
Organism: Scarus forsteni; assembly: GCA_036419115.1. NCBI lineage: Eukaryota > Metazoa > Chordata > Actinopteri > Labriformes > Labridae > Scarus > Scarus forsteni. The sequence goes on from JAZDUH010000459.1 coordinate 6,522,109, forward strand.
CCACGTCCCTGCCCACCCAGTCCTCCTTGTTCTGCCGTGTGGAGCGAGAGTGCTGCACCTGAGGGAAGGCTCGCAGGAGGGGGGAGAGGAGAGATGAAGAACTACTGTATGTACTTTCCAAACACTGGACGCTGAATGCTGAGGGACGACGAAGACTGTTTTTGCAGCTTTGACTGATCACTCTTTGTACATAGATCGATGTTACACAGACACAGTCTCCCTGAAGCATGGGGGAGACTTTATTGACTCTTTCGGTCAACCTTCCTGACCTTTCATCGACCCCGGGGAGCATCACGTCAGCCTTCCTGTTTCTTCACAAAACAATTAACAGGCACAGGAAGTCCTCCTCGAAGCCCCTGGCGGACAAAGCCACTGTCATAGAAGCACAACGCCATAAATCCAGAACCATCTCACGGACTGCTGTAGGGAGCCTTCAGGTGTCTGCGCTCCTCCGGGTGGCCTGTGCTTCGATACCAGGATGTGGCGTGGGTCTGCCTGTAATGTGAATGTTAGACTGACAAATGGCCATGTAGAAAATGTCCCACCTCCGCACGCCGGAAAAACAAGACTAAACGCCTCCCTCACATGCCCTGTGCCTGCACCCGGAGATAAATGAAGCCTTTTTGTAAAGGCTGCCGCGCCTCAGGTGAGGAAAAAAGACTCATTAGGGAGGTGGAGGTGGGACCTGCTGCCCGCTGTGTGCAGATCACTGGATGCTTTATTTGCTGAATTATCTTCTTAAATTAGAGATGGACACCCTGAAGTGTGAAAGCTTGACAAAAATATGAAATGATGGGCTGCTCTGGGTTCAAAAAAATTAAGTAAAATGACAGTGTGCATTTCACTCTGAGGGTTTCACAGTGAGCCGCAAAAATGCTGTTGTTGTTTAGTTTTTAATTTCAAGCACATGATGAGCTCAGTAAAGTGGCACTGATGTGCAAATACAATGACAGATAGGAAACACAACAACAAATCAAGTAACACGCCGACTAATACAAGCACAACAAAGTAACTAATCAGAAAATGATGAAGAAATCACAACGACAATTCAAAACATAGGCTGAAGAAAACTCAAAGACAGATGAAAAGGCAACTTAATAGAAAACAAGTAACAATCCCCATAAAGATTGATTGAAAAAATTGCAAATCACAGAACACGTCTAAAGAAGAAACACAAATAAGAAAAGTATTAAAGAACGAGAGCATCTTAAGAATTCACAATAGTGAATTAAAAAAAACACAACACTAAAAACTAACTCGAGAAAAAATAACTTGAAAAACATGAGCAGACACCTTTTATTCTTTTTGTTCATAATTCATATTATGATAATATGATAAAAAAAAACAGTATGTGTTAAAAAACTAAACTCAATTGAAAATACTAAAACAGAAAGCGAAAGATTTATTTCAATTACAACAAATTTAAATCAATTTTGTTGGATTCCAGCTCAAACTAGAAAAGCACTCGGAGAGCGCAGACCTCCGCCAGTGCCACAGTCCTCAGCCATATTGTCATTTTGACCATAAATATTAATCCTACCTTTATTTCATCAAAATATTTAGATTCCTTGACCATGAAAACATACCATTAGCAATTGGATTCATAATGATATCTATTTTAGTTCAGTAGTTATTCACAAAAATCAAATTTTTTGTCATGGCGGCCAGACGCTGATCCAGATCAACACCAAAATCGAATCAGTTCTTCCTTTTCTCATGCTGAACATTTCCTGAAAATTTCATCAAAATCCATCCATAACTTATTGAGTTATTTTGTTCACAGATGGACAGTTGGACAGACAGACAAACAAACTCTCCCAAAAACATAACCTCCTTGGCGGAGGTAATTATACTGTGTTCCTTTATGTAGCTCTAGATTATTAGATTTTAAGAGTTTCTGTGAATAAGAAAAAATAAAACAGCACTTTAGAGAAAACAGCAACAGTAAATCAGTAACATCATTTTGTGTTTCCCTATTTGTTATTTAGTTTGTGTTAATTGATGTGTTTTTCGTTTTTTGTTGTGTTTTCTCACTTGCTTGTTTTGATTTAATTATTAAAAGGCAACTGGATTTATCTGATCCCTTTTTTTCTATTAGGCAGATTAATCTTGCAATCTGATTCACTTATTTCCACTCAGGAAATGACCGGGCCAATCAGCGCCCTGCTTGAGTGACTGTGAGTCTCTGATTGGACCGTAATCGTTACGACAGAACAAACAGTCCTCCTGAGGTGTCCGGTTGGTGTTTTCTGAGTCTGGTGTTGTGTTTTTCGCTTGAGGACCTCCATGTTTCACCTTAATGATCTCCAATTAGAAGCAAATATCCAGCAACTCCTCCATGACTCACCTGTGTTGATCCCAAGAGTGAAATCCACACTCAGCACCTTTGATTCAGTCTTCTTACCAAACCAGAAACAGCCCGTCATTTCATAACAGCCCCACTCTGACAACATGCAAGCTCTGGAAAGTTTTGAGGTTTTCTTGGAGAGAAGAAAGAAAACAAATGAGAGACATGTCCTGGAGGTTCTCCTGTCAGTTGATGAATCGCTAAGTGTGTGTCAGATCAGCCTTTTGGTTTGTGGATCCTGAAACACAGAGCGAATCAGTACATGTTAAAATTACTCCAACACAAAGGATACGAGGGTGTGAAGCCAGGGGGTCTTTGGCTCAGCTTTCCTGAAATCAAAGTTTATCTGCTACATTTTTAAAAAAGTTTTAAAAAACAATTAGCCACATTTATGAGGAGGTTCGTGTCCCACAAAATCTGTAATGAAGACTTTACCTCAGAGGGTTTGGTCCTGTGATCTCCTGGAGTCAAATCAAGGGTGTGGTTCATGTAATGAGAGATTTATCAGGTCAGGCAGGAGGGGAAAATGAAGGGAGGAAGGCTTTTGTTGTCATGATTTATTTAAAAAATATATAGTCTCAGTGACAAGAGTTAAGTCAACATGTTGGAAAAATTTGATAAAATGCACCGTTTGGGCAGAATATCAAGAAATATGTTCAAATACAATTGTGTGATTGAGACAGAATTTTAAGAGGAAAGTGCGAATAATGAATAATGTCAAGATGTTTTAAAAAAATCTTAAAATGTAGAGAAAAAAGTCAGATCTGATAATATTTAAATTTGTTTGAAAAAGAGAAATAAATTCATATAACAGCCAAATTTTCCAAGTGTTTAGAGCAAATGTTGAAGACAATTTGGAGAATAAGGTGAAATTGTCACAGTCAAAATGATTAGAAAAAAAGTCAATATAAAGTTTATAGTCAGAAAAGTATCTCAATAAGATTTTATGAATGAAGTCCAAATGTTGGGAAAAATGAAAACATTAAGAAAAAGTGAAAATGTGAAAAACTAACTCTTCAAGTCTTCAATTCAAATCTGAAAACTAATTTCAAACTGATCTGGAGAAATCCAAATTTAAAGGACAAAATCATGATGTTGAGCAAAATGTCAGAAATGCAGGCAATGTCCAAATGTTAAGAAATATATTAACATGCGGTTTAAGTACATAGCCAAAATATTCAGAAACAGTCTACCTGTCAGAAAATGTCCAAATATTGAGGATGAGAAAAACAGTTTTAAGAATGAAGTCAAACAGTTTGAAGAGAGGTTGTTATCTCCGTGACAATTCAATTTGTCTTAAAGCATTTAAAATTTTGAGAAAAATTAAATGCATTTGTAAAGAAGGATGAAGTACTTTTGAGGCTTAAAACAGCATGTAACTTTCTCTACAGAATGCCTTGTAGATTAATTGGTGAAACTGGTCTTAAAACAGGCCTTTGTAAAAAAAAAAAAAAAAAGAGAAAGAAAGAAAAACAGAAATTCTTTAGTGCAAAGAGCTGATAAGACAAGCAGTTATCTTTATTAGGACTTTTCATGTTGACAAAAACTGTTCAGAGGAACAAACTTCACAGCAAGAAAACTTCAATTTTGAAGGAAATTGATCAATTTAATTCTCCAAATGTGGACTTTTTTCCTGACATCTTTTTGAGACTTTTTTAAAATCTAAATTGTGTAAAAACAATATTCTTGCATTGACTTTTTGGTTGTCATTTTAACTTTTTTTCAAGCACGTGATGAATCATTGTCTTCCATCTCTAATAATTTTGCCCTTCTGCTTGATCTCCTATGTTTTAGCTATTTCTTTTATTTCTGATTTTTCTTTTATAGATATTTTTTTACAATTGTGCTTCAGTGATTTGGGAAAAAAAGGTTAAACTTTAAGTTCATGCCAGTACGTTTTCAGATTTTAGCCTCAAAATCAAAATCTTCTAAATGTCTTCCCGTTTTTCTGTTTTCAGATGTTTTAGTCATTTTGACCAGCTTGATACTTCTCAGGCTTCTGATCATTTCTTTGCAGCATGAAAATCAGAGCACTGAAACACTTAAATCATAATAGTTGTTATTCTGTTTAAGTTCAGGTAAGGAGTGCCAGTGGAGTAGAGGCTTGGTTGTTCCCATGTTTGGAGGCTCTAATTCTACACCAGTGTTGTTTTATGTATTATTATTTTTATGACATTTTCCACCTTTCCTCCTGAATGTCCTGCTTAAATCACCGTCCTAAAAAGCCAAAAAAAAAAACTTTTAGAGAATAAAAATCAGAAGAATTTAAATACATATTGGATATATGTATGTTTTGACTTTTTTTTTTTTTTTTTTTAGCATTGACAAAAATATGGCTCATTTAAGTTTCTTCCATATTAGATGTTTTGATGGCAGATAAATAACAGATTAACAGGATTTCAGTTAAATAAAATTTACTTCTGATTTATCAAATCGCCCTGTTTTGCAGCAGAGGCTGACTGAGGGTCAATTCTTGCCTTGGCTCCTTTACCAATTGAACATTTGTCCCCAATTTCCATGCAGCCATGCAGGGGCTTGAAGCCTGGAAATGAATATAACACAAAAATAGCTTTTGTGGTGGTAAAAAGTTCTGTTTCATATAAAATTATCACACTGACTGTTGTGATTGGAATAACTGCAGCAGATTAAGGATCTGATTTTCATTTTGCAAAGAAATGAAGAGAAACATGTGTTGGTTTTTGACGTTATATAAATAAGATTTGCTCCTGGTTTTAATGTTGGACTGTGATGGACTTAATTGTCAGAAATGGGCTAAAACTTGTCTTTTATTTTGTTCAGTCCCCCGTTTAATCTCTTCTTTGTGTAGCAGGTTATGTTTTATTTGTTTTATTTTTGTATGTGAATGGCTGCTGATGTGACTGGGCCATTGACGGACAGGTATGAATGTTTGCTATGACAAGAAAATTGCTGTACTATATTTTTGTATCGACGATGAGCCTCTTCTTCACGCCCGGTCTGCACGGTGGACCGGCGGGGATTCAAACAGTGCCATGAACGATGAACAAAGCCACGTAATCAATCCTGAAACCACTGCCATTTTGTAAATAAGAAGAAGGGATTGTAGGGTCTGTGTGGGGTTCGTAGCATGCCCAGAATCTGTCTGATGAACGTGTATATATGTGGTCGCTCATGTAGCTCGTGACGATTGGAAGTTCACCTCACTCTCACGTGATGCTCAGAGACTGCTGATCCTACACCCCGACGTTAACACTGTCTGTTCTGTGTGTATATGTATGATTTTGTCCATGAAAATAAATCCTGAAGGTACATGTTCAAGTGTAATGTCAATCAACTCTGTCAGTGTAATAAAGCTATACCACCAGAGTGTTTTTCTGCATCCTTTTGTTTGTTTTATGTTGTAATTCACTTTTTATTGGCTTTGAGAACAGTAACAACAATGCAAAGGTTATACATAATGAGAAGAACAAAACTAAATAGTACACTAAAATAGAAAAGTGAAGAAATACACCAGCCATTTAACTAAATATACACACTGGCAGTGTTCATCACACCTCAACCATACACACATCAGCCATGTCTTCCACATTTGTTTTGCATACTTCTGTTTTTACGAGACAACCATTTGTCTTTTTTATTGGACAGACTTCCCCTGGAGGAGCCTGAAAACACGACCGTACTTAGCTGCACTTAGAAGATCCTGCTGTTTAAACTCACCCACCTGCTTCATATTTTAATAATTGTGCAACTGATCTGCAGAAACGTCTTCATACATCACTGTCATGATGAACAATGAGACCAATTCAGTGTTTACATGGCAGCCTTTTTAACTGTGATGTCAACCCAAGTTATGAAACTACGAGGGTTTTCTGCTCAAGTATTGTCAACACTTGTAGGGAAGAGAAGCACAGTTAAGTCTTCTGGTGCAGCAAAAAGTCTTCAATCGTGGAATGAGTGAGTTCTTATACCTTCAGTTCTGTTGTATTGATTTTGTGATTATGAATGGTTTTTGGAGAAGACCTAAAGTGAAAGATAAACCAAGATTTAGGAGATTAACCTCTGTTTTTAACATAACATCTGCAATAGTCGTGAATTTTCACATTTTTCCCATGTCTAGCACTCAATAGCTTTTTGTTACTTCCCAGTTACTGTGTGGAGCTGCAGCACAGGCTTTTTACATCCTTTTAAAATGGCAGATGTTCACATTTCATTAAAACTGCAGATAAACGACGCACTTTGGTCTGTTTTACAGCATCAGAGTCACTTTTTGCATGACTAAGAAACCCAGATTCTTTTTCTTCCCTTTAATTTTTTTCCCAATTGTGCAACACCACTGCAATGCATAATTTATACAAAAAATCCAGAGAAATGCCTTGTTTATACAATAAATCAAGAGAAATACCATAATAATATATTTAAACACTAAAATAAAACAAGAGAACCCAAGAATATTTAAATGAATAACAGACTGTTAACATAAATACTTACACAATATAGTTAAACCATTGCAATTGATAGACTTTTACGTAGTAAAGTATAATAATACATATAATACAAATACAGATAAAATAAATACCCACAAACATAGTAAGATAGATATAAATGCCATTGATACTTAGTCCAAAATCAAGTAAAGCTGAATAGTATAGTTACATAAATCCATAAAAAAAAAAAAGTGCCAGTTATTTACATTCACTGTATGCATGGGTAAAGTTACTGTTTTTTTTTTTCCTTTTCCTTCTCTTTGTATTGAAGCATGTACCCCAGATTTATGCTTCAATACAAGATGCTGACTCGCAGCGCTCCTGTCTCCCGCTGAGTCCATGTTCTTCTCCCTTTCCAATATTAAACCTCTGTTACCACCTCTGGAGACGGGACAAAGAGGGGATCACTTGTTTCCTCCATTCACCACCATTCACCACTATAACTGAAATCTAGTGGTAATTTTGAAAGTTCACTATCTGCTTTAATCAGGTTTAGAGGCATCAATTTAAAGGCTTTTTTTCCACAAAAACATGCACATTGAGTTAAGTGGTAAATCTGTCTGCCAATGTAAGCCCTATGATTGATTACCAGGAAGGATGGATGGATGTTAACAGATATTCTTCAGCTCATCATACGAATCACACAGGAGTCTTGGGCAGCATTAACAAAACAGTAGATTAAACCAACACTATGTAGTTTTCAAACATAATATAGTCCTTAGATATTCATTGTCATGGTCCACCACTTAACAATGAGCTGAATGACACCTCTTTTGTGCTCTGAAGTGGTCTGTATCGCTTTCACTAGCGCTATGTAACTTCGGGGTGGATGGTGGGAACCCTGATTCCCAATTTGTTTAAAACACGGAAGTGTCGGCGAAAGCCAAACGCAGAGCTGTAGTCATGGCGGAGGCAGCAAAGAAAGCAAGAAAAAGAAAAGTTTATTTTGAGGATACAAAACAAAGAAAGCGAGAGAAACAAGCTGAATGCAAGGACCAGAATAAACATCGGCTTGGCGTTCACTCGCTGGCGTGAATAAGACGAGGAGGGATGTCCGACTGATGCCGACTTGGCCCTGTTATTGCTGGACTTGTAAGTACTTGTTGATTGTTTACCATCCGTTTACAGTATTCTTGAGAACGTACCAGTATGTAGTTTTGTTTAGACATATTTCAAGTGTGTGATATCGCCAGCTCGTGGTTGTCTTTACTTTTATTCACTTCATCGCTTCAACAGGACGGGGCGGGGGCGACTTCACGGTAATAAAACCAAGTTGAACTTAGCGATTTTTAACATCGTCATTTAGTCAAAAATAAATACATTACCTCGTCGCTATCCATCCTGCAAACAGCCGCTGAAGACAGAAGAATACTTTTTAGCAAAGTCCTGACTTCTGTGATTCGCCTACAAAACAAATGCACGCGACCGGCAGATCTGTATCCTTACGGCAGTATGCGTGCGCTAGGGCTCATGGGTAGTTGAGTTCTCGTTCTGGTCAAGCGAGAATCTTCCGTAGTGCTGCTTTAAGTGTTAAAAACAGAGCAAGCTATGCTAAAAACAATTATACAGGAAATATGGGGAAACTATTGACAAACTCTGATCTTATGTTATGTCATATTAAGTAGACGCAAAAACATTAACAGCTTCTGTGTTTCTGTTATCGGGGTGAGCATATGGAACAGTTTAAGTGAGGAAATTAAGAAATGTTAAAGTAAAAACAAGTTTTAAAAAAATGTACAAAATGATGATTTTTGCAAGATACAATAATGAAGAGAATAATATACTATCTATCTGATAATACTATATGGTTATTATTAAAAATAATGATGGTATGAGAATTCTGTATATCTGTGTGAAATTATAATTACTATTGTGGGTGGAAGTTTTCTGTTGCAATGTCCAAACATGAAATAAGGGTGTACGGACATAGTTGTCTATGAGTATATGTACAGTAAGTGCATAACATCTGCATTTGTTCATAAATAATTCTTTGGTAAAGGGGTGGGAATTAATAAGTTTTTACTTCATCCCACTCCTTTTCAAAATGTCAGTAGATTATGTCTGTTTTGTTTTGTATTTTTTCTATCTCTGACAGTGATTTTACTTTAACCTCATGTTCGAAATAAATGTCAATCAAATCAAATCAAATATCTTTCCTTAAAAGTCACTCTGATGTGTAGAAATCTGCCAAATACACAATTTAAAGTTATGATGCTAAATGACTGTAGCCTTGTATTTTACAATGGCCACAGCATACACAAGCACTGTCCGACTGCTCCTCCAGACTTTAGATGTCCCATTGTGTTGCTATTTCTCTGTCAGCTTTTTTAAAAAAATATCCATTTATATATCACCACTTTCAGGACTATATATTAGTACTGATTTTGCCTCCAAGCTGACTTGTTAACACAGTCATAAGTAAAAAAAAATGTTCCCAGGACCAGGTGTAAGCACTGGGGTGATCGAGCTTTTTCAGTCGCTGGACCCAGACTCTGGAACAAACTCCCCCCCAACATACGCACCATTATCGATTTTGGCCTTTTCAAAGCCCGGCTTAAAACATATTTTTTCAGACTGGCTTTTAAAACACAGTAATGTGGTGACTTGTTATTTTATTTTGTCTTGTTTTATCTGTTTTTTTCTGATTTTATCTGATTTTATTTTCCTGCCGTTAGTAGGAAAAACCGCCTCCAAAGATATTTGTTATTTGTTCTCACTTTTGGTCCACATGCACAACAGTTTGAGTTCACAGTTCTGGCTTTTTATGCCTGAAATGCGGACTGAAATTTGATGTTTTATGTTCCAGTTGATCCGTGCTAAGCCTGACCCTTCACCTCCAGCTCTGCTTTCTTCTTTTGACCCCTGTAAGTGCTGGGCTCTAGAGTTTCTCCTTCAGTCTTACAAGTCCTGCACTGTTTTATATATCTAGCTTGACAACTTGATTGATTTTAACTCACAAAATCTTCGGCATTTGAATAACAGAGCTCAGTTATCTGGGTTCTGTGATTTGAATGCTAAGCTTAGCATCTTAAAAATTTGCTTAATCTACATTATGTGTCTTGATCTGTCAGAATGTGTTGCTAAGCATGCAAACATCAGTAGAAAGCCTGTGGTGCCTGCAGTGGAATTTTCCAGCTCATCACAACAACACAGTCCATCAGACATAATTATCTTCCACCTCGCTGCAGCATCTTTGTCCAAGGGCTTAAATTATCTCTGTGAAATCCGAGTTAAGCCTCGGCTAACATGAGCGTGAGGCGTGTCAGTCCTTACGTCTCACTCCGAGCATCCATCTTTCCCGCCTCACCGGGCTCCTCTCGTCTTTCATCCCCCTTCACTCTCGATCCCTCACTCTGCTCGGCTGCACTCTTACTGCTCTGCTCTGTCAGAGGTTTAAGAAGTGTTTTGACACCGAGGAGCCTTTTATATGCATGTGAACTACGAGTGTTTACATTATTTAACACTGTCAAGTATGCAGAAACTTTGAGAAGTCTTGTTTTATCCTTACTCCAACACACTGCAGCTGTTTTGAAACTGCTCTGAAACTGATGTGAAACATAAATGATACTCAAGGAAGTTTCAGAGTTTGCATCATGACTTTTAAAATGGTGTAAGTTCTAAAAAATGTGGAGAAGGCAATGGCGTGCTATTCCATCCCTAAATTAAATCCATGATAATAATAAAAATAACTTTCTTTGTCAAGCCCTTTTGAAAACAGTGGTTTACAACAGAGCACAAACCAAAAACTAACAAAAAGGAACAAGAAACTAATTTCAAGCAAAGGAACTCGAGCAACAAACCAAAGCAGGAAAACAACCGAAGCGTGATGAAAATCTGAGCAGAACATCATGAGAAAACCAGACAGTAAGGAACCAACAACAAAAAACAAGCCAACTGCCACCAAGAGAGTGGTTTGATGGTGATCCGCTAAGTTTTCATACAAGCCTTTAAACATTGTGATCCAAAGCTGCTTATGTATAATCCTAAATCAAAGCTATAGAGCCAAAGGATGGAGGAAGCTCACGGCAGCTAAAGTGATAAAAAGTTCTGTGCTGGCCTGTCATCAAATCTGAAACTGTGCACTCTGTCTCTGAACTCAACAACACAATGTCTGATGTTGAGGAGACGACAGGGCTTGACATGTCAGCAAACCTCAGAATGATCATTTCAAAGCTTCTCGTCAAATAAGAAAACAATTTAAGAGTACGGCACGCAACATTCATGGAAACAAAACAAAACCCCAACTTTAATGACATTAATGACAATAATCAAGACAAGCTGTCGTCCGATACTGTTTTATTGTCGTGTTCTGACATCTAAAAGAGGACAGAATAAATCTTTGTGCCATCAATCAATACAACACAAGACTAAAGAAACAAAACACAATGAAGCAAAAGAAAAAGAGAGTTTATTTAATTTACAAGGCCGCTCGTGGATCGTTGTCCAATACAACAATAAAAAAACTCCAAGGCAAGATCAACTTCTTAAAGGAAAATGGAGTTTGTTATTGGTGTCGTTGCACTGGACATGTCATTGGCTGTGTCCGAAATGGCATACTAACGCCCTACTCATACTAAGTGTGACGTCAAAATGAGTAGTGTGTTCACATTAGATAGAATGAAAAGACTGAATGTGCGAGAAATACCCGGATGTATACTATATCGGAAAAAATTTTAAGTATGCGAGGTGGGCATACTAGTCACACTCAAACGCCCCATAATGCATTGCACCATGCAAGACCGACCGGCATTCAGCTAAAAATCGGCCACTAGCAAACTTCCCGTTTTCAAAATAAACGTGTCTTTTATTATCTCCCTTAAGTTCTTCAACGCTTTTGTAAATGGGCTCTTGTTTTGGAGCCGACCGGAAGTTTTTTCGATAGCATAATGGGGCGCATAGCGGAATGTCCGAAATGTTGAAATGAAATTTGTATCCGTGCGTTTTATGGCTCAAATGACCACATTTTGGTATTCTACGTGGTGACTTTCTCGCCTAAAGTGCTCTCTGAACTTTCAAATGTGGCAAATCAACAGAGTGTGGTTCTGATTTTTGTTGAGGTTTGAAATGCATCATGGGAAACTTAGTAGTATACTACAGTGTGAACGGTTGGCATCCTAATCATACTTATAGTATGTAGTATACAGTATATACACATGAGTTTGTAGTATGTTGTACCTTAGTATGCCATTTCGGACACAGCCATTGATTAAGTTTGAAAAATGCAAATAAACTTCAATAAAGTGAGAAACTAAAAATAAACTAAAATACATTAAAGGTGGAGGCTATAAAGTAACAACAGAGCATGTAGAATAAAGTAAAGATGTAGCAGCTTCAGTTTTCCCTTTCCACACATAGTGAATCAAGACTCATCCATGAAAAGTAGGGAAATTTGAAGAGGCTTCAGTTGTAAGTAAATTAGTTGATAAATTCATAATATATTAATAAATTAAAAGAGAACATGGAATCAATCAAGGTAAAGTAGGGGCTATTAAAATGAGATAAAACGTCATAAAACAATCACAACTACAAGCAATATGAGGGATGAAACAATACGAAGGGAAGATTTAAAATATTTCATGATAATATTAATAATATAAAATACATTTAAGAAAGAATGAGCTAAAGGCATCAGGGAGCAAAACAATAAAAAGAATTGGGAGATAAAAAGCCAAAAGTCAATAAAACATAACAACGTAAAAGCAAGTTTTTAAAGTTGAAAAAGTGATCAAATTTTACTGATTCTGCTTTTCTCCTCAGGCATGTTGCTTCAAAGCCAAAGATCTGGCTCATTAGGGGTTAATAATTCTGAAATGTAGCTTAGAGGCAGACCCATACAAGAAAACATAAAAGTAATAGGTAAAATCTTAAAACTTATAACAGGGACTAATAAAAGAGGACTTGAACCAGGGTGATATGATGTCGTCTGTTTAAAGCTGCTGCATTGTGAACTTATTTGAGGGTCCCATGTTTTATCTGAGAGGAAATCACGGATGGTCTTTGTGAGATGCATGTGAGACTTTATTTTACTGGAGATAACCCATGCATGCACAGAGAGAACATGTAAACACTATCCAGTGGATGACCAGAAGACTGTTTTGGGGTTTTTATGTTTGCTTATTTGTTAGTTTTGACGTCTCCATATGGTGAAATAGTAAGGGCTTTTGAGGTTTGAGGTCTAACGTATGTTAGAATTATCTAATTTGTATAAGGATGAATTTATCTGAGTACAGAACATAAGCATAAATATCAAACTTAATCATTGGAAGAATTTCAAATTAGTTAAAAATGCATTCGTTTGAGTTAAAATTATGAATTTTATAAAATATTTAAGCGTAAAACATGTTGGAAAATGATTGTTTGTATTAATTTGAAATTTTTTAAAACCTTAAATTATTATTTGCATGACTGAATCATTGAGAAAGTTTGTTAATATATTTGATTTATTTAAGTCTTTAATTCAATAGTTTATTTAAAATCTGTATTAAAAAGGCTATTGATTTTGTACCTATTGTATCCTGTTTTCACTGCTTATTGGAACTAGCATTGCACTTTGATTTTCATGCGCAATAACTACTGACCATGCTTGTCTCTTTTTATGTCTAGTGGTTTTTATGTACAAAACCCAAAACCAGTGAAGTTGGCAGGCTGTGTAAATCGTAAATAAAAACAGAATACAATGATTTCCAAATCCCTTTCAACTTATATTCAATTGAATACACAGCGAAGACAAGATAGTTAACGTTCAAACTGGTAAACTGTATTATTTTTTGCAAATATTAGCTCATTTGAAATTTGATGCCTGCAACATGTTTCAAAAAAGCTGGCACAAGTGTCAAAAAAGACTGAGAAAGTTGAGGAATGCTCATCAAACACTTTTTTGGAACATCCCACAGGTGAACAGGCTAATTGGGAACAGGTGGGTGCCATGATTGGGTATAAAAGCAGCTTCCCTGAAATGCTCAGTCATTCACAAACAAGGATGGGGCGAGGGTCACCACTTTGGATGCAAATGCTTGAGCGAATTGTCCAACAGTTTAAGAACAACATTTCTCAACGAGCTATTGCAAGGAATTTAGAGATTTTATCATCTATGGTCTGTAATATCATCAAAAGGTTCAGAGAATCTGGAGAAATTACTGCACGTAAGCAGCAAGGCCGAAAACCAACAATGGCTCCCCGTGACCTTTGATCCCTCGGGCAGTACTGCATCAAAAACCAGCATCACTGTGGAAAGGATATCACCACATGGGCTCAGGAACACTTCAGAAAACCACTGTCAGTAACTACAGTTCGTCACTACTTCTGTAAGTGCAAGTTAAAACTCTATATGCAAAGCAAAAGCCATTTATCAACAACACCCAGAAACGCCGCCAGCTTAGCTGGCACCATTAATGCTGAAAGGTACATACAGGTTTTGGAGCAACATATGTTGCCATCCAAGCAACGTCTTTTTCATGGACGCCCCTGCTTATTTCAGCAAGACAATGCCAAGCCACGTGTTACAACAACATGGCTTCGTAGTAAAAGAGTGTGGGTACTAGACTGGCCTGCCTGTAGTCCAGACCTGTCCCCTATTGAAAATGCGTGGCGCGTTATGAAGTATAAAATACAACAACGGAGACCCTGGACTGTTGAACAACTTAAGCTGTACATCAAGCAAGAATGGGAAAGAATTCCATCTGAAAAGCTTCAAAAATTGGTCTCCTAAGTTCCCAAACGTTTACTGAGTGTTGTTTAAAGGAAAGGCGATGTAACACAGTGGTAAAAATGCCCCTGTGACAACTTTTTTGCAATGTGTTGCTGCCATTAAATTCTAAGTTGATGATTATTTGCAAAAGAAAATAAAGTTTCTTAGTTCGAACATTAACTATCTTGTCTTTGCAGTGTATTCAATTGAATATAAGTTGAAAAGGATTTGCAAATCATTGTATTCTGTTTTTATTTACAATTTACACAACGTGCCAACTTCACTGGTTTTGGGTTTTGTATATGGTGCCCTTTGGCAGTAGCACTGCTGTCTAAGACAAATTTCTGCAAGGGAAGGTAAAGTTCATCCGTCTATTTGCATCTATCTATTTAATGATAGCATTATTCTTTCGTTCTTCGTTATCAATAAAAGGAAAAGATGTTGAGTTGATCTCCGGGCCTCAAGCGAGTTTGGGCAGGTAGCTACTGATGCCAGGAAAAAGGGAATCAGATTTAGAATAAGAAATAATCACAAATATTACTACAAACATGAATGTAAGAAATTATGCATGAGGTACAATCCATACATGCACATTACTGATCTTTTATTATGTCATGATATGTGTATTTTCCATGCATAAACTCATGACCCTTGAAGCATCACCACAGTCATATCTGCCTAAAACGCACTCACTCACTGCTCCCATGTCATCCTCTCCACTCCCTGTTCCTAATCCTCTCTAAAGTTGAGAGAGTCGTAGCCTTTAATTCTTTCCCCCTCTTGTTCTCTCAGTGCCTGTCTCCTGTTGTAAGTGATCAGAACTGAAAACACGACCACACGTGTGTTCAAAGACCAAGGACAGGTGAGGCCGTTTAAGGGATCACAGGGGGAGCGTTAAGAAGGATGCAAGTTTCTGTGTCGGAGTCATGAGTGAATCAGCAGGATGGTATGTCCGAGAGACCGCTGAACCAAAACACACGCTCAGCTCCAGCTCACTCATGTTACACATTACCTACACACGCTTAAACGTGTAGGTCTGTGTGCTAAAGTCAGAGCCCACCTGCACATTTACTGTTACATCCCTGCAGGTACAAAGACTGATTTTGATTGTTTTATCATCTTTTTAACGGAAAACATAGACTTAGATCAGCCAGGATGCATTTCTTTGAGTTTTAAGTAGTAAAAAAATCTCAAAGTATTAATTCATATCTCTGTTGTCATGATCCACTGTTTGTGAGCATCAGTCTGTTTATCTGTGTCTCATGACTTTGAATTTAATTTTTTCTCCATCCATTTGAAAGCCTACCCCATCTGGTGTGTTTTACTTTGTCCATTTCCTCCATTAACCCAAAGAACAGTGTGTCCCAATTCAGGGGAAAATGATAATAACTTGAAAACCACTTTGAGAGCACAGCCTTCCGCCAGCACCACAGTCTTCACCCATATTGTGATTTTCACCATAAATATTAGTCCTACCTTTATTTCATCTAAATATTTAGATTCCTTGACCATGAAAACATACCATTTGCAATTAGATTCATAATGATATCTATTTTAGTTCAGTAGTTATTCACGAAAATTATTTTTTTCATCATGCTGGTTTTACGTTGATCCGGATCACTCCCAAAATCGAATCATTTGTTACTTGTCCCAGTCCAGACACTTCCTGAAAATTTAATCGAAACCCATCCATAACTTTTTGAGTTATGTTGCTAACAGAGAAACAAACATACATACAAACATTCAAACATACAAACAAGCAAAAAAAAAAGATGTACAGATTTTAAAACAACAAAAATACAGGAGAACTGCAGCAACCAGACGTGCCAGCGTCCACTCACCCGGAGGAAGAAGAAAAGGAGACAGGGGAAGAAAAGAGGGGAAAAAACAATTCCAACACAGCAATTACCTACTAGGCACCTGTAAGAGGACTACGGTGTGGGATTGGAAAAAAAAACACCTCAGCACACGAGCAACTTCTTACAACAAACACAGAGACAAGCACATGGGTACAAGGAAGGCATTGAGTTGGAGGACAATGTCTGGTATGTGTGCCATAGTGGATGTGCATGCATAGGCCCATGACCTTGACTCAGCTTCAGTCCTGCTCATAGTCTCTACCGTCTGATAAGTGATGACATGGAGATGGCATTGGAGATGCATCCTTCAGAGGATCCAGTTCTATAACAGTGGGGTGTTGTTGGCTATGGTGCTGAGAAGGCTAAAGAGCTAACATTTTGCTTTTTCCAGTTTTATATGGCCTTTAGTATGTTTGATGTCCATGTCAAAGGACTTCTATACACCAGACAGCACCACCTTGTTATCAGCACCAGTAGCTGCAGGAAACAGCTACTTCCTCCAGCCATCCTGCATGAAATTGATCAGTGTGGGTTCACCAAGGGCTGCCAGTAAGACAATTCTTTTATAGTGTGACAGCTAGGGGCAGATGTGGACAAAAAAGGACTAAAACCAAAAATAGAGCAAACTGCATAGTAGGACAACTTTGCAGGAGTTTGGTAGGTGTTGGAAAATGACTGGCACAATATCCATTGTAAATCAGACCTTGAGATGGTCCAGCAAATGGGAGCAATATGCTGATTCTTCACACAGTCATCCGTTTGAGTTTGTCAGCGAGGCACAAGCTTTTTATTCTGGTGTGGGCCAAATGTCCATTACTGTTGAAACTTCTTGCAGGCCAGCAAAAAAGTTGACCATAGGCCATGGTTTGCACTCCCACTTCAGCAGTAATGTCACTTAAATATATGAACCTGAGTGAAGGCTAAGTGTGGGCTCTGTAAATGTAGCTGTCAAATGCCTGCTCATGTTCCTAAGCCATGAAAAAGTAACATGGACACAGTACAGCCCCACACCTCTGTTTATTTGAGGGGGCCTTAACAAACTAGAATCTGCCAAATAATAAAGTTACCTTTTATATATCAGCAAATCGTGTTTAATTATATCAGCAACTTCAGTTTAAGTTTGCAAACCAACAGAAGAAGCAGAAGACATATTTATACAGATGTTGAATCTCTACAGGAGGATAAAGCTTTGATAAGTTTCAGTCAATGGTTGTATGAGTTATTTGAATTACATGTTGGACAGGCGTGCTCAGTTAAAGGCCTATATAAGAGGAGAAGAAGTGGGACGGATAGTTTTTCTTGGTAAACTTATGACCTTTATCAAAGAGTTTAACAATGAAATTAACTCTGACTCCATTCCCAGCTCTCAGGTTGCAGTTAGTCTGTTGACGGTGAATAGTGATAGAGAGAGGAGTCTTGGCTGAGATATCTGCCATTATTCACATGAATAAACACTTGATCCACCAGCTGGCACAAAGTACAGACCATGTTCCTATCATTGTCCTCAGCTCAATTATATTTGGTTAAAATCAGCCCAAAGTTTGGCCTGTCACTTTCTTTGTTTCTTCAGTCTCCCTTCAGTCTTTTCAAGATGTTTAGAATTAAAATGCCAAACTGAGAGCAGAAACTTGAGAAGTTTGCCCTCAAAGACTTTATGGCAAAAAGTTGTTCCAAAGCGTCTTGTGGGAGATCAAATTAACCCAACAAAATGAAAAGAGCAGGATTAGGCTGTATGGGCAATGAGAGAGGTGTTGTTTACCCCATTTAAATTCAGTGTACCATCAAATAGACTCTGAAACTACTGAAAGATGCAATCCTAACAGTGTCACTTCAGTCTGTCAAACAGTGGGAACGTTCCTTCTAAGGCAGCATGCTGGGTCATGTCCCCTCTAATGATTAAAGTAGGCAGGATGCAGAGGTTCCAAAAGTCCTGGCCACATGTGCACAAAACTGCAGTGAACGTCCTAAGGATTTTCAGATGACCTTCAAAGATAAAGATTTTCTTAAGATCAACCTTGTGTACATTTCTAAAGGGACCTAATGCAAGAGCCGGCAGGAAATGTACAGAAAAATCCACTTTGACCAAAAGGTAAAATGGTATGACTTAAAATGGTACGCTAGATGGACTGTTCAATATTTCACTAGTCCATCTGGAAAGAGCCCAAAGGAAGCAATGGAGAGGACCGAACCTTTCAGAAGAATATCAGACTGGATGGATATATCCTTACCATAAAGAAGTTTGCAGTGCTGATATTTGCTCTTAATTTAATAAAGAAATGATCTGATAAAACTGCTACAGAAGCTGTTAGCATCTATGCTGGTCTCTATCAGTCACTTTCTGCTGTTGCCTTGCTCTTAGTTTCACCATCTTCCTGATGGTCGGTTTGGAACGTTTAAAATGATTGCAGACAAAGTTGCCAGGTCTGCTTATTGTAAGCAACTTTGGGCTTCTTTTTTTGAAAAGTTCCTTGTAAATATTGGCAGTTGCCGGTTGGGAGACTCTACTACCAATATAATGTCAATTCAGAAGTTACACAAACTAACTTTTCCCACTCTAAACCCAAAAGTAATTTGTACTGAAGAAAGAGGAGCAAAAATGATGTTTCCGCCAAAAAAATATATTTATATAGCCAGAATTAAATGTATCTCTGATGTACCTACATATCACTCTTTTAACTATAATAAAGCTGTAGAGGATCAACATATAACTTAGATAAAAGCCTGACTGTGACTGTTTGGTTACAAAAATCAAGCTTAGCCAGAGTGTATAGTGATAACAAAGTTACAAACAACAGTGGCCCCTCCTTTCACTTGAAATGGATGTTCCATCTCCAACACAAGGATGTTGAATAAGCCGGTGAAGTGCCATATCCGAAAAAGTTTTAACATAGAATTGAAATGTAATATGGATGAAAATCAAAACAATTTATGTAGTGCTTCTCTTAAAGATAGCTGAAGGTTGCTTGGTTTGAACTTGTTTTTGCCAACTTAGTTGCTTGTTTTCTGTAGAAAAATCTGTCAACACTGGTTGCAGATTGAAGCTTGGCAAGATGGATCAGGCAGGTTCAGCTGTTGCACAAAATTAGTGATGACAAGGGATGAGACTGAGGCCCTGTTTACACGATAATGAAAACGGACAAAAACTGTCCGTATCTGTGTTAGCAGGAATCAGTGTTTCCTCTTGAAATGCTGACATGTGGCTCATGTGCAGTACTCTTTCACGTATCCCAGGAACAACAACAACAGCTTCGGCCAACCACTGAGCAACATGTGTGCTTGGCTTGTTATGTAGACAAAAATATCCAGACACATTTGTTGTCCAGACAAGAAGCTCCTGCATCTGTGTGCATCCGCTCACCATAGTTGTTTTTGAAAAATATGTCTTCACTGTAAAGTATAGGTATGGTGTGGCACTGCTGTTTCATTACAAACCTACATCGCCAGCCACTGGCCTGATATGCGCACTACAGTGTTTTCAGTCGTTTGCTCTGTGTGAAAGCCAACCAGTTTTGAAAACACAAAGGAAAGAAACGTTCAGTTTCTGATGACAATGTTGTTGTGTAAACAGGGCCTAAAATCCTGCCACTGATATGTTATCCAACACCTTTCAGCCCAATCACAACACAGATTATTTTCAAACCAAAATCTACACAAAAATGTACTCTGTAGTATGCAGTTAGCAATCATTTTCAATATCAGTAGTATTTCAAAATACCCAGAGGCCACAGTAATATGGGAAAAATTAACAGCATGCATTGGACTAGTCTTTTCATCATCCACTTCTTCCCTTTTCTTTCCACCTCCATAAAGAAGGACTTAGGCTCTGACAAAAATATTTTTGGTTTTGAAAATGTTTTTGTACAGACAGCGTCATTTCTGTAAATATGTCCATCCACATAAAAACTAAAAATGCTGTGGTCAAAGGCCAGGCCTCTAAGTGGAGCTGTAACACAGCTGCAGACATACACCAGTACCAGAGAAGAAGACATGAAGCATGCACACACATTAGGAGAAATGTGAACAAACACAAGCGTCTGCTTTCCTCTGTGTCCTCGTGTTTCTCATGGTGGTCGCAGAGGAGCAGAAGATTTTACTGTTCAAGCTACAATAAGGTCAGGAGCTTCTGCAGCAAGAATGCGACACTTAATTTCAGAATGCAACACTTTATGTCAAAATTGTTTTTGTCGTTCTCAGGGTTTGGTCATGTGGTTTAAGTAAGAGATGGGGCTATCCATGTTCCTTGTCCACATGGAAATGCTAGATCAGCAGATTTATCCACTCTAGGACCTGAAATGCTTTATCCATGTGGACGCAATGCTCATAAAACTAAAAAATGTGTGGTTACGCTTGAATTTGTCTCTGTGTTGATGGCCCCTTCACGAGTAAGGACCCCACCATCAACAGGATGAATTTGACAATTATCTATTGTGTACAGTGGATAACAAACAACATAGTAGGTAGGTGAAGCAGATAACGGTTTGGGGAAACTTCATGGGGAATTCGCCGTAGCTCCAGGGCACATAGAACTCCTTCTTTAAGGCCCTGCGGAAAGAGGGAAGATAGAATTTTAAATAAGGGGAGGGGGGGAGGGAGGGAGGGAGGGGTGCGTCGAGTGCGCGAAACAAAAGAGGGAAATGGTCGGTTAGAATTTATAGGAACACCGGAAGAGGCATGGTTGAGGTGTGGTCCTGCTCCCGAAATTCTGCTTAAAGCTCCACTTAATAAAAAAAAAAAAAAAAGTAAAGAGCTGATGACACACTGTCCTGATTTTGTAATGAGGAGCTGTTATAAAATTCAGGATTCAAAAGTAAGACAGAAGTGAGTGATGAGGGCAGATCATGGGTAGCAGGGAAGAGCTGGGGTTTTTGTGATAGTTTAAAATTCTTATTGACAAAAGATTTCCAGTGTTGCAGAACAGAACAGTTATGAAACCATTTGCACCATCCTTACTCAAAAATCTAATTGTCTTGGTTTTAACCCAGCTAGAGTTTCTGAAGCATGTAAGGTCTCTTGTTGCATGGCTGGTTTCCCGTCAACGTCCGGAGACATATTTTCATCAGATTAATTAGTGTCTGATATTTGTAAACTTGCATGTCAGCAGAGTGATTGACTGCAAAATAGTACAAGTTTCACCACACCTCTCACCAAACGACAGCTGGGATGAGTTCCAGCTCCTCGGCACTCTAAATATAACAAATGCTCTGTTTAATTAACAGATGGATGGAGCCAGACATTGCTAATAACCGATAATAACTGATATGATTGACAATATTTAATTTAATCTCTCACTTTTCTGTGACGGAAGAAATGCATAATTCCTTAGGTAATGATAGCTTGGTATTACCGTGACCGACACACTCATCATCTGGTTAGGTCAGGTCAGGGGGGCCATTCTGACCTGCTGAGTCAACTCGCTCTCGTTAAGCTGTTTGGTCCATGAGGAAGCATGGTGGTAGATGGTACAGAGCGGTAAATTATGCCAACCCTCCCACCAAACACACTCTCACATGTGCACACATACACACCTTTAACTCTGACAGTCTGGCTTTTACCTTCAGATAGCAGAGGAGTGAAGGTTTTTGGCACCACCTATTGGGTCTGCAATGATCCTGCACTGACATGGATGCCTCAGGAGGAAAAACCCTTGAAGAGAGAGGAACTGTGACTCTGGAAAATATGACAGCTACAGCTCTGAGACAAAGATTGGAAACTTCAGCTGCCTGAAATCTCTTCTAACAGGTTACAAGACTGAAATTATGACTCGATTATATCATGAAGCAAATTGCTAAAAAGAGAAGAAAGTGCATTGCCATAGTTTAAAATCTACATGACAGAAATGAACAGCATTTCTTTCTAAGTACAGCATAAATTCACACATATCCTGTATATCCTGGTGTCTAAAGCTGATAAAAGTGGAGCCTTAAGCACCAGAGAGAAGTAATAGAGACTTGTGAGTCATCTGCCTCTAAAGAACAAGTTTATTCTGGGATGAAGCCAGTGGATGCCCTCAGCCCATTATGTCTGCTGTCAATTTTTGACAAATTATGAAGACGGCTCACCGGTTTGATTCCTCTGGCAGATCTGTGGCATGTAACTAGGATCAGATATGATGACGCCAGCTTTTAGGATTATCACCAAGCTATCATAGGAAACCTGGAGCCATAAATTCAGATCTCACCTTGTTCACAGAGTAAGTGGAAAATGTGCAAGCACTACCCAAAGCAAAACATTTCATGTATGTTTTTGTGAAACCTTGGAGAAGATCTCTATCCCCTAATTTGATTGAGGAATGAAATAGGCCTGTCAGGACACAGTTGTTTTCTTAGCCATTGTTCCAAAACCATCATTCCAAACACAGTAGATAAATGTTCATGTATATTAGTTTAAAAAGCACAGCCCATGCAGAAGAGCCTTGACCTGTATCCTCTCTGTGGGTCAAAGGGGTGCAAGTTCATTTTTTGTGTATTTATCCAACAGGGACACATGCTCTGAACATGACTTATGTACAGCTCCTTATGGTGGGGAGTAAGAGTATCAGAGGATTATGTTCTCTATACACTTATAAAGAAAGAGGGAGAAGTCCAAATGCAATTAACTTCTTTTTGTCTAAGGCTTGTCACAATCCTGGTAGCTTCTCCAAACCAGCACTCCTAAAAGTACTCTTCATCCAGGAGTATCTCTTAACATACATGTTTAAACATTCATCCAACAAGCTAACATTGCTGTTTGGCCAACATTACCATCGGCATTTATTTCTCACTTATGCAAACTTAAACATATTTTAAGCAAAGAGTTTAATGCCTCACCAGTTGTGAAGAAATCCAACCTAATATTTATGATTCTGAACTCTGTAACCCTGAAAGTGTATCAGCTTTTGAGCCTCCCAACTTGAATTTAGCATTGCACAATAATAATGTAATTAAACGTATGCTGCTCTGCTAGAAAATGACAGTGCTCATACTGGATTTACGACTGTGGTAGACTTTTTCTGATGAATCTATGGCGCCAGTTGCTGGTTTAATGTCTTTAAATAGAACATTTTACTCATTGTATTGAAAATTGTCCTATTTGATTTAGCATTTGTCATAACAATGAAGAGGGGTTTGTGTTAGGACATGCTTGTGAAAGAAAAATTTGCTACCTGTCAAACACGAGAAGAGGTAAAGCAGTGCTTACTCATCCACTCTTTCAAATAGGAAAGAACAAGCTCATGATGGACAAAATAAAGCTTGAAACTTTGAAACAGAAGTTCAAAAACCAGGACATGCCGCCACTGTGGCTGGAGTCACAGTTTATGTTTTCCTCTGTTTTAACTTAATATCCTCTTGTGGGTACTTTGTGTCAAGGCACATGGGCTTAATTTAATATTTTCAACCTAAAAATATCAAATTTAAGTCAATATGTCCAAGTTATTTAAGATCAAGCCAATCTTGAGGCGACAAAACAGAGATTTGAGTCAGCAAATCTTTCAGAACACAACATGAAATCTGTATTTTGCTTCTCATGAATCATCACAATGTGTGTTTGTTCTTGATAAACGTCTCACTTTGGCCCGCTGACTTCTTTTCTCCTGCCAGTTTCAATTTACCACTGTCAGACATGTTTCTGCTTTCAACAACTCAGTTACAAGCTGATATTCTTCATCTTTGAGAGACCTAAATCCATTATTCAGGATGTGGTCATCTTATAATCAGAGAGGTTTTGTTAGTCTTACTGCGTAAATCTTGACAAGCAGTTAAACAGGCACATTGTCGTTTCTGAGAGGTAAACCAAGACATTCTGAAATTTGTTCACAGCTGTGTCTCCCGGTTTGAAGTCAGAATAACTCTACAATCACTCAGACAGAAACATAATCAGTTTGGAAGGACCAGTAATCAGGACTGGGAGTGCTGGTGTACCGAGGAATTCCAGGGGAGTGTGATCACAGTCAGACTGGCGTTGAAAGCCCATATCTGTGGCTTAGTGTGAAACCAGAGTCCCAGAAGGCCATGTGGAGGTGGAGAGGGGATTTTTGAGAATATGGGTTTCTTAATATTTCAAATCAAATTAGTTCAGGTTTATGTATGTATATATCTCTGTGTCTACAAATCAAGGTCATCAAGTCAAAACACAAACAGTAACAAAATTAAAAGTCTCAAAAAGAATAAAAGAAACAGAAATATAATGAAACCACTTTGTAAATGGTGAATATTCTTTGATCAAATTTACAGATGTTGATTTACATTTACAGATGGTAATGTTGAACTGAGCTAATAGCTAATGCTCAACCGAAACAGTAATGTGTTCACAGAGACAGTACTTTTGATTTAGATTGTAACCATCTGCTACATGATGACATTAAACCAGAATCTTTGTTTTTTGTTCCAGGCTGTAAACCTAATCATTTCATCAAAACAAGCTTTTCAATACAGCCATTGATAGTCCTCCAGTGCTTCTGCAGCTTTTGCACTTCTGTATTAGTCTCATTTTTCAGTGCTGGAGGTTGCAACTTACATGACACAACGAAAAAAATGGTTCTAAGAAGAGTGCAGGAATGAGTCCGAAGCAAGGAAGTGAGTTAGCATTTTAGCACTTTCTAGTTCCCATGGCTCAAAGTTTATGGGACTTTAGAACACAGTGTTGAACACATGAAAGTTGTGTTCATTCATGAAGATTATCACAAGCTGCTGAGCTTATTTTCAACGATGATCCATGATCACATCAAAAAAAATCCTATACGGCTTTAAGTTGAGGGAGCCAGTGTGATGCTTATTTCCAGCTTGGCCTACTAATACATCAACCCTGCACCGCTCTGTATCTATGGGAAATATTGCATCAGTCCATCTGCGCAGCATCCTGAGGAAAGTGTTAGTGATTAACAGTTTTAAAAACAACAAAACAGAGGATGTTGGGCGATTATTGCGTCAGTCTTATTCATTACAAGCCAATCAGATTATGAAGTTGGCAGGCTCTGTTGCTAAGGGTAATATTCCTCAATACCAACCAGCCTGTGCTAAGCACTGTCAAAAGCCCATGGACTGATGCAGTGATGATGTCTTTTTGGTTAACTCTAAGGATAGCATCATCAAACTTCTGTCATCGGCTAAAGGATTATGGGATTTTTTAAAAATGTTGTCTTGGATTGCTGTTGAAAATAAAGTCTGTGACACACAAAGTTAATGAAATGTCTACTTTTATGTTCGCCTCCATAATCCTCACAAACAACCTGACGTTTCACCATTTTAAGCTTGAGCTTAAAAAGTTCTAATTAAGCTGTTGTTTAACAAAAAAATGGCAATGCGACTTAGAGGCAATAATCATACTTCTAACATTAAGATTATGTTTTAACATCTCATTTGAGAATAATCTCCCTTTTCAATAACCCGAACAAGTTAGTGTCCATTGCTGCTTATTTACTGTACTATCATTTACAAAAATTGATCGTGAAAGTTTGCATTGGGCCCCTGGCCATTTTGGAAGTCCTTTATAGCTGATTGTGGGCAACCGTTCCTTTAAAATGCCTTAAAAATTCAAAAGTGGGGAAATGTTGATGAAATTATAATGCAATTTGTGTTTATCAATTACCTTTTTTCAGGCATCTGTGGGGAAGGCTTTTCAAAGATAACTTGACTTTGGGGCCTAAGTGCCAGAAATGCAAAGTGAAAACCAATGTTAGGTGTTTTTGGACTAACTCTTGAACTATTTTATACCAGACTAGTTGCCAAGTTGATGGATCTTGGATGTATTAATGATTTTAAAAATTCAATGAGATTTAAAGTTATTTTCATAGACTCTACGTTTTAGGTTTCTTTGCTCCTGACTTTGGTCCAGGAAGAAACCGAGGGACAGGAGATGTGTTTGACCTAGTAACATTGTCTGAGGGAAATATGTCCAAACCACATCCTTACTTGACCCAGAGTCTCATACAGAACCTGCAGGTCCAAACCAAGCCTCAGCTGAGCAGCACAGGCCTTCATCCATCTGCATCTGCCTTCATTTCACCACAGTAGCTATCAGAGCTGCTCAGAGCAGACTGCAGCAGATACTGTCAGGAGGTGTGGACGTACAGTCTCACTCGTCCCTGCAGCGCTGCCTCCCTCAGCTTTGATGCACTGCCAGGAAGACATTTCTCACACTGATACTCACATGGCTGCAGAACAGAGAGGCACACAATCACTCAGCATAGTGTGTACAGAAATGATACTTCTTTTCTATCTGTCTGCATTCATCATGCTGCGGCGTTAATACCTCAACTTCTCAGACTCTTTTCAGCTTTCACGGTCATTATTGTCTAACAGATGAACAGTGTAATGAGTATCTGAGGTGACTAACCAGTGGCTGAGGGTGAGTCACACAGCGGCCCCCTTTTCAGAAGCACAGGACACTCTTCAGTGCTCCTTTTTTGTCCCCGGAGATGATGAGTTGCTCTAGCTTTGACACAATAGTGGTGGACTGCAGGCTATTCAAGCTGTAGGCAGATTACAGGGTTGTTAAATCCCTGGCTTGATTCTCCGGTGTCTGAGTGCCTCATCTTCCCAAATTTGGAGCAGCACAGTCATTCAAACACTTGTCTTCATTGTGGGGGCTCTCTATGGTGGGAGGTGAAGACTTTGCGGTTGTCTGAGTGTCTTTGTAAGGAGAATAAGGTATATTAAGAAAAGAAAAGTTCAAATAAGCATGCCCACCCAGTGAAAAGAGCTCCTGATAGATCCAGTGAATGGGCCTCAGAAGAAGTGAAATGAGGACATGAGCACCAGATCACAGTGTGGTGTTAACCTTTGGCTTACATTACCTAGTTTTAATGAGATTCTGGACCTCCATATAGAGTTTTTAACCATGTCTTAAAACTGCAGTTTCTGCACTGGCAGTGTTC
The DNA here is from genome assembly GCA_036419115.1 of Scarus forsteni. Taxonomy (NCBI): domain Eukaryota; kingdom Metazoa; phylum Chordata; class Actinopteri; order Labriformes; family Labridae; genus Scarus; species Scarus forsteni. Next base: position 6,549,317 of record JAZDUH010000459.1, read on the forward strand.
TCAACTCCAGACTTTCAGTGCTTTTTAGGTGTTAATTATTCCTCAGTTTCAAACAACTTCTGCTTCCCATTGTAGTATTTGTATTTTCCCTCATTCAAGGAATTATAACCTAAAAAGTATGTAAAAAGTAAAGAAATCTTATCTGAATACTTGAGGCAGCTCCACAAAAAGGTGAGTCAGATCACTTTCCCTTCTGCCATCGTACTTGATTTGTCTAATAAGCCCCTTACTTTCTTATTTTTTGACCAGTCACTGAGGGGGTAAGCAGCATCGGTTCCAAAAGTGGCCAAAAGGTTTAACTGTCCACTGAGGGCAAAACGGCTGACGACAGCAGCATCAGGAATGGGAATTGAATAGATTTTATTTCATACCAATGCAGTCGAAACAACCTCTCACAGACACACTTCATTGTCATTCATGCTACAAGGCCTTTGTTTTGAAGCAGTTTGACAGTAGAAAGATTAGAAGTGAGCACTGGAAGTTTGTTATGAAAGTCAAACATAATGAGAACTTGCTACTTGAAGAGAACAACAGACTTAGTCATGTACGAGCAGTCCAACACAATAGCAACTTGAGAACCTTCCTGACTCCATCTAAACAAGGCCACGGTGTTGGCATCACAAAAGGAGTCTTTTCAAAGAGAGGTGTAGATTACAGTCTTTTAGAGAGAATGAAAGCAGCATCGAGGAAGAACCTAGCAGTTAGGTAACAGCTTATTTTGCAGAGTTTATTTGAACAGTTTTGATTCCTTTAAAGTCACTCTTGCTGAACGGAGAATTATCCTAAAAAAACACAAAATTAAGGTTGCAGTTGCAGTTTTCTACAATGGAATAACACGGCAGGGACTGATTTATGCTTCCCAAAACTGACAGAAAATGTTCAAAGTTATGGCCCAAAGCCATGTATCAGCCCAATAAGTTTAGAGCAGTGGTTCCCAAACAGGGGTACGCAAAGTGACGGAGGGGGTACGCGAATACCTGTCGGATTTGTAACAGTTGTTTCAGTAGTTCAAGTTCAAACTGGCAAATGTTTGTATTGTGAGCTTTGATAAAGGCCTGAAGTGTTGGCAGAGAGGCTGGAGGATGGATTGGAGAGGCATCTTAGAAAAGAAAATCTGTCCTGAATTGTCTAAGATTCTTATATTAACATAAGTTCAGTCAGACAGTCATCTCATTAAAGCTGTGGTGAGTTTGTAACAGCTTCAAGTTCAGCACTGAATATGTTCCAGAAATGTAAATTTGCATGTTATATGCATGTTAAATGTGGGAGGCGAGGCCGAAGGCAGGCTTACATTTCTTTTTCTAGCTGAGTAGGGGGTACATGGCTGGAGGTCAAGTGTCTGAAGGGGTACAGTCTGCTAAAAGTTTGGGAACCACTGGTTGAGAGAATTTGTTCATTCTAAGCTAAGATCATTGTTTCCTATTTTTAACAGAAATATTCACCTTTTTATTAAAGTATCAAATCAAATCAAACTTTATTTATAAGGCACTTTTCATACTTAGAAGCAACACAAAGTGCCTCACAGAGGCTGAACGCAGCATAAAAACAGAACCCCCCCCCACACACACACAAAATACAGAGACATATCCAGACACACACTCGCAGACGTCAACATACACACACACACACACCTGCGCCCACACACATTCATACTAGCTGTAAAGAGAGGAGAGAGAGAGAGACATGGCTGAGCACCAAGGACTGAGGTAAGGAATAAGCTACCTCTGGGGGGCATCAACACTGAGGAGGGCTCCTGGACCACAAGAAGCGCAGCCAGGGACTTCCCTGCCCCGCATAGACAAGAGGGCCCACACCACAGTGCAGTGACCTACGGCCATGCAGATGGAGCCATGCCCCGGCAGCGGCCCAAGAAATGGACCAGGAGCAGCTCCCAGCATGGAGAGCCCCCATGAGGAAGCACTGGAGCTAAAAGCCATCATACTAAAACAATAATAAAAATGTAAGAAGAGAGATAAAATAACATAAAATGGATAACTGAAAGTACGTAAAAAAAATTAAGAATTAAATATGATAAAAGGTTTGACTAAAAGAATGAATAAGATATACAGCACTACAATAAAACAATAAATAATAAAGGAATAAATAACTCAATTAAATCAATTAAAAGCTAGATTAAAAAGGTGGGTTTTAAGCCTCTTTTTAAAAGTATCAACATATTCTGCGGCCCTGAGATTCTCCGGCAGTAGAAGAAAAACGTTTTTTGTTGCTTGTGTGTAAACAGTTAGCACAATAATTTTAAATGTGTGGCATGCTTAGACCAGCAGCAAACATTTTTGAAGGCATTAGAGCTGCATAAAGAGCAAAGCCAACAGCCCTAACTCTTATGATTACGATTTATGATTGTGTGTTTAAAAAGAAATCTATAATTTGATTTGTGATGCCTTTATTTGAGTGAAAAGAAAATGAGAATACGTTGAAGTTGGGGAGAAAGAGTGTGGAATGACATGCCTATCCCAGTTGACATTGGGCAATGTGTTGGGTACATTTCCAATATATTGGTATTATTAAATGAAATGAAGAGAAGGGGCCATCTCCTCACAGTCTTTTCAGGGGTCCAGCCAGTTCTATGGGCAACACCACCATCAACTTTCCCTTCTTTTTCTTTCTTAACTCTGTTCCTCACCTTTTCACACTAACTGTGCTACCTGCTGAGCCATCGCGACGCCTCTACAGCAGCCTTAAAGGAAAAAATGAGCAACATGTTGCGTAGTTATTTATGCCTTTCCATATTTAATTAACTTATAATTGATGATTATTTTCTGCATTGTTACTCAACTTTTGGAAGAAAGTATGCATTACCTTCACTAATGCTTGAGCAGCTTACTCAGTGTGATAGTATAAGACTGCAGACGTGATTGTTTTCTGCATTGCAAACATGGTTCTTCAGTAGATTTATATACTACTAATCACTAATAGGTGTTAAATTGCATGGATCAGGAAGATGTAATGAACAAAACTACAATAGAACATATATCCTCCTAACAAACTGAAACAGTTCTTCTGTCAATCACAGAGTCTCATTTATCCTTCCACAGTCTAAGCGTGGCTGTGGGGGTTTTGTTTTTGTTTTGTTTTGTTTTGTTGTGTGAATTAAGTAACACACTCCCATTTTTTCTGGCAATAAATAGAGAATGAGTCACAAAATGAGACTGATCTCATTTCTCCGTGAATCAGACACTAACACTGAACCCTGTTGGTGTCGGTAAGCAGTCTCAGCTCGCCATCTAGTGGTGCAAAAACATGAATTACACAATTCTGCAGCTTCCTTTGACAATCCAAAGGCTTTTCCAGAGTTTTCATCTTTAGGAAGACAGGTTTCATCGTGTTATTCATGGATGAAATAGGTATGCTTTCTTTCAACATTTTGGTTATATAACTGACTTCAGGATGCCCCGGGTATGGCTTGTGGGTGCAGATACCTGAGATATATTCAGTAATGCAATACAATAAATGATCATCACAGAAACTATTACTTGCTAGCAATAAGTTTGAACATTTTCCACCTGCTGTGTGTGAGGGGGCACAGCTAGCACATCTTTGCAAGTTTGCTTCAGTAAACCAACCACTTTTTAATCATCCCTATTAAAGTGCTTACACAACAATATCCATTATCCTGCAATTATCAGTTTAGGTTTTTTTCTTACATTTTGTCAATGAAGACATGTTGCATATAGACTGAATGAAGTGCATGCATCCACAAATAAGATTCAGATGGATAAGTTAATATCACGATCACAGTTTCTAGCATGGCTGACCAAACCAAACATTATTTTGCACATTCAACAGCTTAATTCACAACATTAGTATAGCAGTATAACAAAAACAAGGATTATATCATTTCAGAAGGGCAAAGTTTATACTACCTTTCTCCCATAAATAATGAGTATGTACTGTATGTTCTAAATAACAGGAAATCATGGTTTAAATTTAGGATGGACAATGTCTGCATCCCTAAAATACCACTGCTCTGTCAGGTCCTAAAGAATGAATGTTTTTTTCCACTGTTGTCACTTCTGATATTTGTTGATATTTGTTAATAAGTAAACGAAATATCCAGTGCAAAAACCAGTCAAGTGAGGTCTGCTGTCACGTAATGCTGTCATTTTGTAGTCATATTGTAAGTATTGTCAATATTAATAGTGTAAATTCATCTTAGTCTCACTTTGCCTATTGATTTACTTACTACTACACTTTGTATGAGAGCTACTGAAAAAAATGAATTTCCCCTCGGGGATTAATAAAGTATTTCTGATTATTGAATTGTATTTGTGTTAATTAACTTCCACTGCTTAATCAATTAAAAATAGATGAATATATTTCATTATCCCAACAGACTGTTTTTTCTTGTAGGGTAGTATGACAGTAAAGTAGAAATTTACAGAAATATTGTCTCAATTTTGATCATTTATTCATTTTCTATACCACTTATCCTTTTCGGGTCGGCGGGGTGACAGGGTAGAGGGGTGGCTGGAGCCTATCCCAGCTGTCATTGAGTGGAACCCAAACTGGTCGCCAGTCGATCGCAGGGCTACATATAGAGACTGACAAGCATCCACACTCACACTCATATGGTACCTAAGGGCAATTTAGAGTCACCAGTTAACCTAATGAGCATGTTTCTGGTCTGTGGGAAGAAGTCAAAGTGCCTGGAGAGAACCCATGCATGCACGGGAAGAACATGCAAGCTTCACACTGAAAGGCCTTGTCCGACCCAGGGTCGAACCGGGGACCTTCTTGCTGTGAGGCACATGCACTACCACCGTGCCACACATTGTCTCAATTTACTAATTTTCTCATTTTTCCCTCATAAGGAAAAATATTGTAGATTTCATTGACTGAAATGTTGTACAATTTCATCAACTAAAACAAGTCTAAAATTAAAATAATTTAGATGACTACATTATGACAAAAACTGAAAGATATTTTAGGCAAAAGACTATAACCAAAACTATATTAAAAAGAGTTGTCTCACTAAACACTGAAAGAAGGTAAATATAGGATGGATAAAAGAGAAAATGAATAAATAAATAAAAAAATAAGGAAGAGCATAAGGGCCATGTTGGATGGAGAAATTTATTTGGGAAGTCGAAATTAAAGTTTAAACGACGAGAATAAAGTCAATATACAATTTTGTGAATAAAAGTCGAAATGTCGAAGAAAAAGTCGAAATAGCTGTACTGTATGTCGACTTATTCTTGACTTTTGACTTTTTTCTCGACATTTTAGCTTTAATCTCTTCATTTTGACTTTTATCACGAAATTGTCACTCAACTTTATTGTGTTATCTCGTCATTTGGACTTATCTTAAAATTTCAACTTTATTCTCGTCGTTTCGACTTTCATCTGTTCTGCCGAAAATTGCTACTTTTTAATCATTTTTTGCCACCTAAAAGGGCTAAAAATAGTCTTCTGTAAATAATAAAAAGGCAGTATGAAATAGTGCAGGCTTCTGCCTCGGTCCCTCGGCCCACAGACGCTCGAGCATCAGTCACGTGAGGCTGGGAATCCACCCATCTGATGACGTCACTGAGCTCTGACAAGCTGGTGGTGCCGGAAGAAAAGATGGCGGATCATGAGGAGCAGCTATCCGACGAGGAGAAGGTAAGATGCCGATTAAATCAGCAGATACGCCCCGGCGGGGGACATTATCCCCTAGGCTTTGACTTGCATTTGAGCCGGTCCCCGTGGGGGTCCCGGGTCCGGGCAGCGTTAACGGAACCGTTGGATATCCGAGGCCTCTGCTGCTCCGCTGCTGCTGCTGCTTCTGCTCTTATTATTTTTAGCTCAACTTCCGCTCATTTGCGATTCTCAAACGGAGGCTCCTTGTACGGTCCTGACTCAAAATAGGAGCCGTGGACACCTTATAAACTCACCTTAGCTTACCTTCCACGGCCCTGGGGTGGCGTGGACCCGGGCCTCCTCGGCTGTGTGTCCGGTTGTTGGTGTTATGGAAGTTTTCATACATTAAATATCGTTAGCTCGATACTTTAGCTTAGCCGCAGCCCGCTAACATATAGCCTGACTTACTAACACGCCCTTTTGCTGTCCGCACTATGTGACATTATAGTCCCAGGGTATTTCACATGAAGCAGGAATAAAGTCACATTTTCACACAGTATTCAAGCATGTTATGAGCCAATTTGAGCATAGCTGCATCTCTCTTAAATAGGTTTTCAGCCAGCCCTGTGTGTATTTTGGCAGCTACCACAGATTTGGCGTTAGAGGAAAAACTTTAGCAGTTTTGGTCACAAATGGCCACAAGTCAAACACGTTCAAGTCAAGTGTTAGTCAGTAATAAGTTCTTAAATTCGACGAACAAGACCTCATTTTACTTTAAAGTAAAACACTTACGAACTGTTTATTATTGTTATTGAAGAATATCACAGTTCATTACCTGTCAGTACTTAATCAATTAAAAATGAATTAGTATATTAATTATCTTTAATGACAGCCCTTTTTCTTTTAGTGTTCGTAAAGTAGTCCCTGTTTATTACACATGCACAATATTATCAAGACAATATCAGTATCAGCAGACAGATAATAGTCTTTAAGAGCATGATTATTGGTTTAGGGTTATGTATGTATTTTATCTATATTAACAGATATTTTGACCTTACAGATTAGCCATATATGTCCTTCATATTGGCTTTAATATTGGCAAAGTCTATTAAGATACCATAATGATTGACCTTATCATCATTTGGTAGTCTCTTCTGTACATCAGCATGATATTTTTCATGTTATTTTCTTGCTTCATGTCTGATTCTGGTAGTATCATAATTTTAAATGATTTGCCAAAATTTACAGATAGTTTGACCTTAAAATTGGCCACATGTCTCCCATATATTTACTGAATGCAAAAATGTACCATCATGGTTTAACACACCATCATTAAGGTTTTTTGTAAACTTCTCTGTATGAAACATTATCATCAACTTAACAAAAAATGTTATTTTTCTAGCTTTATATCTGTTTCTAACAATAGACTGCCATTCTCAGAGTGGCAGTTCGATTTGAGTAAAGTTTAGGCACTAGAAAACAAATATTGCTATCAATATTGATGTCTGATAAAATGAGTCATGAAATATTGTCACATTAGTTATCAGCAAAAATCAAATGTTGTGCATCTCTAAATTGCACAGGCTTATTTCACTAAATGTCATTGCTTAATTGTTTTAAATAAACTGAAGAACGTGATATGATATATAATAATGGTACTAGGGCAGAATGTTCTTGGCTTTGTTTGTGTTTATTGATATCGATAATCTAATGGACAGTTCTTTAGAGATAACTGTTTACATGGAATATATGTTATTATCAAGACCATTTGGGTATTAACAGGCAGGTAGTTGCCTAAAAGGTAACAATGGTTATTTGTACTAATGCACCATAGTGGTTTATCCACTTTCACAAATCAAAGTAATCATTTAATAAGATAATAATGTTGTTTTTCTTGCTTCATCTCTTTTTCTATATACATGTATTGGAACAAATTTACAAAACTAAAATAACTTAATCTGTTTTGTATAACGAGGGTGTAGAAGAGAGAAATGAAACAAGATTTCCACAAACTTCTGCGAACACTCCAAAATGCGTACAACATTTGCATAGTTTTGCCAATTCACTATTTTAGAGAATGCATGAGTTTTTTTTGCTAGTTTAATTTGCAATTTCTGATGCTTGAAATCAATAATTTTTCATTATGGATTTTTCAAGGACAATACATTTTGTACTTTTGGTGTCGGAAGAGTGATTGGTAGCTTCTATTCTTAAGTTTTAACATTTTTTTTATGATAACCCATCAAGAGAATTCCTTCCTCTGTAACACTGCTGTGATAATTAAATCAGGTAGACATCTGTGCAACAAAAACAAAGCCCTTAAGCATCTGTGTGGCGGTCTGACATGGACGTTTGTTCACATATTCTGCAGTTAGAGTCCAACACACACTCTGTAACAGCTGGGTAAACTGTTATGAATGTTGTTCTTAATTGTTTGGAACCCTTAAACCACCACCATTGAGGTTATGAAACTCTCCATTCAGAGTTTGAACAAGGCCTGGTCTTATTTTCAATCCACACCGCATCAGCCTGAGTCAGAAGTTTTCTAAAGTGGAGGCAGCTCATTGACCAGAGGGCGTGACCGCGTCATGCTCAGGCATCAGCTGTTCACTGAGCATTTTATTACAGGGCGGGGGGGTGTAGGTGACAGGGGCTACTCCCTCCCTTCACTCCTCATAGTGTCACCATACTGAGGTGTTTAAGGTGTGAAGCTGTGGTTGATCTGACGACAACTTTAGGCGGAGGTGAACTTCTAATGACCACATTGGTAACAGCAGATAAGCCATTTTCCATGTTTGACCAGAAGCTTTGTTTTCAGTGGGCTGAAGGAATGACAGCTGGTGACCTGCCCGGCTGGCTGAAAGAGACCGAGGTTCAGCCTGTGTGCAGTTTTCTGCTTCTGGAAGCTGTTTCATTTCCTTTCTAAGAGAGTTACATTATGCATCATCCACTGTGTTATTGAGCTGGTAAAAGCTCACCATAGCAATGCAAACACCAGAGCTGCGGTTTCTATTTCAAAGACCAGATACGCATTGTAGAGTGAGGAAGTTCATCAGTTTTGAGATAAAGATTGATGCTTCTTTTGATAAACTAGAGGAAGACGTGCCTCTTTCTATCAATACAGTTGATTTTGCCTTTTAAAAGAATGTTGCATGCCGACCATATCTGGACATTTGATACAGTGTTATGGGGTTCAATAGAAAAAGAAAAAAAGATGCTTTCCTGCTTGTTTAGAGACCGTTTACAGTAAGAACCATTTACAGTATTATGCAATTTGATCCAAGACAATCTTAAACCCTTTTATACATTTATTTTATTTTATATGAGGTGCTCTTTTTATTGAATATCTAAAAATCTAAAAATACATAATTAGAGCTTTTTTTAAATATGATTATTAACCCTTAAACTCCCGGCTCAACTGTTTGGCAGAAGTCAATAAATTCATGAATGTTTTAAAGTCTTACAAAAACTTAACATGTCATTGTTTCTGTCCATATTTTAGGATATAGGAAAATTGCAAACAGCTAAAAGAACTGAGAACTGATATTTCCTTTGTTTAGGATTTTAAGGTTTAAACGGCTAAAATCCTTTATTATTACTTCACCACTTACTTCATTTATATATATATATATATATATATATATATATATATATATATATATATATATATATATATATATATATATATATATATATATATATATATATATGTACATCTGAAGTTATAGCATATGGCCCCCTCAAGCGCTCTCTACATCTCTTTCATTTTGCAATGGTTGATCTCGAGTCGAGACGTAATTGTTTTGCGAGTCGGCACCGTGTATTCAGGCTTGATATACTGCATTAACTTTTCGAAGCAATTCTGGCTGCTCAGCCTGTTTACAAAGAAGCAGAGGCAGAGGCGTGAAGAACAAGATGCATGATGCTTAATGCAGCGTTTAACCGACTAGTAAAATACTAAATGTTAAATAAAAGAGTAGGCGGTTAAACGATTAAACGGATAGTCACACACGTCTCTTGTATGTATATATATATTCATTGAAAACCACTTTGTTTTTTTTTAACTCAGCATCATCTGTTTAAAGTTACTATTTATGAGTTATTTGATTGCTATTATATTTCCGAACATGTCTGCCTTTTCTAATTGATTTTTATCCCAAATATTTTTTGTCATCACGTGATCAATTGTTAGCATTTTGAATGTTTAAATGCCACAACAAGAACATTTCTGGGTTTTGATTTGTTTTTTTGGTACTCTCTGTTCCCTAAAATGTTAAGGAAATCAAACAATCATTAATCATTTTAATTTTAATCATTTTGATTAATCATTAATTCCGTTTTAAAACATTAAATATCTCTGAATTTATTGATGACCACTGCCAAACAGTTGACTTGGTAGTTAAAGGGTTAAGTTAACGGTTCAATTGCAACAACTTTTTCATGTGGCAGGGTACAGTTTGTGGCATAACACCCCTGGTTTTACCTTCTGGTTCAGTTAGTTGAGCTACTGTTGAATTTATTTGTGCCTGTTTTTAGAAAGAAAATGCAACAGCAGCAAGTGTTGCATTAAGCAGGGAGAATTGCAATAGTGGGGACTAGGGGTGCAACGATTCAGTTAGCCCACGGTTCGGTTTGTATCTCGGTTTTGGGATCACGGTTTCAGTTCGGTTTCGGTTCGTGTTTTGCATTAAAAAAAAACAAGAAGGTTGACTTTCTAAAAGACCCCCTTTATTTTGCTTTTAAGAAAAATATATTATGACAATGTCTCTTAGTCTTAACTATTACTTGGCTTAAATAAAGTATTATGACATTTTTATAAAACACTTCAAATGTAAACACATGGTTAGAGTGCCTCTTAGCTCCCTGGCTAGTGTAGTGACTGACGTCTGAAATACAATTTACTATGTACAGTACATATACACTATACATGAACAAAATATAATCAGAGGTTAATATAGACATGATTATTACAAAGTTAATGCATTTTTTGTCCTACAGTAAAGAGTTTTAGTTGTTTTTCCAGCTACAAGCATGATTAAACAATGCATAAAAGAAGGAGTGGAGAAAAAGTGAGAGAGCGCTGGGGCGATCGACTGACGTCTCCATTACACACACAATAAACAATAAACGTGAATGAATCATACGTTTGTATTATGATATCTGATAAACTTAGTTTATTGACACGGCGCCGACTTTTTGAATGGATTAATCGGACTAAAATAACAAGTTTACAGGACGTGGACACTCTGATGATACTGCTGTCCATCTCATCCGTGCGTATTTGCGCGCCGCTGTATGTTCCTATGAGACAGCGTCAGTCAGTCTGATCCTGTTTGATCTGCTCTTAGACGAACTAAGAAACATCAGAACAGATGATTAAACTAAGCTTTTGCCTTTTTTGTTCACCTGTTCAGCGCACTATGGCTCTGAGATGTTTTTCTCTCCAGCAGCGATCTGTCATCAGCAGGGTCGGCGGGAGAGACCCCGGTGCGGGAGAGAGCGTCCGCCTTAAGGTTTATAAGAAATAAAATATAGCCATCATTACTTTAATAAGAGCTCACTCAAGGTGAGCTGCTGTAACATCAGGTTCTGTGTTATGGGAACAAACTTCTCCAGCACTGTAAAGCTCACTTTTGCTCTGTGTTTGTTGTCCCTCATCACACTATGTTGTGCGAGTCATTAATGTTAAACTGAGCATGCGCGTCACTTCTGCAGCCTGAGCTGTTCACATCACAGTCTCCAGTCAGACCACATTTACAGGAGTGATCTGAACAGACAAACAAAACATCGGAATTGAGCATTAAGGACTGCAGTGTGAACGTAGCCTGAGAAAGCGATACCTCTGGGTGATGAGGGCTGAGGTGTTGACTCATGTTGGACGTGTTTCCATGGAAATAGCGCTGAGCAATGCTTGCACATGGTTTTATTTTTGTCCACTGTTTTCTCTCCCTCGTCATTATAATCCATAAGGAAACCGAAATGTCCCCACACCGCAGATTGAACGAAGTCAGTGCTTCTTCAAACTACGGTCTCTCCACCTCTCCGTTCGACATAACTTTTTCTTTCTCCTTAACTTCCGCCTTCTTCGTCTTAGCTTTTGTGAGGCCGAGCCGAGCCGAGCTCCGGAGTGAGAGACGCCGCCCACTCGGCCATGTGCTCGGCTCCTATTACACAGTATAGCGATTGGATATTTACTAGCGGGGCGGGGTTTTGTACAGAGCTGTGCAAGGAGGGGAGGAGAGAGGGGTTGTCTGCAGCCGGAGAACAGGCGAGAAATCCATCTCACAGCTGTTAGAAATGAATTAATTGCAAAACCGAAAAACCGCGCTTCATGAAGGCGAATTGAGCCGTGCAGGGCGAACTGTACGGTTCGGTTTTAAACCGTGAACCGTTGCACCCCTAGTGGGGACACTGTGAGTTACAGATATTTGTTGAATTTTTGAAGTGTGCAATACAAAAGCCAACATTGTATGCTTTGCTCTTATCATCCAGGCCTAGTTGTTGCCTGTTTGATACAGGTAGTGTTTCTATCTTCCATTTATTTTATTTGGGGGCCCAGCCCTTCATTGCTAATTTAAAATTAAAGCACAAATAAGCTTGTGAAATCTTTGTAATCTGTGAGCTCAGGTGGGAAATCAACACCCTCCACATGCCAAATGAGGTAAATCATCTATTTAAAAGAAACCAAACTTTGCCTAAAGTCTGGATATTCAGTTTCCATGACGGCTAGGGTATGTTTTCGGGATGCAGGGTGTTTTTGCCGATAACCAATGTGCCAGAAATTCTGTGTTTTTTTTTGTCAGGAATACAAAACTTCCACGTAAACAAAAGTGCCATGTGACTGGGGTTTTGTGTTAAAAACAGACATGAAACGGGAAAGAAGTTTTATTCTTTAATAAATTACACTTTTGAGTAATAATAGTGGTTAAGTAAACCATTATGCTACATTTTTACATTCTGCCAATATTACAGCTAACATATTGGGCCAATTTGTGTGGCCAAAATAATAGCTGCAAATATCTGATAAAAATATATCTGCTGATACAATAATCAGATTTTTGATAATAATCTGCTTATACCGATACTGCTCTGATATTACTGTGCATCACTAGTACCTTCATGATTACTAGTGTCTAAAAAATATATAGTTTTAATGCCTGGCATCAATCTTTTTAAGTTAAAATGAGAAAGATCTGTTTTTAAATAAATGGTATCATGCTTCCTTTAATCTGAATTAAAAATATCTTGATAAAGCTTTAAATCTCAAATGTTATCTTACTCTAATTCGCATACACGTCCTGTATTATAGTGCTGTTAAGAGGACAGCATGTTGTTACTGGTGCTGCAGTTTGTACTTTAAAGTTCATCTCCACAGTGCATTAGCTCAAAGCATTCAGCCATCTGCTGCAGCCCCTCAGCCTCTTTTAATGCTGCTTAGACGGACAGGAAACAAGCATTTTCATCTGCTTAATATAGAGACTGTGGCTGTCTTTCCCAAACCCACTAGTCAGTTTGAATCTCTCTCTCGCTGTGATTTGTGGAATAAAAGAAAAACTCCAAATGATGTTGGGCTGCCCGCCAGAGCAGTCAGCTGCAGTCAGACTCTCCTCGGCTATAACGGTGCTTTACCAAATTGAATGACGAATCCACAATCTGGCTTCTTACTCACAATGATCTGACATCACTGCGATGACAGTTTTAATCTATTCTGGCAGAAGCAGCTTGTAGAGATACGGTTTTGATAAATGGCCTTAGAAAATGTCAAAGGAGCGGCTCCTCACTATCGTCAAATCTGATCAATTCTGCAGATTTGCTTCAGTTTGATACTTGTGAAATGTGCCTGAGAGGGGTGAGAAATTTCTGTCCCATTGCTGCCGTGTTTGCCAGCATCATTTTAGTGTTCTAAAAAAAGAACCAAGAGCTCCCTGAGAAAGAATTACACGAGGTACTTCTGCTTGTTAATGATTGAACACAAGTAGTGATTGCATTTTTGTGCCATTTGGAAAACAGACTGCAAGCTTCCTGATTACAGCACAGAAACCACACTGGTATAACAGGAAGCTGCTGTTACTTAACGTCTTTGCTTCATTTCCTTGTCTGTGTTTTAAGGGCCGGCTAAATTTAAGAACTGCCATCTAAGGGCTCAATGTTTATTTTTACCCTCCAGATGTTTGTTGCTATGATGGCACGGTTATCTGTTATGATGGTCCCTATCAGAAACAATGAAGTAGCAGCTGGCAATATACTAGCGTAAGTGGTATCATTACGACCTGGTTTAGATTAGGGATGGGAATTTCGACTAATTTCCCCGCCGACTAGTCTCAAATTTTATTTGCGACTAGTCGACTAGTCTATAAGCAAGAAAACTCGCAATTTAATACACGTATTAAGTTAAAAGTTTAAAAGTTTAACATGCAAATGTGTATTTAGGAACTATTTTAGCCCAAACATTCAGGACAAACTGTTAATTTAAATTCTATTGATGTAACAACAACTGACTGAATAAAGTTGAACAATTTAAAGAGAAATACATTTCTGATACGTTTGCCAATGCAATGCATGCCATTTATTATAAATACTGCTTTGGCATGAAACTTGGATGCAGCAGCATGACAATTCCAAACGTACAACATAGTAGCCTAGAATAGAATTCCATGAAATCTCTGGCACTTAAGACAAGTGCACGATTCAAGAAACTTTCATTTCTTAAGAATATTTAACTGTAATTGGAAGGTCAGGATATTTTAAATAAAATAAATTGAACAAAAAATATTAGGGCTGGGACGATTCACTTTTCTCCCGTCGATTTGTGCGATTTTTGCGATGCCCGTCTGATTTAAGTGCGATGCCCGTCTACGATTTAAATTGCGATTTATTGCGATCTTTTTGAGTGCGTCGATTTAAGTGCGATTCTACGATATTGCCGGTTTTGCAATCTTTAGTTAGCTTTTTAAAACCAGTGAAAAAGATGAACAATGATGATGCCTACAGACTATATCAGGAAAAATACACATCACATGTGAGTCTGTTTTTAGGATTTATTCAGCAATATATTTTAACCAGCTGTTTATGCTCCCTCTCTTCAAAAGCCTGGATTGCATATAAAAAGTGGGTTATTATCCCTTCAGGCAACAGAGTTTTTTCAAGAAATATTCAGTTTTGCTATCAAGATTTAAAAAGGCTATAGTTTCAAAGTGGTTAGTTTTCCCAGCCATCGTCATCACTGTAATTTACGGGCCGAGCATGAACGCCTCTGCTGCCTGCACTGTTTACCCCCGGCTTCTCCCTCGTTTGACCAGAGCTCCGCGGTCTTTCTCATTCTCCGCTAACACCGTCACTTTTCGCGGTGTTTTGAGCTTCCCTGCATCCCAGACTATGTACACTCTTCGGCAGTCGCCGGCTATGGAGAGGAAAAGCTCTCGGTATGTACTGCCGGGACTGTAATGGCGCGCGGAGCCGCTCCCTCACTCGCTGCCAGTTTCGTCCTCACTGGACGACTGACCGTCATCCTCAGAGAGTAAATATTCCTCAGATTCAGAGTCAGACAGTACTTGACAAAGTACTCTCGGCATCATGAGTACTCTCTATCACTCTGTGTCTCTCTCTCTGCTCCGCTCCACAGCCTCTACAGCCACACTCGCGTCCCTCGGTCCGGTGTGTGTGTTTTAAAATAAATATACGCCAAAACTTTGAATAGAAACCTCTCTCACCTGTCCACTATCTGCTGGTGTAAAGTAGTAAATCTACTCAGCACTATTTTAACAGCTATGGCCTGCTTTATCCAGCAATGTCGCTTGCCTCAGTTTGGCGACTTTAGCGCTTATAGTGTGCGTGTGTGCGTGTGTGTGTGCGTGTGTGTGTGTGTGTGTGTGTGTGGGGGGGATATCGATTTTTGAATAAAAATATCGATTTTAAAATCGGCAGACAAAAAATCGCGATACTTGGGTGTATCGATTTTTTCTCCCACTCCTAAAAAATATTGTAAATTTAACAAACAAAAAAGAAAAAAAAAGCAATGAAAATGAAATGGCCTATCTTTCAGCAAAATTGCATGTAAATAAAAATAATTACACTAGTCAAAAACAAAAAAAAATAGACCCTGTCTCTGTAAAGAAAAAACAAAACTCACACAACAATAAAAACTCTGGCCTAAATGAAATGGAGTTTATACAGGTCAGGAATTATGACATGTACTTTCTCCCAGTCAATTCGTACTATCTGTCAAACGTTTGTAACTGCTGGCTTTTCAGTCGTATTGAAGGGCCTCACTTCTTTTGCAATGTAGCAAACGACACTGTCTGTGAGCGCATCATTTTGGGCTTTTATCTGTATCTTCTTTGCCGACCAAACGCCTCAGTAAGTGTTGACTGTCAGGACAAAGGCTCCGCTGCACCTGCACATCTTCGTCGCCACTACTTTCAAACAAATGCGACATATCAGCTCGTCGGTGTTCATGAGCTCACGCCTTGTTCATCCTGTTTAAAACCAACACATTCTCACACTGGGGCAGCCGGCTTAAGAACCGTATCTTTTGTGCCATCATTCATATTAGCGTTTGTTTCCTCGTTACTCCTCAGGACGCTCTCTCCGTGTGTGTCATGGCACGTCTTCACCCAAAAAGATCGCATGTTTGATGCTCCTTTCGGCTATAAATCCGCTAAATCCGCTATAGAACCGATGCAACCCGGTGTTAAGAAAGATAGATGTAGTGAGACATCTTGTCATTCAGCCTCTTTGGTAGTAAAAGAGGAGGAAAACAAACATGCAGGCTACTGCAGGTGGCATTTCTCACCAGACGAGTGACAGTGTTCAGTTAGTAGCAGAGGCAGAGGAATGTTTTTTTTTAATACGGGAGAATTACGGGAAAATATTAATACGGGAGGACGGTGGGAAAGAGGGGTAAAATACGGTAGTTTCATGGCCAAAACGGGAGACTTGACAGCTATGCGCAGAGGCGTGAAGAACAAGATGCATGATGCTTAATGTAGCGTTTAACCGACCAGTAAAATACTAAACGATTAATAAATAAGTAGGCGGTTAAACGATTAAACGACTAGTCGCGCACATCCCTAGTTTAGATAGCTCACACTTTGGCATTAGCCCACATTAAGTCAAACCAATGCCACACATAACTTAATCAACCAGAATTGCAAGTGCAGGTGGCTTAACAAAATGATTTATTACAGACAACAGCTCTCTGAGTACCACCCTTTGCATGCTTTGCTCTGACACTACACTCACTGAACCGGCTCAGTTTAGGGGAAAAGGGAAGTAACATATTTAAGGTGGGACTCAGTTAAGGTTATTTATTAATTAAAGAAAAAATAAATTAATTTTTTTGTAAAATGAGGCATAGACAGGGCAAACTAAGAATCACTAGAAAACTAAATGGCTTAAATCCAAAACCTAAAACTCAATAAACACAAAGATGAATTGCTCTATTTGTAAATAAGACAACAAAAGAGAACTAAAGAACAATTTAATTAACAGGACCTACACGGGCCGTAACACTGACCAAGCAGTATCCCCCCTACTTTTGTCAGCAGCCCTTGTCACTGTGCATTCACGCAAGAGCACCACGTTGAAGCTTCACCTTTATTACACCATAAGACATTGACATTAATTTAGTGGGGATGTAATATTTGTGGCAATTCACGCTCCAATATGAATCAGACATAACCTGGTACAGCAGATACAATATGTATTTCACTTGACCATCTGTGAAACTGACCAAAGAAAGTGTTTGGAAATGGGCTGAATCTTTCAGTAGAATGTCTTGCATGTGATTGGACGATTGTTCTGCCAGTTACATTCACCATGGGCCAATCAGATCATGAAGTAAATGGACAATGGGTCGAGATTGGTGCAGCAAGCTCTCACTTTACCTCTCCATCTTGTTCCAACTCTCTCTGAACTCTGGGTAATGACTGAAAGAATGAGGTCGAGCATACAAGCAGAGGAAGCAGTTCCTCAGGAGGGAGGCTGGGCTCGGCCTTAGAGATAGGGTAAAGAGGGAACTCAAAGTTTAGCCACTGAGCCTTAGCTTTGAAAGGAATCAGTCAAGGTGGTTTGGGCATTTAGTTAGGATGCCTCCTGGTCGTCCAGCTGTGGAGGTTTTACGGGTAGGTCCAACAGGGAGGAGACCCCAGGACAGGCCCAGAACTCAGTGGGATAAAGGGGTCAATCTCAATTGTAGCCCTTTAGTTCAGGTCCCCAAAGATGGTAGACCTAAGTTTAAACTTGGAACATGTGTTTCATCATAAAGCTTGGCTTCTATTTTGAACTTTTCCATTGTTAATATTACCAAAAGTCTTCTGTCCAAACATTGAGGCCGTATCAATTCTGTAGAATCTGTATCGATACACGTATCGCCAAGAAGTGCATGACGATATTTTGCCGTATCGATATTTTGAGCACAAGCCTACCCCTTTCCCTTGGCTTATTGTTTTGAGGGCAAAGGGGAAAGGGTGAAAAGACAACCCTAAGAAAGAAGACGGCACTCAGTCATCCAGAACCATTCGCTGTCTGTTTTGTAGGTTGATGTGACAATTCTTTGTCCACATAGTTACAAGGTTAATATTTGCATTTTAACATTGAGTGGCGAAGTATTGAATGTCTGATAAAAACACATATCATTAGTATGAAAATCAATAGTTGTACTTAATCATCTACATTTATGTGCAGGTGTGATATGTTATGGGTAACTTCTCATACCACTTCTGTTTAAGTGAGGTCCTGGTTTGTCTTTGTTTCAAGGGCTATGTAGCCCTTAACCTTTCAGAGCATTGCGATACCCCTTCATTAGTCATGAACATGCAAAACCAAGGGCTAAGGGATACCTTTGGGATTGACCCTAAATATCTCATCAGGCCTGAGAGTCCCCCAACAGGAACTGGAAATTGTGGCGAGGGAAAGGGAATTCTAGGCCAACCTGCTCGGCTTGCTGCTCTACCTGTCCAGATAAATGGTAGATGGTGAATAGTGGATGGGAAATTCAGAAGATGCTTTGCAGCAGTGTAAAGTACAGAAAGTAAGCCACTTTGTCAAAACAAGCTTTTGCCAAAACATATCAAAACTGTAGAGAAAATATCTTTTCTATTGAGAATACTTTCAGTGTTGTTTGTTTTTCATTTTATCAAGATCCAGATCTAATTATGTTACTCTCGTTTCGCTCGTAACTCCAACCTCGCCCTGCCCTAAAGTCTAGTGATTGGTCCGTCCTACTTTAGGCCACTCACAATAACGGTAGGTTGAGGCTTGGCAAGATGGATCAGACATTGAATCAGGAGGATCCATCTGCACTGCAAGGTCACATCAGGTACTCACTCACAATACTTCTGTCCTTGGCTGGGTTGTTTTGCCCCCTCTCTCCATTAATACACACCTGAAACGACCTGTAGAGATGGAGTAAAAGGGGGTATCAACTCATTTCTGCCATTCTGTCTCTTGACCCTCAAAGATGTTACGGCATGAAGACTGTAGTTAGTAATTGCAAGGGCTGGGAATCACAGGATCCATGTTATTGATAATATCACAATACATGAATAGTAGATTTATGGCAACTGACCCCGATAAAGAACTTATTGCAGTATTTGTAAAACGTGGACACCTTTTTCAGTATACCCATCTAAAAACATTAAGGACTTAACTGTAAGGTCTTCAGATGTCTTTAAAATTTTTGAAGTGGAATCAGGTCTTGGTTCCGAAGCCGTACGACTTCCGTGTTATAAGTCAGAGATAATTTACAAAGACTTAAGCTCTGATCATAGTGCAAAGTGCTTTACAGAGTTGAAAACACTGTAAAGCACTTTGCAGTAGCCCCACTGAAGCTGTTTATTAAAAATGCATTTATTCTGACATATCCTTCACATTAAATGGGAAATGAATGGAATGTTTTCATTGCTATGAAGTCTAACAGAGGTGTTAGTGTCTGCAGAAGCAGCTTAAGACAACTGAGGAGAGGAAAAAAATCAAAACCACAAATTCAGTCACAAGACACAAGCACTGATGACTAGAGATGAATAAAAGCGTCTCTGTGATCTTATGCAGGAACATGAGCTTCAAATGCCATCACAGGCTTCTTTATCAGAGGGAGAAGTAGGATAAGCAATTGAAATGCTTTAAATATGTGATCTCTTTAATTTTGCATACTGCATCAGAATCTTTTTACTGCGCAGAGCAGAAAAATACTGTGGTATGATTTAGGTCATAGCATGCATCTCGGCAGTTGAAGCATTTAAATATGTCTGAAAGCAGAGGTGTATCTTTTATTTATGACAGAGGAAGAGGTTTTTAGAGCAACAATGCTGCTGTCATAACAGTTCACTTATTAAACGTTTTTGGGGTAAATAGTACAGATGATTATACTAAAGATAGCGGCTTTATTCCTGCTGGAGGCAGCAATGTTAATAATGCATGTGTTCATGGTACAGTAAAGCTTCATGAATAAAAGCCTCCTCTAAATCCCATTCATAAAGACTGATGGTTTACTGATACATCCGTCAACTCTTAACTAAGATTAAAGTGGTAAAATGTTGGCATAATATATACAATAAATTATGACTTAAAGCCGGGATTGGTTTGACATTTTCTGGCATGTAAGTCACTCGTCTCTCCACGAAGCTTCAGTAGGTCACCACAGCAGACAGCTGAGAGACAGCCTGTGAAGCATGCAGTGCAATCTTTTAGAGCAAAGGATGTTGACTGAAAGTGCTTGGTTTTGCAGCTCGGATAGTTTTTTTTAAGGCAGGACAAATTTACAGATGAGATCCCCACAGAAATAGATTTTAATTTGTATGAAGAGTTCACTACATTGTTCTCCTTAAGCCACAAAAGCCCATTAACTAAATCATCAGTTTTGCTCAACACACGATGGAGTTTTAGCAATTTGCCTCCACTCTGAGATGAGTGTGGAAATGGAATTGGTTTCTGGTTCATTAAAATTAGACTTTGGAAAATATTGGAAATTCATCTGCTGTGTTGATTATTTCTTGCATCTGGTGGTAAAGGAATTTCATTTGCAGGATTGAAAAGGTTTTAGTGTTTCCCTTGAGTCTTTCTATGGTTTCCTGGATGGGTGCTCACTACTTGCACAGTCAGACGTTTTTAGTCTTAGTAGCACTCTGAACAAGTATTTCTCAATCAGTTGAGTCAGGCAGTGAAACACTTGAAACAAAAAAAGATGCCCAGTTGAAGTGTAAGAGTGAACAGAAATTACACCATCTCCAAGAATATAAAGCAAGATGTGCCTTTGTAGTGGTTGTAGTTTTCATTGAATGGTGGGGAAACTCCATATTTGGTCAGCAAACAGATCTCCCTGTCTCTGCTCTGAAGTAAAAAGTGCCGTTGTCTGTGGTTACACAAACAAGAGCATCAGCTGCCTTATTCAGAGCATTTCTGCAAGAACACTCAGCTGTCGTGAGACCAGTGGACATGTTTTTTGATTCTGCAATGCTGTGGTATTTAGAGTCAGTTCACCACAGATTCAACAGAGCATGAGAGAATGCAGTTCTTCATGCACACGGTCATGCACTCAATAGGGCTGGGTGATATGACCTTGAAATAATATCTCAGATTTTGTTCCACAGCACTTGAGTTACAATTGTAATAAACTTTTTCCAATCAAAAAACAAACAAAACTCCAAGTGACACAAAATAACATGAGTGAAGTTCTTCTTTTATGTTATCAAACACAACTTAACAGACATTCCCTTATAGTTGCATATCATAAAATGTCAGCCTGTGTATATAAACACTAAAAGCTGATATATTTTAACAGTTTATTGATAAAAAAAACTCTCTGATTTGTATTCAGTTTTATTTGAAGAACAAATACAAGCATAAACATTTGCTTGTGCAAAACCTGACAAGGCCAACCATCATAAAAACTGTACACCTCCCCCAAGGAGGTCCTGTTATTGCCTGCGTCTGATTGTTTGTTTTTTGTTTGTTTGTTTTAGGGATGGGCACCTTTCACATTTGAACCGATACCATACCGATGCCCGGTACCTGGGATTCGGTATCTGTACTCAACGGTACCAATTTTTGGTACTTTTGCGTGTGTTTATGGGGTAATAAATATTAATTCGTTTAATATTAAGATCTCTGCTGACGTCATAACGCTATTGCTGTGCTGCATTCAAGTCTGGTATGGAAATTCACCTACTCTACCCAATAAACATGGAACTGTTTGTTTTTACGTGAATCTGTACTCGGTATTACCTACAGAATTCGGTACCTCTTAAAGTACCTAATTCGGTACCCATCCCTAGTTTGTTTCTCTGTTAGCATCCTAACTCAAAAAGTTATGGAAGACTTTTGATTAAATTTTCAGGAAATAGATTAGGACAGGGACCAAATGTTACGATTTTGGGAGTGATCTGGATCAACTTCTGGGTCCAGGAATTTTTTAAAGGATTCTACAACATTGTGAGAAAGAACCATTTTCTGCATTTTTGCATATTTGTATATTTTCATGGTCAAGGAATCTCAATATTTAGAGGAAATAAAGGTAGGACTAATATTTATGGTGTAAATCACAATATTGGTGAGGACTGTGGTGCCTTTGGAGATCTGCGCTCTCCGAGTGCTTTTCTAGTTTTAAACATTGTAACAAAAATCTTTATTTTTGATTTTTAAATCAACTGCAAAAAAATCAATCAGTCAAATCAGTCGGTATATTTCTCAGCCCTAGCACGTTTAACACTGCCCTGATGGCTCATGATGCCCCCTTTTATCTCATTTACACTCTTCAACTACTTGTGGAGATGGGACAGAGGGGGGAACAACTTAAACCCTATTTATGTTTCTGTAGCCTTCACAGCCAAAGCCAAACCAGGCCTGGGTAATATATTAATTAAATTGATGCTCAGTTTTCTTTGGAGAAACTCCCTTAATCTGCACAAAAGACTCCAGTTTTAATTTTTTCCAGATCAGGTATTTAATAAAACGTCACTTGAAGGAAGACCTTTGTGTGTTTTTTCTTAAACTGCCGATCCAACCTCTGAATTTAGGTAAAACATGAATTAAAAAAGATGACACTGAGAGCTGCAGTGCTGCACTACAAAGCACACAGGTGCATCAGTATTGAGCTGTGATATGCACTTAATCAAAATCATAACTACGTGGAAGAACAATACAGACGGCCCTGTGGTTGTTGCTGCAAAAAAACAGATGGCTGCAGTCTTTCAGAAAGTCCCGTCCCGTCTCCAGAATGGTAAAAGAAATCACACTGGTGTAACGGCAGTTTATTGCAGAGCTATGCAGAAAACAGCAAACAAACACAAATGCTTGACGTGGGGAAGGGCACTTCTATGTGGCTGCAATAATTTTAAGCAATAGGCAATCATGGGCTGTCTCTCTATAGGCAAACACATAGTAGAAAGGGAAGTGAAATCCATTGTTACAAGGATGGGAGATTAAAATAATCGGAATCTTTCTGCTTTTTTAGCCAGCAGTAGCCATATATTATTATATCTATTTATTTTTGTTTGGATTATTATTATTATTTTTATTTTGATATGCAAGTTGTTTTCACCCTTTTTTATCCTATGTTCTTTTTTAACCTGTGTACCACTATTTAATGCCACTGGAATTCTGATTTTCCTGAAAGAGTCTTATCTAACAAGACCATGCGAAATCTCCAACTAGCCCGTTATAATGCCGCCCTTAGCTCATGTTGTGCGCAGCTGACTTGCACCAAAGATATATTTAGCGTTGCTAGATTCTGAAAACTTGGTGGTTTCTCCCTTTAACTGAAGAATGCAAAGGTAGAGGAGAGTTCATGCCTGCTGCAGAGCAATAGTCGACGACGAGGAAAGCTTGTATTGGTGTCTCCTGTCTTTGTAAACATTTTAGGAAGCAGATCTGGTGCCCTCTGTGAGAATTAGCGAGTCCTCTTAGCCAACTTTTTCCGCTAAACCATTTGAAGGGTGATTTTATTGTCGCATTTGGAATTATCTGGATAATCTCTTAATTTGAATAACCAGAGTTTTAAAGTGATGCCAGCCCGCAGTGTGTTGATTTGTTAAGACTTGTGGCTTTACACTGCAGTGCCTGCATGCTGAAGGTGGTAACACAAGCTGGAGGTATTTCATGTACTGCATAGCGAGCTGCTCGGGGTAAAGTGACCCATCTTTCTAAACTGTGGTGATAAGTCATTGCAGTGCAGAGTGAAGGTGACAAATGTGCTCTTGTGGAGCAGACAAAGCAGCTGGATTAAGGCTCAGGATTTATCGGCGCAGTGAGAGTCCATCTTAATGCTGCAGGGCCGCGGGGCTGAGTGGTCCAGAATCACTGCATGCTGCTGTATGTGCTGAGCTGCTGGTCAGGTAACTCTGACACTGTCTAGTAGGGCTGGACGATTATGGTAAAAATAAGTATCCCGATTATTTTAGGTGATATTGAAATCACAATTAAACACAGTTATTCATTTATTTTGAAAACTTCAGTATTGATTTAAACACAACTTTAAAGAACCAGCGAGTGGCACATACAGTATTATTGATCCACATAAGTCACACACACTCGCTGTGGCTGCACGTGGAACACAGAAGCGCTATGAAGCGCAGGAACTTGCATACATGGCACTCCACGCTGTGTGGCATATTAATCATTTTTCCTCGATTATAATGTTTTTATGGTTGTCAAATGGCAAAATTGAAATCACCATCAAAATCCGATTAATTGTCCAGCCCTACTGTCTAGTGAGCATTTTGATCTTGTCTTGGTTTAGAGATTTGAACCCTAACGTTGTGTTTTTATTGACATCATGGGTGCCAGGTCTCCTAATTATAAGGCTTGTTGTTTGGCTTCTTTTTTTGTAGAAGTTGTAAGTAATTGCAGTTGCGTGCTATTTTTTTATCGATTAATTTTAATTATTTTCAGCTGAAGATTTAATAATTGAGAATTGGGATTTTTGTTCTTGTCCTACTCTAATTGTAAGTTGTAGTGTTTGAAAAGAATACTGAAATTCAAAATATTCACAGTTTTCATGATGGAAGACATTGTCAGGCTCTGCACAGACATGTTTAGACGTGTTTTATTTGTTTTAAAAATGAGTTTAGACACTGATCGGAGAGTTCCATGTTAATTTACAGTGAAGAAAGCTCAGCCTTCAGTGTTTACATAGACATAACTTTATGACACGAGTTTAACTATGTGAGGGAAATTCTGTTTAGTTTTGTAATATATTTTCATAACATAAATCCAAACTGGACTCATGTTAATTTGTGTCACTTGGAGGATTTTCCTTTGTTTTTTTTTGCGTTTGTTTCTTTTGTTTGTTTGTTTTTAATGGAAAAAAAATCAATGAAAGTCTGGGATTTTGTTTATAGGCCATATCACCCAGCCCTGATACCAATATAAACTTAGTTCAGAAGTAACTCCAAGTATTTTTACTGTTAAAAGTTGCAAAAAAGATGTTTCCACAAAAAGAAATCCTCACAGCCAGAATTATATTGATATCTAAGTAGCTGTTACTGTTTTCACCATTATAAAGCTGTAAAGGATCAACATAAAACATAAACAAAAGTCTGACTTTGTCTGTTGGTTACAAAAATCAAGGTTAGACAGGCTGTTAGTTAGTTATAACAGAGTTATAAATAACAGGAGCCCCTTCCTTCACTTCTGCATAAAGAAAAGGATGTTCCACCTCCAAACAAAAGATTTTTGAATAAGAAAGACAAATAAGAAATCGATCTGATTGCTCGTCTTAGCAGAATAATCTGATAACACTGATTGTCATTCAAGTGTTGGATTGAAAGCTAAAGAAATATTGACTCTGATCTTTAGTCTTAAGCCAGATATAACTTTCTGTTTATTCTTGCATTTGTGTTCACATCTGACCGTAACATTTGCAAACTGTTATTCGGTACACATGCCAAAGCACAGCTCCTCCTTCTGAAAACCAAAATCAGAGCCATGTTTTTTATCGAACTCGATTATGGCACAGCGCGCTCATGAATCCAGTCACCTAGACTTTAAATGTCAGAACTGCTTGAGCGTGGTAAAGATTGGCCAGAGTGAATGTTCTCTTAAACTGGACTTAGTAATAGACCGATACGCACGTCATGGCAAAAGTCTGCTTTTTGGCTGTTTGAATTCTTTGGCAGATGAAGAGAAGGGTTGATGACAGATTATGTTGGCAGCCTGATCCTGGTGATATTGTTTTTTATATTCCCATGTAACTCAAGTGTCACTGTTTCCATCCAAGCAGCCAAGGAAATAGTCTGATAAGAAAACTTGACAGATTAACAGTCTGTCTTTATCAGCTCCCCTTTCTGGAATAGATCACCAGTGTGGAAATGTGATGGATTGTTTTAGATAAGGCTAACAAGTCCGGACATGCTCTGATTCCTCCAAGACTTTTATTGTTTATGTAACCTTAAAAGATGTCAAACTTGTACCAGACAGCCAAACTTTTGTTTTAGGAGCTCTCTGTCTGAAAGTTCTTGCGTAAAATGTTCCTGGTGCTACAGGCAAAGTAGTGATTTGGCTTTTAGAAGAGTGAAAAGAAGGGACATTAGGCCGTTTGGTGCTTTTTAATCACAATGTTTGACAGCTCAGTGGTCCAGGATTGTCAGCCAAAGCTGATCAGTGATGGCACACTGTCAGCTGAGCTCCTTTCACAACCCAGTTTGAAGTTTTGGTAGGATAGGGCAATGGAGAGTTTTCAAGACAAACTGATTTATAATCAAACAAGACAAAGATGAATATAATGCATCTCTAATACCCCTTTCAGACTGACCAAAGAAACAGTTTAAACTCGGTAAAAATCAGCTCCTGTCAGCTGTTTGAAAGGGTTTAATTGGCATTTCCACCCAGGTTGACTAACCTTGCAAGCGACACAGGTTTTAATCGTCTCGCCTCCGATCGGCTTCAGTGAGAAGAAGAAAACTGTGTCCACAGCCTCCATGCTCCTTTCCATTGTTTACATGAAGGGGCTACGTCGGGCTGATGATGTCATCAACGTGATGATATCAGCTTGATGCGCCAGTGGAAAAAAAAAAACAGCTATGCAGCTCGTCTACTGCCGATTAGACCTGCAGCTGCTGGCAGGGGGAAAATTGTCAATCGTTAGCGGGTTAACATGTGTTGGAAAAACCTGCGTTGACCCGCTAATTTTAGTGTGAAAGCGAGAATAGAAATTGACTTTGATTTAAAAAGATGGATGCTTTTCGATGTAACTGTGATTTTCTCATTTACAACATGAACCCATCTGAAATAAGAACCGTGTTATTAATTCTGCAACTAATTTGGTACTTTATAAATTTCTGACACCAACTGAGGACTCTAATATTCTTTCAATCAATCAAACTTTATTTGTATGGCACTTTTCCTACAAAGCAATGTAGCACAAAGTACTTTACTTGGGCAAAGACAAAAACAACAAAAACATGCAAGACAGACATAAATGAAGTCAACTAGAAGAAACAAAAACAAGGAAAAATAACTTTGATAAAGACCTTGATTAAACAGAATTGTGGAAGTAACACTGTCATGAGTTCATAATGAGAAAACACTGAATATAATATTGAAAAGACCAAAACCAGAGATAAATTAAGAGTTATTGTGAAAAAAAATAGTAATACATAAATAAGGAATGCAGTAAAAAAATAGAGGGTGATGTAAACTACACTACATATGTAAACCAGTTAACAAATTAAACATGAATAGGATAATAAAACACTTAGACATATTTCAAATTATAAATAGATTAATGTGAATAAAAAATTATTGCTGAGAAGTTAATACAATACTAATATGGTAGGTCTTGAGTTTGCTCTTAAAATGATACCTACTGTAAGTCTCCACAAAACAGTAAGATGAAACAGCTCTAACAAGTTCTAGTCTCACAGTTATTAGGATATTATGTGGAAAGATGCTGTTTAATAATCCAAGAGTCATCTACTGCGTCTTTTATCCACTTATCTAAAGCCTACATGGTTCCTTTATGTGTGTTTGGTCATTAAAATAACAGCATAGTCATTAAAAAAATATATATATATATATTCTTTGCATTTAAGAAGAAAAATTAAAGCAAAACATTGATATGTTTTTTTTTAGTTTGGTCTCACCTATTACATATTTCAGATGCTCTAAATGGGTAACAGCATTATTATTTAACTAAGGAGTATGTACCTCATTGGTAAGATTCAAGTCCATGTTTTTGCCAAACCAATTGAAATACAATCTCTTACATGCTGTCTTAATATCACAAATACAAGGCAGCTCTGTCACTTCACTAGTGTAGCATTGTATCGGCCATGTTTGTTTGTTTACAGAAAGAGATGTTGAGATTTATTTTGGATTTCCATCCATTAAAAAAATATTCATGACATGATTTTTGGTCCCCCTTTCCCAGCCTGAAGTTTCATTGACATGAATGACGTTAGAACCTGACTGAAATAAACTGAAACTGATCAAGAAAATGATCTCAACATGACATAAGCTTTTGATTAGCCGTTTTGTCAAGTTGCTTAGTCACTAGTGTGATAGATGAAACCGCTAAGGCATCAGGAAAAGCATAATAAATGACATTCTTCTCTCAGTGAAATATTATTTCTATTTAATCTGGACCAGTGGACCAGCTGCAGCCTCATTTTCATAAACACAGAATCATCTTGAGTTGGCCCACAGGTTCTTCTCCTCGCTCTGCCATCACGCTGTAAACTTATTATTCATAAACGATCGCACCCACACCCTCATATTGTCACCCAACCCCCCAACATTCACACACATTCGACTGGTCTTCTTCTCCACTCCTGTCTCTGCTGCTGCTCTTCAGGGCCCCAGGACCCTCTCCCCCTCCCCTTTCTATCTAGGATATTGAAATGGAGGCATGCCAGAGAAGAAGATCAAATTTAGGGAGATGATGCAGCTTAAAGTGCCCACAGGCCAAAATATTGCCTCCGTTTGCTCCCGCTGTATTTTTTTCTTCTCTCATCATCATTTTTGTGGATCTGGATTGGCGCGATAAGGCGATTTCGATGCCAGGATTAGGATCAATGTGGTCTCAGTGTTGGCGGGTGTCGTTTGGGATTAAGACGCGGTGCTGCCTCTGAGGGTGAAGGATGGGGTGGGTGCTGGGAGAGGGTGATCAAAGTGTGTGCTGCAGAGAACAGGAGGCGTTGCTGGGTAATATGAGGATGAATGTACGGCAAGCAAAGGGGAAGAAAAGAGACCAGCTGGTGTCCGAGCCAAAAGACTCAAAGACACAAGGATTACGCTCTACAGGAGGCAACTGTCAAAGATACACTCATATTTATCCAGAGTCTTCAGAATCCATAAAAAGACAAGAGATTAAGGGTGAATCCCAATTCTACCCTTACCCTTTCTCCCTGTCTTACCCCTTAGCCCTCTGCTTTGAGGGCCAAGGTGAAGGGGTGAAAACACACAGCTGAGAAACAAGACGACACTCGATTCCTGCTACATCATCAGCCGGAGCTGCTCGCTGGCTGTGACGTAGGCAGATGTGACAGCAGTCGTAGTTACGGCTGCTAAAGCTAGCTCTTTATAACGAGAAAGTTTAAATTTTCGACCAACAATTTAAAACATTAATATTTAAGATTTATTTAAGATTAATGATTAATATTTGCTTGATGAATTAAAGATTATTTTTTGGATTCTCAAACCCCTTCGTTTCAAGTGAGGTCCTGGTCTGTCTTCATTTCAAGGACTGTGTAGCCCTTCCCCTTAGCCCCATGGAGATTTGGGACACCACTTCACTAGACGTTAACATGCACAACCAAGGGGTAAGACAAGGGCTAAGAGGTGCATTTGTAATTGACCCCAAAGCAGCGTCATGTAAAAATTTTTCTTGGTCGCTCTCTAGTGGCGACCAAAGGCGTCTTAGTGCAACTGGAGTGTCATGAGACATGGCACTGTTGACATTGACGGTGGTGAAGCCTGAAAAGTCTGGAAATGTTATTTTGTTGGATTATTTCACCAATTATTTAATACCAACTGGTTTTATATAGTTAGAGAGCCTGATTAATACACTTTGCAATGATTGTACATTTGTGAAATGCACAACTCTTTTAAATAATAAAGGACATATAGCTTTTGATAGTGACATGTTTGGTCTGCTTAAAACAAAGAGTGTGTTTAGGTATCTTTAGTCTTTTGCTGCATGATATTCTGGCATACAGATCCAGACGCTTCAATTTCCCCTCCCAGCCAACTGCCTGCCAACTTCCAACTGCTGAAAGTTATTTGAAAACTCATTCCTGAGATGATGCTTCTGCCACAAGACTACACAGCCTCAACCTATTCCTTGGTTAAAGCCATATTAATAGAGAGGAGACCTCACACCACAAAATCACACCAGTGTGGTCTGAAGTGTACAATTTAAAACTCTTAGAGTGGGCAGGCTCCATCATTTACCAGCCAGGACCCTATCAGGGAAAGTTTCAAGTGGCTGCACCCGTACACTCTTCATGGGAATAAGAGGGGACTCCAGGGGAAAAAGGCTGATTGCGACCCCAATCAACTGTGCATAGCACTATGTAAGTTTGGCGGCAAGCCACAATCATCATGCAAGAAGTGCATTTTGGGAGAGAAGCCAGGCATGAGTCGATATTGGACGGACTGTAACATGTTTGGGAGAGCTTCAAGGACCTACAGTAGTCAAAGGCTTAGCTGGCTATGCTGCTGTGGACAGGAAGTTCTTTTTTTATATCATAACATTTTTTCAGGCTTTTCTGATTAAGAGAGCAAATCTAGGGTTGGGGATTGACAATATTTAGTGATACCAATGCCATTAAGAATTCTAATCAATCAATCAAATTCTTTTGTGATTGTCTTATCAAATCTATGGATTTTCTAGGTGGACAAATTTCACTGATGAGAGCGTGACGTCCTTGATTTACAAGGCATGCAGAACGAAGTGGGAGGAACTGACAAGGAAATTGTTAAGCAGAAAGACAAATGCTGTCAATTCCTTGTGGATGTAGGGATGCACGATATAGGATTGTTGCCGATATCAAATATGCCGATATATTTTTCATTCATTACTCCCCATACCAATATTTCAGGTCAAGAGCACAAGCTCTGTGTTTAACAAAATAGACTTTCCTTCAGTGTTACAGCATATTACCGCATTAACAGATGTAAAACAAGAAAAACATAATTAGAAGGTGCATCAATTTTCAAAATTTATATAATTTGCCAATATGTGTGACCACACAATTTCAATATCGGCCGATACTGATACCAACTTTTTAGGCTGATATCGGCCAATACCGACGTCATGCTGATAACATCCTGCATCCCTACTTGGGGGAGTTCTTTTCATTCTCAACTGGATTGGTTTAAATTGTGTCTTCTAGGATACCCACTTCACAGTCGGTTTATGGCTTCAGGAGTTTCCAAAAACTTTGGTTCTGGTTTGGTTTGGAGATGGCACCAGGGCTGAAACCAAGTTATGCTGCCACTTTGGTTGCCGGGGGTTTTGGCACTTTTTAGGGTACACCACACCTTTTTCTTAAGTAATATAAGCTCTGATTTTAAGTTATGCACCATTGCGTGGTAAGTTTTTCTAACCCATCAGCCACAGGGGAAAGTATTTGGAAAAGTTAATTTTAAAGAAATGGGATCATAAGTACATTTCTTGTGATTTATCCCGGGCAGTGTCTCAGTACTCTCTGAAAAGTTAGTTGATACCTTGATGATTAAAAGTAAAAGTAATGGTATGAAAGCAGGTTTTTTATCTCCTACATGCCATTGATGTTTGTTTCAAGTCATAGTTTTATGCAACACTGCAGTCACACTATTCAGAGAAGTTTTAAATGATCCTCCAGTGAACACCAGGAACTTAAGTTATTTAATGAAACCCTCCACAGAGACTCTCTGCCTCGAGCTCGGCCTGTGATGGTGGGTATTCAAAATTAGGTCTCAGAGCTCAAAGTGTCCCAGAAGCCAGACTCCCAGTGTGACGGAGTGACACAGGGAGGAATCCACCTTGTAGTTCAGTGTTGAAATCTTACTCTGCAGTAATGACTCCTGCACGTCTTCTTTTTAACCATCCTCTCACTAGAAAGCACACTTGATCCTCAGTTACTTTGTATGGTAGAGGCTTTATGAGCAGGATTTTTATTTTAATTTTATTTTAATTGGGCTGTACTTAGATCACGTTAAGGACGCAGGGAAAACCTTTTTAATGACAGGCTTCATTTCATGCGTCTACATCTGTTTTGGACATTTGTGCACCCACACTATAGATCACACTCCTATGTAAATTCAGCCCTTGCACCATTTATGTGGCTCTCTGTTTGGTTAGACGTGGTGTGCGATTATTGGGTGTTTCCACTGTTCAATGTTCAGTAAGGTACCAATATAACACATCCACGCAGTATTACATTTTTGAACCTTTCTGTTTAGCTTCCAAACACAAATCCAACTCCAAATGGTGGGGCTAAACACATTTCAGTCTGTTGACTAGTCTAATTAATTGTCTCATGTTTTTTAAGGTCCTGATAATCATTTCTCAAATATTTCTTTCTGCCACTTTTTCCCTTTCTCCTTTCAGAACCTAAAAAGACCATATTATGTTTCTTTGAATTTTATGTGGTCTCCTATCCATGATAAAGCATTACACTACCTAAAAACAAATAAAATCCCAGATTTTTTCCACAACTCGTGTACAATTTTGATTTTTCCCCCTCAAAAAAACCTCCAACACAAAATTACAAGTTTTGCATTTATGTTAGCAAAATCTATCTATTATCTAATCTATAATCTTCTAAAACTAAACAGACATTCCCTCTTCAAGTTAAAAATGCATAATGTATTTTTGAGATAAAATATCTGATCAATATCTAATCTCATGTAAAAATCAACTGCAAACCTGAGCATGTGCTTTAGCACAATCTGACGAGGACTACAATAGTGAAAACTTTACATTTTTAGTTTTTATATTTTCAAATATGCAACAACTTATGACTAAAGTAAAAGTAAGTTGAAAATAAAATTCTTTATTTTTCAGATTTAAATCTGCAGAAAATACTTTAAATTACTGGTTGTGATCGATATATTATTGTTTAGCCCCACTACCCTAAAAGCAAGGTTAATGTCATAGCTGCCCTGACTTAACAGCATGGTAATTACCAAAACCATTTTAGTTTCTGTCATGGTTAATGCTTCAGTGTAAGGTCTTTAACCAAGATGATACTTTTAGTATTAAAATAGAATTACCTATTAGAATTAAGGTTATGTTTTAGCTGGCATTTGTTAGCCTGTTTGTTTGTTAGCAAGATTACACAAAAAGTACTTGATGGCTTTCGTTAAAATTTTCAGGAGATGTTGGTAGTGGCCCAACTTAAAAATGATTAGATTTTGGTGGATCCAGATTACCTCCAGTTGCAAATAAGCTTTGTGCCATGGTGCCACCAATAACAATAAAACTATACAAGAGTGCAAGCAGCTTCTGCTGACATCACTTGAGGAGATGAACCATCTGTCGTTTTGCGTCCTTAGTTAGGTCTCAGGGTTTTCTTAGATTTTTAGGAGAGAATTTCACAGACCCGACAGGGTCATTCATCAGCTAAGATTTAAGGGATACACCGACATATTTGTGTTTTCGTGTCTTGCCTCACTCCCGAGTCCATGACAAGCAGGTAGACGGGCAGAGCTTGCCCACTGCTAATTAGCTTAGCTCAAACAGTGGGAGTGAATGGGAGTAAATGGGAAGTGCTAGCCTGCTTCTGAATAGTCATTAGATAAACCCTTCAGTAACTGTGTGCTAGTTGTGACTCATTTTATGTTACGTTAGCTTTTACTGCAGTCATTGCATTTTCTTCTAATAGTTTGTTAACCTACTTACAACAAGTGCAGATGAGTGTTCAGAGTTGCTGAAGAGTTTATCTGACAACTGTAGGCAGAGGCAGGCTAACACTACCACTGACTTCCAGTGTTTAAGCTAAGCTATTTAGCAGTGGGTGAGCTCTCCCTGTCTCATGTTGTTACTGAATCCACTGTCATGAATGGTGTCCACCTGCTTGTCATGGACTCAGGAGTGAAGCAAGACATGAACAGAAAGAAAAACATTGGCGTATCCCTTTAACTTGATCTTCTAGTCTGTAGATCTGGTTCCTGGTTCAGCGTCCTGGTGATCCTCTCTGCTAATGGAAAGACTGTTTTCACCTTTAACCAGATTAATGAGGGAGCCTTGATGCAAATTGGTCTTCCCACAGGAATCCAGACTCACAAACACAGTTTTCCACCAGCTGCTGAGCGAAGAGCGTGTGTGTGTCGTGCACTCATGAAATCACATTGTTAGGAATCAGGGATGGTTCATTAAGTGGGTCATGATGCTCTCATGACAGAGGATTAGACTTATGCAGATAAACTTTGATCTCAGCATCACACACACGGACGCGCTCACACATGACACACACATGTTCCTCCCAGAGAGCCTTGTTCCTCTCAGCATCGCTCATTAGCAAGAATCAATCTGCAGCTCTGCCTGGTGCCAGCACACTTGTATACACACACATTGCTAATAAGGGCCCCGGGGACACACACACACACACTCGTCCTCGGAGATACGAACACCTTCTCTGTGAGGTGATATGAGGGGGGGTTCTGAAACAGAGAGGTACAGGGGTAGGGCAGAGAGAGAAATGTGTACTAGAGTCTTCAGCACATTTTTATGTCCATATATGGTTGTAAACCACATAGGGGAGGGAGGGGCAGTCGTCTCGCTGTCAGTTTGACATGTGACCTGGAAACAGGAAGTGTTGTGGTGCAGCAGCAGAAGAAGAGCAGAGAGGAAGGAGAAAATGATGACTTGATGTGCTTCAGACTGAAACCAATAACGAGGTGCTTCACTCCACCCTCTGCAGCTCTGACACGGTGACGTTACCCCCTCTGTCGGACACTCTGAATATGAGGGAGGATGTTAATGTGTTTATGCTGTGGTGTTTAAATAGGGCTGTATTAGTGAACTGTGTTGATTCTGTTGACTTTTTATTTTCATCATAATTCAACAACCTTTTTTCCCCTGATCAAAACTAGACAGTAACTAATAAAAACAAGTGCACGTGGACAAAAAATAAACTTACTGACATTTTTGACAGAATCTTAATCCAGTCAGACCTAGTTTGGTCATGTAGAAAGTCAGGACAATTTAGGAATATATCCAATCACAGCTACTTTGGTTGTGTGGAAAGGTTGGATGAGTTCAGAGGGACATCCAATCACAGCAGCCTTAGCTTGGTGGTGGTGGGATAAGTTGTGGAGCGATCCAATCAGAGCTGCTCTCTTTATGGATTGATATATTCATGTAGAGCAGGTTCACTGTTGTCAGTTCTGGTAATGTAACATATTTCAGTCGACTAAATTAACAGTAGATTTCATTAACTAAAATGTTATGAAATTTCGTCAACAAAAAGCTAGAATTAGTACACACGGATACACACACACTTATTTATATTTATTATTATTATTACTAAGGGAAGGAGCCATAGCCAGTCAGTAGCCATATATTTTATATTTATTATTATTATTATTACTCTCATTATTATTGTTTCATATTATTTTATTGTTGATGTTATTATTATTTTGTTTCATTTAATTTATTTAATTAACAATGCAAGTTGTTTTTACTTTTTTAATTTTGACTGTGTTCATTTTTACCTGTTAACTACTATCCAAGGCTACTGTAATCTTAATTCTTCTGAGGAAGTCTTTCCAAGGGATTAATGAAGTTCTGTCTAATCTATCTTTAATCTAATCTAATTGATTTTACAAGTACCAGAAGCAGTTGTTAAGATTTGATGCTCACAATAATATCATTTTTCACATTATATAACAACCAATAAATGGCCATAAAGGTGAAAAAAACAACTGTAAAAGTCATGATACACTTTATGTGGAACAATAATCTTTATGTGTCAGTCACTCAAATCTGATTACCTGCCCAGCCTTAGTAGAGCGTACTACCGAACTACACTCTATTATCATGAAGACTAACGTCTTGTTTCATGACCATGGGACTCCAAAATCTTTATTAAAGTTGAATCTTGGCCTTTACTTGTCTTAAATATGCTCCATTACTCATCTGTGGTCTTGTGTTTTGTGTCTTGCAGGTACGCATAGCAGCTAACTTTATCATCCATGCCCCGCCAGGAGAGTTCAATGAAGTTTTCAACGGTGAGTATTCTCCTCATACTCTTATTTACCCACCTGTTTTTTTCCCCACACATATTAAAAGTCAAAAATTCAAGCCAGCTGTCTGTGTTACTTAATAAAGACTCTCAGGTGGCTTTCACACCTCGAATTGTTCTGAAACTATTAGGCATTTTCTGTTTTGCTTAAATATATATGAAAATGGAAATTAAACCCTGTTACAAAACAAACAGCTGCACCAAGCTCCCCTGAAAGAGGTGCTCTTGGCTCACTTGACCATGGAGTAGTTTGTTTGCAGTGGGGACACAGTTTTTTTTTTTTTCCTTTGTGCCTTTATTGATAGGAGAGAGACAGTGGATGGGCTTGTGAAAGGGGGTGAGAGAGTAGGGGAAGACACTCTGCAAAATGGTCACAGGCGGGATTTGAACCTGGACCGGCAGAAGCAAGTACATGGGGTGCCTGGTTGCTAACCACTCCGCCAAACCAGCACCCCAGCAGTGGGGACACAGTTGAGCCTTTTCTGACTTCTGATTGATTAACTTACCAAATAATCAGAGAACTCTTCATCAAAACATCAACGCAGCAGCAAACACAGTCAAACACTTTCTGTGTAGGCAGAGTCTAAATTTATGCAGTTATATTTACCTTAGCCAAGGAGGTTATGTTTTTGCCAGGATCTGTTTATTTGTTTGTTGGTGTGTTTGCAAAACTACTGGATGGATTTACATGAAATTTTCACCAGAGGTTTGGTCCAAGGAAGAAGCTGTTACATTTTGGTGCTGATCTGATCCAGATTGACATTACAATAAAAGACCATTAAAGTTTATAACAGCAAATCCCATTTAATTACAGCATTATGGGAATTGTAGTTTATTTGCAAACTGACTTCAATGTTTTTCAAGGCTATGCCACTACATTTTCCAGCTTTCCTTGCAATGCCAGCGCAGGACTTCTGCTAACACAACAGCTAACAATAGCCTGGTAGATCAGCTCGTTTTGTTAGACTTAGTAACTATAACGCTGATAACGTCGATCCATGTGGACGTGGACAGACGTGAGCGAAGAATCGGCTGTCCATCTGGAGCGGGAAAGCCGCGACTGTGGCTGGGCTGCTTGGCGGAGGTCTGTGCTCTTGAAGTACTGTTCTAGTTTTAATTATTTTTAGATATTGTTTTTTTTTAATTTCACCTAGATTTAAGATTGTTTTGGATTCCAGCAGTATAGCAAGTAGGGGTGAGAGAAAAAATCATTTCTCATAAGTATCTGGATTTTTTGTTTGACGATTTTTAGATTGAATTTTTTTGTTCAAAAATCGATTTTTTTCCAAATTTAAATGCTTCATTTTAGTCTATGTTTATAAGCCACTTTTAAATGCAATCCAAGCTTTTGAAGAGAGAGTATGAACAGCTAATTAAAATATAGCAGTGTTTCCTCTACGCTCATTTAGGAGTGGCGTGCCGCCACTCCTAAATCCTACCTGCCGCTCCTTCAAACATTTTTTTTTTTTAAACTACCAATACACCACCGCAGCATCATGTCGCCACCTTCACAGCAGAATCCTGCATTAAGTCGGGTGTAAAAAAGGCCATATTAAAATAGTGCTGAGTAGAGTTACTATTTTTCACCAGCAGATAGTGGACAGGTGACAGGTTTCTATTCAAAGTTTGGGCGTATATTTAT
The DNA here is from genome assembly GCA_036419115.1 of Scarus forsteni. Taxonomy (NCBI): domain Eukaryota; kingdom Metazoa; phylum Chordata; class Actinopteri; order Labriformes; family Labridae; genus Scarus; species Scarus forsteni. The sequence goes on from JAZDUH010000459.1 coordinate 6,586,703, forward strand.
TTTGAAACACACACACCGGACCGAGGGACGCGAGTGTGGCTGCAGAGCGGAGCAGAGAGAGAGAGAGGGAGAGACAGAGTGATAGAGTAAGAGTACTAACAATGCTGAGAGTACTTTGTCAAGTACTGGCTGACTCTGAATCTGAGGAATATTTACTCTCTGAGGATGACGGTCAGTTGTCCAGTGAGGATGAAACTGGCGGCGCGTGTGCGCGCAGCGGGAGCGGGTCCGCGCGCCATTACAGTCCCCCAAGCAGCACATACCGAGGCCGATGCTTTGCCTCTCCATGGCCAGTGAGTGTCGAGTAGGGCATGTGGTCTGGGATGCAGAGAAGCTCAAAACACCGTGAAGTGACGGTGTTGGCAGGAATGAGAAAGACGGCAGAGCTCTGGTCAGACGAGGGAGAAGCCGGGGGGTAAAAATCACAGTGAAGGCAGCAGAGGCGTTCATGCTCGACCTGTAAATTACAGTGATGATGATGGGTGGGAAAACTAACCACTTTGAAACTATAGCCTTTTTAAAGCTTGATAGCAAAATTGAATACTTTCTTGAAAAAACTCCTGCCTAAAGGGTTAATAAGCCACTTTTAAATGCAATCCAGTCTTTTGAAGAGAGAGTATAAACAGCTGGTTAAAATATATTGCTGAATAAAACCTAAAAACTGACTCACATGTGATGTGTATTTTTCCTGATATAGTCTGTAGGCATCATCATTGATCATCTTTTTCGCTGGTGTTAAAAAAGCTAACTAAAGATTGCACAAATCGGCAATATCGTAGAATCGCAATTTCTGCTGTCAAGTGTCATCTGTTTACGCCGCCACAGCTCCCCGGTGAGCCTGCCCCCGCTGCTGAAAAAAATCCTAGAGGAAACACTGTATAGTGCTGAATAAATCCTGAAAATGAACTCACATATGATGTGTATTTTACCTGATAAAGTCTGTAGGCATCATCATTGTTCATCTTTTCCGCTGGTCGTAAAACTAAAGATTACAAAAATTGGCAATATCGCAGAATCGCAATTTAAATCGAATCAGCACCTAAAAAAATCATAAAAAATCAAATCAGGGGAAAAGCATATTGTCCCAACCCTAATAACAAGCACACAGGTATCACAAACCTAAAAACAATTTGCAATTATAAATATCAATAAAATTTATATTTAATTTATGGTCTTCCATGCTCTTCCATTCCATAACAGGAAGACTTATGGTCTTCCATTTATAAGTCTTCCTGTTACTCCCCCTGTCTGTACAGGTAAAAGCAGCAGCACAGCTCGTGGTAATTGCATTGTGGCTACCAGGCAAAGTTAATTTAAGTGATAACAAATTTCTTCTAAGTGATAATGTTGTGGATCCTGTAGAGTCAGACTTGTTTGGGACTGCTGCAGAGGTAATGCCCAATGAGAAAGACTTTTTAAATATAGCAGAAAAAAGACAATTTAGCTTTATTTTGGTGTAAACAGGATGTAGAATGTAAATTTATGAATTTGGAAAATTAAACTGAGGCCGCGTTTACATGGCGCCGAAAATGGTCAAATCCAATAAGTTTTCATTCCGTTTTGGCTTTGCGTCTACATGAAAAGTCGTTGAAAACAGAAACTTTCGAAAACCTGCTCCAGAGTGTAAAGATTTGAATCCACTCTCCATTTAGCTCCGTGTAAACCCGTATCAGAGCGTTTCAGGGTGAAACGCTGACGTCACTGCATGCGCAGTACTCTTACAGATGAAGGCTGTGCGCGCATACCAGGAACAACAAAGCTTCGGCCGTCCGCCAAGTAACATGTGAGCCTCTTCCCGTGCTCAGGTTGTTATCCAGACAAAACTATCCAGACAGATTTGTTGCCCAGAAAAGAAACTTCTGCGTCTCTGTGCGTCTATTCACCATTGTTGTTTGTGAAAGTTTTTCTTCTTCGTTCGTGTTTTGTAGCAGCGCTGCATCTCTGCAGACCTATACCTCCATCTACTGAACTGGCATGCATACTACAGCGGATTAACTCGTCTCCGAGCGTCATCGTCTGAATGCAGAGGAATTCTAAAACGCAAAGGACAGACTCTTTAAGTCAGGAGTTTCCATGTAAACGTAGCTTGAGACTCTAATGTTGGAGAAGAGCAGCAGCTCATCCCGCAGCGTCGGTGTTGACACCACACAGCTAAAGTAGTGCCCCTCCAGGGAGTGTGTGTTTGTGTTTTGGCATCCTCAAAGAATCATCCTGCCTCGATAAATGTCGTCACCTTATAGGAGTGCCAGCGGGCAGTCTGTCTGCCTCTTATCACAGCCTGACAGCCCCGCACACACCGAAACGCCGTCCCATCTCGTCACTTTGTCCTCTTTCATCTCAGTGTGATTTTACAGCCTTTTCCACTGAGCTAATTCACCATGTCTGCCTCACTCTCCTGGCAGAAACGCCACGGAGATTGACTGCAGGCCGGGCCGTCTTTGTGTCGGTGTGTGTGTCTCATGGTGTTAATCGGCTGTCGCTGTCGTCTTTCTCTCCCGTAATAAACTCTCTCTGTTATTCTCCACAGATGTGCGATTGCTGCTCAACAATGACAGTCTTCTCAGGGAAGGTGCCGCGCAGTAAGTAATCCCCTCTGTGTTCATGTCTAAAAATAGAAATTAAACTGAAAAGTTACAATGAGGACAACATTGAGCCTCATTTACCAACACCTTCAAACAAAAAATGCTTGAACAAGATATCCAACTATCACAGACTGGAAGAACATAAAGTAATTTACACTTTGGAGTAATTTACTTTTTCATTGAAACATTCAACCGAAAAATTATAGAAAAGGTAGATTTCTCATGTAAACCAGAAGTGACTTTTCAACCTACTCTGGAACATGTTTCCTCCCTCCATGGAAATCTCTGAACCAGGAACTTGAAGATGTGAAATATAATGGAAACTCCTATTTCATGGATTTTGAAACTTAAACCCCATTTCAGTATTCTATTCAAACTATTCATTGTTTTAGGATGTCAAACATCTTGTCTGCTGTTGACCCTGCCTGTTCTTTCTTTTATGTCTTGTTTTTTTAATGTGATTGTTAAAATAAAGATAAGGAGTATAAAGCAGTTTTATGCCCTTAGTACCTGTGCCAGCTCTTTTAGTATCTGTTACAGCCAGTGAAATTAAACCTTAAACTGATTTGTTGTGTATACAGCACACAGTCAGTACAAAGACACATTTACATTCAGCAAAAACCTAAATATAAAACATCTAAAGTCTCCTCTTCTCTGTCTGCAGTGCTTTTGCACAGTATAACCTGGACCAGTTTACCCCGGTGAAAGTTGAGGGCTATGAAGATCAGGTACGTGGATGTGAGGGGCTTCGAGGATGGATGATGGAAAAATTACGTCACGTCTGCGAGTCTGCTGACTCGCACTTTCCTTTAGCACCTCCTCGTCACATTCAGCAAGCTGATGGCCGACGTGTTTTTCATTGAGGTTGTGTTGCGTAAGAAGGTGATGCTGGTGCACAGTTTGAAGCTTCTCACTTGGGAGTCCGTGAGTTGTCAAAAGCGGAATCACATTTTAAAGGGACATGCCAACTTTTTAAAATCTTTTTATGTCTTGCATCACTCCTGAATCCATAACAAGCAGATAGACACCATTCTTCCAACTGTGTGTGCAGTAACAAGAAAGAGACGGACATAGCTCTCCCACCACTAGTTAGCTTAGCTCAAACACTGGGAGTCGGTGGGTAAAGCTAGCCTGCCTCTGCCTATAGTCATTAGATAAACTTTTCAGCAACTCTAAACTCTTAACTCCTTTGGGCTTGTTGTGACTTGTTTCTTTCTGTGTTATGTTATATTATTTTCTGCTATCTTATCTTATTATCTCCTACTCCTAAACAGAGACTTTTGGCCCTTTTCCACTAGCACGCCTTAGCCCTACTCTACTCTACTTGGCTCGGCTCTACCCGGTTTGCGTCGTGTTTCCACTAGCCCGGTACCTCCCACAACCAGCCAGATTTTAGTACCTACTCTGCTCTGGTTCTCAGCGAGCTGAGTCAATACTAAAAGGTGACGTCGACCAGCGGCTGGCTACTGATTGGTCAGACAATGTCATCACCGATGAGTCATGAGCGCGACGACCTAGCATGCTAGCGGCAGCTACCATTAGCTTACCCTCATTCGTCTTTTCTTTGCTGCTCGATTGCTCTCGTCCTCGGCTTCATTCTGTTGTATAGCTTCCAAAACTCTCCTGTGCTTCTCAAGGGGTATGTCTTCTTGCCACCTGCAGCCTTCTTCTGCTTTCCATTTTTACTCGGTTTGTGACAAAAAGCCACAGATTGTTGTGTCACGCTCAAAATGACGTCACCACTGTGCCGCTCAGCGGTTTAAAGCGACACTGCACCCCGTTGGGCAGGGAACTGGGGCTTGTGGAAAAGCAGCACAAGGCGAGTTGAGTAGAGCCGGGTAGAGGCAAGTAGAGTAGAGTAGGGCTAGTGAAAAAGTGCCATTTGTTTTGGTGACCTACTTCCTTGGTACTTTAGAGATGTGACATTTGTGAACAAGTTAAGTCTTTTCAACAGCTCTTTTTGGTCAACGATGAGAACCGATTCGCAGTTTTGAGTGAGCGGTTCGTTTTTTTTTTTTTATTTAACCACATAAATCCCAAGGGTGACCTGGCCAAGTGGTCAGCAGCACACTTCATAATGAATACAAATGACAAAAGTAAACAACAGTAAATACATCAAGGCAATAAGTATAGCAAGGGATTCAATAAATCCCTTGCTACAGTAACAATTTAAAAACAGGCATTACTCATAGGATTCTTGCTGCCTTGTGAGTTAAAATGGAACTAAAAGCAATTTGCTCATTCTTAAATTTGAACTAGAGGGTGAACTGGATATTGTCTTAGGTGTGTTTTGTTGCTACTGTCACGGCATTTGGACTGCATCTCTTCTGCAAAATCCATATCAATACACACACATCAGCAAGGAGTAAGGGACGACTCTCACCATTGGATATGTTTGATTTAGGTCTGCTCTGTATATGGGACATGGGGATGTTACCCTAAGGCTACTACAAAAATGTGTCTTAAAGGGGGAACAGGTGCTGGTTTGGCAGAGTTGTAAGCAGCCTATGGCCAGTTTGCAGTCTTACACAAGTCTTTCCACTGTCTCTTCCCCTCCTGTCAATAAAGGCACAGCACACCCAACAAATAACCTGAAGAAATATAAATAAAGGTGAGTAGAACCACGTAAAGCTGATTAGATTGTATCTTAACTGCTCTAATATTCGGACTCTGGAGGCCTGAAACAGGCTCCAGTGTTTCCCTCGTCTCCATTAGAAACGAGATCACAAACAAGTCGTAATTGTGATGCCACACTGTGCGCACATGTTACTGAATGAATGTTTGTCAGCTCCAGTAAGAGTTGCAGGATCTTATGTAAAGATGTCATCATGTCCCTCAGTTCCTGCTTCCTGGGCTGAAATTCCCCCGTCAGACACCCGGCAGACCGAGCCGAGTGTTGAGGTGGAAAGTTCCGTCTGACGTCTGTGCACCTGTCATCTTTTATTACTCACAACACTTCACCTCAGCCTCTATTCTTCTTCATCTTCTCTTTACCCTGTCATGTTCTCGTTTTATTGGTCGACCTGCTTATTCTGCTTTTTCACCTTGTTTCTCCAGGTCTTAATCACAGAGCATGGTGACCTCGGTAACGGACGGGTCCTGGACCCTAAAAACAAGACCTCCTTCAAGTTCGACCACCTGAGGAAGGAAGCCAGCGAGCCCCGGTCCCACGATGGAGACAGCTCCATGGAGGGCTGGAGGAGCGCCGTGGACAGTGCTGTCAGAGCTTACGTCAAAGAGCACTATCCCAACGGAGTGTGCACTGTACGTAACCATCATCAGATCACCAGAAAAAAAACCCAGGAGAGTTTTCTGCTCTGTCAGTTCATTCAGTGGCCACAAGTGCTAAAGAAAATCACAAAATATATAAACAAATTAAATACTTTTGAAACAAAGTAACACAAAACCCTTTTACAAAAGACAAAACAGATGTAACATTCAGAAAACAAATGTACAAAACATTAAATACTTTAACAAATTTAGAAGTAAATATTGCATTTCAGAAAATGAATTCATATATTAAGAACATTTTGACAAAAGAAAAAAATTAAACCGTCACATAACAAACATACGAAATAAGACACTTAAAAATCTTAAATTTAAACTACATTTTAACAAAAATGTGTCTGAAACCCCCCAAAAACTGATTTTTAGAGAATAATTTTCCAAAGCAAAACACACTTTAATCAATCTTAAGAACAAATGTCATACCTTAAAACAAAATAACATTTCTATGAAAAGCACAGCAACGAAATGCTAAATAAACACAAAATAAGTTAAGAAAAACAAATGGAAAATGTATGAAACAGTTTTACAAATCCTAAAACAAATTAAATGTCAGAAACAAGGAACTACCAAAAAAAACATTCACGGTCCAATCAAATGTATAAATCAAAAGCGCTGTAATGTATTCTGAAAGAAACACTTTGCAGAAAAAAAGAAAAAAAAATCAGAAAACAACATTCAAAATATGGCACAGTTGCAAATCTTGAAACAAGTTAAATCCATTAACAATAATATTTCTAAAAAACAGTTTGATATTTTTAAACTGGTAAAAGACAAGACAATTTTCCAAAGAAGAAGCACTTTTAGAAATCTTAAAAAGAAATTGAGTTTCTCTAAAAAGATTCATTTGCAAAGCACTTTAAAAATCAAAAGACATCTACATTTTAGAGAACAGAATTAAAATATGCACATTTGTTCCAAATCTTAAAAACAAAATGATCTTTACAAAGCTTTTAATTAATTTGGAGATACCCTTTAAATAAGTAGAAAATTACAATATTTACAGAAAGTACAACAAAATAAACAAAACAAAATGACATTTTTTGAAAACATAACTCCTCAGACAACAAGTTTCAATCGCAGTATTTCTTTTAGAAAATACATTCACAAACACAAAACAAATGTTCATTTCAGAAGACAGTTGTGCTTTTAAACCCTGTTACAAACCCTTAAAAGAAATCACGTTACTGAAAACTAGATGGCTCTTTAGAGAACAAGTTGAAATCACAAAAAAAGATTTATGTTTAGGAAAACAAGCGTATTGAACACAAATATATGAAACGAAAAAACACTTTTTAACGGTGCAAACGTTCTGCTCTGGCTTCTCCCCAAACAATCAAGATGAACTCTCACTTGGTCTCATCCAGGGTCTCTCCTTTGTAAAAATGCTCGGTCCCTTGAGTTTTTATGTAAGGGCTCATAAAAGTGTTCTGGACTTTGCGTGTTTGTTCTCTGAAATGTGTTTTTTTTTTTTTTTTTGATGACAGTGTTTCACATTTGTAATTTTGTTTTGCTCTTGAGCACCGTCAGTTTGCCTTAAAACCAGAGTCAAAACCAGACTTTTCTTTCTTCTCTTTTCATTTTGAATGTTTTTTTTTTTCAACCCAGCAGAAATAAGCTCTAGACATTATATAAAAGAAACATAGAACAGCAGGAGCAACAGCACTTGTTGACTTTTAGCTTACTTATCTTTAGCCTGACTTCTAAGGCAGCAGTTGTACTCAAGGTTTCTTCTCCTCGTCTGTTTTTCTGTTACAGCCTCTCTCTTCTGTACATGAAGCAGTGACCTCCCGGTCTGCAGCTTAAAGCCATTTCAAATATATTCTTTATTTAAATGAAGTGAAAAGTCAAACCCTCGCTCTATATCTTTGTTAGGCTGTGGTTTGCAGATATGGCCTTTTGTAAAAATGACAGCTTGTCAGTTTCAGGTTAGGGTTTTTTTAAAGCTGTTAACAACAAATCGCAGCTAAACTCGTATGCAGAGCAGTGAAAATAGAAGCGAGCAGAACCCAAGTGACAAAAAATCTTAAAGTTGATTTAAAAGTAATTTGTTCATTCTGCCTTTTTCAGATTTACGGGAAAACCATTGACGGACAGCAAACCATCATCGTGTGCATCGAGTGCCATCAGTTTCAACCCAAAAACTTTTGGTATGTTTAAAAAAGTTACAGAAAAGGGGAGGACGATATTAGGACAAAGTGACATATTTTTCTTGTTAAATACGACAGTTAATCCAAACAAATTCAGGAACTTCAAATAAACTTTAATACAGGCAATAACAGGCAATGTAAACATACTGGCATTATTTTGAGCTTTTTCTTTAACCCATTTTCTATTTTCAAGTGTTTCCTGGCTCCTCTGTGTGATAGAGAACTTCTATGCTCAAGACTATCGGTCTGCAGCATTTTCCTTCCCCCTCTCTTTACTATACCATTAGCTGCCAAAACTGGCTGTATACCCTGGTCCTCCTAAATAGACCAACAGATTGACCACCTACCTCTAATGTTGTTTCCTCTGCATTTTGGCCTATTGGCTTGGAGCAGAGACTTTAGAAAGAATGCAGAGTTGTTGACAATATGGCACAGAGAAGTGCTAAATTAACATATCATATGTAATAAGATTTGTCAATATTGTCAAGCAATATTTTATGAATTCAGCAAACAAAAATGGACCATAAAAATCTCAGTACAAAACTAGCAAACATATTATCGATTTAACTCCTAAAAATGTTTTCATTTTATCTGTTTAACTACACATTTTTTTGTATGCTTCGATTTCTTTTGTGTTTGCTTTCTAAACTTGTTCCTCGCCTCTGGTTTTTGTTTGCAATTCTGACCCATTCTGACTGTGGGCGGGTCTTAGTAAGCTTGCTGTTGATTGGCTGCTGAGTTTTTGATCAGAAGTAGTCACAGACTTGGTGTCTCTGTTCATCCCTAGCTCATTCATAATAGCACACAGGCATTAGATTAACACTATGTTAGCATTGCAGAGCAGAGCCTTGTTTTACTTTTAGCCTCCCACACGACTGCTTGCTATTATACAATTGAAAGCCAATATCTCAAAGATAATCTGACAATTGTTACATACTCACAGATATTTAAGGAGTATCCTGTTGGATGTCGGCGATGTCAGACTTGCAAACAAAAACCCAGAGAGTTAAGAACAAGTTTGAAATGCAAACAAAGTTGGAGCTAATGAAATTCCATCATTGCAAACAAATAGTGATTTTTAAACAAATAACGTACAATCATTCTGATCGATTAAATCTATATTTGGTTTGCAATTTGTTTATTGTGGTTCTGTGGTTAATTTTCATTTGCTGAATTCCTAAAGTGTTGTTTGCTTCATAAAAGTGTTATTGGATAATATTGACATGAATCTGATGCCATATAATCACCTCTCAGAGTTGATCTATAAACCAATCAGAGTGGACTGGGCCCTTGTGGCGTATGGGCAGGATCTCTAACAGTGTGTCTCAGACAGAGAGCGAATACGGCTGGATCGGGGCGCTGTGTGTGTTAAATCTAGAGCATCAGCAGTTGTGAGCATACTGTAACATCAAAAATAAATATATGAACCGGAGTTAAAGTTCAATGTTGTTTCTTTAATCTTAAACCTGCAGCATGAGGGAACAGTATCATCTGAAATGTCTTTTCCCATCATCGTTGACATGAAGTGGTATAAATAAACTGATATTAATTAATCACTTTAAGTTTGAGCTTTGGTGGCCAGAAACATGTTTCCTGTATCTAAGTCCAGCTTTTATTGGCATAATGTTGTCTTATTGGTTAATAAAGTAAATGTTTGAGTAAGCCTCAAAGCCTCAGTGCCCTGAAGTGTTGTTTGGTTTCCTGGACTCTCTTAAGGCATTAAGTTAATTAGCACTTTACAGCAGCCTGTTTGGACTGCTGGCTCTCATAAGCGTAGTTGAGCTGCTTCTGATCGGGATAATCTAATTGGATAAGAACTGCAGCAATCCTCTTTGCTGCTGGCTCTCTGTGGGCTTAAGGTTTGTTGGGTGTAATGATCCTCCGCTCCTTCATGTTACAGCTCCGTTCCAGTGAGGAGGAACTCTCAGGGTAGATCTGGGAGGAGATTTTAAAATTATATTGGACAGAAACAATTGTTTTTTCTCTTTACACTTTTAAAACCAAGACTAAACAGATTAAAGTGTCTCTGTTGTACTTGGATTAAATCACCAGATGCATTGGATTAAGTACAAAAAATGCTGTGAAAAAACATTGTTTTCTTTTTAGGAGTCCTCATTGCAGAGAAATGAAAAGGTTTTAATGTTCTCATTGTCTTATTAAGTTTGGATGAATAATGTTTAACACCAGAAAATGTCGGTCAAACTTTATGCCAGTTTTTGAGCATGCTCTCTGCAAGGTTATAATAGTTTGGAGTTTGTCACTACAGTTTAGTATTAGTTAGTTTTGACATTTTTTTTCCATTACAGTTTAGTTTTAATTAGTTTTAGAGTGGGAATTTTAGTTTTTATTTAGGTTTGATTTATGCAACAAGGCTTAGTTTTAGTTTAGTTTCAGTTTTTTCATACTTTATTTGCCAGGTGCAGGATTCAAAAAGGTCAGAGTAAGTATTTTGTAAGACTGTTTATTTTCTCTGTTTTACTGTTGAAAACTGTCTTCAAATTGGTTGGGAAAATGTGTCGGCTTAATTTAGATACTAAAGGCTAATAAATATTGTCAAAAACGATAACGAAGGACATTTTGTCTATAATTTTGGTTAGTTTCAGTTAGTTTTGTTAGCACAAGATACAGTTTTAGTTTACTTATCGTTTTTGTTTTCTAGTTTTTATTAGTTTGTGTTCACTGCAATGTATTTTAAATTTTAGTTTTGTTTTAGTTAACTATTTTAACCTTGGCTCTCTGATTATACTTTGCTGCATAACTGGGTTTCCTTATGAACAAAAAATATGAAAAAAATGTTTGTTGACCAATGTTTTTCCAAAACAAATAGAAGGTGTTTCCAGCATCATTATTATCAAACTAATACAATGCATATGTACTTTATTTTAACCAGACAAGAAAAGAATTAAAGATAGAAATGCATGAATTATCTGAAAAACATCTCTATCAGCAGATCATTGCCTAAAACGTTGATCATCATTTTCAGCAGTTATGAAATATCTCTTTTTATGTACAGCTGATCTATTGGCTGTAACATTGTCAGAATGGACAGATATTCCATAATGGCTTACCTCATCATCACTGCATGTCTGTTTTTTATAAATCAAATTTCTCAAAGAATTAAATGCGGTCTGTTGTCACCATGAAAGGAACAGATCAGATATAGGAAAGATGAGGCTTCGTGCTCTAGACAAAAAATAGTGTTAGTATTGGCAATAATCAGTTCAGAAAAATTGTTTCAGATATTTGCAAAAATCCCCTGTACTGCATCCCTACTAAAATACTAGGGGTGGGCTGTATGGCTAATCCACATCACTCCCTCCCTGAAACAGTCAGAAAGCTTTGGGCTGGTGGGTTTTGAATAAAATAAACTGTTTTATATGCCGTTGTTTTGACTTCAAGTGTGATTTTGATGGGATTTGTTGTCATAAAAGAAATGGCAAATTTTAGCTTATTATTTTCTTTTTACTGATATGTACGATTTTTGATATGTTTACCAATAGATTGATTAGTATGATTTTTTTGCTTATTCTAAACTTAACATATTTTATTATTTTTTCATTTTGTTTATGATACATAGTCAAGAGCATGACTGCTGCAGAATTATTTGATTAAAATGGTATTTGGACTCATATTTCTGACCTTAATGATTTACTGCCTGTCCCGTTATTTGGAAATAGCTTTAGGCCATAATGTGATTTTAAGTTTTATGCTCAATCCCCACATTTAACGTGGTCAGAGAGGTGGTAGTTTGTTTTAATGAATTATTAAATACCATTTTTCTGTCATGCCTTCTTTTCTGCACAGGAACGGACGCTGGAGGTCAGAATGGAAGTTCACCGTCTCCTCCTCCAACACCCAAGTGGCAGGAATCATGAAAATCCAGGTGAGCTGAAGTTTGCTCGTGTTTGTGTTTCATCATTAACTTTAAATTTTTACAACTGACACACCTGATAAATATGAAATGTTTAAGTGTCACTGCACTTAAAAAAAACACTCTTCTCTTTTTTTCTCCATCCGTGTTCATTTTGGTTAATATATGATAACTTAGTATTGGCTTTATAGATTAAAATTACTGTTATTTTTGGTTACATAAATATTTTTTGTACTCTAAAGTTTAAGTCAACTTTTACACTTAAGTTCTCTCATCGTCAACATAAGTTATTAAATCTTAATCAACACTTTCTGTAAAAATGTTCCTTTAGGACTCAAGCTCTTAGAAGAAATACAGTATTTTAATTATATTAATGAAATATTTATACTTTAAATCATTTTAAATTCATTGGCAAAATACTAACATTCATTGAAGAATTTTAAAAGACAGTTTTTATTTACAAGAATTTATTTGTACAACAAGCATATTACTCATAAAAACAAACTGATACATCATGCACCTGAAATGTCCACTGCCTGCACACCTGAAATGTAAAGTTTCATCATTAACTTTAAATTTTTACAACTGACACACCTGATAAATATGAAATGTTTAAGTGTCACTGCACTTAAAAAAAAACACTCTTCTCTTTTTTTCTCCATCCGTGTTAATTTTGGTTAATATATGATGGCTTTATAGATTAAAATTACTGTTATTTTTGGTTACATGAATATTTTTTGTACTCTAAAGTTTAAGTCAACTTTTACACTTAAGTTCTCTCATCGTCAACATAAGTTATTAAATCTTAATCAACACTTTCTGTAAAAATGTTACTTTGAGGACTCAAGCTCTTAGAAGAAATACAGTATTTTAATTATATTAATGAAATATTTATACTTTAAATCATTTGAAATTCATTGGCAAAATACTAACATTCATTGAAGAATTTTAAAAGACAGTTTTTATTTACAAGAATTTATTTGTACAACAAGCATATTACTCATAAAAACAAACTGATACATCATGCACCTGAAATGTCCAACAGCCTCCCTCCTGCACTTTATTTTGGTAATGTAAAGTAAACATATTTTGTCAGAGTTTTAAATTAATTTTAAGCTTTATGAACTCCTTTGTGTAATCAAAAAATAGTCAGCAAAGGAGGTATGAGGTTTATTTTCACTGACTTAATAAACTCTGCTTATAGTTCTTTTTTTCATTGAAGTTAAAAATGACACAAAAACTTATTGTACTGTATTAAGTTTTCAGTAATCTTGATATTTAAAGTTCTCAATATCTTTGACCATTTATAGACTCCTTAAAGCTTCAGGACTTGCAGCCTGTACATTTCTGTTGTGATATTATTTCCTATTTGAATATTTTCTCTTTCAAAGACAGAGGTAAAGTGTGCATTATTCCCTCCAGGTTCATTACTATGAAGACGGCAACGTTCAGCTGGTGAGCCACAAAGAGGTCCAGGAGTCCATGTCCATTTCTGTAAGTCACAGCAGATTTTTCACATTTTTTAGGACTTTAATATTTGAAATCAGAGCCCAGTCATCGACTTCAACACTGGATAAAGTCAATCAACACATTTTCTTTTTCAAACATGTTTTGTTACACCTCAAAGAGATACAGCACCTCTTTTGTTTTTACATTCATCGGGTGTCCTGTGCCATTTTCCAGAATGAGGCTTCGACTGCAAAGGAGTTTGTGAAGATCATGGAAGCTGCAGAGAACGACTATCAGGTATGAAGAAGATTTTGTTGCACAAAGAGATAATTGATCAAATAAGCTGAATCAATAATGACATTGGCATCAGTCCAGTCTTAATATCTCCCATCCCTGAACATGCATTGGTTTGTAAAACCAAAGGACTCATTACCTCCGCCAAGGAGGTTATGTTTTTGGGAGACTTTGTCTGTCCGTCTGTCCGTCCGTCTGTGAACAAAATAACTCAAAAAGTAATGGACGGATTTGGAGGAAATTTTCAGGAAATGTTCAGCATGGGAAAAGGAAGAACTGATTCAATTTTGGTGTTGATCATTATCAGCGTCTGGCCGCCATGGCCAAAAATGTGATTTCTGTGAATAACTACTGAACTAAAATAGATATCAAAAGACAGACTACTGGTCAGCAAATATACAGTAGCTGTAATAACACATGTTAACATTACAAACAAGTAAAGGAGAAAATGACAGACTGCTGGTCAGCAAATATACAGTAGCTGTGTAACCAAGTGCACGGTTAACATTACAAACAAATAAAAGAGAAAGAACAGACTACTGGTCAGTAAATATACAGTAGCTGCCTATTGAAAAGCATGGTTAACACTACAAACAAGTAAAGGAGAAAAGACAGACTACTGGTCAGCAAATATACAATAGCTATGTAACCAAGTGCACTGTTAACATTACAAACAAGTAAGAGAAGGAACAGACCACTGGTCAGCAAATATACAGTAGCTGCATAACAAAGTGCATGGTTTACAGTACAAAAACAAGAGAAAGATCTGACAGACTACTACTGAATAGCATATGTACAGTAGCTGCATAATCCATAACATGATTATCAGTACCAAAGGAATCATGTTATGGATTATGCAGCTACTGTACATATGCTATTCAGAGGCAGGGTACACCCTGAACCAGCCAGCCAATCACAGGGTTACATAGAGAGACAGACAACCATTTATGGTCAAACTCATGCATAAGGACAATTAGGAGTCACCAGTTAACCTAACAAGCACGTTCTCCCCATGAATACACAGGGAGAACATGTAACGTTCAATGCTGCGAGGCACGTGAACTACTTGTGCCGCTATTTGTGCATGTTACTTCCTACTAAATATTTCAGATTAAATATAGACTTAAAATATTATATAAGTTATAGTTATAGACATTTTATTCTTGAAGATTATTTAAAAGCATAAATGTAATTCTTAAATCATTTTAATCATAAAGAAAAGTCAATAATACTTTTTATTGTTATTTATTCCTCACTTTATTCATTTCAGAAAAGTGACAATAAGTGACAAAGATGCTGCCCAAGACCAAACAAATTAAGAAGTAACAAAAGCAAGATAAAGAATGTTAATCTAAACAAAAACATGTAGATGTGTCAGTGTGTTTTTTTTGTTGTTGTTGTTGTTTTTTAGATTATTTTTTTTCTGACATTTTGTCTATATTTAGTTGAATTTAATTTTACTCTCTTTATTTGCATTATATGTGTTTTACACCGTGTTAGGTTCAGAGTTACTTTTTTATTTTGAACCACTTTGTACTTATTTCGTTTTAGTGTTGGGTTTAAACAGTTTTATTACTATTTTTAATCAGCTTTTAGTGCTTTATTACCTTTGATATATCCTATCATGGTTTTATCCATTCAGGCGTTGCTCCTGTGTTTTTCCCTTTTTAATTCAAGATAGCGTTTCCTCAGTCCTGTGTTGTTGAATAGTCCTGATGAGTGTGTGTGTGTGTTTGGTAGCATGTTTGTGTTTGAATGCATGTGTGTGTGTGTGAGTGGCTGTCTGTGTTAAGTGTGTTCTTAGAAAATGGGTTGAGTTTCATATTTCTTAATATTTTATTTTATTTTATTGTAGTATTTTAACTTTTTAGTTCTCTCCTGATTCTTATCTGCTGGTGTACTTGAATGTTCAGCACTTTGTGCTACATTTTATGTATGAAAGGTGCTTTATAAATAAACTTTGTCTGATTGATTGATGGATAAAAAAGAAGTTAACTCTCTTCCCGTTCAGCCTCTGCCTACTAACTTGACCATGTTCACTATGAACCACAGGTTTTAAGGAACTGCTTAAATATATTCAAACCCCCAAAATTTTCCTCTTTCTCTCCTCTTCACTGTTATTTTCCTGTTGTTCCTTCAAGACGGCCATCAACGAGAATTACCAGACCATGTCGGACACTACCTTCAAAGCCTTACGCCGCCAGCTTCCTGTGACACGCACCAAGATCGACTGGAACAAGATCCTGAGCTACAAGATCGGCAAAGAGATGCAGAACGCTTAAAAAACAAAAAACAAACAAAAAAAACAAAAACAGAGAGCATAACAGACAACAACCCCCACCCATCCCCACCCGATCCCAACAAACGTTGCATGACTGGATAGTTGTATCGTCTTTGTACCAAGATTAGAGAAAACAGGGACAAAGAAAGGTTTGGTCTCACCGCTGGACGTCCCGTCACACCTCGGGTGTCTTTCTTTCTGTTGTTATGCAGACGCTGATATCTCCTCTGTGTACTGAATCAACCCAAAAATATAACTAAAGGAAATATGTCATAGGAAAGAGGGGCGACACTCGTATGCAAGAACATCCTTATGAAAAAAATCACGTGCAATATTTATCGTGTCAGTGAGACCACGCCTTTTGTTTGGCCCGCCGAGTTAAAAACGGTTTAAGTTTGCAATGATGGTGATGATGACTCCTCTCACTTCACGGTTAACGTCCCATACGATCTGATTCAAAAGAAATATGATGTTTGTGTTCATTGACTGGTATTTTGGCACAAGCAGTCACCACTGTGAGCCACTCAATGTTCTTACCCCCTCATTCTGGTACTGTCCCACACACCGCGTCCCGTACACTCACAGCGCTCCCCGGCTAAAACCGCCATCTTTGACTCGCCATCGTCCGGACTCCCACTCAGCGCAGTGACCACTTAACGAGCTTAATTAACAAGTCATCAGCGGCTAAGTGATGTGCATATGTTCAATTTACAATAAAATCAAACGTATCACTCCTCCTCCAGTGCTTATTTTTATTAAAACAGAACCTGACTGTATTATATAACAAGGCACATTGTAATATATACCTGTATGAAACATCCTGTCTGTCAGTTTGGTGGTTTATTTCCATGAGATTAATTGTAATTCAGTCACAATTATGTTGCATTAAATGACAAATTTTCTATTTACCGACTCACTCATATTTTCTGAAAGCATTCGTTGTCATGCAGGAATAAAATAATCAAACTCTCATAGAAAAGGTTCACTAATAATTTCACTTAGGAATGTCACGATGGTGTATCGTAGGTCAAATGATCAGATTAAGCAGGTGTGAGTGTTTAGTAATTGATCAGTGATTGGGATGAATATTGATCATCACTCCCTGATTGGTTAAGCCAGATTCTAGAAACTTGCTGTAACTGTGTAAGGCAGGGGTGGGCAACTTTAATTACCAAGAGGGCCACATAAGACCATTTTCCCAGCCTGAGGGCCACATTGTTACCTATTTTCAGAAACTCTGGATAATGAAAAAGAATGTTGGATAAACAACAAATGAGAATATTAATTTGTCATAAAATTAGAATACCAATATTCATATATTACAACATAAATACAAGTTATTATGCATAATCAAATGAACTTGATGCAGAATTCAAGAAACTTTAGCTAATAAACATGGAATTAAAGCTAATGAAACTATTTTCAAATCAAAAAAATGTGTTTTTCAAATTTTTAAAGCTCAAATATTTTGCTGCTGCCATTTTTTAAATATACTATTGAGTAGTATTTGATATACTGTTAAAGGCTTCATGAAAGATTTAGACACTATAAGAATAAAGTAAGGTTGTAAATAACTTACATAAGATTATATAGAATTATTTCTATTGGATATCTGAGTTTTCTTCATATTTACAGCTGCTGGTTTTTGGAAATGAACGGAGGGCCACATTTGGCCACCACTTGCCCACCCCTGGTGTCAGGAGTGTAGCAGAAGCAGCATGTTATCCATCCATTATCGCTCATCCCTCTCGGGGTCACAGGGACTAGAGCTTATCCCAGCAGACACTGAGCAAGAGGGAGGGACACCCTGAACCAGTGGCCAGCCAATCACAGGGTCGCATAGAGAGACAGACAACCATTCATGCTCACACTCATACATAAGCAGTGTTGGGTGTAATGCATTACAAAAGTAATGTGATTACTGTAATTCATTCCTTTTTACTAAAACATAGTATCGTAAAGCATTACAAAAGAAGGTGATATTTTACTCTGTACAAATGTCAGTAATGTTACAATGCATTTTTAATTTAACCCCAAATGAAGAGGTGTCTTTTGTTTGTTTGAATACAAATTCGCCAAATACTCTGTGAGATCAGCAGAGGAGAAGAGTCTTCCGCTTGGCCTAAAGTTATAGTATCTCTAACACAATTTACCAGAACTTTAACTTAACCCTAACCAGTTTGGATGTGGGCGGGGCTGGACTTGTGACGTAGGTGACATAGGTGGGGCTGGATGTCTAGCCCCGCTTTCCCTCAGGTCGCAGCCGTTAGTACTTGGAAATGAGGACAATTTAGAGTCACCAGTTAACCTAACAAGCATGTTTTTTTGCTTGGAGGAAGCTGGAGAGAACCCATGCATGCACGGGGGGAACATACAAACTTCTTGCTGTGAGGAATGTGAACTACCTGCACCCCTATTTATGCACACTACTTTCTACAAAATATTTCAAGTTAAATGTAGACTTTAAATATTACATCAGTTAAATAGACAGTTTATACTTGAAGATTATTTAAAAGGCATAAATGTTAATTTTTAATCATTTTAATCATAAAGAAAAGTTTATAATAGATATTTTATTTTATTCATTCTTTTTTTTATTAATGCAAAATGTGACAGTAAATGAAAAAGGAGCTGCACAAGACAAAGCAAGAAGTAACAAAAGCCAGATAAAGAATGTGAACGTGGAGAAGAACGGGGACACTGGGCGAGAAGAGAGGTACACCCTAAACCAACAACAAGCCAATCACAAGGCTACATAGAGAGATAGACAACCATTCACACTCAGCCACGGCAAAGGGCAATTAAGAATCAACAGTCGATCAACCTACCTGCTCTACGACCATCCGCTGTCGTCTGTGTTTAGTTTTCAATAATTTTAGGAAAGAAGGGATGCTAGAAAATAATATACATATATATATGTATACATATATATTTGTATTGCTGTGAGACACGTCATTGTGTAGTCATGGAAATACTTAAATTTACACAACTGTAAGAGTGAAAAACAAACCCCAAAGTATTCAGGATTTTTATTGTTTTAAGTAGGATTCAATTGTATTATAAGTTTCACAATAATTCAAGACAGATTAATTTGAAATAAATAAAAGACATTTTGTTACTTAGTTTACTTAATTTGGTTAACTAACTAACAAAAAGCCTGTGTAGCAGCGTTATGTAGGTAAATATAAATTTTGTATCAGGAATCCACATCGACAGACATTTATTTTAAAGTTGGATCGAGTTTTTGCGCTGATCGGGACATCCCTAATTTCACTGTTAGATTTTTAGGTGTAAGAGCATACACACAACCTGTCAATCATTAGTATGGTCTTAACAGATAGTATTGGTTTAAAAGGATTTTACCGATTAAAATGTCCGCTCTCTGGCCACTTTATTATATGTCGATTGCGTTGGTTGGACCCCGACCATTCCTCAGAGATATCAGTTCACATTTACAAGACAGCATCACAGTTGCTGCATCCATCAGAAAATAGGTACATACAGGTGTAGCTATAAAGACATGGACATGGTCAGTGACTTTTTCGCCTGTTAGGAATTCACAGGTGACCAGGTTAATTGGAAACAGGTGAGTGTAATGATTGGGTTTATAAAGGTTCAGCAGTTCACAGGCAAGTGTGCAGCAAAATTTAACAGTTTCAGAACATTTCCCAAAGTACAACTGCAAATAATGTAAGGATTTCATCATATGCAGTCAATAATATCCTCAAAAGATTCTGAGAATCTGGAGAAAGTAAGCAGCAAGACTGACAACCAACATTGAATGCCCATGACCTTCAATTCCTCAATCAGCACCGCATTAAAACAAACATCATTCTGTGAAAGGTATTACCATGTTTGTTGTTACTTAAACAAGGTCAAGGCCAGACTTTGACGTGCAACGCCAAAGCCATATGTCGACATCCCTCTGGACCGAGCTCATCTGAGATGGACTGAGGCAAAGTGGAAAAGTCTGCTGTGGTCTGAGTCCATATTTCAATCTGTTTTTGGACATCGTGGATGTGGTGTCCTCCAGGCTAAAGAGGAAAAGGACCATTCAGACTGTTATCAGAGCAAAGGTCAAAAGACAGCATCTGTGATGGTATGGAGAGGGTGTTTGTGCCCATGGCATGGGTAACTTCATATCTGTGTAGGCACCATTAATGCTGAAGGTACATACAAGTTTTGGAACAACATGCTGCCATCCAAACGACTTCATTTTCAGTAATTCGTTTTTTACAACAACATGACTTAATAGTAAAAAAGTTAAGTACAAGACTTGCCCACCTGTTGATAATGTGTGGTGAGGTATGAGGCAAAAAATGTAGCAAAGACGACCAGAAACTTGAAGGAACTGGAGTCATGCATCAAGAAATAAAGGGAAATAATTCCACAACAATTGGAGTCCACAGTTTCTTATTAAATGATGTAACACAGCCAGAAACATGCCCCTGTGCCATCTTTTTTTTTTTGAAGGCATCAGATTCAAAATTTTTGAAATATTTGAATAAGAGATCATCAAGCTTATCAGTTTGGGCCTGCAGCCTTCTTGCTGTGAGGCACGCCTTTGTGCAGTTTTGGAAATACTTACATTTAAACAGCTATTAGAGTCCAATTACCACTCAAGGTATACAAGCTGTATATAATTCTGAGTGTTTATTTTTTTTTAACAAGTTTCAAAAAATGGTAGACATACTAATTTAAAATTAATTAAATAAAGGTGTCTTGTCACTCAATTAACTTTGAGTAAATATTGCTCAAAGTAAAGTAACTTGAGTAAATTAAACTTAATATTACTTCTTATCAGCAGATGTTTATTAAAAAATTGGATAAAGATCAGGGGCCAAAAAAAGCCAAGCATAGTCTTGAAGGCATCAAATTCAAAATGAGTGAATATTTTCAAAAAGGCAATCAAGCTTATAAGTTTAATCATCTAATATCTTGCTTTGTTTGTGTATTAAACTAAATGTAGGCTGAAAAGTAACTGCAAATCATTGTCATCTGTTTTTCTTTACATTTTGCACAATGTCCCCAACTTCATTGAAACAAGAGATTGTACATTTATAGACTGATTGTTCTTAAGTTATTATTTACAGCTGTTTGATTATAGAAAAGACAATATAACACTTGAATATTAAGTCTGCATTAACTCCGCAGAAGTTTGACACCTGAAACAGCGCATGCGCAATAGAACAAAGATTTAACGGTTTTATTGACAGTTGACTTGTCTCGTTTTAGGGGAATAACGGAGATAATTTGTTTTTTGCTGTGTCTTAGCTTGGTTCAAGACTTTAAAAGGAGAATTTTCGATACATTTGACAGGTAGCATTTGAAATAAGAGTCGTTTATAGCGACATCTGGAGGCCTTTTGAGCTAACTGTCCAGGTTAGCGCCGGCTAGCTGGTATCAGTGAGCTAACGTTAGCCTGCCCGTTTCACAGATAGACACGTCTACACACACAGAGCGCCGCCGCTGCTGCAGGAGACTAAACACATGTTGGACTGCTGCTGGGAGAAATGCCCGCTCCTGAGAGGGATTTAACAGCCTTCAGCACATCCACTAACTGAGGTGAGCCCTCGAACACACGTCTCTTTACTGTCTCTGTCAGTCACCGAGCCTCCACTCTCTCAAAGTTTGGATGGTCTGCAAAAGTTAGCCGGTTAGCCGTTAGCTGTGGGGCTAACGCTTAGCCAGGTTTAAATGGAAATCCTCATGCTCTCGAACGTGCGTGGCTAATTTTAAATGCAAAGTAAGGCTACGGGAGGATGTTCACAGCTGCCAGGTGGATGGGTTCACTTACTGAGCACTTTAATCCCGCTCAGGACATCAGAGCGTCCGCATATGTAATAATCTCCATCCATGTAGGGATGCACGATATTGGATTTTTACCGATATTCGATATGCCGATATTTCTAAACTCATCTCAGCCTATGCAGGTAGACTGTTGGTACAGCTTTTATAAGCAAAATAATAAGTCTTTTTACCAAATAAAAGTCTCTCATTCATTAGAATATACCACTAACCTTAATATGACAGTCTGTTTGATATAGAAATATATAGAACATAATCCAAATCTACAAGATATTACAGGATAAGCACACCATATTGACCATTTGTTGGGGAGGCAGATAGTTCAGTTTGGGCTAAATGTTCACCCACTAGCCTCTTTATTAGGTACACCTTTCTAGTACCAGGTTGGATCCACTTTTGCTTTCAGAAATTCACAACGTGTTGAATTAATTCCTTAGAGATTCCGGTCCATATTTACATGATAGCATAGCATCACACGGGTACAGATTCATTGACTGCAGATCTTCATCCCAACTTTGGGAAAAAAGATTTCAAGTATATGGAAATATTGGTAGTATTTTGGTCTGACTTCTATATTACTAATAAAGCATATTTCCCCCAAATGGATGTGTTTCTCTAAGGGGGAGGAGGAGTAGCAGGAACACTGATGATGGGAAGGAGCAGTTGCCATATTTTTATAAATTTTTTTATTTCTGTTTATGACAGCCTTTTTTTTATATATGTATTGCTATCTGCTATGAATTGTGTCACTGGAATCTTAATTCCCTACCAAAGGCATATATAAAATTCTATCTAATCTTATCAAATCTAGCCTTAAAAACTGATACCAGTCCTTATCTCCCATGCAGCTATCAACCATATAAGACCAATTAAGAAATCTTTGTTACTTCACCCTTGCAGAAAAGCTAAAGCGGCGTTTTCAGATTTTTCCACCATGGGTTTCGTTTTAAAAATGTGTTTTCGGGCACGCAAAATACCTCAACTGTGTCGAAAAAACGCCTGCATGATTGAAAACCTGTGCAGATACGCCTGAATTTGTATCCGGGTCGACAGCCCCTGAAGCACAAAATCTTTCCCCTCACATTTTGATATAATTTAGGGCCAGATGTGGAGGTGTGGGGGGCCTGATGTGGCCCCCTGGCAGCCAGAAGATGATCACTTCTTAATGGCAAGGGTGGGAAACATCACTTTATAAACTGATAAACAAATGATTTTAGTCAGCTTTATCTTTTAATACATAAAATAAACAAAAATGTAGTTGTTTTGGTGTGGTTGCTGTTACAGCTGTTGATAACAACTTTGAATTACACAACACAGGCTTGATGTCCGCAGACAAGAATTTGAAAAAGTGAGATTTTTCTATTATTTTTTCAGAAATAATCCACACAGCACATTTTTAGAAAATACCTTTGTCCACAAGAAATTGTAAACATACACAAACACTTGTGATGCTACCATGTCAATATGCTGCATCACACAGTTGCAGATTTGTCGGCTGCAGATCTTCATCCTAAACATGTGGTATGGGCCCTCCATCTTACTAAATATGGCCCTTCAGTCGCTTCCAAAAATAGACAGAGAAAGAGAACAAGATATGGTCTTAAACTGGCTTTTATATCTGTGTAAGTTGGTTCAGTTGGATTCAGTTCTGTGTCAAGTTCATTTAATTCCGGATAATTATATGTGTTTGAGTTATTTAAATGTTGGAAAAATCAGTTTTTTGATGGCTTAATGTTTCTGTTTTTGTGTAGCTTTACTTACTTATTCATCATCAAGGCTATCCAGCAATTTTAACAATGCAGCCCCCAGGTAGGGAGAATAGGCCGTCTTGGTTATCACAGTTGCCCATCCCTGCTCTATGGGATTGAGGTCTGGTGACTGTTGAGGTCACTAGAGTCCAGCGAACTCAATGACCCCAACTCAACTTAACTCAACGACATGCTCAAGAAACCAGTTTTAAGGGCTTTGAGCCTTGTGACATTGACGGTTGTCCTGCAGAAATGCTGTGGTGGGCTGATGGGACTTTTCTGTTTGTGGCATCAGCTCCACTTGGCTCAATCCTGCATGATTTGGGTACTTCCCGCTTCATTTTCCATGTGGCGTAGACTTTGAAAGTACCTCTTTAAGGTGGGTGGGGTCATCATAGCTGCGCGTCACACCAGCAGAGGAAGGCGTAGAGGCAAAAGAGCTGCCGGCCACATCATGGCTGTTTGTCACAGTGAGGAGGGTTTGATTCAAAGACAGAATCAAGCAGCAAAACAACAAATTATCAGATTGTGTAGGTTTGTAAAGTCCCTGTTGATCATCAGTTTCTGAAATACTCAGACACACTATGTGGCAGCCATATTCTAGGGCTGGCAATATAAATCCCAGATTGTGTTCCTCAAAACTCTATTCACAATTTTCATTGATTTTTTTTCCCTGTAAAAACTTAGAGTGACACAACAATAATAAGAATCTGTTTTTTTCTTTGGTATCAAAATAAATTCCAAAACTAAGCAGACTTTCTGCCGTTATTTGTCAGAAAAGGTTGATTATGTAATTTGAACATAGGCAGACTTGTCTACATAAACACTGAAAACAGAGCTACTTTAACAGCAACTCTCAAAACAATATATAATCTAATTAAAGACACAAAAGCCTTATTATGTGGTTGTGGAAAATCTGACAAGATTTTTAGTATTGAAAATTTTAAACATAGCAACAACTTATGATTGGAATAAGTTGAGGAAAAGAAAACCTCGATTTTCCCTTTTTTAAATCTTCTGCAGGAAAACATTTGAATTAAGCCATTTAATTGATATATGTCCAAGCCCTCCTTCATTAAGATTTTTTCTATATTTCATAGACAAAATACCATTAACAGTGCAGTGGCCAATTAAATCACTTTTTTAAGTTGTTAAGTGGAAACAGGTCATTATAGGTCATTACTGCCAAAGCATGTGTTATTGTAGAAATGGAAGAAATTTATCCTGAGGTAGTTTGTAAAACTATCATAGCAAAACATAAGTAAGAGAAAAATCTGTCACAAGAGCAACAACAACTGCTTTTTGGCTACATTCTTACTGTGAAACAGTCTGTAAAAGATCTTCTCCACAGTGGATTGTGAAAATGCTAATTTTAGCATTTAAATGGATATATTGCGTAGCCTTATGACATTCAGCCATTTAAATCCTCTCCATTTTGATGCCCTGTTTGGACTTTAGCATGTTGTCTTCAACATGTCTACATGCCTTAATGTGTCACATTGCAGCCATGTGATTGGCTGGTTAGATCTTTGCCCTGACTTCCAGTCTTGGTGTCCAGTTTGTGCAGTTTATGGCTCCTTTTGGGCCTTGTGAACTGTTTACTTCCCTCAGCTCTCTGCTGGTCCAGTTGGCAGCCTGAGTCTCCCGTCTGTCCAGCAGCAGCGATGAGTCTCCTGTGACTGTGAGCTCAGCAGCTCATGGAAGAATGTTCCCTTTCAGAAAACCAGCTGGCTGCAACCAGAGAGGGCACGAGAGTCTTTAGGCTCGTTAAGGACACTTAAGAGTAATGAATGTGTGTGTTTGTCAATGAGCTGCCATGACCAAACATACGAGTGTCAAAGTCACATCTGAGCCGACTGAGAGTCCCAAACGTGTCCACATGCTTTAGTTAAAGGCAGATTAGAGACAAACTTTATGACAATGTATGACATGTTTGTTGTTGAGCTAAAATTATTTACTCCCCCTTTTTTCCCATCTGTATTTTTGAAAAAACACAATACGATACTACCTATCACAGAAATACAATTAACCTTTTGTTACCTTTCTCAGGAATGTAGAAAAAAATCAGTCAAATTAAAGAAATGAATTTAGATTATGGAGTGCAGTGTTATAAACAATAAACAACCCACTCAGCTCATCATGGCTGACACAATAACTCCTGGTTATTCATGCAGCAACAACAGACAACCATTAAATCAGGTAGAACCAGGTGGGAAAAAATTGCTGTACATCCCCTGTTGTAATTTTCTCAGGTTTGTTATATTTATGGATATTTAGCAGGCTTCCATTGCAACAATAATAATCAGCTAGTAAGGATATGAAAGCTATGCAATCATTTGTGTAGAGTTTAGTGCAAGTCAAGGGTCAGAAATCCCAAATATAGCAAACAAAGGGCGAGGTTAGAGATTTACCCCACGAACAATCGACACAAAACAACCAAAGAGAGCCATGGTATTTATCCTATTTGTCTTACGTATTTACCCCCTAAGCAATGAGAAGAGATATTAAAGAGATAGTTCAAGGTTTTTTGAATTGGGGTTACATGAGGTGCATAGCAGTAGCCTGATCATCCACAGGGACTGAGATCGGCGCTGCATCTGAACAGAAAAGTTGCACTGAAGCCAGGGCTTCTTATGGCTGCACAAACAGCATAATTTCTACATAATGTAGAGTTTTAGGTGTAAATGAGTCACAACAACAGCGTAGGGTAATTGCACACTTCACTTAAACACACATATATAAACTAGAAAAGAACTCAGACCTCCACTAGGAAGCTCAGTTCCAGTTGTGGCTTTTCCATAACACCTGTCAAAGATCCAGCTCTAGATCACCAGATCCAGAACAGAGCCGGGATCTGGATCAAACTCGGTACATGCATGGAGGTTCTTATACTGTATGAACACCACAAGATTTAAGAACATAGCTTAAAATTAGATTTTATATGAATTATTGAATGTTGTCAATGGAATTTCCCATTATAAAGTTCAATGTTTTTTGTGACATCAATCTGAATCCAATCCAGATGAAGTTTAGATTGATGATAGACCCCATATTATCCTGTAAATTTGGAACTGAATCCTTAAAAAATGGCAGAGATTATTATTTTTTTTAATTCTGTAAAACTGGAAGTTTTGCGTCCAAAAAAAATATACATAACACCACCAAAATGTTATCATTTCCAAGTTGGTCCATTACCAACATCTTCTGAAAATTCAGCGAAATGCATCCAGTAGTTTTTTTGTAATCCTGCTAACAAACAGAAAGCAAGCATACAGACAAGCATACGCCTGCAAAAATATAACCTCCCAATTTTTTTATATCCTCCTATGAAGGAGCAGAGCTGATCTTCGTCATTAGTGCCATGTACCTCATACCACCCAATGCCAAAATCCTGAACTATCCCTTTAAATAACAACAGAAGATGTCAAAAACAATCAAATACTACAGAAACGGCATACAGAAGGTCTTCTTTTAAGCAGGTGGAAGCTGCTGTCATCAGGTAATCGCTCAGTCTGAATGTAAATTTCTCTCACTGTGCTTATTTTCATGATCAAACGAACCCTTTACTATGGCTGCTTTTAAATGTTTGCTCCTGAGCGGTGTACTGTTAATGTTTATTGGAAAAACAAACAGCTTCTAGAAAAGTCTCTGGGCTGCAGGGCCTGCACAGTCATAGTGGATGTATGTGATCCTGCAGCAAACATGATTATAGGTTTCCTCTCTGGTATGTTAGCTGCTTTGCACCATGATTGACCTTGATTTAACGAACTTTAAACAGAAAGTGAAGTGTTACACCTCTCTTCCTCTTTCAACACAAGGATACATTGATATTTGTCTCTCTTACTTCCCCTTTTGTTGAGCATAATGTGGCCGGTTAACTGTGGGAGTTCTTTCTGAACTCTGTATTACATCAGCCACTTTCTCTCTGCTCACCTCTTTGATTTTGATCCAATGAGTGGTTGACTTTCAGGATCCCCCCCCCACGCAACTTGTCTGTTCTTGTTTCAGGCAAAATCTTTAATGGCTTCAGCAGAAACAGATCCCCCTCTGGGATTCAAAATGAAACCAGTGTTTAATACTTTATGTCAGTGAAATATCAAGGTCGCACTGTCCACCGGAGGAGACCATCAGAAGTTCAAACCACATCAATGGAGTTTACAGCCTGTTTCACAGTGAGAGTGTAGCTAAAAACAGTTGTTGTTGCTTTTGGGACAGACTTTTCTCTTATGTTTTGCTCTGATAGCTTTATAGACCTTAATAGTTTTACTTCCCACCTCAGGATGAATGTCTTTCATTTCCACAGATAACAATTACTTTGAGTAACGTTTGATATCACCACTGGTCTCACTCAACTATTTTATGATCGCTAGTCTATGAAATACAGAAAAAAATCTTAATGAACTTGGGCTGGGGAGTATATCAATTAAATTGATTAATTCAGATTATTTCCTGCAATCATAAGGTGTTGCAATGTTGAACAGATGAAATACTCAAAATTAACATTTGTAAGATTTTGCACAAACACACGTTAAGGCTTTTGTTTCTTAAATGAGATTAAATATTGATCAGAGTTCCATTATAATGTACAGTGAAAGTAGATCAGAGTTTCATTGTTTATGTAGACACGCCTGCCTATGTTCAAACTACATACTCATCATTCAATCACAAAAACAGCATGCATTTTACATGAGAAAAAGTACACCTCAGTTAGTGTTAACAATGGCAAAGCAAAGTAGAAGCCAAGCTACATGATGAAGCACATGTTGCAAATGTGTACTTAGGTCTGCCATCTTTGAGGACCTGAATTTAAATTTCTTAAGCTGTAGAATCCTTTAAAACTCATTCTGGGGTTCTCGTGTATGTGTTTATATGCATTATATAATTGTATTTATATGTACTCACGTGGACAAATCTGTTGGTACCCTTCCGTTAAAGAAAAAAAGCCCACATGCTCACTTAAATAGCTTAAAACTGACAAAAGTAATAAATAAAAATTTACTAAAAATCAACTCTTGAAAATCAGATATTGCTTCTGAATTGTGGTTTAACAGAATTATTAAAAAAAAAATACTCAAACTGGCCTGGACAAAAATGATGGTACCATTAACTTAATATTCTGTTGTACAGCCTTTTGAGTCAATCACTGCAATCAGGGGATTTCTGTAGCTCTCAATAAAACTTCTGCACCTGTCCACAGGTATGTTGTCCCACTCCTCATCAACAAACTGCTACAGCTGTCTCAGGTTTGAAGACTGTCTTCTCCAGACTGCATGTTTCCGCTCCTTCCACAAATGTTCAACAGGGTTTAGATCAGGGATCATAGAAGGCCACTTCAGAATAGACCAGTGTTTTGTTCTGAGCCATTCTTGGGTGTTTTTAGCTGTGTGTTTTGGCTCATTATCCTGCTGGAGGACCCATGACCTGTGACTGAGACCAAGTTTTCTGACACTGGGCAGCACATTTCACTCCAGAATGTCTTGATAGTCTTGAGATTTCATTGTACCTGCACAGATTCAAGACACTTTGTGTCAGATGCAGCAAAGCAGCCCCGGAACATAACTGAACCTCCTCCATGTTTCACAGTAGGTACAGTGCTCTTTTCTTTGTCTGCTTCATTTTTGTGTCTGTGAACATAGAGCTGATGTGACTTACCAAAAAGCGCCAGTTTTGTCTCATCTGTCCAATGGACATTCTCCCAGAAGCTTTGTGGCTTGTCAGCATGCATTTTGGCAAATTCAAGTCTCACTTTTTTATGATTATCTTTCAACAGTGCTGTCCTCCATTCAGTCCACTTTGGCTCAAACAGTGACAGATGGTGTGATCTGATTCTGATGTACCTTGACCTTGGAGTTCTCCTCAAATCTCTTTGAAGTTGTTCTGGGCTCTTTGGTTTCCATTTGTATTTTCCGTCTCTTCAGTTTGTCATCAGTTTTCCACCTGCAGCTACGTCCAGGGAGGTTGGCTACAGTCCTGTGGACCTTAAACTTATGAATAATCTGTGCAGCTGTAGTCACAGGAACATCAAGCTGCTTGGAGATGGTCTTATAGCCTTTACCTTTAACATGCTTGTCTACAATTTTATTTCTAATCTCCTTAGACAGCTCTCTCCTTAGCTTTCTGTGGTCCATGTTCAGTGTGGTACACACCATGATACCAAACAGCACAGTGACCACTTTTCAGCCTTTGAATAGGCAGACTGACTGATTACAAGCTTGGAGACACCTGTGATGATAATTACAGGGCACACTTTAGATTAACATGTCCCAATGGTCACACCATTTTCAATCCTTTGTAGGGGTACCATCATTTTTGTCCAAGCCAGTTTCATTATTTTGTTTTTTAAAATATTTCTGTTGAACCAAAATTTAAAACCAATGTCTGATTTTCATTAGCTAATTTTCAGTAAATTTTTATTTATTATTACTTCTGTTATTTCCCAGTTATTTCAGTGACCATGTGGGTTTTTCTTTCACTAAATGAAGGGTACCAACAATTTTGTCCACGTGTGTAAGACACTAAGCTACAGCTAATATACACTTTATATCTTTTGGTGAATTATTGAAGTCTGTATTTTTTCTAATTCCATGTTTTCCTCATGTTGCACAAACCTAATAGCAACATGGGTTTGTCAGTTGTGCAGCTGCATTTGGAGAACTTTTGTGGTAGCCAGAGTGCACCAAAACAACTTTATACACATTTTTCCCTCCAGTCTCATTTAGCCTTCCTAACAGACACTGAAGAAAGATCCCATCACTTCAAAATCAAGCCTCACTGTTAGCACCAGCTTAGCCTGTTTTGGAGAGTAAGGAGACCTTGTTTATGACCCCTCTCCTTTTAAGTTTTATTCACTGACAGGTCGTTTGAGACCCTGTTTGTAAAATATACAGCCTGTCAGGCCTCGGTCATTCCCTGCTCTGTGCACACCCCTGCTCAATAAACTGAGGCACACAAATGGACCAACAAAATGTGAGTCATCCCGGGTCCTTTCAGCCGGTGTTTGAAACTGTGGACTTCAACATGCAAGTGTTTTAATCCAGTCCAGATCCAGAGTCAGTTAAAAGTTTTTGCTTTCTAAACTTATTGAAACCCTCTGAGCTCCCTGAATGATGTTACACACACGGGCACGGCACACATTCACCACAAAGCCAGACCAGACCAGTCAGGGACCTTTATTTAGAACCTGTTCACCACTTTGGTAACATGATCTCATCCAGAAATATTCGCCCTACCTTTGAGAGGGCGCCCTGCCCTGCCCTGACACGAGAAAGGTCCACAGCTAGGACCTGGTTTTCATCTCCCCTGTGCCTGTGTTCAGTCAGTTGAACATCAACACCAGAAATCCTGGATCAGGCTACAATCACCCAAAGTGTAAACCAATGCAAACAATGCAAGTCGTCACAGCTGGCTGCCCAATAAATGACCCCTCCACGGCAGTCAGGGTTACGGCCAAGTGAGGGAGAGGTCACGGCTGTTCATCGGCATTCAACACTCAGTCCAGACTTTGGTGAGAAGCAGACATGAGGAGAATTCAGGTGAAGCCAGGGCTCAGTACATCTCTCTTAATCCGAAGCAGTCACGGGGGATGAGAGGAAGATAGGAGCTTAGAGATTTAGAAACTTTAAATGAATGCTTTAAAAACCTGAGAAAACTTGAGATTTGATTATCAAAGATTTCTGATGATGTTTTTTATTTGAATATAAAGCCGACTAAATTATTGTTTGGCTTAAATGAAAGATGAAAAAATGAACCAGCGCCTCGGTGCATCAGCAGCTGATTATAGATCAGCTGTCACATCTAAAAAGGGTTTCTTCTGCTGTTTCCTGAATATTGGGGTGTATTCACACCTATGGCTCGTTTGCTTTATTTGGATTCAGGGGTTAAATTGATACAGTTGTTTCAGGTGCCACTTGGTTCGTTTGTGTTTGCACGGCAAAAATCTCTTGCGGTCCAAAGTTGTAAACAAATGACATGTGCAATCAATTGTTTGTCTCATTGGTCATAAATCTTACCCAGAGGGCAGGGAGTTTCCTTCTCTTCTTACTGATGCTTATGGGGCATCAGCAGCATATGTGTTTTTTTTGTTTTATAGCGTTCATCTGTCACTCATTCGCTGACTCATGAATCTGTAGATCTCTGTATTTTTAAGTGCAGTGTCCAGCATTTGGCAGATTTTCTCTTCTGCCCATATTTCTATGACCCTTTTTATTTCCTCACTACTCTACGTCAGCCCACGACTTATTCTTCCTCCTTCTCATCTTCTTCTTCTGCTTTTGCTGCGTCGTCCTATCATTCTTCTTCTATTGTTTTGACTGAAGGATTGGCAACCAGGTGCATTACAGCCCCCCACTGCTACAGCGAGAACCACATGTATGAGTCAGCTGTGTTGGTTGCTGAGGTGTTGGTGTTCTCTAGGGATGTCCCGATCCGATGTTGATATCGGATATCGGTCAAAAAAACAAATATCGGATTATATCGGCCTGCATCCTAAATCTCCGATATCAGCACTCCGATACAAGCAGTCCATTCTAATATATTTATTTTTTATTTTATTCAGTTGTAGAATATGCTTATGTTTAAGTTCAACACAGTGGTTATTTTGCAATTGGTGAAATTTGTTTTTGTTTGATTTATTGAGGTCACTTTTCAGGGTCTTCTAATATTTTTTATTCATGTTGTTTTAATTGTAGTATATTCTTATGTTTAAGATAAAAATTTATTTAACCTATTGGTTAATAACAAATGGGTCAGTTTTTCTCATACCTGCTATTGCTGACTACTGTTCTCTGTTTGAGTAATCTGACCTGATCAAGCCTATTCTTACAGTCCATACTACAAAATAGGTAATAAAAGTCTGTATGATTCCTGCTGATATCGGATCGGATTGGTATCGGTATCAGCCAATACTCAAGGCTGTAATATCGGTATCGTATCGGAGGTGAAATAGTTGTATTGGGACACCCCTAGTGTTCTCACTGCGAAGGAACTGCTACAGGGCTCGAATCAAATTGAACCAAGGCCGTCTATTTTAGTGATCTCGACCCGCTTGTTTTGTCCTGCATCTGAGTGCGATTGCTGTGTTCACATATTCCCAAACAAACTGAAATTTAGGAGGGGGTCACTCGTTGCAGAACAAGTGCTACAAACGAGCCAGGTGTGAGCAACCTCAAAGATCAGGTCGTCTGAAGTGCTCTACAGGCTGAAGGCTTCAGACATGCAGTCAGTCCTGGATTGAGACTGTAGTTTGCTAAGACAATACTGTAATTTCTCATATAAAACACACATTTTTTTTACTCTTAAAGCTATGGTCTACGATTTGGAAGCTTGGTACATCTTAATAACACCGTTCATAAGGCTGTTATGGTCCTATGGTCCAATCTACGCAATATAAAGACCAAAAAAAAAGAAAAAATCCATTCAGTATATCCACTGCAAAGCGGCATAATTGACCAATCCGAACCGCCGTTCCCCGCAGTTCGGATTGGTCCGTGAGTCCATCCAATCCCCTGTCTCCCCTGCTCCACCCCGTCCCGCCCCGTCCCGCCCGTGGTCCCGCCTCCTCCCCACTACCTCCTTCATGTACCAATGAGCAGCTAGCTGCACAGCTACTGAAGCGTCATGGAGCTGGAGAAGACCAGCACTGAAACCGGGAGGCCGCATCTGTTACCCTCCACATCAGTGTTTCCCAAACTTTTTTTATGGTGACCCACTTTTTTGGAGGTACAAGCTATGGCGGCCCAATCCAAATCCTAATCCTAATTTATAAATCAACAGACAAATTTACTGTGCAAAAAAAGTTCTTTAATCATGTCTCCACATCATCTTTCATCTTTCACACCAGCCAGGCCAATGAGACATGCTTGACAAATGCATTGAAACTTTGCATATTTTTTGTTAGGCTTACACTTTGCAAATACTTTTAAAGAATGGAATAAATGCATTTAACATTTCTAAATTTGATTTCATACTTTCACCAAAACAATAAACACATTTTTAACTGTATAGCCTACTTTAACTCTCAACTTTCGTATCTCAAAGTGCCTATTTACAGGATACTTAAAATAAGCTTTCTTGCCTCATTCTTAGAGAATAAACATTCACAAATATGAAAAACAACATCATTACTATTTACAAGCTTGTGATTAAATTCAGCTCATTCAGCAAAACATCAAACACAACAGAGGAAAAAATCGATCCAACATCAGGTGTAATCCTCATCAAATTACTTTTGGCCCAGTTTGGATTATATTTGCCACAAATATTTTTAAGGCCTACTCCAAATATCACTGTCCAGTTATACACATTTTTTTTTCAATTACAATTTTAGTGCGACGGGTGAGCCTGTTTGCCTTTCAGGATTGTATCCCAGTCCGGAGTACAAGATGAGAGAGCAACACGCATATCAGGCGCAGCATCCAGTCTGTTTCGATATTTTGTCTTTATTTTTGTGTACACAGAGAATCCCAAT
The DNA here is from genome assembly GCA_036419115.1 of Scarus forsteni. NCBI lineage: Eukaryota > Metazoa > Chordata > Actinopteri > Labriformes > Labridae > Scarus > Scarus forsteni. Next base: position 6,620,636 of record JAZDUH010000459.1, read on the forward strand.
TTGCATTTGTATGTGCTTGTGAAAGGGATAAGAAGCAAAATGCTAGACTTACTCAGGACAGGATATTCTGATGCGATGCTTATCCAGAATGAGGATAATGGCACGTGTTCATGTTACTTTTTCAGTGTGACATCACTGCACATCACTGTAACAGCTCTGCTTCTCCTGCTGGTGTCAGTCCAAGATCTAGCAGTGACTCCGGACTTTCAAAGTCAAGTGGGTCTTGAATCCACCTTTTATGACTCAACATTTCGAATCTCTCTTTTGGAAAATACCGGCTGAAGTTATCAATGAGTGCACCCAGGTGTGTCTGAATTAGTCCGGTCAGCTGTTTAATTTGTGCGACAGTGACACTGTTTTCCTCCGAGTGTTGTAAAACAGTTGGAAACATATAGAGGCTTGGCTCTGGTTGTTTGAGTCGTGCCAGCCACAGCTTCAGTGACTTTTGAAAAGCAATAACATGTTTCCAGTTATTGAAAATATCATCGCGCTGACCCTGCAGCTTCAGATTCAGCTCGTTGAGAGATGAAAATATATCCGCCAGATATGACAACGTGAGAAGCCACTCATCAGTGAACAGATCGGCGAGAGGAGAGCTTTTCTGGGTCAGGAAAGCATGGATTTCGTGCCTTAATTCATACACACTTGTAAGAACTCTTCCTTTGGACAGCCAGCGCACCTCTGTGTGATACAGTAAGTGCGTGTGTTCCGCTCCCATGTCAACACACATCTGATCAAAAAGCCGGTTGTTGAGCGCGCTGCCTTTAATAAAGTTCACAACGCAAATAACGTCTTTCAGTACCTTTTCGAGGCCTGCAGGCATTCCTTTGCACGCCAGTGCATGTCTGTGAATGAAACAATGGTTCCAGACAATGTCGTTTCCAGCTGTGTCCTTAATTCTCTTCACAACACCGCTGTTTTTTCCCGTCATATTCGCCGCCCCATCACCTGTTACTCCTTTACAGTTGGCCCACTCCAGTGAGCACTTTGTAACCACATAGCACATCAAATATTTGTTCACCTGTCGTACCAGTGGGGACATTAAAGGGAAACTCCGGTATTTTGACACCTGGACCTTATTTTTAGGTTTGTGCATGCTCATATACTCACTCAGACAAACATCGTGCAGCTCGGAGTCCTTCAGAAGTTATTTAGATCCAACCGATGTAGCCGCACTTAGCGGGGTCCACGGCAACGGAGCTTCAGCGCGGGACGTAATCTCTGCAAAATCGCTCGTCTCTACCACAGCCCGGCTTGTCATTGCAGCGAAATCCTCCAGAGTAGTCAGACATATATTCCTGGATAGATCCATACGCGTGTCAGCCGGTTTCAAGTCCCACTCTGAGCAGCTAACACACTCCTCTTCTGTTGCTATAGGCGAACACTGTCCTAGCGCACGCCAGTTAGCATTGAGTCGTGGGCGTGCTCCTGTTTGTTGTTCGGGAGCCAGTTGTTCGACTCCCTCCCTCCCCATCCTTCTCTCATGGAGCCCCACCTCCGTGTACTCAGACTCAAACCGGTCGTCGTAGTCTGACTCTTCGGCAACAGATAAATATTCTGCCATGTTGCTCAGCACTGCCAGCTAAAGGTAGGTCAGCTGTACCTTTGTGTCATGTGACTATGGCGTCATCAAAAGTTTGTTTACCAGGTCAGCTGACCCACCTGAAGAGGGTAGATGAGCTGACTTTATGATAACACTGGTGATGGATGAAAAAATATAGCAAATATATAGGGCAAAATCGCTCATTTCGGCTATATTTTTTCATCCATCGCCAGTGTTATCATAAAGTCAGCTCATCTACCGTCTTCAGGTGGGTCAGCTGACCTGGTAAACAAACTTTTGATGACGTCATAACGCGACACAAAAAGTACAAGCTGACCTACTTTTGGCCGGCAGTGCTGAGCAACATGGCAGAATATTTATCTGATGCGAAGAGTCAGACTCTGACGACGGTTTGAGTCTGAGTACCGCAGACGAGGAGCTCCATGAGAGAAGAATTCAGAGGGAGAGAGCGAACAGCTGGCTCGTGAACAACAAACAGGAAGCCGTCACGACTCAATGCTAACTGGCGGTGCGCTTGTGACGGTGTTACGCCTATAGCAACAGAGGAGTGTGTTAGCTGCTCAGAGTGGGACTTGAAACCGGCTGACGCAGCGTATGGATCTATCCAGGAATATATGTCTGACTACTCTGGAGGATTTCGCTGCAATGACAAGCCGGGCTGTGGTAGAGGCAGCGATTTTGCAGAGATTATGTCCCGCTGAAGCTCCGTTGCCGTGGACCCGCTAAGTCTTGGCTACATCGGTTGGATCTAAATAACTTCTGAAGGACTCCGAGCTGCACGATGTTTGTCTGAGTGAGTATATGAGCATGCACAAACCTAAAAATAAGGTCCAGGTGTCAAAAAACCGGAGTTTCCCTTTAAGGCAACATTGCAAGTCCTCCAGAAATTTATTTCCCCACACATATCGTACATAAACCAACAACGTTGCGCAACCGTCAACATCCGTGCTCTCGTCAAGGTGAATGGAGAAATCAGTCCCTGCCTTCAATCTTGAAATAAGCTGCTCTTCCAAGTTGTTTGAGATGTCATGTATTCGGCATGAAACTGTGTTATTACGGAGGGGGATACATTTGATTTTTTCCGCTGACTTTGCATTCATTACCGTAGTCACCATGTCTATTGCAGCAGGAAGAATGAGTTTTTCCCCGATGGTGTGCGGCTGCCTCTCCATGGCTAGACGATAAGAAACCATGTAAGAAGCAAGCTGGGCTTTGTCATTTAATGTCACATATTTTCGCAGAACATCAGCCGATGCTGTAATTTCCTGTGCCTTTCTCTGAAAAAAGTCCAGGGGTTTGTTTACAAGATCGGGGTGAAGTGTTTCCAAATGTCTCTAAAGTTTAGTAGGCTTTAAACTTTCATTTGCGAGTGTTTCTCTGCAAATAACACACATTGGCCGTGCCTCCTGGCTATGAATCGAGCAGTATACAAAACCATAACTCAAAAAATAGTCTTTGTATGGCCTTGAAGCTGTTTTTTTCTTTTTGGCGTGAGGCTCTTCATTTGATTTCATAAGCCGCCTACCCGCTGTACGGTCCTCTGCCGGTTGGTTGACTTGATTGCTAATGGTGGCGTGGCTAACGTTAATGCTGGACTCACACAGGTCTTCACTTGGTACCGTCTGGTTAAGGGGACCCAAAAGGGTCACTCCAACTCCCTTACACAGTTTTCCACCACAGGCTTGGCCCTGTGGGTCTTCAGTAGCTGTCTGCCCTGGAGCAATGCATTTCTTTTTTATTAGCCAAGCATCCATGACAGTGACTTCTTTTCTCCCACCGTCCAGTGGCCAGTAGAAGAGTCTTATTTTTTTTGTTTTAATGCGGTGGAGAGGGCAAACGTGTCATAGCTGTGCTCCCCCATGTGGTGAAAGTATGTATTGCAGGCAGAAATTTCACATTAAATACTGTGGTGTAAACATTCTAAAAACTAATTTGGCGACCCATAGAAAATCTCTGGCGACCCACCCGTGGGTCGGGACCCAGACTTTGGGAATGTCTGCTCCACATCGAAGGGAAGGAAGTGTTAAAGTTTAAAGGAAAAGGCTGCAGTAAGGAAGAAATATGAGCAATACAGGTCCCAACGAAGGCTCAACATTGGAGAATCGTACGACCGGTGGAAAAAGCTGCAGAATGATTTGGGACTGAAAACTGATGCTGAGACAGAAGAATTTCTGTTGAACAGGTAATAACTTTGTTTGCTACAGTGGGAGATGACTGCTGAATAACTCTGGTTAGTCTGTTCCTATACTGGCTAATGACTGAACGTTGTTGGTCAGAACGGGTTGGCTCTGTCAATAGATTTTAGCATAAGTTAGCCACGCATCGTTAGCATTGTAAACTGAGCTGGTGAAGACACGCCGAGAAAGGTAAATCCTCGCCCACAATCGGCTCTGCTCTGATCGGCTAACAGTGGCGACTCCAGACCCGCTTCGCTGCCGGTCCAATTGAAATCGCTACCGCTGTGTGTTACAAAGGGGATGACTGTCGTGTTTGTTACTTTCAGCTCTGAGAAATCTGACATTCTGAGTTGTTTTTGATGTTGTTGCTGCTGATATTTTCTGCTGGCCAGCTTCTTGCTCTATCAGATGTTATGTTGTTAGGAGGCGACACGAGCTGGGGAGCAGATCTTTGAACATGGAGGGGAGGGGTGAGTTAAGGGGGTGCAGGCTGCGTTTTTCAAATCTGTATCAACAGCCAAACTGGTTTTCAGATCGTAGACCCTAGCTTTAAATAAGGTCTAATTTTTGGATGAGTATTGTTCACAAGCACAAGCAAACAATGTAAAATATATTTTGTCTCACCAACATCGCGGTTACAACACATCTGATACAAAAGCCGAAATATTATCTTTTTCAATGAAATATTACCACCAAACTTTTGTATCTCTTATGAAACGGACCAGTAAACTGTTCTAATCCAATATTTTGGATTTTAATTAGTTTACCTTTGTGTAATGGTCTTGTGATTCTCCGTGTTATGGTACCGCTTATTTGTAAACACGTTGGGCCAAAATAGCTGCGCTTTGATTGGTGGAAGACATCGCCATGTTGAAAGCTGCACCCTGATTGGTTGGTACTCTACGACTGAGCATACTGGGATGTGGGAAATATGATACGGCTTGAAGTCATTGCTTCAAGCAGCGTAAGATCGTCAGCAGATGTTGTTTGGGGGAGAATAATTGTACAACAGTAAAATACCATTTAAAATGTGGGCAAAAAGAGAAAATTATCCAGCAGCATTCAAAAGAAAGGTGACTGAAGTGGCTGAGGCAGTGGTCAACAGGAAGCTGTTAGGAAATTTGGCGCGAGTGAAGCTAACATTCGGGGTTGGAGGATAAAGCAGAAATAATGAAGGACTGACCAACATCAAAAGGTTTTGGGCGTTTGTCTGAGAGAGTAAGGTTTGAGCAAAATTTGGGTGCACATGATATATGAGCACAGCATTTTTCATGGAAAAAAGCCTGAAAAATGGGGTACGTGTTATATTCAAGACATTACAGTAATCATCATTCACATGCTGCTGTTTGATATGGAGATAAAACTGAAGCTTTCTTTCTCCATTGTAATAGAATAGAATAGAATAGCTGTTGATTGTCATTGTACAACTGTCATATAACAGAATTAGGGAGAGCACATCTCACCTCCAGTGCAGACTAAAAACACTTCAAGAATGGAGTAAATAAAACAAAACAGAATAAAAATCTTTTATAAACACAACATGCATCTTTAATCACTGCGCTTGTAGAGATGCTGTTTCATATTCCCTTCTGTGAGCTCCAGTGCTCCTCCCAGCTCTTTGGTTGACTCTACTGATACACATTTCAACATTAACTCTGTAGTAAGGATATAAATTGTGATATAATTTGTTTGGCCTCTCTCATATTACAAACCCCAACTTCTGCCACGTAAGTTTAACGTGGTGTGCTGCCCGTCGTGTGCTGCTATGTCAGTGCAGTACTGGGGCAGGTTGCCTCGACATTATCCTGCAAATATCAGGGTGATGTGTGTTAAAAGAGCTGAACATGTAATTTTGAGTTGCTTTCAGAGGGCTGCAGTGCTCAACAGAAGAATGAGTGGTCTGGAGTGAACTGAGGAAAAGATCCAAAAGGAACTGTTGCTCTTAAAAAGACAACGTTTAAGTTTTGCATTGTCACTAGTTTCTCACGATTCAACTCAATTGCAATTCTGATTATTAAGTTAACAGTTCAGTTCAATGCAATGAGAAACAGCCTTGACTTTCCATATGACTGCACCATGCTACTTTTTAGATAAAAGATACAAGCAGTCAGATAAACATGGACTCCTTTTATTGAGTAAAAATGGCTTTTGAGATCATCTGCAACAGAAATGTATTTTTATTGCTAACCATACTAGATAAATGTCATAGGTCTCATCTTCTTGTACTCACTTTTTCCTCTCAGAAACAAAACTGTTCCTACAGTAAGAGCAGCCTCTGCAAGATTAAACAATTACTGACTGTCTCTGCACCGATGCATCGTCATCTACACCCGCACAGGAATGCCTCGATTAAAAGATTATTTCTGACACCCCTGAAATATTCATCTGGAAAGTAAGGACTGAAGGCTTGTTTTGCTGAGGCCACCCCAAACTTTCACAATTTTATTTGATGTGGCACTTGTTGTTTCCACAATCTGAGATGGCAACAGAAAGCTGTTTGTTTAAGCTAGACTTTTTTCTGTGGTGAATTTTGTCTTCTTCAGTTGTGTAAAAAAGGACTTCTTTGTCTGCAGGAGCTTCTGGTCAATCAAACAAACTCAGTGTAAACTAGTGTGACTTTCAGAACAGATAATACTGCTGTAAAATAATGCAGAAGTGTGCCCATCACTCTGAACAATCACAGGAACTCCTGTAGATTTTTTGTTTTTTTACAGTAGTACAAAAGTCTTTGTTGGTGTGTTAGACGTCAGAGATGTTTTCAGGGCCACAGCCAGGTGGTTGTTGTTTCCACACCTTTAGTTCCCCATGGTGGCTTCCTGCTTTGCATTGAAAGACAGTTTGATGAATGACACGTCCTGTGGCTTTTATTCAAATGCACTTTAAGATTATCCAAATTTATCTGGATGTGCATGTTTGAATCTATGCAAACTTTGTAATAGATAAACAGAATCTGTGTCTCTGCCTGAAGAGCTCAACGCCTTTATTCTGGTTTTATCACCAGGAGGTGGTGTTAATCTCATGATTGGAGCAGAATTTAATGTGTATTTTTCTTCACTAAACAGATCAATCAAGCCTTCATTTTGTAGCTGGTTCAGTGTTATGGCCCTTTTCCACTAGCCCAACTCTACTCTACTCTACCTGACTCTACTCTACTCGCCTTGTGCTGCTTTTCCATTAGCCCCAGCCGTCTGCCCAACGGCATGCAGTGTCGCTGTAAAAAGCTGAGCGGCACTGCGGTGAGGTGAGCGCGACACAACAATCTGTGGCTTTTTGTCACAGACCAAGTAAAAAAGGAAAGCAGGAGAAGGCTGCAGGTGGCAGGAAGATATACCCCTTGGGAAGCACAGGAGAGTTTTGGAAGCTATACAACAGAATGAAGCCGAGGACGAGAGCAATCAAGCTACAAAGAAAAGACGTATGAGGGTAAGCTCATGGTAGCTACTGCTAGCATGCTAGGTCATCACGCTCATGACCAACTGATATTCAATTGCTCTCCAGGCTTCTCCCTGTTTTTTTTTTTGTTTGTTTTTTTCCATTTGTTTGTTCCGGTGTGCAGGCGAAGTGACATCATACTGATGTTTGTAATTTCTAACTGGCCCACAGAGTCTCTCTTCAAAAAGTTCTGCTGTGATTATTTGTTCTTCTTCATGTCTCACTAGAGCTGCATAACGGGTAGTAATGGTTTCCAGTGGTACTGCTCCGTTTGCCCGTATTCGTAAGCTTTATGGAAACATGCAGAAATACAGGTGGAATGAACGCACAGCACAGACAGAAGGCTTCGTCTTTATCCGGACTCGTCTTAAATGTTGAGCATAAATGAGCCTGGAACAAGTCTCTCCCAGCAGCACATTGTTCTCACGCCCGTCTCTGGACTTGTTCCTCCTGCTGTGGTCCTCTTGCTTTCGGCCCGCGATTAGCTTTCTTAATTTTCTTCATTGGCGTAAGTCCCTCAAGAGTTTCTCACTCACTCCAAACTTTATTTCTGCTTGATTACTGCTGTGCATTTTACTACCAGCTGTTTGTTAAGATAGGATTTTCATTTTGGGGCATTTTGGGGCATTTTGTTTAAGCCTGGCCTAGCCAACAGCGCCCTTTCACAGCTGTAGATGCTAATGTTTAATTCTTGGTTCATGTCTGTCAGGATGCGAAGTGATGTATATTTTGATATATAGATCGCACTTGACTATAAGTAGCAGGATCAGCCAGCCAAACGCATTGACTTTGTATGTAATCTCAATGTGCGTCTTTGCGAATTCGCGTGCGGTGTGGCCGTAGCATAAGGGTTCGAGTAAGTTTGACAAGGGCCTAAATAGGCCTGTGCTCAAAATATCGATACGGCAAAATATTGTATCGCACTCCTTTGGGATACGTGTATTGATACGGATTCTACAGAATCGATACGGCCTAAATATTTTGACAGTTGTTGTAAATACACTTTGGGTAATGTTAACAGTGGCACAGTTCAAGGTAGAAGACGAGCTACATAATGAAGCATATGTTCTAAATTTTAAACTTAGGTCTACCATCTTTGAGGATCTGAATTTCTGTCTCTCCAGTTGTAGAACCACTTACAACTCATCCTTGTTCTTTTTCTTCTTATAAGCAAAAACTAAACTTATGAAGAATTTTGCTTAAAGCATAGTCAATGTTCACAATTTACGTGTATCGGGATACGTATCGTATCGTGGCCTTAGTATCGGGATACGTATCGTATCGTGAAGTTGCTGGAAATACCCAGCCCTAGGCCTAAATGTGATGACTTGACGACTGTGTCAGGGCGTCTTCAAAACTGTGGTTTCGTGGGGTGTTACTGGTCTGTACTGGTCAGTATCTGTTAGAGATGGTCCAAGGAGGAACAGTGGTGAACTCATGACAGGATCATGGGCAGAAGAGGCTCACTGAAGCATGTGGAAGTCAAGCCTGGTCCATGTGGTCTAACAGTCAGTCTAAGAGAAGAAATTAATTTTAGTTCTGACAGAAAAGTTGTCAGAATAAAGTGTAAGACAGTTTGTTTACCGGGGTCTTATCTAGTTATTGGGCAGGTGGTCAACATGTTGTGCCTGATTGGTGTTGTTCTGATTTAATAAAAAAAACACTTTTTCTTCGCAGGGACTGTCAAAGGGGACATAGCGAGGAGATCAAATCCTTTCTTGTTTGATCCAGTTTATTTCTCCCTCTGTTTGGGAACATTTGGCCATTTCTTTGGCTGTTCCATTTGTTGTCTATTTATTGGTGGACTAAAAATAGAATCAGTGGTTGGCCAGAGTTAAAAATACAAATTCCCTTGCTGACCAGTTGGTGTCAGCAGCGATGTCTGCAGTGTTCCTGATCCAGTTCTCTGAGTGATGCCGCTGTGTTTGAATTGTGACCCAGCAGAGGTAATCAAAGCCTCGCAGACTTTCCTTTTGTGTTTCAGTCTGGTTCCTCTGAAAGGGACACAGGAGAAGGGGGGCACGATTGTCCAGTTATCAAAAAAAAAAAAAAGCCTGCCAGTCCCTGCTGTTTGTGCATGCTGTTGGATGTGGTGAACACAATCCATTTTTCACACCAGCTGCCTCTAAGTGCTGTAAATTCATTGTTGTCACATCAGGAAATGACCACCAGTCAAATGCTAAATCGGTCCACGAATACTAAGCATGCCTCTGGCTGGGACGTTTTGTAAAGTCTAATGGAAACAAGAGGGGGAACCTGCTTCTCTCTGAGGATTCTGGCCTTTTCCAAAATGCATTAAGAGAGGGATTAGGCTAAGATGCTGGCAGAAGTAAAACACAGTTTATGGTCATAATAACAGCTTTTCTCTCTCGTATGTGTAAGGGCTGTCTCAGAGTTGTTTCCATGACCCAAATTGATTGAAAAAAGCGATTTTACAGCTCAAATCTTCAATTTTAAGGTGTCTGTAGGGACATCCAAACAACAGCGGCTATTGCCCCTACTGTTTCAAATGAAAGGGGCCTAATGCATGAAAGCACCTTATAATGCGTAATACAGGTTGTCATGTGTTTCATACAAAAATTCTCTTACAATATTATTGGTTCAGGGCTAATCTCTACATGCATTTGTTGAAAAAGTTTTGGAAAGAAAAAAAAGATTGGAATTGGCAGATGTAAACATTTTTGCTCATATTTTGACAGTTTAAGTTGACCATGAACATTAAACATATTGTCAACATATTGTCATATTGTCATAATTTACCCTATCATTATCCAATGTCCACTTTTATGAATTAAATTATCGTATACCTTAAAATACCGAATAAACGCCGAGTTCCAATTAATCGTCGGTTTCCAAATAAACAATGAGTGTAGCAGTACATTTTGACAAATAGACGCCCATTCCAAATAAACGCCCAGTGTGATTTATTCGGCGCAGCCTATGAGCTACGGTCGAAGTTACAGAACACACATGCGAACGCTGAGCTCACAGCTGACAGTGCACGCTTGGAAAGAAACATTATCAGACTGTACTTTAACAGTCCACATGGTTTATTTGTTTCTTTGGACGTCCTGTCAGCTTACTTTTCTTCTCTCTGTATCTCAACAAAAGGCACGTTGGTGTACTACGCTCTGTTTCACGACTGTGCAGTTACACTCAAAGACCACAGAGGACACTAGAGCACAAAAAGCCAGAATCTTACACACTAGGGCTTCACAAATCCAAAGAAGAAGACGTTGCCGCTGCAAGTTACTTGCCCTTAATGTCAGGAAGCTGGACACGTCATTTAGCGGTACATTGCTGCTTATCTCCATGGCCCCGGTGCAGCCAAAAAACAGAAGTAAGACTTTAACTTAACTTCTTACTACTGGTATGGTAGTTCCTTACCAGTTTTAAAAGTGTTTAAAGAGTGCCGAGTTGAAAGAAGAAGACAAGAGTATAACTACAGTATTGTAATCTTGCTGTAAGGGTGATATTCATACTGGTGTAATAAATAATTTGATTACATTTACCATATTTTTTCGTTTTTTGCTAAACAAGATTTTTGTGGGAAAGGAATTAAACGCCTGTTCCAAATAAACGCCTGGTCTGCTCAGTGATTGAAACAAATAAACGCCCCAGCTATTATTTGGTTTTACACGGTATTTAAGAACAAAATGTTTTTTTCTTGCTTCAGATCTGTTTATCACACATACAGGTTGTGACCATGAAAGGAACAGGTAGATTTTTATAAAGTAAATACTTTGTGCTCTTGAAACAAAATTTTGTTTACCTGCATAAAATCTCTTGGCTTCAGTCAAGATAATGCTAAAATATATTTTCCCCAACTATGTTCAAAATCTTTAAAATCCAACCTTCAAATTTGTACCAAAATTTTGCAGTCCAAGTCGGGATCAAACGCTGCTCGCTAAGAAACACTTTGTTTTGAGCAGGGCTGAAACAGAGGGGTTAATGATGTGTCAGCTGTCCCGTCAGTTTTGCTTGTGTTTGCACAGCAACCAATCATGTGGTATGAAACTGTTACATTTGTATTTCAGAAAGAAGCTACATTTTGGTAAATGAAGTTTGGTAAAATCATGCTTGTAAAGTCGTTTTCTTAATATGTGATTGATTTCAAGGAACAATCATGTTTTGTAATAAAAGCAGTCGTCTCTGCCTACAAACACATTTGAATGCTCACAGTTTGTGATTTTTCTCTTTCACCTGAATTTACCTTCTTCAAAACCACTTCTGCCAACATCTGCTCTGGCCTTTCCCTCCTCCCTCCACAACCTCCCTCTCTTTTCATCCATGTCTCGATTTTTTTCTCTCACTGAAGGATGGCCACACTCCTCATTCGCTTATTTTCAGTTGCCTAGTAACCAGGAGGAGATGCTTTTTTGGGGTGGTACTTTGTGATTTGGGAGGTGGTGTTCATTGTGCAGAAATAAACTGTTGATGAATGCAGTTGAGCTGAAGAGAAACACAGTATTTAGATGGAGCATTCACTCAATGACAGCATTGTTGCTTTTGTTCAGCGCTGACTCAGTTATCAGGCACATTCACCTGAGCTTCAGCGCTGTTGTGATGATGGGTCTGCAGCCTGATTATCAGAGCAACAGCGAGCGCAGGGTCAGGTGACAGGATGTAACTAAAGGTCGGGTGACACAGTAGAGAGAGTCTGGAGGTGACATTAAGGAGCTCTTCACTCCCAGACCCTCCAGTTTGTGGAAAGATGCTTTCTCCTATCTCTGTGGCTTTTCTGGTGGATCTCAGATATCAATTAGGAGAAAAAAATCATCAATACAAAGATGCTTGTTCAGGAAAATAGTTTAAAACTCCTCAGGAATGGACTCCACATTGAACTTATTTTCCAGTGTGACATATAAAGTTGCTGCCTCAGCATAAGATATATATATACATATATGTATATATATATATGTATTTGTGTGTGTGTGTGTGTATATATATATATATATATATATATATATATATATATACATATATATATATATAAAAAAGTTAATTGAATATTATCAGCTTGGACAAAGAAAGGACTTACAACAAATCTATTGTTCACTGAGAAAACACAACATTTTCAACACCGACAAAAAAAACACAACTTGGAGAATTTTTTATTTTTATTTTGTGGAAATATTTTAACCAGAAGTGTAAATTCTGAGGGCATCCAGTGAGTCAATACCATGTCAATGCATATCTAAATTATACAGTGCTCCCTTACATGCAAAGAATGAAAATACCATTTACATTAAGGCAGTGTATCTCAGCCAGGGGTCCATGGATACCTTGTGGTCCGTGGTGTAACTGCAAAGGGGCTGTAAAAATAAAATGTATTTAAAATACAAAGATCCTGACATTTGAAAACATGCACACCAGCATAATAATGCTGTTTTTTAATATATCTGAAAGCTACTGTAGTTTTGTTACACTTCTTTGTGACATTTATTACCTCCGCCAAGGAGGTTATGTTTTCGAGAGAGTTTGTATGTCTGTCTGTCTGTCTGTCTGTCCGTCTGTGAACAAAATAACTCAAAAAGTAATGGATGGATTTTGATGAAATTTTCATTTTCGTTTCATTTTCAATTTTCGCCATGACGAAAAATGTGATTTTTGTGAATAACTACTGAATTAAAATAGATATCATTATGAATCCAGTTGCTAATGGTATGTTTTCATGGTCAAGGAATCTAAATATTTTGATGAAATAAAGGTAGGACTAATATTTATGGTGAAAATCACAATATGGGTGAGGACTGTGGCACTGGCGGAGGTCTGCGCTCTCCGAGTGCTTTTCTAGTCTAACTTGCACCTATTGTTATGTCTTATTTCCCTGAAAGAGTGAATAAATTAGGGGTTGGAGAAAAAATCGATTCACATAAGTATCTAGATTTTTTGTTTGACAAATTTTAAATTGATCTTTTTGTTCAAAAATCGTAAGAAATTGAATCGGGAGAAAAGTGTATCAGCCCAGCCCTAGAATAAATGCCATAATGCAATTTAAATGCAGTTTCAGTTAGGAGGGTCCTCAGGGTAGATCAAAAATTTGCAGGGAGAACCACTGTGTTAAGGAACAGTGGGAAAAAAGGAGGCAGATTTATTATTATTTAATTACCAGAGGAAGCATGAAGAGAAATTTGGAGCTTCCATTGGACCTTAACCAGTTCAATGACTCAGAGGGAAAAATGCTGGAAAACTGTAATAAGATATTTAAATTCTCCCTCCAAGAAAAACATACAAATACTAATGTGTCCTACTGGGGACAATGTGGAAGGTATACTCCTGTCATGTAATTTGGGAATGCCCCTAATTAACATTGTAATGCAGGGGAATACATAAATGCATTGAAGACTGTGTTAAAATTCATCCAACTATGAATTTTGATACTCCATATTAAGGTTGAACTCAACTAATGAGTCAAAGGATGGATTTAAAGCTGTTACAGGCTCTTCTGGCAGCTATTAAAAAATCTGTCGCCAGAAAATGATTGAATCCATCAGCTCTTACAGTGGAGGAGTGGTTTGGAATATTTCTTGAGATATATAAAATGGAAAGGCTAACCTACTGCCTGAGAATTAAAGAAGTTGCATTTGATCAAATCTGGGCTAGATGGATTGATTTTATTGCCCCTTACATGGACTGACTTTGTTGACTGCACCTGAATCTAAACCAGGTTCATCTCTCTGTTTAAATATTGTTTCATTTATTAAGCTTAATTTAAAAAGAGGAGGAGATGGATGCTGTGATGTTGAAAGTGATTGTATCAACAGCATTTTCCTACTAAAAAAACACTGAAAAAAAGAGAATATCGGCAGGCAGATGTCATGTCTCTAAAAATGATTTTTTTGATGATGTAGAAGGCAAGTTCATCAATCACTTAAAACAGTCTAAAAAGTGTAACGTTCTTTTTCTTCAAGCTTCCCCAAATTAGGATCACACTCCCCTGCTTCATGCCTAATTGGTTTATTCACTCACTTCGTTCTGAAGGGGAGCTTTTCATACTTGAAATACTTGAATGAAGTCTTTTGAGCACAAGTTGGTACTGTATGTGTTCCCCCGGTAAGGCATGTGGTGTTCAGGAGCAGGCTGTGTTGACAGGTGGTTTAGAGGCTGATACAGAAATAGTCACAGAATTGGTATGATTTTACAGATGCCAGTAAGAAAAAAATCAGGTGGGGGCAAAGCTGGATGATGCAAACCATTAGCCTGAGACGTGGTGAAATGGCATACACATCCGCCTTACATAGCATTCGTTGAGTGATGTTGCAATACCTCTGCACAACGCTTAGCAAGGCCAAAGTTCCCCTAAGTTGGAAGGTGCATCGATGGCGAACATTTAGAATCTGTCAGCAGTTAGTCAGGCAGCCATCAGGAAATGTCATACCTCACTAGTGCAACATTTATCTCTACTTTAGATATATCAACCTGCCTTGAACACAGCAAAATTAACCCAAGGAATACTTTCACCAGAATATTGATTATTTCTCAACGTTGACCATCATCAACTCTTCAAATTCTTATAATTCCAACGTCCTTTACTCTCAGTCAACGTTTCTGCAAAGAGTATATAATGTATATCGCTTGAACTAGTCTGAAGTTATCCCACTCTTTTTTTTTTTTTTTTTTTTTTTTTCAATTTATTTTTTGGGCATTTTATTCCTTTATTGATAGGAGAGAGACAGTGGATAGGCTTGTGAAAGGGGGTGGGAGAGTAGGGGAAGACACTCTGCAAACTGGTCACAGGCGGGATTCGAACCCGGACCGGCAGAAGCATGTACATGGGGTGCTAACGACTCCGCCAAACCAGCACCCCGAAGTTATCCCACTCTTAATTAAATGATTCATTTGATCATATATGACTGACATTTTACTCATAACCAACAAGTGTCATCAGTCCATCCTTGAGTCAGAGTCCACATATTTATGAAGTTTATAGATGGGAATCGATAAGATTTTATTGATACCAGTGCTATTAACAATCCTACTAATCGACCCAATACTTAAACGATTCCCTTAATGATTCCTAAAGATTTTTCGTGGGGGCAAATGTTGCCCTTTACATTTTCAGTGGCAACAATTGGCCCTTTTTCTACTAGCCCTACTCTACTCTACTCGCCTTGTGCTGCTTGTCCATTAGCCCCTGTCGCCTGCCCAACGGCGTGCAGTGCCGCTTTAAACAGCTGAGCGACACTGGGAAGACGCCATTTTAAATGCGACACAACAATCTGTGGATTTTTGTCACAAACCGAGTAAAAAAGGAAAGCGTAAGAAGGCTGCAGAAGGCAAGAAGAAATACCCCTTGAGAAGCACAAGAGAGTTTTGGAAGCTATACAACAGATTGAAGCCGAGGACGAGAGCAATCGAGCTGCAAAGAAAATATGTATGAGGGTAAGCTAACGGTAGCTACCGCTAGCATGCTAGGTCGTCGCGCTCATGACTCATCGATAACGACATTGTCTGAACAATCAGTAGCAGGCAGTCGGTGACGTCATCTTTATGTATCGACTCAGCTCACTTAGGTACTAAAACTAGCTTGTTTTAGGAGGTACCGGGCTAGTGGAAACACGCTGCAAATCGAGTAGAGTAGGGCCAAGGCGTGCTAGCGGAAAAGGGCCATAATGTCAAACACAAGTCACAGCATAGATAACTGCTACTGTAAGTTGCTGGTGTTTCCACTCACTTAAGATTGTGCTGTTGCCACCTTTTGTAAAAAATTAAGCCACAATTCTGACACTTCTGAACCCTGTCAGTGGAAGGAATCGATAAGGGAACTGATTAGCAAAACGACTCATGATATCGATTCTTTGATGGAGCGGTTAATGCTTCTCAAATGGAATTGGTTTTCGATTCCCATCCCTAATAAAGTTTAATTAAATTCCCAGGGAGCTTTCTCGTGATATCTTGTTTTAAACCGCTCTCGGACTAAAATTAGTGATACAACGGGGGTTGACCCGTTAACAATAAGCAAGTGACTCTTTTCCCACTGCCAGCAGACCCGGGTCTAATTGGCAGCAGAAGACCTGCGTGGCTGTTTTTTCCTCTGGTGCATCAAGCTAATGTCATCACATTGATGACATCATCTACGAAACGAAACATGGCCATGTAAACAATGGAGAGGAGCCTGGAGGCTGTGGACATGGTTTTCTTTACTTTGTACTTTTGTCCCTCTTTTAAAATGTACAAACTCGGCGCTGAAGATACAAAGGCCGATGGAGTTTGTTGCTGAAACGGCAAAAGAGCCCCCTAAGTTACGGACGGAGGGGGCAGGCGTGATAGTATTCTGTGTGGACGTTACACTGATGTCATGATGTAAAGTAGTGGGTTGACTTGGGTAAGATGTTTCCACTGAAGCCAATCGGAGTTGAGCAGATAAAAACCTGTGTCATTTGCAGGGTCAGTCGACCCGGGTCAAAATGCCATTTAAACCTTTCAAAGTGCTAACAAGAGTCGATTGTTACCGGGATTAAACTGTTTTTTGGCCAGTCTGAAAGGGGTAATAAGAGTGTTATATTCAAATATAGAACAATAATTGGTGTTTGGATCAAAAAGTGTGAGGGGTTGGTGTGTAAAATTTTTAGCATTATCTGTTATTTTTGAGGAATTGACTAAATATTGAAGAATAAAAACATTATTGGAACATAAGAAGTACATTTTTCAGTACTTTAACCGAAGAGCCTGTGCTCACAGGACAAAGACGCTGGCAGAGACGAAGAAGAAGGAGAAGGAGGAGGAGGGCGGCTGGGGTTTGAGACACAAAAGAACAGAAGCCCCCCATCAGAGCACGCTCCACTATTCAGGAGCTGAGCTAATCCACACGTTAGCTAGCTTCACTCCATTCACAGTGGGGGCCACTAGGACGTCCGGCTGACCTCCCATCTATTTGGGTTAGGGGGCTGTTGTAAAGGCTCACCACTGTACCCATTCAAGTGAAGCAGGCCCTGTGCTCACCATGGCTGCTCACTCACTTACTGGGCTGTGCGTGCACTCGACAACATTTGAAGGCTCCAGTCTCCATTAAAGTTTTACTGTATGCATCAATAATGAGGCTCATCATTGGCTGTATTTTTGCTACAAGCACATTAGGATATTCATGTTGCCTGAGGGAGGCCGGGAAACTCAGATCACCTAGATTTCAAGCTCTAGAAAGCACTCACATATCCTAATATCACATCTCTGTAATGCACCATGATTTGTGCACAGGAGAGCCGTTTTAAGTCGACTAATAACTGCAGAATTATGGAGAATAATTCAATCTTTTCTGCAATGCTGGGAGACATTTTCTGTTTCCAGCTTTGAAGTGAAACTCTCTTCTATCTTTCTCAATTATACCTGAATGAAAGTCATAGTTTCAAAGGATAAAGACAGACAAAACAAGCTCAACAAGACAGAGTTGATATTTCCTAGAAATTCTGTCAGTGGCTTTAAATGCCTTTCAGACTACCCTTTTTATTACTCTCTTTGCTTCGCTCGTTGCTTTTTTATTTCAACTTTTCTCTGAGTAAAGTCATCCGTGTTGCACTAAATTTTGCATCATATTTTCAGGACATGAATCATTAGTCTTCTTCAATGCTGAGCACATAACACAATGATAAGCATGCATTTGTTGAGACATCAATAATCGCAATTGAGAACTGCATTTAATCTGAATTTAACCTCTAACAATTTACTGTATGTATTAGGCATGTGCTCAAAATATCCATACAGCAAAATATCGTCATGCACTCCTTGGTGATACGTGTATCGATACGGCCTCAATGGTTGGACAGTTGTTGTAAATACTCTTTGGGTAATGTTAACAATGGTACAGTTAAAAGTAGAAGCCAACATGCCAAATTTAAACTTAGGTGTCTACCATCTTTGGAGACCGGAAATAAAGTTCTTAAGTAGTAGAGTCATTTAAAACTCATCCTTGTTCTTTTTCATCTTGTAATATAAAACAAAAGTTGCTGGGAATTCTATAAAAAGTGTCGTCAATGTTCACAATTTACGTGTATCGGTATACGTATCGTATCGTGGCCTCAGTATCGGGATACGTATCGTATCGTGGGGTTGCTGGAAATACCCAGGCCTAGTATGTATATGTTTCAGCAACTGATATTTAATAATTAAGCAGTGAACAAGAACTCTGCAGTAATGGTCCTTAGTATTTTTTCTACTACAAAATAATTTTTAGCAGCTTAAATGTCTGTTTTTGTTGTAGTACACAAACAATATAACACTCGTGCCATCAACAGCTCAATTTTCAGCAATGGTTACCAGTTTACCAGACCTAAAGCTCGCATTGAACTGTATCTCATGCACAAATACACATTAGTGCTGATGGAGCAAAGCAGGGGAACTCGAATGCTCACAGACCAAACTGACCTACTTGAGTCAGAGCAAGGTTAAGTATTTTTTAAGTTATTTGCAGCCACTTGTCAGGTCTAAGATTGTTATCTGTAAGAAAAAGGAAAAACTGAGCGAGCATAGTTGCATTGTAGAGCGTCTTTGACTTTGTGGGACTTTATCACAGGCCTTATCTTGAGCATCGGTCTGCAGTGAATTACATCTCCAAAACAACGGTTTAGCAACTTGATAAATGCTTTTTTAAATCCATGACTTTTTTTTTTTTCAATCTCTAATAGGGTTAGTTGAATTGGGCTATGGTTCTGACTTGTGATCAAATGAGAAGTTGTAAACACTGTTGCTTTGTACTTGCTACTTTCTGAGGTTTGCAGAGCTCAGTTAATCTGATGACTAACATGTACTTCACTATGAAAGTCCCCCGTTGTTATGATGTCAAAATGATTTTACTACAAACTGCCATATTAGGGAAATGGGTTTTTAATAGCAAGTGAACACAGCTCAACAAGAGAGAAAACATTTAACCGCAGACTCAGTCACAAGTTTCAGTGTAATGAGAACTGAACTTGAAGAGACTTGAAGAGAATTTTTCTGAAATCTTGTGCACAGAAATTAGTGAAGTATTACACAACAGGCCTGCCTTTGATGTGTAGGCAGAGATGGATACTTAAATCTGACACCAGTGTGGTCCTAGTCAAACATGTCCAATACTTTTGAAACCATTTTGCAGTATAGATTTTGATGCTTCATTTTGGTTTATTCTCTAATGTCAGAGGCATGTCAGAGCATATGTTGCTGCCTGAAATAGCTTATGTCCCCAGCCCTTAAATGGACTTACCACTGTGTTGTCCTACCATTGTTTTTTAAGTAGTTCAAACCAGTGTTAGTTTTGTTAAATAATTATTTTCATCATAGTTTTTCTCAACAGTATTTTCCCCCTGATGAAAACTAGACAGTAACTAATAGACACTGAGCAGCACCTATTTTTTTGACTTGTTACTGATGTTTAAGGTCCCGTGCTCAACTTACAGAATACCTACAACAACCAGAAATGTGTTTTTAACTTATGCTGTTATTGTTCAGTGATCATTCGTCATAGTTTTCATCAACAACCTTTTTTCCCCTGATGAAAACCACACAGTAACTAATAAAAACATGTGCACATGGACAAAAACTAAATTAACTGACATTTTCCTCAACAGATAAAAAGTAGACAAAACTGTTTGACTGAGACTTTATCCAATCAGACTAATTTCATCATGTAGAAAGTGGAGACAAGTTAGGAATGTATCAAATCACAGCTACTTTGGTTGATTGGAATGGTTAGATTCGTTAGACATCTAACTCATTCAGTCACAACTGCCTTAGCTTAGTGGCAACAGGATAAGTTGTGGAGCGATCCAATCAGAGCTCCTCTCGTTATGAATTGATATATTCATGTAGAGCAGGTTCACTGTTGGTTGTTAGTTCTGGTATTGTAACTGAGATGCTTTGCCAGGTAGCCTAAATAAAGGTGACTGCATTTCACACTTACGTTAAAGGGGACATATGCAAAAAACTCTTTTTTTTGGTCATTTGGAGGGAGAGAAGGACACACAGGAGTAGCAACTAGACTTTTCCTGAATTTGGGTTCAGTACCAAAAATCTGTTGCCTAACCTCATGATAGAAATGTGAGTATTTAAATGCTGTGTAGTATTTATTTTGCCTAATGCTACAAGCTAGTGCTAACAGCAGGGTGGAATGAACTAGAGGTAACTGCACAACATGTTAGTCAGTGTTCATGTTACATTGGTCAAGCGATGTTTAGCAGTTGGCTGAATATAATCAGTCTCACTGCGGTGCCTAGGCTGATGTTAGCATGTTGTGTGTTAGCCTGTGATGTTTGGGGGAATGAAGATCACTGTTATATGTTTAACGGCATAAAATTGTGATTCCCGTGTGTTCAGGACTGTAAGCAGCACGTGCCTGGAGTTACGCTGAAGGTCTGTCCTAATTTCCTGTATGTATGCAGCTCTGCTCTGGCTCATTAGCATTTGAAGGGGACTGCCCTCAAAACCAGCCATTCTGAACAAAGGGGTTAAGTGATCGTGGAAAGAATGCAGCTGTGCTTAATTTAAAGGCCTTTTAAACCGAATCATGTTTCTAACATTTTATGAAGACATCAAGGATCCATGTTAACCTGCAGAAAGGAACAAAATATGGGACCTTTACATTTGTTTCTGTTAATTTACACTTACAAACTTTACTAGCATTGAATAAAGGGTTATAATGTTTCATTATCCAAGTGTAAACATGACTTCAGAAATTCAAGGAAACAAAAAATGCCTCAACTCAATTTACAGTAGATTTGGTCGAATGAAATGTAAAATTTCATCAACTAAAACTAGACTAAAATTAAAACAATCTAGATGACTAAGTTATAAATAAATCTAGAAGATATTCTAGGCAGAAGACTAAAACTAAATTTAAAAGTGCTGTCAAAATGAACACTGTTTCAAGCTCATTGGTGTGGGCTGGCAAGCCCATAAAAGAGCAGAGATTGTGTTATGTATGTAAAGCTGTTGAAAAAAATGTCCCAATACAACATGGCAAATGGGTCAACCAGTCAGTACAGACTTGGCTCACGTGGGAAAGGGGGTCTTGAAGTGACTGGAGTTCCAGCAGATCATCTCAGACCGAGAAAGAAAAGAGGTTTTCACTTTATGAAACTACTTTATTTTAACATTACTGATTGTAAATGTACTGTGCCATAAGACTGAGAGATATTAAGGAGACAATATTGCAGTGTTTTTTTCCCTTTTGAGATACACTTCCCGGCAAAAAAAAAAAAAAAAAAGTTGCCACCAAAACAAAAGGTCTCACACTCTTGTATTCAATTGGATTGCCTTTGGCTTTGATTACAGCACACATTCACTGTGGCCTTGTTTTGATTAGCTTCTGCAGTGTCACAGATTTGTCCCAAATCATAACACTGCCCCCACAGGCTTGTACAGTAGGCACTAGGCATGATGGGTGCATCACTTCACCTGCCTCTCTTCTTACCCTGATGCTCCCATCTCTCTGGAACAGGGTCAATCTGGACTCATCAGACCACACTACCTTCTTCTGGTCCTCCGCAGTCCAATCTTTGTGCTCCCTAGCAAACTGAAGCCTTTTTTTCTGGTTAGCCTTACTGATTAGTGTTTTTTTTTAAGGCTACACAGCTGTTCAGTCCCAATCCTTTGAGTTCTTTTCTCGTTGTGCATGGGACATTAGATTAGACACAGGTAGTGCTAGAGGCAGTGCTGATTGTTTCCAGGATTTTTCAGTATTGTAAGCAATATTCTCTGATTTAATGATACTGGTAGATGGCACCTATTGATCAGAGTTTCAGTCGGTGCACTGTTAAAGGCTTTTTTATGCTTGACTGATGATGTTATGATCACAACATTAAAAGCGTTGCTCAGCTACCTGGTGTGTGCGTGTGTTGACAGCAGTCCAACACGCAGCGCTCTCCAGCGCTCGGTCTGCTCCATACTTGTCTCAATTTGTCGAACAGACAGACTGCAGCCCCCCCGTGCCCCCCTCATCGCTCCTTCCAGTGTGTGTGTCCCGTTGTATCCCGGATAAGTAGACGGGCAGCTCTGATTGGCTTGCTTCCCTCTCTCCTTCTCCACTCAGAGCCCCCCTCTTCAGCTCAGCCCAGCCTGCCCTCCTCCTCTTCTGTATCTCTTTATCCGCCTCCCCTCCTCCTCCTCCTCCTCCTCCTCCTCGTCCTCACCATCTCACCCTCCCTTCCCTCGCTTTTCTTTCAGTTTTGTCACCTTTGCTATCACCTCCCTCCCTCCACCCCTTACTCTCCTCTTGTCTAACACCATCTCCCTCCGCTCCATCTTTTATTCAATTACTCTTCTCTTCAATCTCCCTTTCTCCATCTTCCTCTCCTTTTTTCTTGCTCCCCCCCACCTCTCTCCCTCCATCTGCCCATCAGTCTTTTTACAGCTCTCCCTTCGCTCTGACGTCACGCTCTGTTTGCATAGCTATTGTCTTACAGCGGCTGCAGCGGCGGCAGCAGCAGCTCTTCACCAGATTTTTAGTTTTTACTCCCCCCCTCCCTTCCCTCCCCTGGAAACCTCCCCCTTTCTCTCCCCTCTCTCTCTCTCTCTCTCTCTGTTAGTAAATCCCACACTGGAATGAGATGTGACGGAGGATGAGGAGCAGGATATAGACTGCAGAAAGACCAGAGATGCGGAGATAGCAAACCACAAGCACGCCTCTGTCCGGATTTTAACCACGCTTCTCCACGGCTCTGAAGGATTTTCATATTTATTTTTGATCTAATCCCCAACACGGCCTCTCTCTCTCTCTTGTGGACAGACTGAGCGTGTGCGGACGGGGGCTTTTTAGCGCAGCAGCGGCGGCCGATAGCGGAGCTGGGGCATCTGGCCGTCTGGGAGGCAGCGACGGCCGGCTGGCTGCATTGTGTCGCTTTGATGACCCCCGCTGTGTAGCTGCCTGCTCATCAACCTCCCCTCTCTCTCTCTCTTTCCCTCCCCACCCTCCCCCTCCCCTCTCTCTTTCCTCCTTCTCCTCCTCCTCCTCCTCCTCCTCCTCCTCTCCATCACAGCTCCCGGCCCAGCCATGTTCGGCACAGAGTCCTCATGTAAGTACCATCCTCCCGCCACGTTTGTGTGTGCATCCTCTCTCTGCTCATGTGTGCTTTTATCAGAGGAAAAAGGGGCATGTTTACCCCCCCTCCTGCATCCCGCGCCTCTCTTCTTCTTCCTGTTTTGCCTCCATGGTTGCTGGTGGCAGATCGCACGGGGAGAAATCTGGGATCTACCATTTTAGCACAGAGGGACAGCAGTGCAAGCTAGCTGGTCACGCCGAGCCCACCGCCTTGCACTCTAGCTCTTTGCTTTTACAGTTTGTGGGCGTGTGTGTGTGTGTTCTCGCTATCAGCTCCAGTGTGTGTTTCAGGCGTCCTGAATGTGTGAATGTTCAAGTTTGTGCACGCCAGAAGATGGATGCATTTTGTCTGAGTTTCCAGAAGCATCGTCTCCCCCCCGTCTCCTTCTTCGACTCACTCAGATTGCAGCAAGGCGTGAGCGCTGCCTCTACAGCCACTCATGCTAGCAAAGCTAACACAAGACTTTAAATGTGTGCACGTGTGTTTTTGGGACACCCTTGCAGGACTTTGTCTCCTTCAGAAGAGTTGTAATGTTGATCTAAAAGGGGGTAAATGAGTCCAGGAGGATCCCCCTCATGCCCTCTACCCCACCCTCTGAAGAAGACCTTTCACTCTGATCAATACCATGATGCCTCTCTTCACTACCTGCTCGATGATGAAGGAGGTCTGATCTGGTCCGATTGATTTCCCTCACTGCTGCACAGTCAGAGCTAAAAGTAACTCACATGTCTGGTGTCACCAACAGCCAGCGTGCTCAGACCGTGCGTGGTTTGATGTCCTTCCTTGTTCTGTGATAGAAACCTGTCATGAAACTCTTCTCTCAGAATCAGTCTTTGTAATGGAGTGCTGGGCTGAATGGAGACAGTGTGTAGCGTTAAGGAGGCACCGCAGCCCGCTGCTGATCACACCTAACACCTCACTGAAGCCTGGCAGAGGTTGTTCTGTCCTTGTCATGTGAGACTGAGTTCTTGCCAAAATTGGAGGTCGTTTGAGGGTCAGAGATAATGCTCTCACTTTGTCAGTTTGACAGCAGCTTGTCCTGAATGTCTTAAGCTGACTGGGCCCAATTTTAGATTCAGAAGGACATGTATATAAAGGTAGAGCATGTCTATTTTCAGATAAAGACCCTCTCTCTAACTCAAACTTTAGGATTGTAGTGTTGTGAGTGTCGAGGGTGGCCCCTCTGTCCGAGCTGGCAGTTCATTTTCAACAGAAACTTCTTCATGCTTTCAAACTGTAGTACAGGAAACCACTGCCTGCTCTTCAGGGATGCTCAATATTATTGGCTATCGGCAGAT
This sequence comes from Scarus forsteni, assembly GCA_036419115.1. Lineage (NCBI taxonomy): Eukaryota > Metazoa > Chordata > Actinopteri > Labriformes > Labridae > Scarus > Scarus forsteni. The sequence goes on from JAZDUH010000459.1 coordinate 6,645,117, forward strand.
AATGTCTTTAAAAGTTGATTGTCAATATTGGCATATATTGACTTTTCTGCCGGTATTAACAGTTGATGAATCAACCATGCATATCCATACATTTATCTCTTTTATTGGCTGTTTTATCAACTGAATAAATGAACCAAGCTGCTTCACCGTATGATCACCAGATGTATATATTTAAAAGTATTTTATTTAACCTTTATTGACCCAGATAAACACCCACTGAGGTCAAGATCGCTTCAACAACCAGGGTTAAATTTGACAGCACTTTATTTAGTCTTACATATAGTCTTTTGCTTAAAGTATCTTTGAGATTTATTTAAAATGTACTCATCCAAATTGTTTTAACTTTTGTCTAGTTTTACTTGATGAAATTTCATATTTTTAATCGAACAAATGTACTGTAAATTTAGTCAACTAAAATATTAAGTGTTACGGGAAGGCAATTTTTATATCTCCTTGAATTTCTGAAGTCATGCTTTCACTTCAATAGAATTAAACATCTAATAACCCTTTAATTAATGCAAGTAAAGTTTGAATGTATAAATAAACAGAAACAAATTTTCCTTTCTTGTGAAATGCAGTCACCTTTATTTATTTAGGCAGAGCATCTCAGTTACAATACCAGAACTGACAACAAACAGTGAACCTGCTCTACATGAATATATCAATTCATAAAGAGAGCAGCTCTGATGTGATCATGACACAACTTATCCCACCACCACCAAGCTAAGGCAGCTGTGATTGGATGTCCCTCTGAACTCATCCACCCTTTCCACACAACCAAAGTAGCTGTGATTGGATATATTCCTAACTAGTCTCTACTTTCTACATGACCAAATTAAGTCTGATTGGATTAAGTCTCTGTCTAACATTTTAGTCTAGTTTTTATTTGTTGATGAAATGTCAGTTTAGTTTGAGTTTTTGTCCACGTGTACTTGTTTTTATTTGTTACCGTCTAGTTTTCATCAGGAGAAAAGGTTGTTGGCAAAAACTATGACGAAAATAATTAGTCACCGTATTTCAACACTGCTCAAAACATCATTGAGCGATAAGATAAGTTAAAAACACCTTTTTTGTTGTTGCAGGTATCCTGTTAGTTAAGTCCAGAAACTCAAACATAAGTAACAACTCAAAAACACAAACGCTGCTCAGTGTCTGTCACTTGTCCGTCAGGATGGAGTGAAAGGCTCCAATATCATCATTTACAAAAGAATGAAATGTTTTTCTTGTTTCACATTAGTTTCTATTGAAAATAAACCATTATAATGACACTAACAGTCAGTTTAAGTTTAATAGAGGATTCACACTCTTGACAAAAAAAATGTTGGGATCAATATCAGTATCAGCTCTGATGGATTTAAAATATCATCATTTTAAATATCAGCAGAAAGTCTAATTTTCTGCATACATACTTACCTTTCTCCTCTTTTAGCCCTTCTTATAGTCAGATCTGCAAACTTTGCTCCATCTTTAGTGGGCTACATTGGAATACAGGTGCTACATTTCAGTTTGTCATGAAGGAAATTGGCATTCATGTAAGAGGCATCTGGCAGTTATGAAGTGTCTCTCCACTAAATCTTCTAAAACTTCCTTTGCCCTTCTTTTCAATTCCGTATAATCACACGTACTCTTGTTTTGGATAATCATTCATTTTGTACAGGCACACTAGTTGGTATGTTCAAATAGTTTAATGATAGAGCTGTTCATTCTTCATTATTACAAGTTTTAGGATCGTTAAGTTGTGTGTTAAAGGAGTACTCCGACTATTTTGGACCCACGCCCTTTCCCTATCATTGACAGAGTGAGACAAGCTCAAAAATACCTTTTTTGTGTCTCTGCGTCCAGTGGCTGGCTCCCAGCTGTTAGCTCCGTACGTAGCTTAGCTCAATGGCTGGAAGTCAATAGGAGTCAAAGCCGGACTGACAAAAGTGGACAAAATACTCCTTGCAGTGGACCAGTGGAGGGCGTATTAGCAGGTGAAGTAAATCCAAATGGTTATAAAACATTTTAAAAGACGTGTTTTCTTTCTTAAATCCGTTAAAATAACGTTTTGATAAACACAGAACTGCGCATGCGCAGAGCTCTGCGGATCGGAAGTAGGAGCTGGACTGAGTACTGCGCATGCGTCGTGTGTGTATCAAAGCGTTATTTTAACCACGTCTTTTAAAATTTTTAGGTGCTAATAAGCCAACTCGTTTTCTCTCTTAAATCCGTTAAAACAACGTTTTGATAGACACAGACCTGCGCATGCGCAGTGCTCCGCGGACCGGAAGTAGCAGCCGGACTGACGAAAGTGGACAAAATACTCCTTACAATGGTCCAGAGGATGGCTTATTAGCACCTAAAGTAAATCAGGATGGTTATAAAACATTTTAAAAGACATGTTTTCTTTTTTAATCCGTTAAAATAACGTTTTGATACACACACGGACTTGCGCATGCGCAGTGCTCCGCGGACCGGAAGTAGCAGCCGGACTGACGAAAGTGGACAAAATACTCCTTACAATGGTCCAGAGGATGGCTTATTAGCACCTAAAGTAAATCAGGATGGTTATAAAACATTTTAAAAGACGCGTTTTCTTTTTTAAATCCATTAAAATAACGTTTTGATACACACACGGACCTGCGCATGCGCAGTACTCAGTCCGGCTCCTACTTCCGGTCCGCGGAGCTCTGCACATGCGCAGTTCTGTGTTTATCAAAACGTTATTTTAACGGATTTAAGAAAGAAAACACGTCTTTTAAAATGTTTTATAACCATTTGGATTTACTTCACCTGCTAATACGCCCTCCACTGGTCCACTGCAAGGAGTATTTTGTCCACTTTTGTCAGTCCGGCTTTGACTCCTATTGACTTCCAGCCATTGAGCTAAGCTACGTACGGAGCTAACAGCTGGGAGCCAGCCACTGGACGCAGAGACACAAAAAAGGTATTTTTGAGCTTGTCTCACTCTGTCAATGATAGGGAAAGGGCGTGGGTCCAAAATAGTCGGAGTACTCCTTTAAAGTGATTGGCTTCGCATGTGCACACATGACACGAGGACATGCACACAGGAAACCAATGAATCATCACCAGATTAACCCGAGTTAAGATAACCTTGCACAACTTGTGTTGCTCAATGTTTTCAGCATCTTTTTTGTGAAAATGCCCCGAGCTTGTCCATTTGTTTTATTTTTTTGTTATGCTCTTGGTTGAAGGCGTTAAACTTCAGGAGTTTTAAAAACTTGATAAACACTTTCTGTAAATAAATCATCCACTCTTGAGAGTGTTTTGACCATATCTCTGTCCATCGTCACAAAGTCCTCTGACACTTGTAAATAAAAAATGAGCAAAACATATATATACCCTTTTAAGCATTTAGTTTCAGGTTATAAAATCAACAGGATTTGTTGAAACACTCAGAGGTTAGTGGAAGCCCCTTTTACAGGCAATTTCACTGGAATTGCTTTGCTAGGAAACAGCCTTGATTCAGGTTTATTTCTGAGCAGTAAACACTGTATCAGCAAACACAGCACTGTAGAATGAACACATTAAGAAGGTTTCAGACATGAATGCACATTAAATTTTTGTTTTTATGTAGTCTTTAAGTTGTCAGAAAATATGTTAAAGCTGTTCCCCCTAAACCCTATATGATACCTCTAAATATTGTTTATTAAAGCCTCCCCCTTCTGCTGTATAAAGATAGAACACCATCATAAAACATGATGAGAAACGTTCTCAGTTATTTCTGCATTATCAGAATATTTATCAGTCAGAGTCACAGCATCCTACCAGCTGATTGTCTGACAGTGGAAGTGCCAGCCTCCTCCTCTGACTTATCTGGTAACAGCAGTTTAAAGATGACCAAGTCCTGATCTCACAAAGAACCATATTCCACCTTTCTTTGAGAAAGAGGGGATGACTGCCCTGTAGCTTTAGCAGCATTATGTGTCTGAATGCTTCTTGCAGCTGCCTCACTTGGCAGAGTTGTTCTTTTCCAACCCAGTAAAAGATTAATGTGACTCCCAGTTAATTACTTCTGCAAAATAGCCACAAATCTTTGAGACTTGGAGGCTTTTCATCAGCAGACTATGATAGAGAGAGACACCCAACCTTGACCACAGAGGTGCAAAGGCCTTCTCTAAAACCTGGCAATCATTCACAACCAGCTAAAATGTAAAAGCTTTTAACTATTGGCTTATACCTCAGGTCCTTTAAGTAAGTCAAATCACATTTGTTTTAAGACATTAGCTTGATTACCCTGATCAGTCTTTTGGCCAAACTGACATGGAGAAAAAACCCTGTTGTTTTTATCAAAGTCTGTGGTGTGTTTGACAGTGAGGGTCAGGGATCCGTGCCGGATTTCTCTCTGGCATATATTAGATTATTTTGGATTTTGCTGTTTGAAAGAAAGACACGTTATAAAGGTAGTTTACAGATGATGCAATGCCAGTGCAGAGAAATCCAGATGGGTGCCAGGAAGTGATTTCTACATGGAGAATCTAGACTGATCATTTGATAAGTGAAGGAGTCTTTGAAACATTGTTGATGAGTTGTAAAGGCCATACTTTTCACGTTATCTCAACCAAACTTGAGCTCAACCTTTTCAAAACTTAGAGGCCATGTTGAGGTGGAATATTAGGCTGTCTAACCAACAGTGACTCTACGTTGATGTATATCTGTCACTCATGTCCCTTACCTCTAAACCTGAAATCCTCAATAAAATAAAAACCACTGCATGGGCTCCCTTTGTAATCCCAGGAGGTTTCCACTTCATGGAGAAGCACTTTCATGATGCCATAGTGCTATTGCCATGTGCTATTATCGCTGTACCAACCGACCCAAGTGTAGAGAAATTATCTTATTTTATAGTCCAGAAAAATGGAAGACATTGAAGCAATAAATTGTATGTACTTGTGGAGAAAAGGCAGCAAATGTGTATTATAAAGCTCTAAAATCTGGAGCAGCAGAATCAGTCATATTTTTGATAGTTAGCCTGTTTGATTTTATTGAGGATTTCTTTTTTTTTTTTTTTTTTAAATAGGGACATCATTGACATGTCTACAAGTCTAGAAGTGCTGTCAGGAGGACAGCCTTGAGTTACACCTCATCAAAGCCATTGTGCCACTATGTAGGTTGATCTAAAGTTTGGTTGAGATGGTATGTACAATAGGGCAGTGAATCAACTACATATCATAGACCTCTTCAGTAGGCAAACAGCTGACATCACATGACTTCATTCAATGTCTTTACAGCCAGTGAGCCCCCAACAGTATCCCTATTTGTCAGAAAGCCCTCAACTTGATCCAAAGGTAGCTTTAGACAGCATTTTAAACATGGCCGCCACTGTAGATTAGACTATAAAACACCCTTTAGTCACCAAACAGCTGTCATTTAGGCTTTATCCATTCTGTGATGGCGTTCATGTTACTCACTCCCCTCCATTGCCAACACCTGCCAGCCCGTTTTCTCACCTCCCGCCTCCTCCTGACATTAAAGTTTCATCAAATCTCACAGCAAGCCAGTGGCTAAAAACATTCCCTCCAACACGGTTTCCCTCTGGTGCAGTGCAAGAAACAGAAAATACAACAAATATTCATTCAGTCGTTATTTTATCCGTAATTCTGCAAAATGCTGCACACTTGATCATGCTGTCTTAAAATTAAAAAGTATTCTATCCTGGCTATTTGATTAAAACACCAATATGATGTGAATTATTGATAAATACTCTTACTTATTAAGACACCATAATGTGGTAACAAAGACTGCCAAATGTTTATAGATGCATGTTTAGAGTGTATGCCTTTTTTTGATACACTTAACAGTTACTGCATAGTTATTCCATACACTTGAGAAAATAATTATCCAGTTTGTGCCTTCTGAATATTTCACAATCTTAATAGACCTGATGAATTTAAAGAGCGAGGAACTCTAACATCAACATTTTTTTTTCTCCTGCATTTTCACAATTTTCATCTTCAAAAAAACAACAGCTCCAGAGTTTTTGATCTTACACCCTGCCATTTTGAAATTCTGATAGAAATCGAAGTACTTGAGCAGCTTTTTACTTCAGAGGCGGTACAAAGGCCTTTTTGAAGCGCTGCCTTTTGAGGCTTTTTGTAGATCTTGAACAGCCCTTTAATATTAGCCATGTTCTCTCATATCTTAGTGACACCAACGTGAGCTGAAACATCACACACTTCACACACTCCTCAGGAAAGGCAATTATCTCCGTGCACTCACACATTTTAGGCATTTGACCTCATCGGCTATCGCCTCCCTACCCCCATCTCATATCAAAAAACCAATCATAATGCAGGTCTTTGTGCAGTTTCTCCTTCTAGCTTATGTATGATAATCTGTTTTTGCTCTGCAGTAGCTGAACAATCTGTATTTTGGTCCCAACACAGGTCAGTCCTTGCACTTTCCCGTGTTACAAGATTTTATTCCTGCCTGTATGTCTATTGATTTTTTCTCTTAAAGCCGTTTACTTTCTATCATTAGCACGCAGCCAACAGTGACGGAAAGTGAGAGAGGGTGAAAGTGAATAACTTGCTGCATAAACTTCAGGTCAGATTCAATTCTGCGACTTGTTCCTAAATTAAATGTGCCTCAGCTCGTTCAGTCGGCGCTGCAGCCTCGTGGATATTGATGGTTTGATGTCGGGTTGTGTTAGATCTTATTGTTATTGATTTGAAGTGAAGGGGCCAGCAGTGACGAAGCACTTTAAGAAGTTCTCAGATTCTTCAGTTGTATGGTTACTTGTTACTAGTTCTCTTTGTGTGCAGATTTTTTTACTAAGTACAACTGCACTGTGATAATTTGATGAGGTATTCAGTCGTCTTTAAGAGCTCACGTAGACAAATTTGATTGTCTTTGCTTTACTAGGTATTTAGCCAAATGATTTTGCAGTTAAATCAAAATTCAAATTATCAGAGGAATGGTGCCATAATGTTAACAAGCAGCTATTGCCGGGTTATGCTGCTAAATAACAGTATATCACCAAAATGTATCTGTTGCCTCCTTTGTTTTTAGAGGATGTCCCCACAGTTACACACAGCCATGTTATGATGACCCTACGTTGAAGTCCTACATGCATAGAACAAAGCACTAAACTTCTGGCTGGATTAAGACAATTCTGCAATCGATATATTTGACCTGAAGCCTCCACAAAAGAGTGACATTTCAGACACAGTTGTAAGATCAGTTATAAGGTTTCAGACTGCTTTTTTCCACTACATGGCATCAGCACGATCCTGCATGACTTAACTCTGTTATTCTTGTTTCCCTTTTGGGGGTTATGCCTTGTACCTGGCTAAGTTTTTTCACTTTCACCTCCAGCAGGGTTCCAGCACAAAAATGAATCTCCTTCTGATGTCCGCTCTTCATGATGCCAGAAAGCTACAAAGAGCACAGCAGCTCTATCTTTGTTGTTGTGAAGATGCCATGGTAGTTTCACACACACTATAATGGCTCATACTACTCTCAAGAGGTACTGACAGTTTAGACTGTAATGAAAAACAGAAGCAGGAGATTTTTAAGAGAAGTGGAGGGTGGCCTTACCTTTTGTAAAAGTTAGTCTTTGTCATTGGTTTGCAGTACAAGAGCAGTTTTTCCTTAATTTGTTCATTCTTTTTGGTTGCTTAAATGAAGAGAGATTGTAAAGACAAAAATTAATGTCCTCAAGTTTCTACAGATCCTGCCTGACCCCGACCTTTGAGAAATTTTGTTCATTCTGTGGTTATTTTCTGTTGGTGGATTTATGGGGGAAATTCCTTCTTGGACAACTATTCAAAAAATAGCACTCGGTGTGATGTAGCTCCAAAATGTTTTGAACATTCTTAGGCCTTTTCTGCTTAAAGTAGGAACACAGCAGGAGGTGGATAACAGAAAATAGGGCAGCAAAGACTCCTCAACATCATCACACTCAAGTTTACAGCGTCATGAGCTGGCCTGGCTGGAAAATAAATAAAAGTTAAAGTCAAGGTCAGTGCTTCATGGTGACCATCTTGTTATAAAGCTCAGCTCCACAGTAACGCTCAGCTTTAGTGTTTGTTTAAAGGTTCTCTTATTGACCCTGCTCTGAACAGATTTATACCTGCTACTCATCTGATTTTCCACTTCTTTTTCATAAATAATCATGACATATTGACTTGTATATTATTAATAAGGCTTTGCGTCTGTTTGCGTGACTTTGTGTGATTACCGCTCCGGTTCTCAGCAGGATTATATCAGTTACATCATATGAAACTATTATTTCCTGATCATCTGCTGAGAGCATATTTACAGCTTCCAGCCTAATGATCTGTAACATGCACTGTTACATGTGCAACACAATAAACTTTCATAACTAATGAGGCTTTTAACAGTGTCAGCCTGAAATAGACCAGTGATCGACAATGACTGTTGGTAACCTGAGCAGGACAGTCGCTGTGGAGCAGCATGAATCCTGCGTCAGCGTCATATTAAATCAGTTACAGGAAACCCACTGAGGAGATGAGTTGAAGGAAATACTGTTTTCGAATGGAGTCATGCTCTAATTGTGAGAGGATGCTGATGGCATACATCTGACAAGCATCAGGCTAGGGGTGGGGATCAACACCCAGGTTCACAAGGACCAATCAGCCTGACTTCTGCACAACACAACTGATGGTCCCAACCCCATTAAAAAGGCACAAAATTCCATTAATTAACCCTGGCAAGGCACACCTGAGAAGTGAATACCATTTCAGGTGACTACCTCTTGAAGCTCATAAAGAGAATACCAAGAGTGCAAAGCAGTAATCCAAACCTTCGGCCTGTACTACATATCTATCTATCTATATATATGTATATATATGTGTGTATATATATATATATATATATATATACACATACACATACATATATACAAACATCCAACACCCAATATGATTCCATAAAGCCAATCATAAATCCCTCCGTCATGGCGCCAAGAAAAAACCCTCTGTTGGGCAGCAGGCAGTCTACACCAAGGATCCTAGACCACCTACAAGACCAGAGCCAGAGACGAGTACTGGAGCAAACAAAAAGGGAAAAGGCAGATGTGGAGAGTGTGTGAGAGAGGGATAGAGCCCAGTGTGCCAGATGCCCCCGGCAGTCCAAGCCTACTGCATCTTAACTATGTGTCTAATTAATGGACACATCGTATTAAACCGTAAAGCTGAATAAATAAGCTGTCACCTCATCTGCTGCTACAGGTCAGTTATCTTCCCTCACTCAAAGCAGCCATTATTAGCCCATCAGAGTGTTTACTTTTCTAAGCAATGCCAAAATTAGCATTAAGACTGACAATATAAAAGCTTACTAGCTCAATAAATACTGAATTTCTAAATTATAACACGCACTTGACTATAACACCACCCCATATTTTCAAGATTTTTGCCTGGGAAACACTGTACTTGATCATAGCATGCTCCCAAATTTTGCCCAAACCTTACTCTCTCAGTCAACTCAAAAATGTATTCAGAAATTCAATTACACATCCCTGTTTCTTGAAATCTAAGTATTTTAACAAAAAAAAACCTTACATGACTTTTTTTCTCTCAAAAGGATATGAAAAAAACTTTTGCTTTGCGCTTGTGAAATTCTGCCCGAGCATGCTCAGTCGTAGTGTACCAACCAATCAGAGAGCAGCTGTCAACATGCCGATGTTTTCAACCGATCACAGCACAGCTACTTTTTATCCCCTTGCTTACAATATGGAAGCGCCCTGTGCTTGCCTGTGTTTTCGCCGAGAAAGAGAATGTTTCGACTTTTTGTATCGGATGTGTTGTATTTGCGATGTTGGTGAGATGAAAAATATTGTGAGTATTTTGCCTCTAATCGTGTATAATGCACACCTGAAAAAAAGGAAAAAATTGTGTTTTGTTATTGAGAAATTACGGTAGGCTTAAATAACATCACATCATGACAGAACTCCATTTCCACCTACATTTAACGTTAACCTGGTTCGACCAGCTGCATGTGAAAACAAAAACCCTTTGTGTTTCTAACTTAACTCTGAAGTTGACTTAACCCTGAAATACACACTCATATTTTCAAGAGCTGCTTATTCAAGTTTCATATGCCCTCCCCTGGAAATACCTACCAGTGTGATGTCACAACATTGGTTCCCTCACTTTAAGCTCATTGGCTCAGGGAATCAAGCCTAGTGCAGATGAAGACCGCAGAATGAATGCAGAGCTGCTGAAAACATAGATGAGCAGCGCTGAACTGGCGCAACACCAGGGCAGGGTATTTACACCAACCTCATGGTACGTGGCGTATCTCAGCACAAAGGTCACAACATGACACATGCCCCGATATGTGTATGTGTCAGACCGATTTATCGGCCGGCCGGCCGATTAAATCGGCTGATTATAGCCCTTTTTAAAGTAATCAACATCGGCCAGAGTTTTGCCGATTTTACACTGATATATTCTTAATTTCTCATAAAACAATAGACGCTGTTTGGTGTCTAAGCCGCGCGGAATGATGACGTTGTGAAACATGGAGACGCGCATCGTTAGAGCGGCTCTTACCTCTCTGTTGATGCTGTGTATGGATAACTCGTCTACAGTCACATGGAGTTGTTCTTTAAAGCCTGAAGGTCCGACATGATGAACAATCTTCCACCTTGTACATGTCCCGCTGCTGCTGGACACAGAGAGACCTCTGCTCGGCTACAGATCAGCCTCACAGGCAGACAGGGCTCCGCCGAACAGCTTCTTGACGGTTTCCTCCTCTGTCATTCTCAATACTGACGAATTGGACCTTCTGATGGCAGGGGATCAGTTTAGCAGTGACTGTTTTTCTTTGGATTATGACGGAAATCTGGCTTTATCCGCTTATTCCCGACACAGCAGCTAAGCTAACCAGCTAGCAAGCTAACTAGCCGTTAGCATAGCTGCCCCGTGCATACGTCATCAAAAACAGACACATCCAGGAGAGACTTCACGTTGCTGGGGGCTTTAATCAGCCTCTTTAAATAAGTTTGTGAAATATGTGCAGAGTCCCACAACATCTTTTTAATTTCCTCATGCACATAAACTCATGTTTAAAACTACTACTACATTACTACATCCTACCTTTAGTTTTCATCAACAAAAAGTACAACATACAGAGTGACTTTTTTTAAGGTTATATAATGAATGTACCAGAAGTTCAATGCTTTTTATTTGCATGTTATTGTACTGTAACTGGTGTAAAGTGAAACAAATACTGAAGGACCAAAACTATAAAATGTTCTGCCTGTAATTTATATATTTATATATACTGTTGTGTTTTGGGATCAATTTAAAAAAAAAAATCACATTATATATATGTTTTAAATTAATCGGCCGATTACTCGATTATCAGTATTTTTTTCTGCCAAATATCGGTATCGGCATCAGCCTTAAAAAAATCGGTATCGGTCGGGCTCTAACATCAACGAGGTATTTCCTTCAACTTCTGCTGTTTTTTTTTAAATAAGCAGCAGGACAACATTTAAATAATATTACATTTACAGATGTTTAAATGTTAGCATTTTAGGGAGCTAAGAAATCATTTAAATTTTGAAATACATACTCAATAAGGCTGAATGATTTTAGGAAAAGATCTTATTGCAATTTTCCTGCAATATTGCGATTTCCATCCAGTTCCCTATTCCCTTTTCTATGCAGTTTTCTTTTAAATCAAGCTTCAGTGCAATATTTACTATGTTTACAGTATAGACAACAGTAAGGAATTTAATGATCAGAAGCACATAACACATTATTCATCATCTAATACTGATGATAAATAATCTTTTTGTTATTTAAGGAATACTCCAACTTCTACTCTTAAACAGGGTCTTTGTGTTTGCGTACTAGCACTTCTGTAAGCAAATTCCCTTCAAATTTGTAAAATAGTTTGTGTAAAGTAGCTGACACAACAGATCCTGGGTCAGTCAGGAGCGCTGCAATAATGTCTATGACTATGTTGACTGAAATTGCAGTTTAAATCTGAAAATTGCCATGGGTAATATTACTGGAAGTGCACTTCTCAACTGCTGTGAAAGAATTTGGGGCTGCACTGATTCTCTAAAATACATACTGAAACTCATTTTGGCTAGGACTTTGCCACAGGCCTACCAAGCATCACAGAGCAGAGCAGTCAACCAATCAAAACAGACTGGGCCCACATTGGGAAAGGGCCTTAAGGTGCGTTCACACTGCAAGCGACCCAGCTACCAAAATCATGTCGCCCACTGACATAGCGTCGCACGTCCACAAATACCTCATTTTGGTCGTCGGCTGTCGCTCGGTGACGTCACGTCCGTTTGAGTTTCACCGCGATCATGTCATATATCATATAATAGGATGTATAAGGGGAAATTATTCCAGCTGTATCCTTTTCATTCACTTATCAAACACAAAACACTGCAGCTGATGCCCTGCAGCAGCATTATCTGTGAGTTTACCGCGGTCCGTCTAGGCGGAACCAATGTCCTCACTGACATTAGTTGTGCCTAGACGGAACTCATCCGCCCTGTAGTCCGGATGAATAATTGTTTGTCTAGGGTACCATCACACATACACAAACCGCTGATTGGCTGATGCTGCACAGTCACACACGACATCGCCTGAATAGATCAACTTTTTTTAACTTTGACATCGCGCGACGAGTGAAGTGATCGTCTTGTATACGGGTGGGTTAGCCCCACCCCATCGCGGCTGTACATTGACTTTGAATGGAGAGTGATCGCCGAGGTAGTACAAGTAGCGTCCGGTGTGAACGCACCTTTAGAGCGATGGACAGGGTGGGAATCGAGTTGGACCAGGGCTACACAGAATGTGAAAACTAGATCTTTTGAAACTTAGTGATTTTGAACATACTCTGAAGGTCATTGAATTAAATACAAGAGTGCAAAATGAGAAAAAAATATAATCACAATATGGTGGATTGACACACATAGGTCGTCTGTAGTCCGTCATAACCCACAAAGGTTTTTTTTCCAACCAGTCATTTTTAGCAATTCAGGTCATTTGATTTGTCTCAGTAATACGAGCCTTCTTTTGGCTTTGCAATGGTTTGTTATTGGCAATGTGGTTTGTTAATTTATGATGATTACTTTACCACAGAAAAAGAACAAAAGGGAAACTATCCCAGCAGCTCGTTCATGTACAGCACATTACATTTCACTTCGCCTGTAACTTTTTAGAAATATCACTGCAAAACCACAATCAAAAGGCTTCTTCACAGTGCAGTTTCAAGGAACATTATTCCCTGTAATGTGACGTTTAACCTTCATTGTAAAGGATGTTGTTTGAGGGAAGAGTCGCTACTGTAGGTAAAAAAAAGTTTAACAGATGAGAGATGGGAGCACATGGACAGGATGGAGGAGCTTGCAATGGGCTGAACTCTTTTGGGCTCCTGCTAGGCCACATCACACTGTGAATTGACACCAATATCCCAGCGTGGCAGAATTAGTGTGAACATCTTGAGGCGTGATGAAGGCCGAGTTACATCACAGCATTTTTGTGGACATGCAGCAGGAATAGAGCTTTTGGAGAGGAAGAAGGAGGGAGTCATTCATAGCCCTGGAGGAAACATTACCCAGCATGTTGCTGTTTGCAGAAAGCAAACGGGTACAGTCTCATCTTTGCTCTTCAACAGAAAGAAGACCTGTTGTGCTGATTGTTCTCCAGATGTTCTATTTCAACACCTTTAGCCTCTGATTTCTGTCTTCTCTTCTCTATGAAGCATCGCCACAGCAGGTTGTGGTCAGTCAGTGTTTTGTTTACACCTGCTTTGGTCACATGACATCATGCATGACCATATGAGGCTGTGCCGCCCCCGGTTCACAAACATTGTCCTATTACCATCTTGTTTCATTCTTCTGCAGTGTGCCCTTGCAGAGTTAAGAAAAGGGAGGACCTGTCAAGTTTCTGTAATCAAACCTGGCTCTGAAATCCAATTTAAAGACCCCTAAGCTGTAGTCGCATCACTCAAACTGATAGCTGCTTTATTTTCTGTATCTCTTGTCATTTTAAGCTTTATAGTACTTTGTTTACAACTGACAGGATCACATTGCATCTCAGTGCCGTGATCAGCCTCTAATAAGCTCAGTGCAGAGGGATCTCCAGGTTGTTTCTGCGTCTGTGTTTTAATTGTTTGTTGTACCGTTCCTGTCCATGAGCCCAATAAGTGCTCAGAAAATTAGCGTTTAATGTGCGCCAAACGGCAGCGAGCGTGTCTCTGTTGCCATGGTAACCCTCGTAAGAGCAGCAAAAGCAGTGATCACGTTTCTGTGGTAACTGCTGACTTCTGCTATTTTTGTCCCATGAGCTCATATAATGGCTGAGAGTCAAGCGATCCAAAAATCCGGCTTATATGTGATAAAGGATCTTCAGTGAAGACTTAAGAGACACTGTGCTTTTAACATCAAGACCTTTGAACTCAAATCCTCTCCCAGCAGATCGACGATGTGAGAACTTCTCCAAAAATGTTGTTTGCTCTGCTTCTCATCTTTGATCATTTCTTTGTAAAAACAGGTTTTGAGTCCTGTTTTTCTCGTTCATAATGAAAGTATTCTGAAAAACTGCACTAACAAAACTAGAAGCATGTAAAGCAGCAGTTTTCAGCAAATTGCACACTGAGTTTACATTGATGATATTTACAGTAGAGGTGTCCCGATACAACTTTTTCACCTCCAATACGACACCGATAATGCAGCCTTGAGTATTGGCACATACTGATATCGATCTGATATGATATCAGCAGGAATCATACAGACTTTTATGACTTATTTTGAAGTATGGGCCGTAAGAAAAGACTTGATCAAGTGAGATTACTCAAACAGAGAACAGCAGTCAGCAACAGTAGGCATGAGAAAAACTGACCGATTTGTTGTTAACCAATAGGTTCAATAAACTTAAACCTTAGACATAAGAATAAAGTGCAATTAAAGAAAATAAATAAAAAATAAATTAGAAGACCCTGAAAAGTAACCTTAAGAAAACAAAAAAAACAAAACAAATATTTTCAAATGGCAAAATAACCACTGTGTTTAACTTGAACATAAGCATGTTCTACAACTAAATTAAATAAATAAAAAATAAATTAGAATGGACTGCTCGTTTTGGAGTGCTTATATTGAATATTTTAGATACTGGAAGATATGATCCGATATTTGTTTTTTTGCTGATATGGGACTGATATCAATATCGGATCGGAACCACCCCTAATTTGCAGTTGTGGAAATAAGAAAACCAGAGTTTGGAACCATTGTCATGTATTGGTTCTGGTTCTATTTCAGATAAACAAAAACTCATTTAAATGAGGGCATATCAACACAACTGGGTATAAATCAAAACTGTTTGATTAAATAATGAAAAAATATGTTTAAAAAAAAGTTTGTTTATATATCCATCCATTTTTATATTGCATTGTTCTTTTGAATTGATGGCCAGTCAAGCACAGGGCAACATGTAGAGGCAGAGAACCACTTATACACACCCCTGAGGGCAATGAAGCATCACCAGTTAACCTAGTTGGCCTTGTTTTTATTAAAGAAAGGAAACTGGAGTACTAGGGGAAAATTCACACATGCACATGGAGAGCATGGAAACCACATAAAAAGGGCCCAACAAGGACAGGCCCATACAAGGGGGAGAGAGAGTAGGAGAGACACTCTGCAAACCGGCCATAGGCTGGATTTGAACCCAGGGTGGCAGAAGAATGTACATGGGTCGTGCCTGTCTGCCCACCACTCTGCCTATCCAGCACCCCCATGTACCCCCCTTTTTTATGTTAACTTTATTATATTGTGGTATTTTTTCTGCTAACAACTTTGTTTGAACGTGTCATATGAAAGCAGTGTTGCATCCTGGTATCTCAAAACTAATAATGTGTTTACATGTATTAATATTGTTAGCATTCCCTTTAAAGATGCATACAACTTTTATGAAAACTCTCTCCGAGGTGTGATTTTTGAGAATAAACTGACATTTCAGGAACATAACAGTAGAATAGAAATTTTCACCCCTCATCGAATCCACATCTCTTAATCTTTTAAACCTTTCATGTGTATAATAATACAACCTGGGCTTCAAAAGTGTTGATGTTGGCTATCTAGAAATCCATATCATGGCACAAAAACACAGGTGACTGTGTTAACACTAGTTTGCTGCCCAGTTCAACTGCAAAGTACTGGAAAATGCCGCCCTAATAACGTGCCACTTCATATTTGAAAGGGCAGAGTTGACTGGACACTGAGTAAAGTTTTTGCCATTACAGCAAACACCAAGACATTCCTCAGTGGGTCTGAGATTCCTCTGCAGTTGTTTCAACATTTTCCACTTCGGATCGAGCATTTGCAGACTTTTATTGAACTTCCCTGAGATCATCTTAGAGATTATAGATTGAATGTGCCGTATGCTTTGAGAAGTATGCCCCTGTGAAAAACTTGGCCTTCAGTAAAGCTTCTCATAAGTGCTTTATACACACCAAAAAGACAGTACCTCTGCCATTTAGTAGAACAATCTGGAAATGCTTATACCTCATCTTACTGGCACTGAAAATCTCCTTATATGGATCTGAGGCTGGTTGTGAAAGTACTGAGCAAACAGGAACAGCTCCCAGGCCATTTGCTGCTGCCATCCATAACTTCAGCGGCCCACAGTTCATGCCAACAGTAACAGAGCCGAGACTCTGGAGTTTTAATGATCTTAGGTTTGGCTAGAATCAGGGCGCTGAGGTCATTCAAACTCAGCGTGCTTACACTACCGCTATTGATACAGTTAAATGTGGGGAGATTACCGAAAAGGCCTCTTTGAAACTCAGTACAGCATTGAGTTTGACATACTGTGTTTTCTGAGCACTTATCAGGTGTGAGATTGTTCGAATATTAACATGGGGGTGCTTGAAAGTATTTCCTAGCTAAATAAGTTATGCTTCACTCCTTGTGGCAGAGCTTTTTCTGTCTATCCGTTGAATTGGAATAGGAAACAGGCTGGAGCAGGAAAATGACCATCACAGGCCAGTGTACTCCAAACATAAAGTACATCCTTAAAAACATCAAAGTTTACTGTAGAGCTACTCAACTAATCAAAACAGCAGAAAAAGCCACAAAGCAGCAAAACATGTTCATTCGTATGTTCGCATGACCAGCCCCTGAAACATCAGACACACTGTTATTAAGAAAATAAAGAGGCAAAGGAAGAAAGACACCACAAAACTCCCGCTGAGTTTCAACCCAAGGGATCAAATTAACCTTAAAAAACAATATTCATCTTCATATGTGACTCATAACTACAGACCACCAAAATATTTTACTTACCTCTGCTGATAATCATTAAAAGAGGAAAAGCTGATCATAACAAACTTTAGTAATGACTATTTCATATTGTAGACACAGTAATGTCTAAGAGAATCAACATTTTGTGCTTTCAAAACAAACCCTTTTTTTGATTTTTGGATCTATTTAGGAGTCATAGGGATGTTCTTAGGTTAAAGTTATACTTGCTGTTTGTCCATTTTCAGTTTACTGCGTATTCTGAAGCAAAACATACTCATTTTTGAGTATGATGATAAATTGATTTCCAATCTTGCCCCATGATTCGTCTCTGGTATGTGCCTGCAGGCCAGCTCCACACTGGTTCGCTGGAAATATGCATTGAGTCTGTTTTCTGCATCAAGCTTCAATTATGCATCACTCTCTGACAAACAGATCAACCCAAAGTAGCACTATGTGGAAAAAATATTTAAGCAGTAAGGAAATCAACATTATAATTGTTGCTTTTCCTTTTTTTTGTATTTTTTTTTGTCATTTTCTGAATAACATAGATACATCAAGGGAATGACAGCTGTGACACACATACTGCCAATGAGACAATAAGACAAGCAAAACAAATTAACAAGGAAAACAGAGATTATACCCATATCCACACAACATATGAGAATAAAATAAAATTAAAGAAACAAGCTCAATCCCCTTACTTCTTTTTCTTATTTACATTTTAATATTTATTTTAAAGTAAATTACATTTGAATACAATTTTTGTTCTTTGTATTTCTACTTAGGTGGGCTTTACACGAGTAAGAAATTGTAAGACTCCGGTAAAATAAACTATCGATCTGGTGATATTGACACACGGAGACGCATATTTGTCCATGACTCCGCATCTTTTTTGAAAACGGGTTTTCAAGTGGATATCTGCGTATTCGTCTTCATGCCGTAGTTGGTATAAACAGATAAGTTTGAGAAAGACGGTGACCTCATAGCACCCCTCCTTCTTCCCGCCCCCCAACCCACGCTGTCACACACTCCAACAACAACAACAATGGCGGCAGCCGGGCTGATTCTTATCTTGTTCCAGCAGCTATAAATATTGCTACGACTTTTATACCAACATTTGCTCACAGAACACCAACAACACCACCTTCGGCAACAACAGCAACAAGGTCTCACGCAGAGATGAAGCATGTTACGCGTGCATGAGCACTATTGACGTGGAATACACCTCGGAGCAGAACTGTGATGTTACGAGTGTAGTAACCCAAGAACTACATTACCCAGCATGCAGTATGGGTTGGGAGCATGCGTGGGAACCCATACGTCCAGGCGTGGATTTTGCGATCTCAAGTAAATGCACAAGCCTATCTACAGTACGATGATGTGTAAACAGCGATACATGTTTTGATGCCGACGCCAAGACAATACAGTGCCGTCCTCGTGTGAGGAGGGCCTTAATCTTCAGCCATTTTTCTCCCTTGCCGTAGTTCATAAAAAAACATATTCAACATAAAAGTTTCTACCTCAAGAAAGCAGTAATGACAGAGTTTTTCATCCATGCTCACATTTTTCACGAATCAGTATGTTCTTGATGTCAGTTACAGTCCATCTGTTCTACTAATAAAAAGCTCATTTTATATCATAAAGAATAAACTCGAGACAGATGAATGCACTTAAATTGCAGATGAATGCACTTAATGGTTGCTTTTCCTGTCATCTTGTGATCTTCCCTTTCGCTGCTCAGGGCTGCACTCTGCTGTTCAGCGCTTATAATTCCTGTGGGCGAGGAAATGCGCCGTCGCCCAGAGCAGGGTAGCAGTGTGGATGGGACACTGCGCAGGCGGGCTACAACCCAACTTATATGGCAGTTTCAAGGTGTAATACTTAATCCTCTGTGATGTTTTCCTCCACTGTAAACATCCTGGAGGTGGACTGGAGGGAAGGAGTTGACCTCTTTGCTTGGTCTCCAGAGGTAGTAACAAAGGTGTAATATTGGTGAAAAAAGAGGCACACAGACTCAACGGGAGACAGGAGTGCTGCAAGTGAGGGTCTCTACCTTTGTGTGTAAATGGGGGCATGTGACATGTAGCACAAATCCAAGCCAAGTCGAAACCTGAATTGTCACAGGTGTTCCAGCCTCACAGATTTAATGTGGATGTCTTGAAGTGTAACTAGAACAGATCCTGAATTGGGCACTTTTGCGTCAAGACACTGATTTGCAGGAAATTGTGGAAATTGGTGGTCAGCCTTAGTGATGGGAATTGAAAACCATTTCCAGTTGAGGATCATTAATAGCTCCATCAAAGAATTGATATCATGAGTCTTTTTGCTGATCTGTTCCCTTATCAATTCCTTCCATTGACAGGGTTCAGACGCGTCAGAATTGGGGCTTAATGTTTTACAAAAGACGGCAACTGCACAACCTTAAGTGAGTGGACACATCAGCAACTTACAGAAGCAGTTATCTATGCTGTGACATGTGTTCGACATTGTTGCCACTGAAAATCTACAGACCAAAAGTTGTCCACACGGAAAAACTGCAGGAATCAATAAGGGAATCGTAAAAGAATTGGATCGATTAGCAAGATTGTTGCTAGCACTGGAATCGATAAACCGTATCACATCCCATCCCTAGTCAGCCTGTATGAAACTACCTATTGTTTGAAAAGTTAATCATAACAATTGTGTATATTCTGATGTTTATTCCGAGAAGATAAACCACAATGATGGAGCAGCAGATCAATGGTCACATTGCATCATCAGCACTCTGCATTCTATTTCTGTCACACTTTTCTCCATCCACTGTCGTAACTGTCTTGTTAAGGATTAATGAGTGGCCATGTTGACTGGTGTCTTTCACCTTTCCACTGTCAGCCAATTAATAATGAATGTTGTAGTTAAAGCACCTCAGAAACAGTGTCCACCTTAATGCCCCAATGAGTATTTTATCACTGTTTAAAACAAAAAAGCACTCATTAGTAGTTCAGTTTAGTTTTGAGCCTCAGAAGCTCAGATCATTAGGACTTGGGTTGGGGACCGAAGGATGGCCGGTTCAAGTCCTGACTGAACCATGTTTGGAAGTTGGTGCCAGCTGACTTTCTGGGCACTTCCAAAGGGCTTTTGAACAAGGTGCTCAACCCCAAGACTGCTCAGTAGTGCTTCTTCAGGAGCAGCAAGCCATCACTCTGACATCTCTCCATTAATCCATGATCATAGGACCTGTTTTCATGTGTATTTCAGCCTGTGTTTGTGTAGCCTATTTCAACAACCTATGAGGAAGCCAGAGAAACTTCTCTAAAACAAGTGAAGTCACTAATTAAACCAGGTGTCACCAACCTGTAGATTTTGATCTACTTGTAGATCTTTTAGACAGTTAAAGTAGATCTTTAAGACTAGATTCTTCACCCTATATCTCACACAGGTTAACCCTTTTTGCTTATCAATGACATATCTGGTGAATCTAGCTGCTATGCAACATAAACTTGGTCTGACTGGTTTCTCTCCACCTCATTATTTTTTAGTATGAGAAATATATTAAGATGAACTAAACTGTTTTTATGCTAATATTGTTGACAAACTTTGTTTTGTATTATGCTGCATAAATTGTAATAGGGTAATGTGAATTTAAATCCACAGAATCTTTATTTTTAATTCCTGCCCTTTGTCCCATTTATGGATTGAAGATTGTGAAGTTAGATGATAATTATTAAAATTTGAAATTTTGTTCATGGTTCTAAGTGAATTTAGGCAAGTAGATCGCCCATCTCAATTAACATTTTTGGTGATCTTTAGCCCTTTGAAACTACTATTTAAAGGTAAAAAAGGTGCATATTTGCCTGTAAAAATACGAATAATAATCCCTGATAACACAGTGGATGTGAGGCCTGATTGAACATTGATATACTATAATTAGAAAACCCAGTGCAACTAACCACATGCAGTGGACTTACATCAATTAGTCATAAAATTTGGACCCCATACTGTGGATGGAGAAGGTGAGATATGAATACATTCTGTTCTTGGCTTTACTCCCTTAGTCATGATCACGTGTTGATGAGAGAAGAAATATCAGGATCATTTACAGAATGGATTTGAATACGATCGCGCCTGTGGTTAAACGGTACAGATGGAGTGTAATGAGCTGGACTCTATTCAACTTCCCTCAAAGAACAAGTATAGAGAAGGGAGAGTCCTAATGGGGTTTATTTTCTTTTTTGGTCTGTTATCAGAATTATGTTTGCGAATGAGCGTATGTAAAATAGGTTAAGTTTATTATTGCTCATCTCAAAACTTTGAACATGTTCATCTACAGTTGTTCATGAAAAGAAACCTGTTTAAAGTTCAAGTCTATTTTTTCCTTTCTTTTACACATGAACACTGTTTAAGCATTTAGAATATAATAACGACAAATACTTTCCAGAATTGTTTACTTTTATTTCTCAGGACAAAAGGGTGAAAGAATTCACTCAAAGAACATTTTCTGACACATTTAATGACAAAAAAGACAAAAAGACCAGTTATAATTATAACATTAAAGGGTTTAAGTGATTTCAAGTGTGTGTAAAAGTAATTATTGATCATTTTGAGAACGCTGCGACAATACCACAATAGTAATGATAACGGTGACAACTTTTGGTCCCAATAACTACGATATGAAATTTTCATACCGTTACATGCCTAGTTGGACATTTTGCCTTGAGATCTGCCTCCACTCTGCATGGCATAGATCAACAAAGGGCTTGAACCTTCTCTGAGAGATATACTCCATATTGATATGATGGCATCACGCAATTGTGTCGGCTGCACTTGCATATCCCCCATCAAGCACGTCCCAAAGGTGCTCTATTGGATTGAGATCAAGTGACTGGAGACTTGAACCCATGTTCAAGGAACCAGTGTAACCTTTTCATGCATGGTGTCCACTACAGTAGACAGATATTTGGAATATATTTCATACCTTTTACGTTGCAGTATCATGTCCAACTGACAAGTGGTTAAGTCCCACACCTTTGTCTTAAGTTTCATGAAATATTCATTACGCCTCTATTCCAATTCCACATAATTTTGCATTTTTTATTTTAAACTCTGGTGTAATTTATGAGTGAATAGCTTGGCTAAACTGCAGTAAAGTACTATGAATACCATTGGCACATTGTGCCCGCTGTAGTGGACAGATCCATAACTGCCTCAAAATAAAACATTCAAAAAATTAACATGATTTTTAAATTAAAGGTTAAAACAAACACTTTTCAAAAGTATTTCATTGTGATTTTGTAATTCATGCATGAAAGGGTTAAGATAATTTGAGCTTTGTGACACGGAGCTTTATCCTGTTGAATATAGCCAATAGATTCAGAGCATAGGTACAATGTGGTAATTCAGAGATGGTCTGCAGTACTCGGGTGGATTGTGGCATTGAAACAATGCTCAAGTGGTGCTCAGGGGCCCAAAGTGTGCCAAGAAAACCTCCCCCACACCTTTGCACCGCCACCCCCAACTTGATGGCAGGATGCTATTATGACGTTTATGCCAATTTCTGATGCTACCATCTGAAGGTGGCAGCAAAAAATTGACTCAATAGTGCTGGAATAGTACTGATATTTGGCCTCAGTTTCCTGCTCTTCGCTGACAGAAATGGCACCAGGTGTGGCCATCTGCTGCTGGAGCCCATCTGCTTCAAGATTGAGCATATTGTGCATTCAGATATGGTCTTCTGCAAACCCTGGTTCCACTAAGTTGTTATTTAAGTTACTGTTGCTTTTCCATCACTTTTAACATCTTTGGCCATTCTCCTCTGTCCTATGGTATCAACAAAACAGCTGCCACTCACTTGACATTTTTCCCCTTTTTTGGTCCATGCCTTTGTGTTAAAATTCCAGCATTGTCTGAAATACTTGGACCAACTTTTTGTGCCTGGTCAGTGTCACTGAAATCACTTTTCTTCTTTAATCTGATGATCAGTTTGAACTTCATCAGGCCATCTAGGCCATCTTGACCCTGTCGGGAGTTGCTGCCCTGTGATTTTTTAATTAGCTTTCTACATTACAATGAGTTGAGTGGGTGTACTTATTAAAGTGGCCCGTAAATGTGTATGACTGCCTGTGAAATTTCAAGCAGAGCTGTAATCGTAAACATCTGCTCTGAGGCACTCTTCAGTCGCTCATGCTGGGATCATTTTGCATATTTGACAACACAGTAATCGCAAGCTTGTGTTCCTCCATAACCACTCCAGTTTTCACCCTTTTATTTCCTAAACGAAGTGTAAAAAGTTGAGGATAAATTTGACATCCTGTAGTGAAATGTGTTGCTGCTCTTGCCCGTTTGTGGAGGCTGCTGCATGCATCATTCTTCTTGGTTGATCTTCAAGGAAGCGCAGTGATAATTGAATCACTTCAGTGGCTTGTAAAGGGAAATCACCGCATTTGTCATCATCATGTACAAAGGCTAACAAAGAACTGTAGCTAACCTTGTCAGGCATTTAATTTCCCTGGGCTTCCCTCTGTCCTCCTCCGTTCGTAGTAGCAAAGTGAGCACAGAAAGAATGAGGGAGGGAAAAAAAGAAAGTAGGGCCTTGTGACCAAAAGGTCTTATGAAACTAATTTATGATAAGAGAAATCTGTGTCCATTTAAAGCTCTCTTCAAATTTGGCATCCTGTTGAAGTGAGTGCTGCTGAAAAGCCCCTGCAGATACTGACCTTGTAGCTGTGAGATATTAACAGTCCTCAAGTGCCTTCTCTGGTGTTTTGCGTATTGTGATATATTTAAGCCTACTTTCAAGCACTTGATGTCTAAATAAACATAAAAAAGCATTTATACAACATTTCACTGGATGTGAAAGTGATATTTTCAGCTATGTTAAAGCTTCAGTCCTGCAAAATCCATATTTTGTTTTAATGTTAAGAGCTTGAAGAGCAGAAGAATATCACACCTTTTACTAAACCCTCAGTTCACAGGAGAAATGTTCTCTTTGTCTTTAACAAAAAATGCCCCTTTAAATGCTCTGTTTTTAAGTTCCTGGGGTTTGTTATGTAATAGCTACACATTGTTTTTTTTTTTGCTGTAGATGCAGTGTTGATTTTCACATCACTTTTTAATTTTGTTTTAATTATAGTATTTTGTCTAAAATACCTTTTAGTTTAGGCATAATTTAGTCTAAATTGTTTTCATTTGAGTCTAGTTTTAGTTGCTAATATTACACAACATTTTAGTCGATGAAATGTGCTATAATTTAGTTGACTTATGTATGGAGTGTAAATTGAAGCGTTTTTATGCTTCTGAATTTCTGAAGTCATGTTTTACACTTGGATAACATGAAACATCTAATAACCCTTTACTGAACTCAAGTTTGAATGAATTAATTAACAGAAACAAATTTAACTTTTGTGTCAAATTGACAGAACTGACAACAAACAGTGAACCTGCTCTACATTAATATATCAATTCATAAAGAGAGCAGCTCAAATTGGATTGCTCCACAATTTATCCCACCACCACCAAGCTAAGGCAGCTGTGATTGGATGTCCCTCTGAACTCATCCAACCTTTCCACACAGCCATAGTAGCTGTGATTGGATATATTCCTAACTTGTCCCTACTTGCTACATGACCAAATCAAGATCTGATTGAATTAAGTCTCTGTTAGACATTTCATCTCGGTTTTATATGTTGAGGAAAATGTCAGTTAATTAAGTTTTAGTTTTTGTCCATATGCACTTGTTTTTACTAGTTACTGTCTAGTTTTCATCAGGGGACAAAGGTTGTTGCTGAAAACTGTGACCAAAATAATTAGTCAACAAACTTAACACTGTGCAGATGTCATGAGTGTTTTGGAAGTCTGTGGCGTGGCCTATAACCTCTCCTCCCCCATCCCATCAGATATAATTTGAATCATCAGATATAACTTGTGCAGCCGCTCAGTGCAGATCTGAGCGTTTCCAAAGGGGAGGGGAAGCTGTTGAAGCTGAAGATCTGGTCCTCTGCAGCAAGAAACATTAATTAAATTTTTATAAAGGCCAGTCTTTACATATATGCTGAAGGAGCTTTGTAAGTAAAACCCCTGGCAAAAAATATGGAATCACCACTCTTGAAGGATGTTCATTCAGTTGTTTAATGTTGTAGAAAAAAGGAAGATCACAGACATGACACAGAACTAAAGTCATTTCAAATGGCAAAGTTGTCGCTTTAAGAAACACTAGAAGAAACCAAGAAAAAAAATGTGGTAGTCAGTAACAATTACTTTTTTAGACCAAGCAGAGGGAAAAAATATGGAATCACTCAATTCTGAGGAAAAAATTATGGAATCACGCTGTCAATCTCCTTTCCCACCTGCATCAGATTAGATCTACTTGTTAATCTGCTGTTAAAAAGGAGTGATCACACCTTGGAGCTGTTGCACCAAGTGGATTGACATGAATCATGACTCAAAGACGAGAGATGTCAGTTGAAACAAAGAAGAGAGTTATCAAACTCCTTAAAGAGGGTAAATCATCACACAGTGTTGCAAAAGATGTTGGTTGTTCACAGTTAGCTGTGTCTAAAATCTGGACAAAATACAAACAACATAGAAAGGTTGTTAAAGGAAAGCGTACTGGCAGACCAAGGAAGACATCAAAGCGTCAAGACAGAAAACTTAAGGCAATATGTCTTGAAAACAGAAAATGCACAGCAAAACAAATGAGGAACAAATGGGAGGAAACTGGAGTCAACGTCTGTGACCGAACTGTGAGAAATCGCCTCAAGGAAATGGGATTTACATACAGAAAAGCTAAACAGAAAAAAAACAAGGTTACAATGGGCTAAGGAAAAGCAATCTTGGACTCTGGATGACTGGATGAAAGTCATATTCAGTGATGAATCACGAATCTGCGTTGGGCAAGGGGATGATGCTGGAACTTTTGTTTGGTGCCGTTCCAATGAGATTTACTAAGACAACTGCCTGAAGAAAAAATGCAAATTTCCACAGTCATTGATGATATGGGGCTGCATGTCAGGTGCAATCAAAGAAAGTTGGAGCCAG
Organism: Scarus forsteni; assembly: GCA_036419115.1. Taxonomy (NCBI): domain Eukaryota; kingdom Metazoa; phylum Chordata; class Actinopteri; order Labriformes; family Labridae; genus Scarus; species Scarus forsteni. The sequence goes on from JAZDUH010000459.1 coordinate 6,671,365, forward strand.
ATTGATGAAGAGTACTGTTTGTCACTCATTAAGTCCATGCCTCAGAGACTGCAAGCTGTTATAAAAGCCAGAGGTGGTGCAACAAAGTACTAGTGGTGTGTTGAAGTGTTCTTTTGTTTGTTTGTTTTTCATGATTCCATAATTTTTTCCTCAGAGTTGAGAGATTCCATATTTTTTTCCCTCTACTTGGTATAAAAAAGTATTTGTTACTGACTACCACTTTTTTTTCTAGGTTTCTTTTAGTGTTTCTTAAAGCGAGAACGTTGCTATTTGAAATGACTTTAGCTTTGTGTCATGTCTGTGATCTACCTTCTTTCTACAAATTAAACAACTGAATGAACATCCTCCAAGAGTGGTGATACCATCATTTTTGCCAGGGGTTGTAGCTTTGTTTAAAATATAAATATGTTAGGGTAACTTCCACAGAAATTAAATACTTTTTTACCCTGCAAAATTGAGATCAGTCCCATTTACCCGCACTGTTGCCAGCCAAAAGGAACAGTTGCAATAACTTGGCTACTTCTCTCTGCGCTTCTTCTCCAGAGAAGAATTTAACAGTGCTTGCATAAAATAAAAAAATGGTACAGTGGGTGGCAGCTAGGGCTGAACGATATGGACAAAAGTTCATATTTCGATATTCATGCCAGATATCTCGATATCTATATGATACAATATGACTACGAGTTTGGTGAAACCAAGCAGTGCATTCGAGGGCAATCGTAAAAATGAAATGTGTTGTGACTTCCAGAGCTTTACATGCAGGGTGAGCGCAGGGGAAATCAATATCGTTTATATGGGCATATGGTGTGTAAATGGGCATGAAAGGTTGTGAATGTGTTAGTTGATACTGATGGGTAAATAACAGAGAAACTCTGAGCCTTCAGTGAGTGAATGTGAGGGCGAATGGGTGTAAATGGGTGTGACCTGCAGTGTAAAGCAGCTTGAAGTGGAAGACTAGAAAAGCGCTTTATAAGCTCAAGTCCTCTTACCATTTACCATATTAATGTCGTGAATGTTCATATCTTGATATAGATACGATGACGATATATCTTTCAGCTCTCGTGTCAGCGACGTAAAATCTTGCTGTCTGATGTTCTTGAGTTCACAGTCATGGCGTTAAATGTTTTACAGTATGACATTAAATAACATAAAATTTGGGCTGATTTCTGCAGACACCCACTCCTGAGGGAGGTCCATTCTGATTGGCCTGCTCCCTGGACTGCAGGATGCTGGTCTGAATGATAATGTGCAGCACTGTCAAACAGTTTGTGTTCCTCTGAAGGCTCTCTGAAGAAAAATATTTCCATCACAATGATCACAAGACTGAAGGACTATCTGTAAATCAGCACCATGAAGCTCCTTCATCTGCTCTGCTGTAGGGTCATTCAGGGGTTGTCATGGTTACCTCTGCAGGGAGAGGCTAAGGAGCACCTGCTCCCGCCCCCTTTCATTAAAATCCATGTTATTGATTGGCTGCACTCATATGTGCAGACCCCCAGCCCCCCTGACTCCCTTTCTTCTGCTGGGTTACAGGCAGGAGGGCATGACGGAGCTGGATTACCATTGTGACACTTCCAGACAGCAGCCAATCAGAGACAAGGAGCCAAACCAGGACCCTCCCCTCTCATATATTTGCTCTTTGAAAGACAGCCAGCTGAGATTTGTGTATGGATGTGGACGGTGAGCAGAGAAGTGTTATCTAGACCACGCTGGCCTTGTTGTGACAGAAGGTTGTATGTAAAGGCCTTGGTCGTGTGTTAGTGGCGTTGCCCTCGGATACCTCGTTGTGATGGAGGGTGAGTGAAGACATGGTGCTGCTTCAATGCTCTGCTGCTCTGTGTAGTCCGCACATCTACGGTAGCTGTTTCTGTTCTTTCCCTTGTAAATGGCCTTTGTATTGAGTACAGCAGGTGGCCCTGTACATTTTGTATTGATATTCATGAAGTGGACGGTTTGCTCAGCGCGTGGGCGAAGGCCTGCTGGCCTTGTGTGTGTGTGTGTGTGTGTGTTCATGAGAGGCAGATATCTGTGTTTACATTGTGGCTTGTTGAACAGAGCTAGATTAGTCCTGGGGTGGGGAGGGAGGACATTATTCCATCTTTGTGTTTATTTTTCAGTGATGTCCCACATGTTTGTTTTCTTTGTTTACTTCTCTTCTCTATGGTCACAGAAAAAAATAATTAAAAACAAAAGGTTGCTTGACAGATTGTATGAGCCTTTGCAGCCTCGCTCATACTGTCTTAGTTTGTGTTTGAAAGAAAAGCAGACAGATTGCTGCTTTATTCATCAACTGAAAGAGGAGTGAGGCGAATGAATGGATTTATTCTCTCCATTATTATGACATAAAAGAACTGTTATGATAATTGCAAAGTGCTGGGCAGCTCCACCAAACAATTTATTTATCCACGGAGTTTAATTTAAAATGCATCAGACACTGAAAATTGAATTTAACACTAATAACACAGTTATTGCAAACTATTGAGAAAAATCTTACTGCACTGTTCCAATTTGTCATTGTGTAGGAGCTGAAATTAAGACAGCAAAAATCAATAAGATTCAATAAACAGACATGGTTTTTAATCTGTTGCCAGCAGGAATGGAGGTTAGCACTCATATTTCTCTGAGTAATCAGGCTGAGATGGACCTTTTAAACATTTTGAATTCAGGACAATTGTATGTTGAGAATTAAATAAAATGCCAAAAGTTTAAGATTAAGATACTCTGCTTCTGTGTCTAGAGTGTGTGTAGCATGCCTCTGCCATGTGATAGAGCACTTCCATATGCAAGACAAAGGGTCCGCAGGTTCTGGACATGTCGCCAACACACTGAAAGCGACTTTGCGATCTTGGCTACCTGGGCAACTAGCCTTGAAGAGCAGAACTGTTGTACAAATCATGGCAGCTAATGCTGATTAGCCTGTAGTCATCATGGTTACTCAATGATACTTGGAGAAATATGCTGTCCTCATAAGTTTACTTAGTAGGGATTGTCTTTGACGAGATTCATGTCACATTTAACTGTTAAGTTATACATCTGTGTGTTAAAATTTAATGTGAAATGGTTGTCTTAAGGTAGTTTAACCATAGTGGCTAACAGCTGAGAAGGGCAAGCAACAGTTAACAGCCGTTTATTCCTGTTCACAGAGTAACATTTCATGTCTGTGTTACCCCTTTTCCACCAAGCTGCTTCCAGGGCTGGTGCTAGTGCTGGTGCTAGAGCCGGTTCACAATTGGTTCAAGTGCGAACCGGTTAAGAACCGTCTGCTTTTCCACAAAGGGGTGCCGGCCAGAGAGCTAAGTCAGCATGTCAATGTATACGTCTGTATACGTCACGCCAGTTTCCCATAACAACTAGCGTACAACAATGAACAAAACAATAAACTTACCAGGCTCTGTGGAGGTTTGCTCCATGGTTGTGTCCTCCTGCATAGACTCCAGCATGGCTGTGGCCGAATTCAATGCCCCGGTAGCACTGCACGCTGGTCGGTCCCCGAGAACAGCATCGAGTATTTTGTAATGCGGGCTGTTAAAACGTGGCCGACCATTGCCACTACGGCCCAGCTCGGTCTTCTGGTCCCCATATTCTTTCTTTATATATTCTTTATATATATATATATATATTCTTTTCAATCTGTTTTTCGCTTACTCCAACCTCGTCTTTTTAAAAATGGCTCTCTTCCGTGTTTTTGCTCTGCTAATCCTGCCCCCACCCCCTGACGTAAGCGCGTAGCCCCCGACGTAACGTGGTTCTTTCTGCTGGCCCAGCAAAGAGTTGGTGCTTGCTCAAGCACCGGTATTGAGAGCCAGCAACCAGTGCTTAGTCTGTGGAAAACCATAGAACTGGTGCTAAGTCTGGCTCTAGCTCCGAACCAGCCCTGGAACCAGCTTGGTGGAAAAGGGGTATGTGTGAACGTTAGTGAGTAGACAAGTTCTACCTAGATGGGTCAGCCCCAGTGTTTCGTGGTTGGTAGAGTGAAAAGGATACCGTTGAAATAATGTCAGCTTATACATCCTATTATATAATTTGTTATGATGTGAAACTCTAGCAGACGTGACGTCACTGAGCGATGGTGAATGAGATATCTATGGACAGTCGACTCTACTTGGGTGGGTGACGCGATTTCAGTTGCAAAGTCACATTCAGTGTGAATGCAGCTTTATAGCAATAACAACTTCCAAAATGTCCCAAATGGACCAACCAATGACATCCGAACATTGTTTTGTCATCAGTTTAAGCTCATTGGCTCATGACAAGCCTGGTGCTGAAGATAGAATGAATTGTAATACGGTGATAAACACAGTGTGCTGACCAATTACCAGAGAGCAGACCTGTGAACCAATCAGAACAGACTGTGCCCATGTGAGGAAGAAAACCTTGAAGAAGCAGAAGGTCCCAGATAAGGATTGCAGACATACTTGGGCAGTCATCTAAAATGTATAAGCCCTATGTTTATACGATATAAACCTGTTTTAAAGCAGAATATGACCTTAAATCTTGTTTTGTTGATGTATGGTATTATGGATGTAACTGTAATCGGTAAAGTGACAAACCGCAGTAAAATGATAAAATTTCCGACAGCTGGTTTTACCATTTCCTGTTTTAAATTTTGTTAAACAGGATTTGATTACCTCACTTGAATGACTTCATTTCCAGGTTATCAGCGTTCCAGTTACAAAGTTGGAAAAAAATATTTGCTGGTCTACCAGGCTATTGTTAGCTGTTGTTAGCGCCCCTTCTGTTGTAGTTTGCACATACCACATGAAGAATGTAAATAGCACTACAGCAGTATTTTTATACGTAAACATCCAACAATACTATGTTTATGGCTGATTTGGTGTGACAACCACTAGTCAGAAGTGTTAGTAAAAGGAATATTACAGGAGCTAAACAACTGTTTGCATCCGAGGCAGCCATCTTTGATTGTCAACTCAGGGGTGGTGAGGATCCCCTGACTTCTTAGTAAGAAATTCAGACCTCAGATGAAATTTCTCATTCGGAACTTGGAAATCCAGACTAGCCAGTGCAAGTGGAAAGCAGCATACCTGAAAACTTTTATGCTTCCACACATATTAATGTCTTTCAATAATTATGTAACAAAAGTACATAAAAAAGGAGCCTCTAAGTCCTCGACAAACTTGCGTCTTGAATTTATAGATGCTTTACAGGCAGCACTGATTGTTTGATGCAGTGTGGTGGATGTGCTCTGCAATACAGTGTTCCTCCTTTTTCCTCAGTAGTTTGTCACTCTTCAGGTGGTCCTCACATGTATCTTTACAGGTTCAGTCAACAGTATGTTGATAAAATCTGCAGAACATTAGATCGTCTGACATATAATAACCTTTAGGAAACTGCTCTGCCCTGTACTTTGGAGTTTTGTAGCTTCTTTGCCAACTTCACCGGTGTCTCAGGCAACCTCAACATGTTTGCACTGATGATGAGGGTGGGTTAAAGGTGTAGTCAGTGATCTTCTAATCTTCTAATCTAATGCACTATTTGTCAAAATCACCGTATTTCTCCTCTCCATCCACAAGATTACACCACTGACAGCATGTTGAAAAAAAAGTCTGGTTTCAATACACAGCCTTGGCTCTGAATTTAGGCAGGTGAGTACTGTGGCTCACCAAAACAGGGTATAACCTCCCACATCCAGGGGGCGAACATACTCATGCACAGATCAGACAGAGGGGGGAGGGGGAGTCGTAGGTTGTGTAGCATGCGCAGTTGGCGTAAGAGAGAGATACAATAGGTGCAGTAGCAATGGCTGAAAAACAGCCCAAAAGAAAAAGTTCAGGGGAGTGAAAAGTGAAAAAGAAGGGCTATGACCATGAAAGAGCGAAGACCCGGGTCAATGTTGGTGTTGCTTTCCGACGGTGGAGGGAACTCCGCCATTTGAAAGACCTGAAAACGGATGTAGCCGTCTTTCTGGATAGGTAAGCAACATGAGATTTGTGGTGCTTCACATATCAGTAACAGCCGTCGGGCATTCATCTTATTGTCTAATCTGCCAAAATGTACTGTTGTTGTGATGTTATCAATAATGGCAGTCGAGTTGTCTGACGAGTCGGGGTTACCTTAGCTACGTTGGTCAGCTACGCGGTCTCTATGGCCGTTTCCATGACGATGCACATTCATCAGCTTTGGGGGGTGGAGCCAGGGGTGAGGTATGAAGGGAGAGGCAGATCTAAATTTGTTTATCAACAACCCCTCTACTCGTTTTCTCCCACATTGCTGACTACACCTTTAAGGGGTGGATGGACGGACGTGAAGCAAACATTGTCCCCAGGCATTGTGACCCCTCGGAGCATCTCTCCAAGTGCTGTAATCCTTTTTTTTTTTTTTTTTATGTATTTTTTGGGCATTTTGTGCCTTTATTGATAGGAGAGAGACAGTGGATAGGCTTGTGAAATAAGGGGGTGAGAGAGTAGGGGAAGACACTCTGCAAACTGGTCACAGGCGGGATTTAAACCTGGACCGGCAGAAGCAAATATATGGTGTGCCTAGTTGCTAACCAGTCTGCCAAACCAGCACCCCGAGTGCTGTATTCCTTTTTATTTTGATTTTTTTCATGTTAGATGTTAGCCATTTCTGGTTTGTATTGAATTCTGTTTCTGATGTCCAATTCTGTGATTCCCTCAGCGATGCTGTGATCGTAGATTTTTTAGGCCTCTACAAACGACCTGCAGCTTCTATTGTTATGTGTTTAAGCCAGCCAGTCCAACATTATTGATATTCATAATGTATCTGGCAGTATGCCACAGTAGACATCTGAGGGATTTGATTGTTACAAAAGTTTAATTGGGTTTAATAGGTTATTAAGTAACTTTAGCTTTTTATTTAGCAGTATGAGAGTCTTTGCAGCATACTTAAAGATTTGGATTGATTTTTCTGACCTACTTGGCAGAGAATTCACTGCAACTGCTCTCAAAAAAACTCCTGTTTGGCTCCTTTTTGATGTTTGGAGATACCTTGATGGGTACTGAGATTTCAGAACTGCAGGTCTCTTTTTATCTTTCCTTTTCTCCGTCTGTGTGTCAGTTTCATTCTGAAGTTCAAGACTGGGAGCATGAATCGAACTCCTAAGCTTTTCCAAATGCAGTGAAGTCGAAGGCGGCTGTTGTTGGTGCAGGTTTGAGTCAAAGAGGCTCACTGATGTTATGTCAGAGTTTTGTTTATACGGAGAAAGGGATGAATCAGTCAAGGTTGTTTTACATAGATCAATGTTGGGCCCTTGTACATCTTTCTCACACAGTAACTGATACTGGCACACGTTAGTTACCCACACTGAACATCTCCGAATCTAACACTCTCATGCAGATACACCACGCATATCCACACACACTGATTTGGGTACCTGTCACTGCTGCAGTGACAGATGCTGGCTGCACTCCGCCTTGCTCAAAGGTCAACAGAGGTAGTTAGACCCAGACAGGCACTGCGAGCAGTCCCATCAGTCACAGCCAGCCACACGAGCCAGGCTATGAGGCGCTCCCTAATCGCTGCTGCCAACAAACATTTCAGGCATGAGCAGCCGAGCCGGAGTGACTCACATCTCCGTTTCGGAGCTCGCTGTGTCGCATTTTCTTTTTATGATAATGCTTGACATTAATTTGCACTGCCACCCAATCGGGACAGCCCAGGAGACTATTTCTGTGGTGAAATTTGAAGGTCAAAGTAATTTGTTTCCAAAACTCATCAAAAACTTAATACTCATTTAAGGACCTAATGAGGCATTCAAAAGGCAATCAAACACCCAATGATCCATCACCAGTGCAAATCCAGTTATCAATTTACAACAACAGTGCAAACCTAGTTTTCACTTTACAATACCAGTGAAAAGCCTTTTGTCACTTTTCAAAAAACAGTAAAAAAAAAATAACCTTTTATAACTTTGCAAAACCAGTGAAAACCCATTTTTCACCTTAGAAAACCAGTGATAACCCATTTATCACTTTAGAGGAACAGTGCAAATCTAGTTTTCACTTTAGAAAAACAATGCAAATCTAGTTTTTGCTTTACAATACCCGTGAAAACCCAGTTTTCATTTACAATACCAGTGAAAGTCCATTTATCACTTTACTGAACCAATGCAAACCAAGTTTCACTTTAACACTCAGCAGAAATATTCAGAAATTATTTTCTGGTCTCAGAAGAATGCCTTGATGCTTTTAGTCAGTTTTTAACACTATTTTTTGTTATTCAGAACATATTTTATTTAAAAAATCTGCACAGGACTCCATGAGTCATTCAGCCCAAAGGCCCAAAACCAAGGACATCTCATTAACCAAGCACAATCCAAAGCGGTGGGATAAATCTATCTATCCTTGAACAGCAGACAGAGGGGAGCTACTTGGTTGTTTTGAGCTGTGTATCATGTACACTAATTGGCCACTTTATTAGGTACACTGTGCTAGTACCAGGTTGTGCCCTCTTTTATCTTTAAATCTAAAATCCTGCTCTGGTTCATTTTCCTAGTTTGTCTGTTATCAGTCTGGTTTTTGTGTCTTCCATGCAGTTGTAGCCTTTTGTACTTTAGTATCATTTTATGTCAATTACGGCACATTGTAAGCTACTACTGTCCTCCATGATTACTTCCTTGACTCCGTGGTTGTTCTTGATGCTGACTGCCAAACCCAAAGAGCAAGGCATCAGTGTTTTGTAAGGTATATGTGACTTACTTGAAGGCATTGATAAAAGAGTTGTTGAGCATAAATGCTAATTAAATCATAGCTCAACTGGAACCCTGGAACCAGTGCCTAATTTGCACCTCTATTAATGATTTATTTAATAATTGATTAATGTTAGACATTTGGCTCTTTGAGACATGTGATGGTGGTGATTTAAGAGTTTTTCATAATGCTAATTAAACCCTCTTTATTGCTTCTTCTATGTATTACGGCTGCATCCATCTTGGTGTGTGGGTGTGCATATGTCAGAGTAATTGTATGTTAAAACGTGTGCGTGCTCACATGTGTCTCAGTGTGTCTCAGTGTGTGTCTTTTATCATTCCGGTCAGACCCATGGTGAGCAGGCCGTCCCCTCTTCAGTAAAGGTCACATCTCCTGTTGTCTCCGGTGACATTTAGTCCTGAGTCTGTCTGTCAGAATGTGTCCCCTCAATTCATCATGTGTTACTGCCAGCGTGCTTCCCGGCTGTCTGCTTCCTCACAATCATAAACTGGAAGGAGAGGTTTCAGCCGTGATGGTAGAAGAGGGGAGCTGTGGTGTGAATGGGTTTGAATGAGGAACCATCATTGAGTTTTAACGCTGTTTGACGGCATCTATCTCTTTTATGTGGTTATAAACAGATCAGCTCCAGACTTCTTGTTCTGGCGGGGCTAAAAGAGAGCAGCTGAGCTAAGAGAGGGAGAAAAGAGCAGTTTATCAGAGAATTCAGTCATCATTTTTCAATTATCTCTGCCTTTAAGCTGTGATAACAGGAGTAAATGGGACCCAGCCTTGGTCCTGTCCGATGACAGATGAGGGTTGTGTATGACAGTTTTTTCAAATCAACATTTATTGTTGTTCATGACTGTTTGAAGAGCTGTATAGGTTTAAGAGTCAACTCACATTTAAATGCTGTTACCCCCAAGCTCCATTATTACTAGTTTGGCAAATAAATGATATATGTGGAAATGCACCAGCATGAATTTTGTTGACTAATTATTTGCCTTGTGGTTTTTGTCAATAACCTTTTTTCCCCTGACGAAAACTAGTCAGTAACTAATAAAACCAAGTGCACATGCACAAAAACAAGAACTAAGCTTACATTTTCCTCAACAGATAAAGAACTAGACTAGAATGTTTGACAGACTTAATCCAGTCAGACCTAATTTGGTCATATAGAAAGAAGAGACAAGTTAGGAATGTATCCAATCACAGCTACTTTGGTTGTGTGGAAAGTAGGGCTGGGACGATTCACTTTTCTCCCGATTCGATTTATTGCGATTTTTGGGGGGGCGCCGATTCGATTTAAATTGCAATTCTACGATATTGCTGATTCTTGCAATCTTTAGTTAGATTTTTTAACACCAGCGAAAAAGATGAACAATGATGATGCCTCCAGACTATACCAGGAAAAATACACATCACATCTGAGTCAGTTTTTAGGATTTATTCAGCTATTTATTTTAACCAGGCAAGGCAAGGCAAGGCAAGTTTATTTGTAGAGCACAATTCATACACAAGGCAATTCAAAGTGCTTTACAGAACAAGAAAAATACATTAAAATCACAATACAAAATAAAATCAACGTTAATCATTATAAAATAAATTTTAAAAGAAGAGTGCAGATAAGATACTTTCAGTCATATGCACAGTTGCCAGCAGTATAACCAGCTGTTTATACTCTCTCTTTTCAAAAGCCTGGATTGCATATAAAAGTGGCTTATTAACCCTTTAAGCACCAGAGTTTTTTCAAGAAAATATTGAATTTTGCTATCAAGAATAAAAAGGCTATAGTTTCAAAGTGGTTAGTTTTCCCACCCATCATCATCACTGTAATTTACGGGCCGAGCATGAACGCCTCTGCTGCCTTCACTGTGCTTTTTACCCCGGCTTTTTCTCCAGAGCTCCGTGGTCTTTCTCATTCCCACTAGCACCGTCACTTTTCGCGGTGTTTTGAGCTTCCCTGCATCCCAGACCGCATCCCCTCCTCAGCACTCACCATTTACTTCCAATCCGGCCATGGAGAGGCAAAACATCGGCCTCAGTATGTACTGCTTGGGGACTGTAATGACGCGCGAATCCGCCCCCGCTGGAAAGTGGACTTTAGTTTTGCTTTTCTAGTCTCGTCTTAATATTCAAAGCACTTTTACACCAAAGTCAAATCAACCCATTCATTCTCTCGTTCATCTCGCTGAGTGATGACACTCTGATATTAGTTATCCCTCAGTATTAGCTGACATGTCCTCGCCTTTCATACCTGATAACAAGCCACTAATGCAGCAGTGGGAGCAAATTGGGATCAAGCACTTTGCCCAAGGACACATTGATGTGTGACGACCAGAGCTGGTCACAAGCCCTCGACTTTTCCATTGATGGTGAAGCAGACCAAGTTTATGTGCACATGGCTGCTTCAGAAATAATTGATGCCAGCAGCTATAAACATCGGAATCAATCAGAATCAGAATGTCTTCATTGTCCAGTGAAAAAAAAGTATTGCAGCAGAGCACACAAAAGACAAGGTAACAATATCAGAGTTAATAAACATAAAACAGCACATTATCAAAAAACATTATCACAAAACACCATACACAAAACCACTCAACAACTTTTTGAGAAAATTACTACCTAGAAATTTAAAAGTACAATGTGCAGATGTGCAAAAGAGCAAATAAAGTGCAAAAAGACCAGGAGCAACCTAAGAGTTAGCTGCCATTAAGTAAATAAATAGCACTGGGAATAAAGGAAACCTAAGTCTTTTAGTCCTCCTCATAGGAGCCCTAAAATGACGGACAGAGGGCAAAAGCTCAAACTCATTCCCAAGTGAATGATTACGATTATCCAGAAAGGCTCTAGCCTTCCTCAAGACCTGTCTGTTATAAATAGACATAGCATTCCTGTTAATATCTTCTGACAGATTAGAGCTGTAAATATAACCATAAAGTTTGTAAGGATAACGTAAATTACTTTTGATTTGACTAAAGAAATGTGACCAGATCTGATAAAACTGCCTGGTGGATCTTCTGAAAACATGACCTTTAATACCTCTGTCAAGAAAATCTTCCAAATTTATGCCCAAAAATGTCAGAACTTTAATTTTCATCAACAAACCATTCTTACTGTTATGACACACTCAGAATCATGAAAATAGCACTCAAACAAGGTTCAGGGTTGTAGTTTAACTACACATCATGCAATAAAAGACAATGAGTTAAAAGAAGCGAATAGGCTGTTCTGTCTGATGATTCTCATTTTTCAGTAAAATTAACTTCTCAAATTCCTCCATTTTCCTCTTCCTCTCATGAAAGAGGCAGATATGAAGGTCTTCAATAAGAGTGTGACACTGAGGCTTGATTACATTTCAGTTTAATTTGGTCTGATACACAGTTAATCTCCAAATGGCAAATTTGTGTTACAACTTTACCCGAGGACTTCGTAATTAACTTCCACAAGGACGATGAATGACTTCTGTCTGCCGGGTTATTCCAGTAAAGAGATCAAATGAAATGAGGATCTTTTCTGGTATTATGAAACCCTGCTGGATGACAGAACATCTGCGTATGAATTTATGATTAATTTTGTCACAAACATCCCTAAAATCCACCTTTCTCATGGGTGTAATATTTCATTGTTGGGTAATTAAATCTAGGACTCACTCTCCGTGTTATCCTGTTGAATCAGAAAAGGCTGGCCGTCTATTACAGCAAATTGTTTTGGGTTTGATAGAGATGGGAGTCAATAACCAGGCAGAGAGCAGCCTTTCGCTGATCAGACAGCAGCTGTTGGACTTGTTTGACCACAGGCCGCTCTCAAAGACTCTTTTCTGTTCGGCCGAGAGCCTCCACTTCACTGCAGTGAATAGCACTGCAGCTGCCCTTGTCTGTGTTTATCTGAGTGGGGTCTTTGTCCCACCCTCCCTATCCTCAGTGTGACCTCTATGGATTTAATGGATGACGACCTGACACATCCAACCGAGTGCAGTGGCCTGTCACTCCATGGACCTTAAGCCACATATATGAGGAAGGTCACCGTTAAGCAGCAAGATACTTCTGGATTTCTGCCCCAGCTGGATTTACTGATCCAACACTGCATTGACGTGTCAGGCAGCATCAGGTGATGTTGATCTGTGTCATGCTGACAAACTCTGCTGTGGATCCAAATGCTCTGTCGCTGTCAAATCACCTCTGGAAGTTTCTTTTGCAACCAGCCAACAAAATTAACAACTTTGTTTTGCCCACTGTGTTTGTTTAATTCTAGAAACATTAGCTGTGCATGACTTGCTGTTTGCTGAAAATGTTGTCGTCTTAACAAAAGTGAACTACATCCACACTGCTTGGCCACTGTTGTGAGCTTTCTCTGTCCTGTTGGCTCTGCTTTTGGCAAATCACCCAGTGAAATATATAAAGCTGTGTCAGGTTATGAGACACCACAAACCGTGACGAAAGTTCAACTCACTTTCACATGAGAAGAAAGCACAATGAAGGAGCACTTAAGTGGAGCTACAATCTTAAGGCTTTTGATAACCAAGACCCTGTTTACACTACAAAACTGTCACCAGAAACGGAGAATTTTTTCTTTAGCATTTTCAAAAGCACTCCACCTTCACACGGATCTGGAAGAATGACTGAAAATGCTGTAGCGAGCATGCCAGGCCAGTAGTTGCCGATGTTCACTTGACGTGTCCTTGGCAAATATAACAAATGTGTCTCTGCTGGTCAGAGTATTGACACACCAAATCCGCATTTTATTGGAGGAGCGAACAAACCGAGAACGGTTAGCAGCACACATACTGCTCAGTAATTGGCCATAGCTGTTGTTGTTGTTCATAGGTGCTGCCCCTGTGTAATGCGTCCCTGTTTTCCCTGAAAATGGTGATTCCGGATTACATGGAGCTCAAGTTGTGTCTAAGCATGGCCCAGTTTACAACTACATGGTTTTAATGAGGTACAGCTAAGAAGAAGAGTTTTAGCTAAGATAAGTGCTAAAGTAAGTGTTTTTATAAATGATTTATGTATTTATTTATTTTTACTCTGTTTTTTCTGGTTCATGTACATGTGTATTATGTAAATATGTCTGTTTGGCAAAAACTGCCTGTTATGCCAAAGTCACACATTCCCGTTTCTCGTGGCGATTGTGCACGACTGTACACAATTGAGATGGTACGGGATGAAATGACTGTCTCACCCCTGGACACACTCCGTAAATACACCGTCAGTAGCGCTTCTACGGCGCTTCGGGGGTATTCGTCCCCCTCCAGTTAGGTTAATACAACGATATGATGAGGATTGCATGAATATCCATCCCGCTGACACGACGTCAGTCCCGCTCGAGCTCAGTTTGCATCACGTAAGCCCCGACTGAGCCCCGTCGCTTGCGCTGTCTTAAACGGGACACAGTCGGGGCACAAACGGATACATCCTTGTCAGTCTTCCTCATAAAGCTGTCAGGAACGATCAGCCTGACTGAGCTCTGTACATGCCACGCAAATACTGTTCGCCTTAGGACTGCATTAGGCTTCCATCCCGCTATACTGAGAGCGGCGATTCTCCATGACAGTTTTGAACAGTTCAAAACTGTCGGGAACCTTTCACGTTCCCCGCCGTTTATCCACGACTGTACAAGGCTGATCCAGACCAAGTAGCGCATGCACCACGACCAAAGCTCGTTTCATCAGGATTATGACAATCATGCACAATCGCCATGAGGAACGGGAATGTGTGACTGGGGCATTAATTGAGTCGTGGAGAAGGGGCAGTTTTAAATAAGCATATGCTTCATCCTACTCCTTTTCCAACATGTTGGGTTAATACTATTGTTGTTTCATTTATTCTCATTAGTTTTGTTTATTTAGTTTCAGTCCACTTTGTGTGATACTACCACATGTTCAAATCAGGCAATCAAATCAAATTTAAAATGCTTTCATAACGTTTCACTCTGGACTCTATTTTTAAAAGCTTGTAGACACTCAGGGCACGTTATCTTGTAAACAGAAGGCGCAAACGCAACAAAATGTTTTGTCAGCAATTTTTTTCATTCAGTAAATGAAATTACTAGTTGCCATTAGACATATTGGTGCCATTGTCTTATGCTGCGTTTACACCGCAAGCGACCCAGCTACCAAAATCGCGTCGCCCACTGACGTAGCGTTGCGCGTCCATAAATACCTCATTTTGGTCACCGTTGCCGTTGGCCATCGTTAGGTGACGTCACGTCCGCTCGAGTTTCACTGCGATCATTTCATCTATCATATATTAGGATGTATAAGTGGACATTATTCCAGCTGTATCATTTTCATATACTTGTCAACCACAAAACACTGCAGCTGATGCCCTGCAGCAGCATCATCTGTGAGTTTTCCGCGGTCCGTCTAGGCGGAACTAATGTCCTCACTGACAAATGTTTCCCACACGGACATGGATTGTTATTCTATATTCTGGATGAATAACTGTCTGTCTAGGGTACCGTCACATGTGCACACACCGCTGATTGATCAACTTTTTTTACTTTGACATCGCCTGACAAGCTATGTGGTAGTGTGAAAAGCGGCTGTCGCATCGCGGGAGGGTTAGCCCCGCCCCATCGCGGCTGTACATTGACTTTGCATGGAGAGTGATTGCCGAGGTAGTACAAGTAGCGTCCGGTGTGAACGCACCTTTAGACTTGTCTTCTTGACTATTTTATTTCATGTCCGAGCATTACTGCTTTGTCAGTCCAAGCAGGTTTATGGCGTCTGCTGCTTTTTAATATATGGGGTCAGGATTGTAGTCTCACTTTTTACGAAGAGCGAGTCCCTGACCAAGATTCAAGGACATCAGTTTTTGTCCTCACTTTTCTCTTTTTTCCTTTTCTGTCATGGATGCTCTTTTCTCCTTCTGTTAGATGTTCCACATTTGCTGTTCTTCTACTATCCCTTATGAGTACTCCCTATGGATTGCCAACAATAATCTTCAGGCAAAACAGAAATGCTTTTGTTTTCTGTTTTGATTGTGCAACTGTTGACACATTTTTTGAAACAAGTCCATTATTCCCGGGAGTCCAAACCAAAGTTGAGAAAATAAAGGATTACTAGACTGGAGCTTTGGAGGTGGAACACAGATGTGTCCTATTGTCTCATCAGTATTTATTTAATCAGAAAAAGATTTCGCTGAAACCTTTGTTTCCTGCTTTTCCAATGAAAACTCTTAAAATGTATGTCTTTTCAGTTAGTAAACAGAGGCCTTTCTTTACTGTGTTTACCCTCACTTCATCAGTTTTCAGTCAGAAAAGTTATTCATATCAAAATCCATAGACGTAGTCTGAAAGCATTCAAGTGATCATATCATCAATAAAAGCAGTTTACAGCTCCAAATGTCATCACCCACTCTCACAATCTTAGATTTTTCTTTTTTTGTGATTGTCGACAAACTGTAAAGAGATGGTGGAGAAAGACTGATGTAGTGTTTAGTTTCTCCTGCTTCAGCAGCCTCACATTAAGATTTGACAACTAAGACACTTTATCAAGTCCGCAAGTGTGCATAAAATTACTTCTTCATTACCCGTGAATGATAGCAGACTGATAATTGATTTCTTTACTCAAGGTAGAAATCATGTGCTGTTCTGTAGTGTTTTATCGTTCTGGTGGTGACTGTTGGAGGAACATGCACATCAGCTCTGTAGACTCCCCTCTGACGGATCATTGGCTCTGTGTTGTAATTTTCCACCTCAGAGGATTTGATAGATCAGTACAAGAAATAAATTGTGTACAACAACCTGACTCAGCTATTCAAGTAGAGGTAAGGAGAGCTTGTAGGGCCTCAAACCAGATTTAAGTCAGATTTAACTTATCCCTCATACCTGTCACTAATGGTTCGGGCTCATTGTAGTCAGGGTCGGTGAAAAATAATATCAAAAGATCAAGGTGAGAAAAAGCTGGTTTGGTGTTAAAGTAAAGGAAGGAGAAAACCATCAGTCTGCCTTGTTCTCTTCTCTTCCCTGTCCTGTCTTCACCCCCTAACATGGAAAAGATCCCTGCTCTCATGTTTGCTTAAACAGTCATATGATGATGCCTAAAAAGCCAATTATTCAGCCAATTAATCATTTTACATTTTATTTGAATCTGTTAATGTACTTTTTTAATTTGAATGTGTTTTTAGTATTTTATTTATTTATGTGTGATGTGTCTTGGCTGTATTGCTGTGCAGATTCTCTTATTCCTCTTCTTTTATACTTTACCAGTCATCTTTATTTTATTGTTTCTTTTACTTTAGCTTCTCGGATTTGCTTTTGTCCCCAAAGTCTCTTGACATCCTACCTTCCATCATTTACAAATTCAGTGGGAGACATAATAGATTGTACTCTGCGGAGTGTTTATTTGCTGGGTGGTTGCGTAAATGCATATATATATATATAGATATAGATATAGATATAGATATAGATATAGATATATATATATTCAGTCTGGGGTATCTCAGTTAAAATAATACTGTAAACTTAAGTGACTTTTGACCTGGTGCATTATTAAATTTTTTTTTACATTAAGAAATGAACCCAAAGCAGTTACATTAATCTTATATTAATCATATACATTAATGCGTATTCTGCATATTACTTGTTTTCTGTCCAACCCCTCTTTTCCTTCTTACTTGTAAAATCCAAAATGCGTCCATATGTCATCCTTTAAACTCGCCGGTGGTGCCCATATAGTGCTATTTGCTTCTGCCGTGATTGTTTGACTACTTGCAGTAACATGTCACGAGATTTTGTTCAGTGGAAAGCAGAGCTAAACGCTGATCACACGAGACTAGCTGAGTTGATACCACAGACTGCTTCTCTGCACGTCCAATGAAGAAAAAATTACCCAAGTTAAAAGATCGATCTTTGGACTTTGGATTTTAAAGATCCATTATGAACCATTTAAAGGGAAAGCGATTAAAATCGATTAAATTGATTTTTTTAAACCCAGCCCTAATGTGTGTGTGTATATGTATGTGTATGTGTGTATATAAATATATATATATATACATACATGTATATATACATGTATATATATATATATATATATATATATATATATATATATATATATATATATATATATATATATATATATATATATATATATATATATATATATATATATATATATATATATATATATGTTCTATGCAGGGCTGGAATATATATATATATATATATATATATATATATATATATATATATATATATATATATATATATATATATATATATATATATATATATATATGTGACACAAAAGTGAAATGAATCAAATGCTGCCTTCATTTTGCTAAAATGTATATATATATATATATATATTATATAGTTAAAGTGCATGTCATAAAATGTTGATTATGTGGTTCAAGGCAAGATTGTCTACATAAACACTGAGGTATTTTCAGTGTATGATAACATAGAGCTCTCTGATCAATATTCAGTCTTCTTTAAAAATACATAATTAGCCAAAGCATTTGCTTGTGCAGATCCTGACAGGGCTGACCATCATGAAAACTAAACCTTCTGGATTTATATTTTCAAGCATTACATCTTGCAATTGGAGAAAGTCGGTTTTTAAATCATCTGCAGACAATAATTAAAATTAGTCGATTTAAACGATATATTGCCCAGCCTTTGCTGTCAGGGAAAAAGATGAAGTCAGGAAATGTTTTACGTGTTTGGAAACTGCTTCTTAATTACCAGGTGAAGTATTTATTGTTTGGAGCCTCCATGTCTCGATGCAAACTGTAATTTACTCTACACATGTGTTCGTTTCTTCTTGATCGTAGACGCTAAAATGAGTAAACCGTGACTTCAGTGTGCGCACCTGTGCTCCTCAGACATTTATTTCCCTGTCTGACTTTTTGTCTTCAGAGGTTGCTTCTTTTTTCCATCTCCGAGTTCTGAGTTAATGATGTTTTCCCTCCTGAAGTCGGCCTGCGAAGAGGAAAAATTGTGTTGAATATTGCATTTCATTTAAGGCTGCCAGTAGAGCTCAATTTTCTCCCTTGTTTTCCTCCCATCATGCACCTCCAGTCTGTAGTAAGGCTTACCTCGCTCCCCCGGTGTTGTGTAATTTCACGACTGAGCAGCAGGGCTCCTTGGGAAATGCCAAACCCTGCATGCAGATGACGCGTTTTTGCATGAAACCTTTCATGTCTCCAAGTCACAAATGTTTTTGGATCCTTGGAGTCTTTTTGATGTTCCTCGCTGTTATGATTTACTAGTCCTCTGTGTCACGGTGACCCAGTTTTTATGGCTTCAGTATTTGATTCTGCAAATATCTTTCCTCAAGCATCCTCCTCTGATGAAGAGGAGACACTTCCTGGTGTCTAATGTGAGCTCTAACACTCGTGTCTCTCTCTGTGTCTCTCTGCAGTAAGCATGTTTCTCAACACCCTGACGCCCAAGTTTTACGTGGCTCTGACGGGCACCTCCTCCCTCATATCAGGACTCATATTGGTAAGAAACAGACTTCATCTTTGATTCTATAAAACCATAATCATGCTTTGGTTGGAGAAAAACTGATTTTATTATGCTCATTATTTACTTGGTTTGTCCTCCATGAAGCAAGTTATGAAAACTTGTTCGTTTGGCAATGTAGCATTTTTTAAAGTCAACAAACTTTTAAAGAAAGTGAGAGAAAGCAGACTAATTTCAATATTTTTTAAATAAAGAGGCATTTGTCATGAGAGTTGACATTTTCAGAAATGTTTAGGCATTTTTTTTTTTTATTTTAATAATCCCTTTAAGACTCTCAAATAGAGCTGCTCAATTAGGAAAACTTATAACCATGATTATTTTTGCTTGATATTGATCATGATTATTAGATGCCATTACTCATTTTGATAACATCTGTGCAAAAATTGTAAATGAGTAAAAATAAAATCATAAAGTACTGTACAACCTGCCCAAGAACATGGCAGGATCGAGGAGACCGTCGGGTCGCCCGCAGAGCAGCGCCCCGTTTTCTAAGATAGGAAAAGGGGAGCATCAGGGGAAGAGGAGGAGAAAAAAGGCTGCAAACCAAGAACAAACCAAGAACGCCCCCCAACCCACAATCCTCTTGTTCGGTCAAGTGATATTTAATAGACAGTGTACTTACAATACAGATGATTCATGTAATTAATGTGTAAATAAATGATTAACAATCAATAACTATACAGACAAGTAAACACTCAAAATTTTAAGATGAGAAGAACAAAGTAGCAGTATGAGAAATCAGAAGTAGTTCTTAGTCAGTGTGGTTGATATATATGTTTAAATTAACAGAAATGAGAATTTTTAAATTTAATTCACTTTCTGCAATCAAATTTGAGTCAGACATTAATCAAGACAATCAGTCAACCACTAAAATGAATTTTCTGTTTAGGGCTACAAGTTAGAACTAAAAATTGACATCTTAATCAAAAAATAAAAATGTGCTTTACTACTTTTTCATTTTTTAGGGGGTTGGGTGATGTTAATTTAGGGCAACTGTGGTATAAACCTTGCTTTGAATGGTGGTTTAATAAAGTTGGTAAAGGAATATGTCTGTTTTTGAAGTGGGGTTGCTTGAGGCACATGACTCTTGTAGATATTAGTGCTGCTTTGTTGGCAGTCATACATGCTGGTGCCATGGGCCTTTAAAAAACAGAACAATCCCTTAAGCCCCCTACAATCACCTTTGTGTCTCAACCTTTGTTTTGTTGTGAGAAGAGGTTAAAAGAGACGACGGGAAAGTGCCCAGCAACTTATGACGTCACAGAAGTCACATCAGTAACTGAGTGGCTGACAAAGAACACATTCAGAATAAAAGAATAGCGAAAAAAAGCAGATAGTTTTCTCCTTGAATTCATCGGACCAGGCTTTTACATTGAAATACACCTCAGAAGTCTTAAGCTGCTGGTTGGCGAGGCATCACTTTGTCTTTACAGTGAACCTCACTCACGTTTCATCCATGGCCTGAGCCTGCCAGCCTGTGATTATTAGGCATGATTGATGTTAAACTGATATGTCATTCAGCACAAACATGGTAACAACATGTGTTGTAGTTCAGGGAACATTGTCTGTCTTCTTGTTATTTAGTTTGCACATTGATCGTCTCATGGCAGTCAGGGAAAAATGGTTTATGTAGATTGTTTTTCCCCCATGATGTCTAGGTTGTTGCCTTCACTTTGCAAAGAGTCCTTCCTGCTGACATCAGTGCTCAAAAATAAATAAACCAGAGACAGCACAAACGATATCAAAGTAAAAAAGCTTTTCACTGAGATGCTGGAGAGGCTTTTCCTCCATGTGCAGGTACTTTTCTCTCTTAAGCTCCTCACAGAGACAGCCGACTGAGCAACAGTGTTTGGTCTGTATTTGAAAATAGCTCCTCTCTTAATTAACTCTCCCCCTCTCGCTCTCTCTTCCCCGCGGGCTGTTGGCCAATGTGTGTAGGCTGCTCTGAAAGGCTGTGAGGCTTTGCACATGCTCAGTGGGGTGATTAAGACATGTGGACATGAAGGAGTCTATCATTTCTCTATAATTGGAATAGATATTTATGTCCCAATTAGGAAGGTTTTCACTGAGGAGATGCTGTTAGATCAATCAAAGTTTCACTTTCTGCCTCCAGCTCCGACTGACAGGATTAAAGGTTCAGCAGATGAAGCCTGAACGTGTAATAAGATGTGAAGCTTTCATCAGAGAAGTAATGCTGTTGCTCACAGAAAAGTGTTTTTAATATCAATGTTATTTGTGGAAAGGGAGTCTGAAATTCCATTTTACAGAAATACAGATTCTTTCTTTTTATATTTTAACATGATCAATCAGTCAATCAATTACTTTATTGTCATTGCACATGTCACGAGAACAGAGCAACAAATTTGTCTTTACTGTACAACCTGTCCAAGAACATACTAAGACAGTGACATGCATGGGGGAGACAGGATCAGGAAGACGATGGTCAGCAGCAGAGCAGCGCCCCGTTTTCTTAGATAGGAAAAGGGGAGCATCAGGGGAAGAGGAGGAGAAAAAAGGCCAGAAACCAAAAACGAACCAAGAACGCCCCCCAACCCACAATCGTCTTGTTCAGTCAAGTGATACTTAATAGACAGTGTACTTACAATACAGATGATTCATGTAATTAATGTGTTAATAAACGATTAACAATCAGTAAAAAATATTTTAAAAATACCATGAATAAAAAAATAGAATAAGTAAATATAAATAACTATACAGACACAGAAACTATACAGAAAAAAATAGCATTATGAGAAATCAGAAGTAGTTGTTAGCTTTATGTGATTTATATATATATATATATATATATATGTATATATATATATATATATATATATATATATATATATATATATATATATATATATATATATATATATATATATATATATATATATATATATATATATACATATATATATATACATATATATATATATATATATATATATATATATATATATATATATATATATATATATATATATATATATATACAATTAAAAACGATTTTAGAAAATGTAATAAAAAAAGAAGCTTCTGCTTGCCTCTTGAATTTCAGAGATTTCAAATGCTCCAGTGATGAATCTGTACAGAGGTGCAAATGGTAATCAGGCACAGTTCTGACTATCCTTTCCCAAACCCATGTAACCCTCAGTATGTAGATGTTTGTATGTGTGATTACTCTCTTGAGGGGGGAATGGTGGTCTGTGTCTTGTTTTGTAAGACCCTGTCAGAATTATTTACCTCACAGCAGCTCAGGGTTTTTCCTCTTGAACACAGAAGCAGGTATTTAACAGATTTTCAACATAGTCTGAGAAATCAAAGATCTGAGGTCTTTCTGTCAGACGGAGAAACACAAATGGATTTTGCTCTTGAATTCAAACGATCCTGTTAGCTGCTGCTGGGTAGCAGGTTGTTTAAATGCTTGTGTCGTCTTTTTATTGTCAAAATGAGCCAAAGAGAGTCCCCATGCAGACAGGGAAAACAACATTTTAGACCTTTACCTCTGCACGTACCTCTTCTCAGGATGATGTGACACTGTGTGACTTTATAGCTTCAACATTTTAGTGTTGATGAACTGTTGCTAACTGGACTATCAGCACACTAAGACATACTTTCTGTCATTCCTTTATCATGATGCTGTCATTAAAGTACCAACCCAAGTACATTATTCATGAAAATCTTCATCTGGCAGAGATTGTGCATTTCTTTTTTCTTTTTTTTTTTTTTTAATGTGTTTTTTGGGCATTTTGTGCCTTTATTGATAGGAGAGAGACAGTGGATAGGCTTGTGAAAGGGGGTGAGAGAGTAGGGGAAGACACTCTGCAAACTGGTCACAGACGGGATTCGAACCTGGACCGGCAGAAGCAAGTACATGGGGTGCCTGTTTACTAACCACTCTGCCAAACCAGCACCCCTGTGCATTTCTAATAGGCTGGGTGATATGGCCTAAAAATAAAATCCCCAGTTTTTGTCCACAACACTCAATGTAAGATTTTAATTGACTTTTTTAGGGATATGCCAACTTTTTTTTGAGTCTTTGACAATCAGATAGACACTACTCTTTTAACTGTGTGTGCAGTAACAATGAAGAAACAGGTAGAGCTCTCCCACCACTAGTTAGCTTAGTTCAAACACTCGGAGTCAGTGGGTAGTGATAGCCTGCTTCTGCCTACAGTCATTAAATAAACTCTTCAATAAACCAAAATGGTCCTGTGTGTTTTTTGACTCATTTTTTTTCTGTTATGTTAACTTGTTTTAGACTAACATTAGCCCTTGTTGACCTACTTAAAAGCATCTCCATGATAAATAAAAATAAGTCACAACATTTTAGAATTGCTTAAAAGTTTATCTGATAACTGTAGGCAGAAGCTGGCTAACTCTACCCATTGATCCCCAGTGTTTGAGCAAAACTAATTAGCAGATGGAGAGCTCTGTCCATTTCTTAGTTGTGATTGCACACAGTCAAAAGAAAGGAGTCTATCTGCTTGTTGTGGACTCAGAAGTAAGTCAAGACACACAAAAACAAAACCATGTAGGAGTGCCCCTTTAAAGGCTGCCTATATGATCTGTGTTGATGGAGGAGTGATGCTAACAGCCATTACACGAGCAGAGCATAAAACTAAATGGGCTGCACTTTACAGTATGTGCTGCTTTTACCCTGAGCACACAGTGATGTCTTTCTTCTGCCTCCTATTCACACACACACACACACACACACACACATTCCTGTACTTGCTGCATAGTGAGGACCGAGTGAAAAGGCCTACAAAGTGAGGACCACCATTTCTACTTAACCTAGGAACACAAAAAAACTATTTTTGAACTCAGGGTGGCGCCATTACCCAATACACCGCCTTAGATTTCATTTAACACCAAGAATTAGATAAAAGTTTTTTACCAGCCAAGTGAGGACCAGACACCAGGTTTGGATTTTTAATGTTTTGAGTAGGTCTACTAGGATGCTGTTTCCATTAATGAATATTTTTAATGTAAATCTGAAATGACAAATGTTTCATTTACAAAATATGTTATCACCAGTAATGCAGCAGTATCATTTATTGAAATTGTATTTATTAAAGAGCAAATTTGTTATTTCTGGAGGGTAAAGTGCTTGTTTTATTGCCAGTTTAACTGTCAAAAGATAAAGCATAGAATATAATTTTTAAGACATTACAATAACAATTAATCCTTATATTATTAGTTAAATTTGCAAAAGCACAATTTGTATAGGTCATGTAAATTCTGTGTGACTTTATTCTACATAAAGCCGAACTGGAATAATAGTCAAAACCAGTTGTGAGTAGCCAGTCAACAAAACTTGACATTGGTTGATCATGCAATTTTATGAAAATTTAATATGTTAAAGATCTTTTGTGGTTGAGCACACCTTTTATAATCAATCTAGTGTCAGCATCAGAAGTGTATACTTCTGTCATAAAATCCTGTTCCACAGTGTTAAACAAAAAATTGCAGACTCCATCCATAATGAACAGAACAGTAACAGTAAATAAATTTACAGTAATAATTAATTATTACTCAGTCTTGTTAACCAAATATCCCTTTGCAACACTCCTTAGTCATGCAAAGTATAGTAGATATCCATGTAAATTTGACAGCACTTTTTGATTTAGTTTTAATTATAATCTTCTGCCTACATTTATTTGAAGTTTTTATGTTTTATTTACTGTAATCTACTGTAAATTTAGTTGACTAAAATATGAGGTGTAAGTGGCAAGGTATTTTTTCCTTGTTTTTTTTCCCTTGAATTTCTGAAGTCATGTTTTACACTTGAATCAAATGAACCATCGAAAAACCTTTACCGAATGTTAGTAAAGTCTGAATACTTTAGTCTACTTACCTACATACCTACCTACCTAACATCTACTTACCCTTTATTGAATGTTGGTGAAGTCTGAATGTCTAAATGAACAGAAACAAATGTTCCTTTTGTGTGAAATGCAGTCACCTTTATTTAGGCTACCTGGCAGAGCATCTCAGTTACAACACCAGAACTGACAACAAACAGTGAATCTGCTCTACATGAATATATCAATTCATAAAGAGAGCAGCTCTGATTGGATCACTCCACAACTTATCCCACCACCACCAAGCTAAGGCAGCTGTGATTGGATGTTTCTCTTAACTCATCCAACCCTTCAACACAACCAAAGTCATTGCTTACATTCTTAATTTGTCCCTACTTTCTTACTGGAACCTCCTTAGGTTCGATGAACTTAGTAAGGCTTGTTTGACTGCAGTCCTCTCCTGGTCAGCCCAAGGTCTTTTACCTTTTCTCCTGACTTCAATTTCTGGTGCATCTATAAAACAAAAAACAAAGGAGTTTATTAGAGGCTGAGTTGATTTTAAACTGAGATCTTATTAGAACCATCTGATCCCTGCCTTGAATAAAGAATAATAGTAACATAATAAGAAATATAATAGTTGCATTTATTCACTAAAAGTATGTTATAAGCCCCCACCTTAAAAGAACTTTGTTAACTTAAAGGACACCTTAGTAACAACAAGTACACTGAAGAGATGATTTATGTGTTTTGTGCATCTCACATTTAAACTTTTTAATTTTCTGTTTACTTAAAATTCCTGATTTTGTATTTTTTCTTCTAAAGTGCATTTAACTTTTTATCTCCTTGTCTGACCCAAATACTGATGTGCTTTTTGATCCCAAATCATCTATATTAGGATTAAAATAATTTTTAATTGCATAATGTGGCACTAAAAAAGCCAGCAGCAATTATACCAGACAGAAGAAGACTGTCCATCTGTGAGGCCACTTGACCTCCTGACCTTTCCTCAGTTAATTTAGGCAGAAAGGTTGCACTCAGTGTTTTTTTTTTTTTTCAAAAATGGTAGGAGGAGATTTTCTTCATCTGCATATGATTTGTAACTGAGTGGTGAGATTACTTTATGCACTTTCACTTATCAGTGTTAAATCACCACCATTTCATCCCTGTCAGCTGTTTCAGAGCTGCTGAAACAAACCCATGATGTTACTGCTATGAAAAGCTTTAACTCTGTAAACCAGAGGAAGGCTTTTACTGTGAAGCAGATACAGGAAATACTACGTGTTTGCAAGCAAATAAAAACAGCTGGTTAAGTGACCAAATATTCTGGGCAGTTCACTTAGGACCAACTGTCAACATTAACTTTAAAGATACTGAATTAAAGCACCCGTAAGTGGCGGTAGGCTTGAGGTAATGTTACCACCTCATATTCTAAAGTTGTGTGAGCCTGATGGCAGTCGACGCATGATGTGTCAAAAATTGTTTTTTTTTTTTGTAAACGCTGTCTACAGCAGGAGCAAAACAGGGAAAATATCGACCAATCCTCTAAATTTTCAAACAGATTTATTCCTGTACTGCTATTCTGCCCACCTTCTGCACAGGGAGGTTTAAAATTTGTTTAAACATTTCTACATGCTTTATTTTGACTATTTGCCAGTAGCTGTAAGTTTTCTGCTTTCAGAAAATCCTCTGAAAGCATCCTCATTGTCAATCCAGGTTTATGTTATTTATGTGAAAAAGATGTGAATACAAACCAAATCTCTCATTGGAAAAGATTTGAAAGTTTCTAGGCAGAGGTAGCTGACCTTTTTGAATTTATGTTTAGATGGTAATAGATTACTGTTCTACAAGCTATTAAAATTCAAGAATCCCTTCAGTTGTCTTCTAAGAACTTTGGCTCTATGTGGTCTTACTGTTGTACATAAAATGTACAATCTGAATCAGAGACATTTTGACCAAAGACAAAGGAACATACACTAACTGTTAGGTTTATTGGAATGTGCAAGAGATTAGAAATAATCTCGTTAAAGATGCAAACCTTCACAGAATGAGATTTTTACTTGTCTCCCCGATCCTCATCATCACCATCATCTTGTCTTATATATAACAATATAACAATATGTCTTTTGTTATAAAGGACCTAAAGACACTCTTGTTTGTTATTCATAATAAATGGAGATATTCAGACATGCTGTGAAGAATGAGACAGCTGATGAGTTGGAGAGGGGGCTGATGGAAGGACTGGTACCAACATAAGGTTTAGACTGTACAGTGTTTAATACTCTGGGTGGATATGCTCTGATGATGCACACTGGTATTTTGGCTGCTGATATTTTGGAATGTCATAAAACAAAAAAAAGGACTTGAATTTTAATTACTAACTAAACTCAGATTTATTACACTTCACTCATGTAAATGTTACAAACTCACCCAAACCATCACCTTCATGTTTTTCTGTAGCTGTCTTTCTGCTTAACAGGTGGTCTTCCACCTGTCTCCTGGTGCACAACCCTCCATCTATAAAATAATATTTTTGACAGAGTTTAAGTACTTACATCTGCATCTCAGAAATGTACCAAAACTGCAGTGAAATGGGAACAAGGTCAGACAAAAACATTACCTGTTTCAGGCCTTAGATACAAACAATAATAAACCTTAACTGATCCAAATCTGAATCCAGCACAATTACCTCAAAACTAAACTGTTTCTATCTCACCATGACAGCCTGGCTCAAACAGGAGACTGTTACTCTTATGTGAACATTGATAATGCAGTTTATGTGTAGACATTCTGACCCAGAAATGATAAAGAAATGAAAAGTAAAACAGAGGAAAGGAGGGGGGAGCTGCTTCACAGCCCTCAGGTTCAGCAGTAAACTTAAACTTGACCTGATGACATTGTACAGTGTTTCATCGACTGTCTGCTCTGTTTAGTTTTTCTAAGGGCTGTAACTGGTCAAGTCACTGTCATCGTCAGCCGTGTCTGTCCGTAAACCAATGCAGATTTTCTGTCTAATCCATTTTGGGTGTCAGGTTTTTCAGGTAGTAGTCCTCAGTCTACCTTGGCACATCAGACTGGAGCGAACATGCTCATAATTTTGCAGCATCAGCATAACCACCACCACTTTCTGCTAACTCACCAACTAACTACAATCCTTAACTAATCATTAGTTATTAATCCAAAATTTTAGTGAAATTTCAGTCATTTTTCTGGCTTTCTCCCATTCAGTAAGACCTATAATAATCTAAGTAATCAAATTTTTTTGTAATTTTTCTAGAACATGTCGGACGGTTTGATCAGACTGTTTTAGGTTGTACATGCCTACCTACTATATTTCCATCAAAATCACACTGGCTATTGAACACCTAATATTTTATTATGCCAACATAATCAGAAATCAGACTAAAAACTCTTCCAAACTTCTGTGTACTCTATGGGTAGTATGTGCTATGTGAGGTGTAGAGTTATAAATAAGCTTTAATACTGTGAAACTGAATCAATCATTATTACAAATAAATAAATAAAGGTGCAGACTGTGAATGTTACAGTCTAACAGCAGGACAGAAGTGTTATAACATTTTTAGTAATACTGCATTTCAGCTGACAGTCTGATGTAACAGCTCAGGAACAGCTAATGTTAGCCTGCGGTCTTCTTAATTTATTATTTATTAACACAAACTGAAACCTTTTTCATGGGAGAAACTGGTCTCTACCTAATGACTATCTCATAATTTTCAATCAATCAATCAATCAATCAATCAATCAATCAATCAATCAATCAATCACTCAATCAATATTTATTTCTAAAGCCCTTTACAGTAACCCAAAAGTCCCCCAAAGTGCTTTACAGTAGTGTCAGAAAATAAATAAGAACACTATGGATAAAAACAACATAAAACAATACTGTAAGAACGATACATAAAAGCAAAAGTTACATAAGAATACAACGGGAGGTGTGACACAGCAGCAGGGTGCATAAAAGCCATTCGGAAAGATAAAACAAATAATGACTATCTCATAATTTTGCTTTCTTGCCTCAAAATTATGTCTTTCTATCTCAAATTTTTGACTTATCTCATAACTTTGAGCTTTTTTAGCTTCAAAATTATATCTTTTTATCTCAAAATTTTGACAATTTATCTCAGAATTTCAATTTTTAATCTTATGCTGTTGACTTTTTATCTCATTTCAAAATTTTATCTCAGAATTTTGACTTTTTATCTCAAAATTTTGACAATTTATTTCATAATTTCAATTTTTATCTTATACTGTTGACTTTTTATCTTATTTCAAAATTTTATCTCAGAATTTTGACTTTTTATCTCAAAATTTTAACAATTTCTCTCATAATTGTTAATAATTATGATAATTATAAATAAACTTGCCTTGCCTTCAGGAGTAACAGTAGTTTGAATCATGCACATCTTGTTCTGTCACTGGTGACAACTTAGTAGAACAAGCTCAGCAAAACCTGGACATTTTAAGGGATTTTATAAAATCCCCCCAGCATAATTTTAAGACTAAAAAGGGGCACATTTGAGCAAAGAGGTCGTATGGTCACGTCACTATGATTCATTAAACCACACAAAGCAGCCTTAAGATCATTTTAAGTGCAGAGAAAAAAATTACTCACCCAAGCATTTTTAAATTCCTCTTCACATTTTCTGCGGTGAATCCTTAAAGTTCTGAGTCTTCTTTTAAATCCCTCCATTTTGAAATTGTGCTGTTGAAGTGTGAGAAGAGGAGGGCACAGCCGAGGTGCAGCTGCAGGCAGGTCTCAGCGGGCTGAACTCTTCACCTGGCTTCTCCAGCTCTGATTGGATAATTGGTCAGGGGCTTCAGAGCTGTGGGGATGGGCACACAGGAGCAGCTCTGGCCTCTCTTCTCATGAGAACTCATTCTAAAACTTCATTAACCCTTTCATGGTCCTCACTTTCTAAATTTCACCTAAAATAGCATTAGAAAGTCCTTAAACTATATAGAGGACAGCTAAGTAAACAACTAATATCAAAACATTTAACTTCTTGATTTTTTTTATTGAGGAAATTTAATTTAGTTTTTTATTAGATTTGAGACAAATAAAAGAAAGGAGTGGAGAAACAGATTAAATGCAGATTATTTAATACATCTGAAAAATAACATGAATGAACTTTGTACAGATTTTCCAGTCCTCAAATCTCAATCTGTTACACCTCTTAGAGATTGTGGGCCCCTTGTAGTGCTGCATCACCATAACACTAAATGATGTTAAAAATACCTGTTAAAATTCATTCAGTGGTTTCTGTAACTGTCTCTGATAATCTGCTCTCCTGTGATGTCTGTCTGAGTCCACTGTTCTGTCTGTCTGATACACTCCCACCTATATTCACCCTGAGACTCTCTCAGTAAATAAGTCAGTCAAGTTAGTTAAATTAAGCTTTTTGTTACTGAGGACAAATCTTAAGGAGACAGTTTATCCGTCCTGTAGAGTTATAATATACTGTGAAGCTGTTCTGAAGGCCCTGGGCTGCTGCATACACACAACCCCAAAATCAAAGTGGGCGTATTTCCATCAGGTCTATCAGGTTTTGGTCCAGGGGATTCAGGGACATGCATCAGTATCATGATATAAGTTGAAAATTAAAATGCATGGAGACCAAAAAATTTTTTTCATTAAAACAAAGTACTAAATTGCTAAGGCTTGGCCCGTGGACATGGTGGACATGGGGGTTCTCAGTGGATTAGAGGTCTGAATGTTTTCTTTGGACTATTCAGGGCAGTGAGATGAACCACTGGATCAGTTTTTAAGGGTCTAGCCACATAAGACCCCCCTGTTCCATGTGTGAGGCCTACTAGTAGTGATGAAGCCTGAGCCTGTTAAGCATGCATAAATGAGTCTTGCTCCCTGGTTTTTGAGTATATGTTGACATCAAAAGATTCACAGGTATTAGGTCTCCCCTGAGTTTGGATGTGCAATATCAGATCCCTAACTCTAAAGAGGCCTTTGCAGGGCCTGTTTCTCAGTTGAAAATTAACCCTTTAGAGTACAAAATGGCTAAAATGGCCAAAATCTCAGAGATTCATTTACTGATGTGGACCAAAACTTACAGGCTTGATACTGAGTCAATGTGAATACTCAAGTACATTTTCAGACCTCCAGGGCCCTCGAGAGGCAAAAACAGGGGCCAAAAGACACGTTTCTTGACAACTGGTGCTCTTTTGCTCTCATTTGACCTCTGTGGCACTTAGAGAGATGAAACCTGGACTGTGGGACCTCTGAAAATTATAAAATCAAATGGCGGTAGAACCGTTTTGCTAGCCCCTCCCAAACAGGAAGTAGCTTCAGGGACCACCTAGAGACATGCCCTTGAGATCATTGGTTTATGGAGGTGACCTGAATAACCTCCAAAAGTTTCAGCTCATTTTAAGCAAATATGGCTGATTTATGGGACTTCAAAGTCCAGACTTGTGCAAGTTTCCCATGGCACCAGGGGGCACAGGAAAGTCGTAGAGTCACCAAACCACCACAGTTCTGCTCCAAATGGAGTCTAGTATAACATATTAAAAAATCAGCCCCAGGGTCCCAGTAATAATATTTTGACCCCAGTCCATTTCTGAGAAATCAGGTCTTGTTATCCTCTTACATCCAGAGACCATCATGCCAGATGAATGAGACCCACTCCCTCATTTATTGGCCGATGGACACCAAAACTTATATGCAACTTCTAGAGGCACCTCTGAATCTGGATTTTTAATATCAGCCTCCTAGCATCACAGAGGCCCAGATGCCAGCCTATTAAAGTTTGGAGGATTAACCCTTTCATGTCCAGCAGGCCACATTAACCAAAAAAGCTCAAAATCTCAGAGATTCATTTACTGATTTGGACCAAAACTTACAGGCTTGATATTTAGTCAATGTGAATACTCAAAAATATTTTCAGACCTCCAGGGCCCTCGAGGCAAAAACAGGGGCCAAAAGACACGTTTCTTGACAACTGGTGCTCTTTTGCTCTCATTTGACCTCTGTGGCACTTAGAGATGAAACCTGGACTGTGGGACCTCTGAAAATTATAAAATCAAATGGCGGTAGAACCGTTTTGCTAGCCCCTCCCAAACAGGAAGTAGCTTCAGGGACCACCTAGAGACATGCCCTTGAGATCATTGGTTTATGGAGGTGACCTGAATAACCTCCAAAAGTTTCAGCTCATTTTAAGCAAATATGGCTGATTTATGGGACTTCAAAGTCCAGACTTGTGCAAGTTTCCCATGGCACCAGGGGCACAGGAAAGTCGTAGAGTCACCAAACCACCACAGTTCTGCTCCAAATGGAGTCTAGTATAACATATTAAAAAATCAGCCCCAGGGTCCCAGTAATAATATTTTGACCCCAGTCCATTTCTGAGAAATCAGGTCTTGTTATCCTCTTACATCCAGAGACCATCATGCCAGATGAATGAGACCCACTCCCTCATTTATTGGCCGATGGACACCAAAACTTATATGCAACTTCTAGAGGCACCTCTGAATCTGGATTTTTAATATCAGCCTCCTAGCATCACAGAGGCCCAGATGCCAGCCTATTAAAGTTTGGAGGATTAACCCTTTCATGTCCAGCAGGCCACATTAACCAAAAAAGCTCAAAATCTCAGAGATTCATTTACTGATTTGAACCAAAACTTACAGGCTTGATATTTAGTCCAATGTGAATACTCAAAAATATTTTCAGACCTCCAGGGCCCTCGAGGCAAAAACAGGGGCAAAAAAGACATGTTTTTTGAACACTGTTGCTATTTTGCTCTCATTTGACCTCTGTGGCACTAAGAGAGATGAAACCTGGACTGTGGGACCTCTGAAAATTATAAAATCAAATGGTGATAGAACCGTTTTGCTAGCCCCTCCCAAACAAAAAGTAGCTCCAGGAACCACCTAGAGACACGCCCTTGAGATCATTGGTTTATGGAGGTGACCTGAATAACCTCCAAAAGTTTCAGCTCATTTTAAGCAAATATGGCTGATTTATGGGACTTCAAAGTCCAGACTTGTGCAAGTTTCCCATGGCGCCAGGGGGCACAGGAAAGTCGTAGAGTCACCAAACCACCACAATTCTGCTCCAGATGGAGTCTAGTATAACATATTAAAAAATCAGCCCCAGGGTCCCAGTAAAAAATTCTTCACCCCAGTCCATTTCTGAGAAATCAGGTCTTGTGATCCTCTTACATCCAGAGACCATCATGCCAGAAGAATGAGGCCCACTCCCTAATTTATTCATTCATTGTAATTTTCATGACTGATGTATTTTTTCAGGGCTTCATGGCCTGAGCACAGTGCAAAAGACACATTTATTTCTTTACTCTGATGATCGGGTCACAGGGGAAGCAACCCTAAGCAGGGAAGCACAGACTTCCCTCCCCCCACTTTATCCAGCTTGTCCTGTGTGACCCCAAGGTGTTCCCAGGCCAGCTGAGAGACATAGTCCCTCCAGCGTGTCCTGGGTCTTCCCCGGCTGCCTGATGGTGGGAGGTGGCTCTTAACACTTCACCATGGAGCTGTCAGGAGGCATCCTTACCAGATGTCCAAGTCCCCTCAGGTGGCTTTTCTGATTGTGGAGGAGAAGCAACTCTACTCCAAGCGCCTTCTGGATGACCGAGCTTCAGACCCTGTCCCTAAGGGAGAGCTTGGACACCCTGAGAAGGAACTAATTTCAGCCACTTGTACTCAGCATCTTGTTTTTTGAATTATAGAATCAGAAGAGATTTTTTTTAAATGGGCCTAAAACCTGAAATGGATTCTTTAAGGCCTATATTAAGGCCCAATCTCTGATTATCAAATATATATACATTAATTTAAAAATTGTCTTACATCTTTAATTTGATTCAGTAATTATTTCTGTCTCTTTCTTATTTAGCCTTTTAACATGTTAAACATGTTACATAAAGCCTACTAAGCATGATGCCCTATTTTGGGACCTAATCCAAAAATGACCAGCCCATCTTTAAGTCAGTCTATCTCAGCCTAAAGGTTACTTTGGACAAAGGAAGACTTAAAATCAAGAGAAGACCTGTGAGATTTTTCTAGATATGTAGTTATACGGATATATGGTACTGAAGCCCAGTATATGAGGTTGGAAACCAGCAGATGTGAAATTGTTCATTCTTGCCTAGTGAGAAATACAGTCCCAAAGTAAAAAAAATCCATTGAATCAATAATGCTGGGAAAATCAATGCCTTTAATGAGAATTAGTGAAAAATTACAGAGATCTAAATGTCCTAAATGTCCAGGCACAGGAGTGAGACCTCCTGTTCTTTTCTCCTATCTTTGCTTGGCCTGTGTGATTACAGAGCAGCTGCAAAATTTACCACATGTATCCTTTGTTTAGTCATATCTGCGGAAGAGATTGGACAATATGGATGATTGACACCTCTATGTAGTCATCAGAGACAATAGAATCCAGGGGCATTGACTAAATCAAGCTAAGCAACACCATTGGCTGATAATGAGCCATCCAACACATGGAGTGAAATTCGACACCCTCTTTCTCCAAAATGGCTGCAACATTAACTACAACAAAGACAGATACAACACAAGCTACACAGTGCAGCAAATGGCTGACACATGGAGAGACAGAGAGAGAGAGAGAAAGATTGACTAAATACTTAAAAGACAATTTTGTCTCTTTATTTTCCTTAGTTGGATTTGTTATGTTGAGCATAGAGAGATTAGCTACCTTGCTAGCAAAGATGCTAATGGAGACAAGAGCAACACAGATGATATCTGGGCTGTCTACTTATACAAAAAAGGTAAGCAACCACTTTAATCACAATAATGTTTACTGTTGACTTCAATATGACAAATATGTCCTACAGAGCAAATAACTGTGCTGGGAAATCATTAAGCTACGTAAGTTCAAGAAATGAAGACTTGTAAGGGCCATTGTTGTGGGCATCATATGTGCAGGAAAATTTTTTGTACTGAGTGTTCCACAGCTGGTGGACATTTATGCCTTGAAATATTTGATACATTAGTTTATATGTGCAAGTGTCTGACAGTAGGAACACTGCAAAGCTTTTTATAGTCTAAACCTCATAGATAAGCATGGTGAAGTATGTAAGTTTTAAGACAGCATAAAAGCATGAATTCTGAGCCGAATCTAATAATAAATAATACCTACATTTAATGTTTTAAAGGGGCTTGTGACATCAATAAAACATGCTAAATTTAGGCTAATGTCAAATTTTCATGGCCAGTTATTTATGGCCTTCATGTTTTGAGTGAACCAAAACTGTCAACATGAATAGTCATATTATAATGGTAAAATTATCAACATTTTCTTAGAGTCAGGCCACTTCACATGGTAATGGTGCATTGGTCAACTTTTCTTTGTTAAAACCATATTTTAATCACTTTGTTTTCAATGCAAATGAGTGGATAGGCCTCTACATAAATGGAAATATGAGCTATAAATTACCCTTTTTCATTTTGTTTGATGCCAAATATTATCTTGTAGGGCTTGCGTCCGTTTTCCTGGAAATAGAATGTCAGAGTTAAATTATGATTGCATTATGCATACTTGCAAAATGCAAGCTATATTTAAATTAAAGCCCTTAGCCTTGGCATGCAGCAGGTAGATGTCTCTAAGGTTGGCGTCTGATTTACAGCTTTTAAATTTGGCATTTAAGGTGAAACTTAAACAGCAACGCTGAGCAACTACTCCTTTGGTTGTTGCACATCTAACTGTTTTTATAGCATGTTATACATTATAAAAGCAAGTTATACATTATATAAGCAAGTGAACCCTCACCACCACTGTGTAAACCCACTTTCATATTCAAACCTTTGTTATGACCATCTCCATCCTGATCTGTTTCTATGTGGTCTTGAGATGAAAAAAATGGCAAAATGTCCCCTTATTGCATTTAAATACCCAGGTTAAAGGCTTAATATATATATGTAAATATATGCTTTAAACAGTCAAGCCTCTATGTAATGATCTAGTAATGATTTATCTTGTCTAAGTATAGAAGTTTTGGATCTGGACTATGTAAAATGTGGTCTAGACAAAGAGAAAAATGTCCCTGTATTGTTTTCTATTTAATACAATATAAAATTTTTAAAAATATGACAGTGGGCTTTGGACAGCATATAGGATTTACTTACTTTTCTTCTTATTATTATACCTTACATATAGAAATTTAATTCTTTAAATTTAACCAGATCACATGGAAAAATAGTATTGTAGAACAAATACAGCACAAATTCAACAATTAGCCATTGATTTATTTAACAAATCAAAAAGATAAGCTTCCTAAAAGGCTATGCAAAACAAAATAATAATAATTAGGATTGGCTTTCAGTACAGCAGCAGAGGATGAGGCCTGTAGGCTTAACTGTATGGGGATATTTTGGCTGCAATACCTAATTTCGGCCAGAGGTGGAGCAGGACTAATTTAGCTGCAGTTCCCAATCTCAGCAGTAGGTGGAACAGAGAGCAAAATCAGTGTGAAATTCTGGCGAGAATTTCTCAACATTGACTCATTCTGAGGACTTTTGCTGAAAATCACAGGGGAGCTTCTACATGCTATTTAGAGGTGATTTAGAGGCTGACAAAGTGAGGACCGGCCAAAATGTCCTCACTTCCCAAAAATGTTCTCACTCTGTTGGTTAAAAACTCATGCCGGTCCTCACAATGTAGTAAGTACAAGAACACACACACACACACACACACACACACACACACACACACACACACACACAGACACAGGGAGGAGAGTCCTGCCCCCCTCATTAGAGCAGTGTGTGGTTCATTGTCTCACTCAGAACATGCAGATAAATGGACAAGCAGCTCCACCGTGTGCCATCATGACTTCACTCAGAGCAGATTTTCCACCCTCACACAGACGGCAGGTTTCACTGATTAGTTCCACTTCCCGAGCCAAAGGTGGTAATCGGTTAAATTGCGGAGAAGCACACTCCAGAGCCTGTGCGGCACACGGCTGAGAGGCTCTGATGCAGCCAGGTTTAATCACTGGAGTAGTTAAGTGCAAATGATTAAAATCATAAATAAGAGCACGGGGCAAAGGGACGAGCTCAGCAGAATTCACTTTTATTCAGCTGACGGGGAACTTTCCTCAGCCAACTATTACTCTCCAGGAACTGTTGTGCTGCGTTTCTGTAAAACCTGATCAGTTGTTAGTCGAGCTGGGCAAAGTGTTGATGAAAAATGAAGGGTTTTATTAACCTGACATGCCAGACGGACAGCTCCATGAATTCGTCACTTAGATATTTCACTGATCCATCTGGGAAAAAGCCGTTCAAAAATGTTTTCAGAGGCAGAACCTTCAAAAACAACAGCAGCTTGTGATTGGACGATAGTTCGGCTCGTCACATTCATCACAGACCAATCTACATCAAGCAACGCTGATACGTATGATGTAGCATACGTAGCATCTAAAAGCTAACATTAG
The DNA here is from genome assembly GCA_036419115.1 of Scarus forsteni. Classification (NCBI taxonomy): domain Eukaryota; kingdom Metazoa; phylum Chordata; class Actinopteri; order Labriformes; family Labridae; genus Scarus; species Scarus forsteni. The sequence goes on from JAZDUH010000459.1 coordinate 6,708,748, forward strand.
CCGCTACGTATAGCTGCTACCTTAGTCTATCTTCTTACATTTAATTATACCACACAGATGAATCATTTACCACTTTCATGTGGCATGAACCTCGTCAAAGACAATCCCTACCAAGTCCTCACAGTAAACTTCTGAGGAGAGCAGATTTTACCAAGTATCTCTAAGTAACCATGATGACCACAGGCTAACCGGCATGTCTGCGGAGGATTTCTGCATTCTCTCACAGTTTCCCAGCAGTGATCTCCGGTCTGGAAAAAAGCAAAAACATGATTTTTCATAAGAGAGGCTTCAAGTGATGTTCAAAGAAAAAAAAGTTGACCAAAAAAAAAAAAAAAAGCAGATATTGGGACCGCTTCTGAAGCCGCCATTGTTTTCAAACATGCAGTCACTTCCTGTTGTCATCACGTCCGCAGCTCCCGCCTCACTTCTCTGATTGGGCCATTAAGCATTTAGCTGAGTGAAGTTGTTGGACAATGGAGGCTGGCAAAACCGACATGCATGATTTCATAATCAGGCAGGTCCATCTGCTCTGCAAGGCTACCGTTTTATTCTAAATGCAGATATACACTCATTGGCACTTTATTAATAAAAATACTGTACCATAAATATTAGTCGTATCTTTATTTCATCTAAATATTTAGCTTCCTTGACCATGACAACATACTGTTAGCAGTTGGATTCATAATGATATCTGTTTTAGTTCCGTAGGTATTCATGAAAACTGTTCATTTAGAAATGGTCTTCTCCTCACCTTTGTTTTATCAAGTGGTAATTTGAGCTGCAGTTGCCTTTCTTCCACCCTGAACCCTGACCTTTGGCATCAGAAGTTTTTTTTTTTGCCAGAGATATGCCGCTTCTTGCTATTTTAATATTATGACAAATTTGTACTCTCATATGTTTATCCAACATTCTTTTTCCTCATCAAGAGTTTCTGAAAATTTGTAACAATGCGGCCCTCAGGCTTGGCAAAATGGTTTTATGTGGCCCTCTTATTAATTACAGTTGCCCACCCCTGCATTAGAGGATGATATGAGAAAATGTTTGCACATCGTCAAGTCTGTAAGTAGAGATGATGGGATGACCAAATTTAAGAGTTTCTTAAATGTCTTTAAATGTCATGAAACAGAATTGAAAATAAGAAGTTTATTCCTCCTTAAATATTGTGCTCTTGAGCTGTTTGCTGAGCCATGACCCAGCCTGCTTTTGTACTCAGCCAAACAACTTTACCACTAAATAGGATTATAAGGGCTGTTCCTAATCAACAAGTCATCATCAAGGAGGAGAAAAGCAGGCTAATTACCAGGGTTTAAGGGTTTTGTGAACCCTTAACAATGCTTAGGAGTGAAATCAGCATATATTTCTGAAAATTTCAGACCAGCCCAGAACTTGAGACGGTTGTCTTGACTGTGACTACATGCCTAAATGCATTGAGGTGTTGCCATGTAATTGACTAATCAGCTATTTGTGTTAATAATTTAAAGTTAATACAGTTAAATTATGAATATCAGCAGTATTTTCTGTCAAGAATAGCAATTTATATCACAATATTAGAACTGAAAATCTTGTCAGTTTGTTTGGCAACACTTAAATGATTCTTAGGCACCTCTTATTGAGCATTTTTGAGCTATTAGATATTTCAGACTCTTACCAATTGTTGCAAAAAACACTAGCAACATTTGATATGTTGAGGTTGTCATATTTTTCATCCCCTTCGAAGCCATATGTTTCTAAATAAATCTGTTATTTTATTAAACAGTGATATAATAAATGTAGAGATGTTACGCTCTTAAGTCATACTGTACCGAAAAACGAATAAAGGTGCTTCCTTAATTGCTCACTAATGTTTCGGACTTTTACATGCTGCCAAAGTGATAGTGTGCAGGAGTGTGTCTGCATTTTTGAGAATAGAAGCTATAAGCAGAGTTCCCACGCATCCTGGAAAACGTGGAAAATGTGGAAAATGATTGAACGACTTTCCAGTCATTGAAAACATATGGAAAATAAGGAAAGATGGAAAAATAAAAAAATGCCTAATGAAATTTACGCTACTATAACAGTAAATCTACACAATATATATTTATAACAAAGCAAAGTTAATACCGATTAAAAAATATGTAAAAAACCATATATTTATAATAGTGAGACACTACATAAAAGCCAAACTAAAAAGACAGCTAGCAGGCAATGTTCATGCCTGAGAGTTAGAAATAAATCAATTGTAAGCTCAATATGATACGGTTGTGCAAGCTCGAGATATTGGTCATCAACCTGTAGTCTTTAAGACATCCTGGAAAAGTCCTGGAAAGTGATTTCTAGAAAAAGAGTGGGAACCCTGATAAGTTGTCTGTTATTGGGTGTTTATGACTTACATTTTTCACAGTCTGCCAACAGTACCAGACTTGTTTGCTGGTTTTGAAAATGCTTCATAAAAATTGATCACAGTTTGAAACATCCATCCGTCCATCCATTATCTGGGGTCACAGTGAGCCAGAGCTTATATCAACTGACATTGGGCAGGAGGTGGGATACACCCTGCCTTGGTCGCCAGCCAATCACAGGGCTCACATAGATAGACAGATAACCATTTACGCTGACACCCATACCAAAGGGAAATATAGACACCTATCAACCTAAAAAGCATTTGTTTGATCTGTCGGAGGAAACCAGGGTGCCTGGAGAGAGCTCGCATATGCACAGGGAGAACATGCGAACTCCACACAGAAAGGCCCCTGCCTGACACGGGATTCAAACCAGCAGCCTTCTTACTGTTAGACCTGCTGCACCACCATGCTGCTCCTAATTAATACAAAACAAATCTCTCCTTTAAAGATTAACTATTTGAAAAAATGTATCTTGGGATTAATAAACATTCTGCTGTTAATTGATCTCACTCTGAACAGTCTTTTTTACTCAGTATCAGGTCTGGCATCTTTCTTTTTGCACAACATAATCAAAATATCTCAGATGATCAACATCCTTACATGTGTTTTAGATGATGATCCATCTCTAAAGACTGACATGTTGCCCTTTAGCTAAATGTGTTCTTCAGTGATGTCTTTAAAACAGGTTTGTGATTTTCTCCCCTCCTCTCTCTCTCTCTCTTTCAGATATTTGAGTGGTGGTATTTCAGGAAATATGGGACGTCCTTCATTGAGCAGGTGTCTGTGAGCCACCTGCGCCCCCTGCTGGGCGGAGTGGACAGCAGCTCCCCAAGCAACTCCAACACCAGTAATGGAGAGGCCGACTCCAACCGGCAAAGTGTGTCTGGTAAGAGCTCACGGAGGGGAAACCACTCCAGAGAAAAGAGTGCTGCCTCAAAGCTTTGAGCAAGACCTCCCTGTTTCCCTTCTTTCATTCAGAGAGAAGTTAGAATACAAGTTTTCGAGTATAAAAGCCTCAAATATTTGATAAACTGAAGAAAACTGAATATGCATCAGCTTGTGATCCAGAAATGATGCATTAAAGGATGATATGAGAAAATGTTTGCACATCGTCAAGTCTGTAAGTAGAGATGATGGGATGACCAAATTTATGAGTTTCTTAAATGTCTTTAAATGTCATAAAACAGAACTGAAAATAAGAAGTTTATTCCTCTTAAATATTGTGCTCTTGAGCTGTTTGTTGAGCCATGACCCAGCCTGCTTTTGTACTCAGCCAAACAACTTTACCACTAAATAGGATTATAAGGGCTGTTCCTAATCAACAAGTCATCATCAAGGAGGAGAAAGGCAGGCTAATTACCACAACTGTTCTAATCCTGGCTTTAGCAGCTAATCATCTACTCTAAATAAATCCATCCATTGAAATCACTGTAGCAGTGTGGAGTGCACGCCATCCCTGAAAGAGTTTGAGTAATGCAGAGTGATTGATTAGTGGTATTAGATCTGAAGTTGAGTTTTTCTTTAACTGTATCACTCATGCGCACGTCCTGAATGAGATTTTAAGAGGCTTTCTTCTTCAAATTTTGCTAAGATTACTGTTATGACTATGGTTCAGAAAGAAAGTTTTTAAAGCTGAGATAAATATTTTTAGGTTTAATAATGGACATATGCTAAAGCAGTATAACTAAAATGTTCCCGTCTGTTAGAGAATACACCTTTTTCCCTGCAGTATTTCATTATAAATGTAAGCTATTAATGCTTTGGTTACTTTTACAGGGCTTGATGAAAACTAAGCAATATGAAGTCCTTTTGTTAGGCTTTATCTTGTTAATCAAGAAAAGATGTTCATGTCAGTGGATGCAAAACTTGAAAAATAAGTATTTTGTCATTGTACAAAGTTATTTTCTCAAAGTACAGCTTTCATTTTAAAGAAATTACTGGAAAATAAATATTCTGTTTTGACACCTACTGTAAAATGGTGAATCAGGTCTCAGCTTTGATACCTACTTTTTTTTCTGTCCTTACAGTTGGCTGTGGTCAATGGTGGTAATTTTTAAGTAATCTGTTAAAAATTATTTAATACAAACTTTGTTCAAGGTTAAATCCACACAAACCAAATTCCATTTGCAGGCATGTTTTAACAGCCAGCTTCACAATATCAGCATGCATTATAGATGTGACATAATTAATGTCCTGTTAGGGATAAAAGGCATAAAAATTTGTTAAATCACCCACAATTTCCATCTGCGCTGCAGCTTTGGTGGCTGACACAAATGTCCTCGACCACTGACGGCATATTTAAAGCACTACACAGCTAAGTGCATCTCAAAGCAGCTTGAAACAAGAGATCAGCTTCATAGGGTAATGTGAGTCAGTGGATCAATATTACTTCCTCCATGTGCTTTATTTTCAAACTACCCTTAAAACTCTGAGTGCTTGTTTTCCTGTTATGGGTGGATCTACCTTGTGGGTGGTTGATACGAGATGGAAAGGCTCCTGCTAAAAATAGTTTTGCTACGTATTTCCAGCGAACCAGTGCAGAGCTGAACTATGTGGGAGTTGACTGATGAGGAGCGTATTCTTTATTTTTCATTAATATCAGGCAGTTCTGCAAGCAAGTTTGTATAACCAAAATATGAACTGTAAATATTGGTTCACATCTGCCAGTACTGATATTTTTCTTTTTTAGGCAATTATCTGCATAATCTCTATAAGATATAACAAAGGAGAAGTGTGTTTATTGTGATCACAGTTGAAGCAAAAGGCTGCAAGACTTTAATGTTTATGGCTAAAACTTTTCCACCAACAGATTTTCCGAAGCTGGAAAAGCTTATCACCTCCACAGCAGTTTAGTTTACCTCTAACAGCTCTTGCAGACCCACAGATGGTAAAAAAAAAGTCGAGCCAAGTAGTTCCAGGAGGAGAAGTAAACTCAGTTTGATGAATTTATGTGCAGCTTTTTGTTTGTTTGAAAGAAACTTCTAAATCCTCCTAAACTCTGAAATTCATCCTGTCACTGCTGGGAGCCAAACATAGACTGGTGATGTTTTCTGACATCCACGAGGGCTTGAGTCGGCTGTTTGGTGACCGAGGAGCTCAAAGGCCTCCTCCCGTCAGCGGCGCTCTCACAAAGGTCGGCGTGCCCGTCAGACAGCCGCGGGGTGGATGGCAGAGCTCACAGTGGAGCTCTTTGAAGATCTCCAGAGGAGGCTGAACGTTGACTCTCACATGGCTTGTTGCTCTCTCTCTCTCTCTCTCTCTCCACTGCAGAATGTAAAGTGTGGAGAAATCCGCTGAATTTATTTCGTGGAGCTGAGTATAATCGGTGAGTGTCGGCAGCTGAGTTTACCTGCATGTGCTGGGGAAGTTCTTCCTCCTAGAACACCTAAACTTGAGATTTCACCCTTTTACCCTCTCATCTTCTCTCTGTTTGGTTTCTTTCTCTGCTTTTTGGAATTCTAGCATTTTTTGAACATTCAGGAAAGTTATACATTTTTCAACCTTTCTGCATACGGCTTGGAGCAGCAACAGAAGCATATTCAGGTGTTCAGATGTGACATTGATTCCCATCTTGCACTAATTGCTCACTCATTGTCCCATTTATGACATACTGACAAATGACGAATTATCAGTAAAAAACCGTATTGTGAACCGACCAATACTCTATTTTTGCAGCTAAATATTCTTAAAATTTCTGCTCTTTTCAATATAGTATAATACAAACAATGTATAAAGCTGAAATTGGACAATTACCAGAAAGTATCCAGAATTTGTTTATGGTGGAGGTAGTCAATACCATCTCAGAGGAACATTTATTTTTCAAAAACCAAGGATAAGCACAAATGTAAAATCTCATTGTCTGTGCAGTTACGGAGTTTGTGAAATTCTTCTTCTGAAAATAGAAAAACAACTTTCATCTAACTCAAAAGAGACTATAAGAAGCAATTGGTGTTGTACTACACCCTGGATTATGAAAATTAAAATGTATGTTATTATGTATGTATCTGTAATGAACGTAACAACAACAGTGCATCAGCATTGGTCTTGCTGTAATCTTAATCTGTAATCTCTTCTGTGATAGTCATGTTTGTGTAGAAGGGGTGAGCATAAATAAGCTTTTGCTTCTCCCAGGGCTGGGTGATATGGCCTAGAAATAAAATCCACAATTTTTTTCCACAACACTCGATTTATGATTTTAATGAATTTTTCCCTCCCTAAAAGAAACAAAACTCCCAGTGACGTAAAAATGAGATAAAATCAAGTTTTGCCTTTATGTTGTCTAAATGTTTCCTTCTTAAAGTCAAAGTCTGGGTCCTGAATGTAGGCAGGTTTGTCTGCATAAACACTAAAGGGCTGAGATATTTTAACAGAATTAGCGTGAAACTCTCTGATCAATATTTGATCTACTTAAATAACAAATACAAGCCTATAAAAGTGCTTGTGCAAACCCTACAAGGCAGACCATCATGAAAATTGTAATATTTTTTTTTCAAAAATTGCAACTACTTACAATTGGACTAAGGCAAGAAAAAAGTCTTGATTTTTAATTTTTTAAATCTTATGCAGAAAATTAATTGAATTAATCGATTTAATCGATTTTTTGCCCAACTCTAGCTTCTGCCTAAATCCTTTCGGTCAGCTTGAAAACATTTAATTTTTTCCATTGATCGCCTAAGTTGTTTTAATGCACATCAGCCGAAATAATTTCTTTCTTTCTTTCTTTTCTGGCTTTTCATGAGTGGTCGACCATATTGCAGGGTTAATAGTCCCTGAAACCCTTAATCTCCTGCTTGGGCCCTTATCGTGCTTAAATCTTCAACTCTGACCTCTTCAGAACTTTTACCCACTCAGATATCATTCCTATCTCTTGACTTCTTTATCAGTTTCTGTTCCGCCTACCATTTTCTTCCTTTATCTCATCCTCCTGATCCTCCCGTTGAGTCATCGACCACGTCTCCATCCCAAATGCTCTAATTATCCCGTCATCTTCTCTATCTATCAACCCGCATGTTCAGCTCTTGACTTTTGCCCGTCTCTGTCAAGTATAATTCCCAATATGTTCGAGCAGCTCATGACTCACTCTCAGTCATCCGAACATCTTTGGAACATCTGAGAAAGTAAATCTGCCCAAGCCTTTTATTCTTCCTCCCATTGTGCCAGTTTAAAGTGCTTAAACAGGAAAGTCTGACAGTTAATTCAAACGCTTAAAGCCCTTAGACTGGAGACATTTACTGGCTACATTATTGAAGATTTTCATTCTCAATATTTATTCATCTATTTGAATCTTTAACCAGCTGCTAATTGTTCCTCTCATCTTGTTTTCAGGTATACGTGGGTAACGGGTCGAGAGCCGCTGACATACTACGATATGAACCTGTCAGCACAAGACCATCAGACCTTCTTTACCTGCGACTCAGACCACCTCCGGCCTGCAGACGCCAGTAAGAAAGCTAATGCACAAACAGGAGAACGATCGGATATATTACTCCACTTAATCTTGTTTGCGTGTCTGTTTGATGGCAGTTATGCAAAAAGCATGGAGGGAGAGGAATCCACAGGCTCGCATCTCTGCAGCACATGAAGCCCTGGAGCTAGAAGAGTGAGTTTAATCCTTCTTTATAAGGCTTTCTTTTGCTTTTAACACAGTTGCACAAGAATCCTGTGTGAGCTGCATATATGAATGTTTTTTTTTTTTAGTTTTCTGTTGCCCCACAGACACTAGTGCCAGTCTTCCCAGAACTCTTTCGGTACTTATGTTGATGCAGAAGTTGTGTGATTAATGATATAATCAGGAAAGTTAAGTTCACTGCAAGAAAGTAGGAGAGTGTTAACTGCTACAAAGACCAGCTAAAGTTTTTTTTCTGTTGTCATTTGGTCATCTCCATACAGCACCACATACTTTTCCCCTCATTCTCTTCCTGAGTTTGTGCCTGTTATGATCTCCAAAGCTGGCACAGAGGGGAGAACTAGGGCTGGGCAATTAATAGAAAAATAATTGAAATCGACATTTAGACCCACTAATCAAAGTCATTTTACGCATGTCAATGATCATGGTTATTTTCCCTGTGTAAGTCCTGTAACTGCAAAGCCTCCATACAGTTTGCGTTCACTTCCGCCAAAAGCGAAGGACACGCCACCAATATGGAGGAGACAAGCGCCACTATCAGACGACCTTGTAGCCAAGAAAAAATGCTGTCTCCATTGTTTTGGCACATTTTGGATTCTTTGCAGAGGCCATTGAGCAGAAAGAAATTAAGTGTAAATTATGCTGGAAGACCGTGTTGACGACCTTCGGTATCGCCACTAATTTGTTCCAGCGAAGTATAAAATAATCGATCATTAATCATATTCGAGGTAAGAGCTTCAATTAATCATGATATTGAGATTAGCAAATATTGCCCAGCCCTAGGGGGAGGACAACCACAAATGCACAGAGACCCACTTATCATATCATGAGAATTCTTTTAAGCACAATGTTTTCAGGCTGTTAATAAGTGAACCTGAAGTCCACCAGATTCACTAAAGCCCTAAAATTTTGACCACCTTCTCCATTAACCAGCATGTTCTTCATGCTTGAATAAACAATATTTAATTTGTTGTTGTTTTAATTGTAAGTCTTGCATGCATTAACTAACCTTAAACTGTATTCTTAAGTCTTTGGGTAATTATAACTGTTTTTCTGGGTCGACGCTCTTCACAGTGGTTTATATTAAACAGAAAAAGCGTCTGGTTTTGTTGAAGTGTAGGATGAAGCACAGATTGGTCCTCTGGGTCCCTGCATCATCCATAGGGGAGATGGTTTTCGTGGCTCTGTAGGGTTATTTTTAGTCATGTGTGTGTGCCTACAAAAGCGAGCAGAGGAATCGTGTCAGAGCTGTATGTCGCTGGCAGCTCGTATCATGGCCATGACAGCAGGTTGACTCAGAGGAAAACGTCTTTGATCAGAGCGCCGGTTTAATGTAAGATGCATGATGCCCTCGAGCAGTTTTGTCGCACAGTGATGCCAGGCTGTGTAGACAAACAGGCAGCTCGTGCATTTGGTTTGTATACTGAATCCATGATGATAAAAGAAGAAATATGTAGAAATCTCTCTGCTCTCCTCCTGCAGTTGTGCAACAGCGTACATCCTGCTAGCAGAGGAAGAAGCCACAACCATCATGGAGGCTGAGCGTTTGTTTAAGCAGGCGTTAAAAGCAGGAGAGGGCTGCTACCGCCGCAGCCAACAGCTCCAGCATCATGGTACACAATATGAAGCCCAGCACAGTAAGTACAATCCACACCCTGAGTACTATTAACAATACTCTGATATTATTTAGCATAACTGCATAATTTTAGACCAGTTAAACCTATTTTAATGGCAGTTCAGCTAGAGGCTGCTACATTAACCAACTATAATGTTAATATTACATTGGTCACTCCATCCATGGTTGTGTTGATTGTACATCCATAGTAAATATCTTTACAACCATGTAGACACGAGGACCCTCTTGAAAATGATATGCCACATCTCAAGAGGCTCACTTTAACCCTTTAACTCAAAAACTCCCAAAATATTTAGTGTTAAAAAAAACCATCAGTCTTTTCTGTAAATGCTTCAAGATACAGAAAAAACTGCAAACAAACCAAAATAACTGATCTTTTCTTTGTTATTGGAATTTAAAAGTAACAAGTTATTATTAATGCCTTCATTATTATTTGAAATACTTAAACATACTATCTTATTTATAAAAAACAGTTTTTGTATGTTTATCAAACTCAATATCATCTATTTTAAGTTTTTTTTTTTGCTATTTTGTTTACAAACATTTCTGCATATTGTAATGGATTTTGTCCCAAATATTTGTGCGTTTCTTTGTCATCACGTAATCAGCTGTTAGATTTCAAAACCTTTAAATCCAACACCAAGAAAATGTCTGGTTTTTCTTTTGTCTGTAGTTTTCTTTGTTCCCTGAAATGTTAATAGTATCAAAAATGACTTGATTTGTTCTGTTTTGTAAAACATTAAATATCACTGCATTTATTGATGACCTCTGCCAAACAGTTGAGGTGGTAGTTAAAAGGTTAAATTTGTATTCAATAGAGAGGAATATGGTGCTTTATAGATGAAGATATATATATATATATATATATATATATATATATATATATATATATGTGTGTGTATATATATATTTATATGTATATATGTATTCAGCAGAGACAAACGTGATGAGGACAGATTTATGATCTGGGCGTCCAGGGATTTATGCTACCATAAATTCTTAATTTTTTGGTCCCTTTGTCTCTGCCTGGATGGAGAAATCTCTGGATGTTTGTGTACATACAAATATACATTTTTATGTATTCATAAATGCGTATCTATAACATGAAGAGTATGTCTTCAGCCTGCTCTATTGTAAAGTACCTTAAGGTCACACTTGTTATGAACCAGCAATATAAAATAACGATTGATTTATTAGAAATTGATTGATATTGCAGGCAGATTTCTTTCAGTTCTTCAAGACATAGTGAGGAATTTTAAGGGAGAAGATGTTTGCAGATTTTGTTTTAAATTCTTAATCCTTTATTCTCTCACTCATTATCATTAGTTTTAGGTGGCACAAGCAAATTGCTACTTCCTGCCAATTACTAGATTTGTTACTGGGACTTCTTATGATGAAGAGAGCTAAAAATAGCTTAGTCTGGTAGAATATGAAGTTAAGAAAAGATAAATACGTTTAAAAACAAATATCTTCATTTTTGGTCCATGTCACCCCGTGCCAACTGATTTGCTGAACTTGGTGTCATCAAATGGACAAAAATGGAGAATCAAATCATCAGTTTATGTAACACAGTATGTCTTTGTGTCTCCAACAGGAAGAGACACCAATGTATTGGTGTACATAAAAAGAAGATTGGCCATGTGCTCCAGAAAGCTCGGCCGAACAAGAGAAGCAGTAAAAATGATGAGAGATGTAAGTGCACAGCCGGCCAGCAGAAAACACAAACATACACAAAGACACACAGACAAAGAAACACAGACAGGACAGAGAGTTTGTTTGTTCTGGTAAATTAAAAATCAGTCATTAATATCACAGACGACCTCTCTGAAGTTCTTATCCTCATCTCTTCACTCCTGTTACACTCATGTTCAAACCTGCACTGTGATGATCTGAAGCTCTTGTGTTGATCATGATGCATGTGTCGCCTCCTGTCCGGTATTACATGTAACAACAGTTGTGTGTTTTCCAGTTAATGAAGGAGTTCCCTCTCCTCAGTATGTTCAACATCCATGAAAACCTGCTGGAGTCGTTACTAGAGCTCCAGAACTACGCCGACGTCCAGGCAGTTCTGGCAAAGTATGACGGTGAGAGACTGACTTTTTTTGATTAATATTTAAAAGAACGAATCACAAAACATGTTGAGATTTTGTCACAGAACTCAACCTCAATCCAAACCAGTAAAGGAGTTGTTCATAAATAACGTCAATCCTGCACATTTTCTGCATTACTTTCCCCGCCTTAAGGTCTAAGTTACAGAGCAGGGTTTTTTTGAAGCATTAACAGCCCACAAAGTTTGGCAGCATTTTGGTCTTGTTTTGTGTCCGGACTCTCCGCTGCATGGACTGTTGTCTTTGTCCTGAACAGGGCGAATCTGGAGGCCAACCAGGGGCCCTTGAAGGCTGGCTTCCCACCCTTATATCCAAAAATCATAGCTGTGACACACTTGAAGTGAGGGATGGCTAATTGAAAAAGTTTGAACACCCTATTTAAGTCCCTGTTTACTAGGGCTGGGAATTGATTTAGATTTTCTGGTGGATTTGATATTTCAAGGTCTCAAATCAATTTGATTCACGATTTGATATTGATTCATCCTGGGATATCTCAGTTAAAATAATGCTGTAAATTTAAAAAAGGGACCCTTTCACCTGGTACATTATCAAAAATTATTTTTACCTTAAGAACTGAACCCTAAGCAGTTACATTAATCAGATATTAGTGATATACATTAATGCATATTCTGCATATTATACTTGTTTATTGTCCGACTCGGCTTTTCCTTCGTGCTTGTTAAATCCGAAATACGTCCAAACATCAGCTTTTAAACTCGCAGGTGGTGTCCATATAGTGCTAATTGCTTCCGCCATGTTTGTTTGACTACTTACAGTAACATCTCACGACATCTTGTTCAGTGGAAGGCAGCGCTAAACACAGATCACGCGAGACTAGCAGGGTTGATAGTAGGGCTGGGACGTTACGCTTTCCCCCCCTATTTGATTTTTACGATTTTTTTTTTAGGTGCTGATTCGATTTAGATTGTGATTGTACAATACTTCCAGTTTTTGCAGTCTTTAGTTAGCTTTTTAAACTCCAGCAAAAAAAGATGAACAATGATGATGCCTCCATACTATATCAGAAGAAAAAACACATCACATGTGGATCCGTTTTGGGATTTATTCAGCAATATATTTTAACCAGCTCTTTATACTCTCTCTTTAAAAGCCTGGATTGCATTTAAAAGTGGCTTATTAACACAGAATAAAATGAAGCACTTAAATTTGGAAAAAAACATTTTTCAGAAAAAAAAAAGATTTTAAAATCGTCAAACAAAATTTCCCAATATTTGTGAATTGATTTTTTCCTCCCTTCCCTACTTGATACCACAGGCTACTTCTCTGCACATCCAATGAAGAAAAAACTACGCAAATTAAAAGATCGATCTTTGGATTTTTATGGATCGATTTCGAATCATTTAAGGGGAAATGGATTATTTTCGGTTGAATTGGTTTTTTAAACCCAGCCCTATTGTTTGCACTGAGACTTTTTCAGCAGAAACAGAAAGATGTTACCTTTGCGTTTTCACGTGGAAATGCAAGGATGACTGAAAAGGCTGTAGTGTGCATGCCAGTCCAGTAGATGGTGATGTAGGTTTGCAGAGAAACAGCGCTGCTACAATACACAAAGGAAGAAGAAAAGCTTTTCACAAACAACAATGGCGAGTGGACACACAAAAACGCAGAAGTTTCTTGTCTGGACAAAAAGTCTTCCTGTGTGGTTTTGTCTGGATAACAAACTGAAGCACACATGTTACTCTGTTGACGGCCGAAGCTATTGTTGTCCCTGATACACGCGCAGCCTTCATGTGAAAAAGTGCTGCGCATGCAGTGACGTCAGTGTTTCAGGGTGAAACCTTGTATCTCGTCTACATGGAGCCGAAATAAATCCGTTTTCAAACCTTTCCAGTCTGGACCCTAGTTTCAAAAGTTTTCGGATTAAGGCACTCGAGACAGATCTCATGTAAACGGGAGGAGAAAACGCAGTGAAAACTTTGATTTGGCCAAACAGAGCCGTGTATACAACCCCTAAGAGCCTTTATCTCAGGCTCAGACTTCTCCATTGTGTTTCTTTATTCATCCCTGTGTTCACTTCAAAGTGAAGAATAACATCGACCTGTGTTGGAATAATTTGCAGGCCAACCCCAAAGCTATGAAACCAAACCTCACCGTATTCACTCGTCTTATCACCTGTAAGTCTTCACTAACCCCCCCCCCCTCCCCCTCTGCTTTGTGTCTCCCCCACAGATATTAGCTTACCTAAATCTGCAACAATATGCTACACGGCAGCGTTGCTCAAAGCCAGGGCGGTATCGGACAAGTGAGTATCTCTTTTCATCGGCTGTACGGGGGTCTCGACAAACCTGCCCTGCTCCCGAAGAGTTAAATACAGAGCTGAACATAGCCCGAGGAGCCGCTCAGTGTGAATGACTGTCGGTGTACTTACAGCAGTAGATCTGCTCTTTGGTACAGAGCTGCCCTCGGGGTCGAGCCGTGTTACTGTGAGACGCCAACGTTTCTGTCTCATCAGAGGGGCAGAGCCGTGAAAGGAAAATACATGATACTCAGCTTCTGTTATCATCCATCCATGCATTAACTGTAACACTTCTCCCTCTAAGGGTCACAAGGGGACGGAGCCTGTCCCAGCTGACATAGAGCAGGAGGCAGGGTACACCCAGCCAATCACAGGGCCACTTAGAGAGACAGACAACCATTCACTCTCACACTCATAACTAGTTAAATGTTGATTATTGTGATCAGTGTGATTATTTTGAGTGATCAACTTCTTGAATCTTGACGTTGGATTCTTTTCACTCTTTAAGTGCCACATATTAGGCTGTCGTGTAATTAACCTGTTCAGCCCAAAGGACCCGATTTTGGGGATGCCTGCATGCTCTCCGACAAAAAATATCAATGTAGAAATATAGTCATGTCGCACATCAAATTAAACAGGAAATTTTCAGCTACACAACCATGTAAGCCATTTTTACACGCACCAAATGCAACATCAACAGCAAGCAAAAACAAAAACAGTATCAAATATTGAAATCTGTTTCACTTTGATTCAAACTTGGGTTGCTTTGTATGGATTTCTTTGAATAGAAAAATGTAGAGAGTTCTGGTTGATTAAAAAACTGCCACAGAGAAGCAAGAATCAGAAGAAGATAAAAACTGTTGTAATTGGGTGTTATAAACACCAAACTGCTGTAAAAGTGAAATATAAAGTTTGGTATATCAACAATTTCAAATGGGACTAATGGTGCCAAACTGTGCCAATATTGGGCCTGACCACTCTGTAGTACAGGATTTCCGTGGATCCTTGAAAAGTCTTAAAAGGCATTGAATTCATTATTCTAAAAATAAGGCCTTAATTAGCATTAAAATGTCTTAATCCAATTTTCAAAAGTCTTAAAATTTTGAACACATTAGTAAGATTTATGTTAGTTTGAACTAAAAAAAATATTTAGTAACATTCATCTATTTTTCAAAAATAATTAGCTAATTTACTCTCGTGGCAACATCGTGTAATCACAATAGCGGAACTAACAAAATGGTGATGTGGTTGCACCAGGATCATTTAGAGCAGACGCATGTCTTGGTTCTACCTACAGTGCCTGGAGAGAGAAAAAAAATTGGGAAAAATTGGCAAAAAAAATCCAAAAGTGACTTAGGAAAATTGATTATGGCAGCAAAATTGGAAATTAACTTTGAAATTAAATTTCAAAAACCATGTCAAAATTCCAAAAGTGGTTCTGACAGAGGCCAAAAAAGATGAATGGGGGCAAAATAGGCATAAAGTTTTAAAAACGGGGTTAAAAAAAGATTAAAGTAATGTTTTATGTAAATTAAACATTGGGTTAAAATTGCCTCTAACCCAGGTAGTTCATGTGGTGTTTTTGTTTGTTTGTTTTGTTTGTTTCAATTGTGGTTCGTTGTCGACTTAGTCCTAAATTTGATTTCAAACGGCCTTAAAAAAGTCTGAAAAAGTCTTGAATTTAACTTGCCTTGAGCCGTAGGAACCCTGTAGTAAAACCTCTCTAACTTTGCTCTGCATCACTTTATCAGACTCAAACTTGGCAGAGGTAATGTTCACATATTTTCACATCCATTCATAGAGTTCTAAAGCTGCAACTGCATCAGTCCAAAGAGATATTCACAATAAAAACTTTTTTTTCGGCCTGGATGATTTTTTTTTTTATTATTCTGACTTCTATCTTCATTCACTCTGTCCCAGTAACACACGTACTGATAATTCCACATTTAGACAAATCTCTCAAGTTTACTTTTATTATGACATCAATATTATTCAAATGGACCGTGTGGTTGCAGAGATACAGTCTTTTCTTTATTAGCATTTCATTTTCAACCAGAAGGCTTAAAAAAGGGGCTGAACAGGTTTAAGGGTTAAGGTTTTGTGTACGGAGATGTGGAGAATGCATAAGCAAATACCTGGCACATTATCTCCAACAGGTGTTTTCATCTAGTTTAAAATATTTTAACATTCTGGTTCGTGTTTCAGGCTGCCAGACGTGCAGTGAGTAGGGTTGTTGCCTCCTAGCAAGACCGATCAGTGGTTCAAACCTTGGTCAAAGCCTTTTCTTTTTTTATGTTTGCAGCTCTACAGAATGCACGTGTTTGATCGAGGTACAAACCAGACCATGCAAGTCAGGTTCATTTTGACTCCAGACTGCCCTAAGATGGGCTGGCAGCCCTGTGGTTCCTAAATACACCCTTAATATAATTTTTACGTTAAAGAAATACCTCAAAGCAATACATGATAATCCCATATGCTTTTCTACCACAGTGCTCTGGGGCAAACGTGTATGTACGTAAGCTTAAACAAAAAAATAATTGAAGTCTTCAACATGTTTGGGATCCATGTAAAATATCAACACACGGCAGGAAATTAAAGCGACTCTCTGTTCCCTGTGGAGTCATTTCCAGAATCACTTTGATCGTGTAGGGATGTGTGATCCCGCCTCAGATTTCTGACAGAAGCCTGTTTGTGTTTGGGAGCAGATTTTCTCCAGAGGCGGCGTCGAGGCGAGGGCTGAGCACCGCAGAGATGAACGCAGTAGAAGCCATCCACAGAGCGGTGGAGTTCAACCCGCACGTCCCCAAAGTGAGACTCACAAAACACACCGCACACGTGCATCAGGGTTGCAAGGTCCACCTATTAGAAGCAAATTTGGGCATTTTTTTGATAAGTTGCTTGTAAATATAGTGTGGGGCTAGACAGCTTCACTGGAAACAATGTCAGGTTAGTTTTAAGGATCTCTTTGTATAATTTTAGTTGTTCAGATGTGATTTCCTCTCCAGTCTCATTTAATTTACCGTTTATTAAGCTTCAGGACTGTTTTTACGATTCCTTTATTATTTTTAAATCTCTGAATGTGCTGGCCCCATCTGACCTTCATAAGCCTTCCAGAGCACTTTGGTCAGATGGTCCTGGATGTTCCTCGATCCTGTTTATAAACTAGAGAAGATCGAGCCTTCTCAGTTGCTACTCCCACTCCTGTAGATGTGCAGACTGCAAAAAGCCTCTACTTTTAAAAACACGGCTAAAGGCACACTTGTTCACCTTGGCTTTTGGCAGAGTATAGACACTTTTATTGGACTTTTACTGGTTTTACTGGTTATTAAGCATATTTATACTGTTATTAAACATTGTAAAACTTTCCAGTAGTCAATTAATGTTTTATTTTCATATTTATGTTAAACCAGGTCGCTGTAATGATGTTATATCTCTCATGTTACTTTGAGGTTTGTGTTTTAAAATCTAAATTCTAACTGTCTGCGTAGAGTGGGCAGGCTTACAAAAAATGTATAATTACTCCTTAAGTTTTGTTTTCACCTGATTAATCATCAGGACGCTTTGTCTGTGAGTTTATGTCTTGACATTGCTTATGCTATAAAGAGATTGAAGGCCACATAACTAATTTTGAAGTTACCTTAGTTAACTTTGGGTCTTGTTTGTGTTAATATTTCAGTTTTATGACCTAATAGTCATCTTACTTTCAAACAAAATTTAGTGAGTGAGCGATTTGTTGTATGTTCTTGGGTGCAATAAGCACTCAAGAGAAAAGAAGACCTGAGTTGTGAGAGCCGTACTTGTCCTGATTACCCTTCCAGAGGGGAGTTCATTTTGCTACTGTAGGTAGTTTGGTAAAAATCTCGACAAACATATACATATTGATATTGGTTCTATTGTTTAGTTTTTACTGTGTCTTTTCTTCTGTAAAGCGCTTTGGTTGGCCGCTGGCTGTTTAAAGGTGTAGTGTGAAGAAGTTGGCAGTGTTTCGCCAAACAGAAAGAGTGAATAAAGAATACAGTGTTTCCAATGGCATGTAAAGTCCGTGAAGTAGGTATAAAATCATCCCAATAAAACTTTAGTGGAGGATGACATAACACTCCACCATGTTGTCTACTGGTGGGTTTTGGGGACAAAAGGAGCAAAACGCGTGCTTGATTATGTTTGCTTGTGTTTCTAAAAGTTTACAAAGCCTATAATCATCATCTTACTCCACTGTAGTAAACAAAAGCGTACCTGATGATCAACCAAAGGCGAAAGCGGCCGATGCTGAAGGTCTGGCCAGCGGCGGCTGAAGGCGCTGTTCGTTAGCGTTAGCCGCTAACAGGCCTCCACCCTCCCTCCACCAGCAGGCAGAGCTCCGTTGAGCCAGCGGGAAGAGGCTGATTCCGGAGTTCGGCGCTAGGCTCCGGCTCATGGCTGGTTCAGTAGCTAACGCTGCTAGCTGCTCACGGAGGTGAGGGGAGAGGCAGGACCACTGGGCAAGATGCCTGCGTGCTGCGTGAGTGGGGAGGCGAGGGAGAGGGAGAGGAGAAGAAGGGTGGTCTGCAACCCAGACTGTCTTGGGAGAGGCGGATTCCTGGAGTTCGGCGCTAGGCACCGGCTCCATGATGGTTCAGTATGCGCAGCTGCTAGCTGCTCACGGAGGTAGAGGGAGGAGGCGGGACCAGCCATGGGCAAGGCGCTCGTGCACCTGCGTGGTGAGGGAGAGCGAGTTGGATGGACTCATGGACTAACTCACGGACCAATTAATAGTCATGAGTTCTTAGGTTTGATTGGTCAGCTAGTATGCAGCTTTTCAGCGGATATACTGAATGGATTTTTTTCATTCTTTTTTGTCTTTATACTGTGTAGATAGGACCATAGGACCATAACAGCCTTATAAACGGTGTTATTAATATGTACAAAGCTTCCAAATCGTAGACCATAGCTTTAACTGACCTGCAATCTATAAAAATAGTTAAAAATATGAATGAAAAACCTTCACCTGGTAACTGTTGTAAATGATGCCCTGTTCACGATCCTTTTTGGTCTTCACCGGCTCCCGTCGCTTACTGATGGGATGTGTTACTAACAGACGGGCTCTTTCCAAAATCTGAACTCTATATGTTGCTAAAATGCCATTTTCCACACACTGCACCTTTAAATGTGCTTTATAAATAGAGCTGACATTGACAAGAAGAAGTTAAATCAACTGCTTCTAATGAACCTGGTGGCTTATTTCCCCCTCTGCCTTTGCCTCCTCATCCTCCTCAGTATCTGCTGGAGATGAAGAGTCTGATTCTTCCTCCAGAACACATCCTAAAGAGGGGGGACAGCGAGGCCATCGCCTACGCGTTCTTCCACCTGCAGCACTGGAAAAGGGTGGAGGGGGCGCTCAACCTGCTGCACTGCACCTGGGAGGGCAGTGAGTCCAGAAACACACAGACACACACACAGATGGACAGACAGTCTCTCATCTGCAGCTTCACCATCAAATATCTGACTGTGTTTGTGTTTGTTTCAGCGTTCAGAATGATCCCCTATCCTCTGGAGAAGGGTCACCTGTTTTACCCCTACCCCATCTGCACAGAGACGGCCGACAGAGAGCTGTTACCCAGTAAGAGACGCCCTGACTCGCACATTTATGCACAAAACATTAGGGCTGTCAAATTATCAAGATTAATTGATTACAGTCATAATTAGCCTGCTATTTTTTTTATCGCGTTAATCTCATTTTTCATCTGATTTCATTATTTGGTATATTCAGAGGGTAACACCTTAAAATACCAGGGCAGCTGGCGATTGGAGAATTGGGCCGCTCACCGTCACACTCTTCACTGGCCAATCACATCAAGCCACAGTATGACGCAGCAGCTCGACCCTGTTGTTAGCCATTAGCTTAGGCTACATTTACATGGATACTCCTGACTTAAAAGACGCAAAGATTTTTTCTTTGCGTTTTAGAATTCTTCTGCGTTCAGACAACGACGCTCGGAGACGAGTTAATCCGCTGTAGTATATATGCCGGTTCAGTAGATGGCGGTGTAGGTCTGCAGAGAGGCAGCGCTGCTACAACACACGAACAAAGAAGAAAAACTTTTCACAAACAACGATAGCGAATAGACGCACAGAGACGCAGGAGTTTTTTTTCTGGACAAAACATCAGTTCAGACAACAAATCTGTCTGTATGGTTTTGACTGGATAACAGCCGAGCACGGTAAGACAGTCACACGTTACTCGGCCGAGGGCTAAAGCTGTTGTTGTTCCTGGTATGCGCACGCAGCCTTCATGTGAAAAAGTACTGCGCATGCGGTGACGTCAGCGTTTCACCCTGAAATGCTCCGATGCGGGTTTACACGGGGCTTCATGGAGAGCGTTTTGGAAACTTTCCACCGTGTAGCCTGTTTTCAAAAGTTTGCGTTTTCAACGAGTTTCCATGTAGACGCAAGGCCAAAACCCAATGAAAACTTATCGGATTTGACCGTTTTAGGCGCCATTTAAACAGCCCCTTAGACTACAAGAACTTCAGTCCTTAGACGATCGTCCTACCTTACATTAAATGATACCACACAGATGTGCCATCTGCCATGTGTGACATGAATCTCAAAGACAAAACCCACCAAGTTCTCCTGGTAAACATTTTGGTATAATGCAGGGGCGTCCAAACTATGGCCTGGGGGCCAAATGCGTCCGTCTGCCCATTTGGAATTGGCCCCTGAAACAGGGAGCTGAAGGAGCAACAATATTGTCCCCACATACAAATTATTTGCTTGTATACATGTTTACCTGATGACACCTTTTTATTAATCTTTTATGTAACTTCTATTTTTTCTGGATGTTTTAATTCTTGTGTACTTTTTAATGAACTGTGTCTTAGGTATCTCTGTTCTTTAAATTTCTTTTTGTCCATTTTTAATCCGTAAAAGCCTCCCATGGACTGGTGTTGAAAATTAGCACTGTGCTATAAACACTTAAAGCAGTGCATTTGGGACCTGTGTATATTTAAATAGCACAGCATCAATGTTACTGTGTCGATGTCAAATCAACAATAAATAAATTACAGCAGAAAATACCATAAATCACGCACACTTTCTGCCATATTTACGTCAAAAGGTCTCATTTACCAAGTATTTTGGGATACTTCAAGCACCAACATTCTTGCAGTTCACTCTTGTTTTTTGTCTAACGGTAAAGATAAGCTGTCCGTGTCTCCCATCTCTGCTGCTCAAAACGTCATTCTCACCCTGAATTGTTGTGAATCCAGTGGTAACCGGGGTTACAAGAGCCACATGGCAAGTGATAACCCAACCCTAAACCCTAAAACTTTAACTTAAATACACTAAAAGAAAAGTGCAGCATATAGCGCGGTCAGTATATTCTTCTTTATGCAGCCCTCGATGTAAGCAGTTTGGACACCTCTGGTATAATGTCGTATTACTCATGGTGTGAACACAATCCATTTTCTCCAACTGGAGCCTTAATACAAAAGAAAGTCCTTCATACAGTAAATTTCTTGGATGACTTCACACCACTGGTCCAATGGTGGAGGGTCTAGTATCAACCATTTCCCAGTTATACATCTTTCTTACATCTTGCTAAGAGTATCTTTAGTAAGTATTTATTGTTCTGTGGGGCTGTTTGTGGTATTTTACAGAGATTTACAGTAACAAAAGAAAAATCTACATTATGTAGCTCAGTATTACCTCTCTGCGGACATGTCCAAAAAAACGTGGAAGTGATCAGCCGTAGAGTTTCCATGTCGTCTGACGTCTGAAACAGAGGCCTCTCTGTGCCTGTTTGCAGTGCTGATATTTAAAGAGTTATAAAGAAAATCTCAAACACGAGATGAGTAAAGTAGAAACAGTTTCTAACTGAAGTGAATGTTGATCAATAAAGTAACATTGTGTTGTGTGTCTGTGTGTGTGCTTGTGTTTGTGCGTCCCGCGTGGAAGCAGTGTTTCACGAGGTGTCAGTGTACCCGAAGAAGGAGCTGCCCTTCTTCATCCTCTTCACAGCCGGACTCTGCTCCTTCACCGCCATGCTGGCTCTGCTCACACACCAGTTCCCCGAACTCATGGGAGTGTTCGCTAAAGCTGTGAGTACACACACACAAACACACACACACACACAAATGCAAACTAGGAAACATCCACAAACCAGCAAAGTAATAAACAAAAACGCACAAAGACACACATACACAAACACATACACAAACCAACAAGCTGATAAACAAAAACACACCAATACACAAATATACAAATGCAGACTAAGAAACATACGCACACGAGCAAACTTGTAAACACAATAAAGCATGCAAATACAGACATGAATACACAAATTAATAAACCAAACACACATACAAGCACATGCACACAAATACACACCCATACCCACAAACTAATAAAAACACACCAATACAAGCGCACAAACACTTAGTTTCGTCAAGAATATTTACTCCCCTGACAAAAACTAGACAGTAAATAATTAAAACAAGTGCACATGGACAAAAACTCAAATTACATTAACTGACATTTTCGTCAACAAAAAAACTAGACTAAAATGTCTGACAGAGACTTCATCCAATCAGAGACGAGTTAGGAATATATCCAATCACAGCTACTTTGGTTGTGTGGAAAGGTTGGATGAGTTCGGAGGGACATCCAATCACAGCTGCCTTAGCTTGGTGGTGGTGGGATAAGTTGTGGAGCAATCCAATCAGAGCTGCTCTCTTTGTGAATTGATATATTCATGTAGAGCAGGTTCACTATTTGTTGTCAGTTCTGGTATTGTAACTAAGATGTTCTGCCGAAAATAAGTAAAGGTGACTACATTTCACACAAAAGGAAAATTAGTTTCTGTTCAATTATACATTCAAACTTTGCTAGGATTCAGTAAAGGGTTATTAGATGTTTCATTTTATCCAAGAGTAAAACATGACTGAAGAAATTCAAGGAAACATAAAAAATATCTTCCACTTTGCACTTCATATTTTACAATTAAAAATGGATTTTGCAGTAGATTTCATCAACTAAAATATGAAACTTCATAACTAAATTATGACAAAAACTGAATGAAAAAGTGCTGTCAGAACAATCAGGCAGGTCAGGATCTTAAACTTAATTTTGATGAATATTTAAAGGACGCTGTGATCTCTCAAAGCTCAGCTGAAACAGAATGAAAATGCTTCAGACATGCTTTTACAATCATCTCGCTCTGAAGTCAGAGCTGAGCGTCTCTGAGGACCCAGGTGTCGTCTCAGTCTCACCTCTGCTCACTCTGCTGTTCCTGCAGCAGCCAGAGGGGGGCACCATCTGCCCCTCCCTGCTGCTCCGCTGGAATGTGTGTGAGCTCATCTCTGCTCTGGTGAAGTGACAGTATCAGCCCGGCTGATCTACCTGCTCACACTCAGACTCAGAGCTGAAGCTCATGAAGGAGAGGAGAAGAGGGGCCGTTGTCTTTTAATCCATTTTTTACAGGCACGTCGAGTTTGTGTGTTCACGTCATTTTTCAACTACTGTTAAAAAATTGAATTGAATTATTAAAGAATCGCTCCTTGAGATGTAACATCTTAATTTCAAACGGGTTGCTAAACAAAGAGCACAGGACACATTACAATACATGAAAATATAAACATACATAACATATAAGAAATACAAAGAAAATAGACAAAGCATATTAACATGGATCAATAACGTGAACATAAAGGCAGAGGATTAAAAAAGACAAATTAGAAGCATGAGCAGTTTGTTTTGAAACGGGAGTTTGGTGGCATCCTGAGACAGTGAGAAGAAGTAGAGCACAGTGTTGTGCTCAAGACCATCCTGTCAGAGACCAAAATGCACTGAGACCAAGACCTGACCAAGACTTTTGGGAGTCGAAACCAAGACAAGCTGAGATCGAGACAAGACCAAGGGTGACTCCCAATTCTACCCCTTAGCTCTCTGTTTTGATGGCCAAGGGGAAGGGGTGAAACACAGTGCTGAGAAACGAGACGCCACTCCATTCCCGCTACGTCATCACCCAGAGCCGCTTGCTGGCTGTGACAAAGGCAGATGCGACAATAACTGTAGCCACAGCTGAAAGCTAGCTTGCTATAACGAGAAATTTCAAAATGCAACCAATAACATAAACATGATTTGTATTTTCAATTTAGATTTTTATTGAGCATTTAGATCCAATGTGCAGTCAGTAATATAATTCAGACTCATTTTGTTGATATTACAAATGTGTTTGTAACCTTGGAGTCATATGAAGCTCGGATTTTAAAAAAAAGGCACATAGATAATATTTATGTAAGGTAGTTAAGAAATAACGAGGCAGTTAAAGAACAGGAACAGGAAAATAGACAAACATACAGAGAGTACAAAACCAGAGAAGAAATTAAACCAACCCTTCCACCCAACCCCTGAAGACATTCACTCTTCAACCATCAGAGTTTTTATACAGTGTATGCAAGGGGAGGACTGTTGTGTTTGGCCAGCAGATGCAAGATATGATATGAGGGGTTTTCAGGCTTTATCAAAAAGCTGAAGTCTGGGGTGCTGGTTTGGCAGAGTGGTTAGCAACCAGGCACCCCATGTACTTGCTTCTGCCGGTCCAGGTTTTCAAATCCCGCCTGTGACCAGTTTGCAGAGTGTCTTCCCCTACTCTCTCACCCCCTTTCAAAAGCCTATCCACTGTCTCTCTCCTCTCAATAAAGGCACAAAATGCCCCAAAAAATCCATAAAAAAAGCTGAAGTCTGTCCTTTAGAGTATGGCTTTTTCTTGTGTCTGTTAATTAAATTTTCCAACCACATTTTAGAGGTAGGGACTGTTCTGCATTTCTACAAGGTAAGGACTAATTGCTTTGCTGTTATCAGACCGTAATGCTACGGCCACACCAGATGCGAATTGGCGTATTTAAATGCACCCAAGGCTGGACACTGGACCATTTTGACAAGCTGAGGGGCAACGCGCGTCACTGCGCAGGTGGAGTAGAGAGCCAGAGCTTGTCGGACTCAGTGATGACCCGTGCAGGCAAATCCAGCTGGAAACAAATATTTACAGTCCTTACCTTAAAAACCTGTCTCCTCAGAGACTTTCACCCAAGCCTGCTCCTTTTTGTTCCGGTCTCTGTAGAGTACACACATCGAATCGTATAGCTCCGGATGATGGCAAACACCGCAGGTAAACCTGTCCTCCATCTTTCAGAGGGGTTTGAGCAGGAGCAGGTGGCTGGAGCGTCACACGTCATCAAATCAATGACGTCGGGGGTGGGGGGGGCTGTCATCGCTGATTGGCTGCTGCGGCACAGCGTCACGCGAATTTGCGTCGAAAGTTCAATATTTTAAACTCCAGCGTAGAGGCGTTTGACGCCCCAAACGGACGCTTCATATGAGGCCGCACCAAACGTGTCGCCGCCCGGGGGCGATTCTGCATCAAAACGCGTCTTTGCATTGACTTTGTATGTAATCTCAACACGCATCTTTGCGAATTTGCGTGCCGTATGGCCGTAGCATAAAGGAGAAAGCATCGCTGTGACATCATAGTTCTCTAAAGGTCTGAGATGTTCCAAAAACAATGAGCATAGGCTCTGGTTTAATTGAAACATGATTAATATTTACTTGATGATAAAATAATTACTTAGAATTATGCGCTTCCTTCGGTCTCTGTTCTGCTTCGTGTCGGTAGGTTTGGTGTTTTATGGGAAATTCTTTTACCCCTTCGTTTCTGGGGCTGTGTAGCCCTTCCCCTTATCCCTGCGGAGCTTTGGGACACCACTTCACTAGATGTGAACGTGTAAAACCAAGGGGTAAGACAAGGACCAAGGGGAAGAATTGGGACGGACCCTAAGACCATCAAAATTAATTTTAAAACCATGACAAGGTTGAACAGTTAAGGGGGCATCCCTCAGTCTCAACACTGGGACGTTTGCAGTCATCACAGGAGGAAATAAAACCTGACCTGAAGCTTTTTGTTGTTTTACCAAGGGTTCCTCCTTTTTCACAATAATAAAAATGAAGAACAGCAGATCAGTGCTGGTCTTTATCAGTCTTGAGACAAGACCATGACCTTCAAAATGTGGTGATGAATTGAGTCATTTTGTCCACACGGACATGGCAGAGTGGATAAGTCTGAAAACCGTGTGAGCACTGACAACAAAAGAAACATCAGTGTGGTCTGTTTTTTGACCACATCGAGCTCTCCCTCTCTCTCTCTGCTTTTTGGTCACATCTGGGTCTCCCTCTCTGCCGCACACACAGTTCAAACATGGCGGACACACACACACACACTGGTCCACTTTGAAGTCATGTTTGAAGTTGGGACAGAGATGAGAGCTCTGATGTGTGAGAGAGACTCATGCAGGTGAACAGGGGTGCGGTTCACTCCGTCAGGACTTTTATCTACCTGGATGACCCGCTCGAGCCCCTATGGCCCCCACCCACACCTCCACCTTCACCCCCTCCCCCTCCTCCTCACCTCTCTGGTTGTTGCCAAAACAAAAATAGAGGACGAGGTCTGACAGTGAGCTCCACTGTACTGCGACTCACATGGAGATACGCGGTGGAGAAGTGGTTGTAGACGTTGGTCAAAGATATGAGTCCTGAAATCTGAGGTTTGAACCCACATCAGAAACTGTAAAATCTGCTTTTCCAATTTATCGTAGTGGCTCGACTCGCCTTCACGGTGCTTTTCAGACACCCTCTGAATACTTTCACTTGTCCTGATGCTGTTTTTGGTCTTTCCTCTGGTGAGGGTTCATCAGGGTTGATTTTGAATTATTGTTGCTCTATTTTCACAGAAACTAAACAAAAGCAAGCCTAAAAATGCTTTTACACAACCTGACAGGGAAGCCAAAAAGAAAACAGGAAAAAACCTACAAAAATGACAAAAGAGTCCAGAGTGAGGAGATGAATGAGACGTTAACCGTTAGTTACCCGATTCCACCGGCGGGATCAAAATACCACTTATTTCTAAATGAGTGGCATCTACAAACATTTGTCCCTTTGCGAAGCGGAAAACACTGGTGTTATCATTAGATTTTATAGTTTCTGAGGGTCCCTGAATGTATCTCAAGTAACGTCGGCAACATATCGCAAAAAAACAGAGGAGAATGGGGGAATATCATGAGATTTCATCAACATCACTTTATTTCTCTTGTCTTCTTTGAAAATTTACAGAAAGTTAACCGTTTGCTCTTGCTAAATCTGTAAAAAAAATAAATAAATAAAATCCACGCTTCTACTGCGTTCAACAAGACCTGAATGATTCACAAACATACTTTAAAAAATCTTTCAGTTTTCCTCCCTCAGCTGTGTCTTGCAGGCTCATTTTCCTGCTCAGAGTCAGAGCACTAATAAGAGCTATGGTCACCTGCTGTCAGTGATTTGAAGACGTGTCACCGGACAAATCTTTCACAGCAAACTGCCATTTTTACAAAGGAAAGAGTGCTTCACAGATGCCTCTGCAGCGTGGACTGTAAAATGATAATATTTAAAGTACAGGCCAAAAGTTTGAACACACCTCATTCAATGTGTTTTCTTTATATTCATCACTAAGTACTGGGTCTCACTTTTCTCCGGATTCGATTTAATGCGATTTTTTTAGGTGCCGATTTGATTTAAATTGCGATTCTACGATATTGTCAATTTGTGCAATCTTTAGTTAGCTTTTTGAACACCAGCAAAAAAGATGAACAATGATGATGCCTCCAGACTATATCAGGAAAAATGCACAACATATGTGAGTCCGTTTTTAGGATTCATTCAGCAAGATATTTTAACCAGCTGTTTATACTCTCTATCTTCAAAAGCCTGGATTGCATATAAAAGTGGCTTATTAACCCTTTAGGTACCAGAGTTTTTTCAAGAAAATATTTGATTTTGCTGTCAAGATTTAAGAAGGATATAGTTTCAAAGTGGTTAGTTTTCCCACGCATCATCTTCACTGTAATTTACGGGCCGACCATGAACGCCTCTGCTGCCTTCACTGTGCTTTTTACCCCCGGCTTCTCCCTCGTCTGACCAGAGCTCTGCGGTCTTTCTCATTCCCGCTAACACCGTCACTTTTCACAGTGTTTTGAGCTTCTCTGCATCCCACATCCCCTCCTTGGCACTCGCCAATTTCTGCCACCCCGGCCCGGAAGAGCCAAAGCATCGGCCTCTGTATGTGCTGCTTGGGAACTGTAATGGCGCGCGGACCCGCTCCTGCTGCGCGCACACGCGTCGCCAGTTTCGTCTTCACTGGACGACTGACTGTCATCCTCAGAGAGTAAATATTCCTCAGATTCAGAGTCAGACGGTACTTGACAAAGTACTCTCAGCATCGTGAGTACTCTTACTCACTCTATCACTCTGTGCGTGTCTCTCTTTCCCTCTCTCTCTCTCTGCTCCGCTCTAAAGCCACACTCGCGTCCCTCGGTCTGGTGTGTGTGTTTCAAAATAAATATACGCCAAAACTTTGAATAGAAACCTGTCACCTGTCCACTATCTGCTGGTGAAAAGTAGTAACACTATTCAGCATTATTTTAACAGCTATGGCCTGTTTTATTCAGCAATGTTGCTTGACGCAATTTTGCGACTTTAGCGCCTAAAGAGTTTGGGGGGGGGGGGTCGATTTTTGAACAGAACAATTGAAAAATCGGCAGACAAAAAAATCGAGATACTTATGTGAATCGATTTTTTCTCCCACTCCTACTATTTACATTGTAGATTCTCACTGAAGGTATCAAAACTATGAATGAACATGTGTGGAATTACCGGTATGTACTTAACAAAAAGTGTGAAATAAATGAAAACATTTCTTATATTCTGTTTTTGTTCAAAGTAACCACCCTTTGCTCTGATTACTGCTTTGCAGACTTTTGTCATTCTCTTTATGAACTTCAACAGGTAGTCACCTGAAACAGTTTTCTCTTCTCAGGTGAGCTTTGCCAGGGTTAATGAATGGAATTTTGAGCCTTTTGAATGGGGTTGGCACCAACATGTGTGCACAGCCTACAGCCCTATTAGACAACTGTTAATTAATACTATGGCAAGAACCAATCAGTTAAGTTAAAGGAGACATATCATGCTGATGCATGATTTAATACTTACATGTAATATAAAAACTTTTGGCCTGAACCATCTATAATAAATAATATAATAAATATTAAGAAATATTTTTTTAAAATTAATGTTTGCTATTCTTTTTTCTGATGATTTTAAGCTTTTAGATTTTGTCACACTGCATGTAGACATAACAGTGTCACGTCAGCCTATAGCCATGGTTGTTTTGAGTCTATAGAGCTGCTGGACTTCTTATTGTGGAGAAAAATGAGTAAAAATGTGAGAGAAGCGAAAATCGACCAGAAACTGTTTTGGATTCAGAGGTTAAAGTCCATCTCTGTTTTTTTGTCCTCAGTTCCTCAGCACGCTGTTCGCTCCTCTGAACTTCATCATGGAGAAGGTGGAGAGCATCCTCCCGTCCAGCCTCTGGCACCAGCTCACGCGCATCTGACCCGAGACCTCAGACCGGATCCAGAATCAGACCCAGGACTCGGGGCCCAGTACCTCCTCTCACACAGACAGACGGACAGAAGCAGCCGGACTGAAAACCAGGAGCGCTGCGTCGGACTGGACCGACACAGCTTTGTGCCAAGAGTTCAAACCAAACTGAAAAACCACAGACCAGGACTACGGCCGGAGGAGAGGGACTAACACAGACTGAGTGATGGATCCACAATTGGTTTTGACTTTATTTGATATGTTTGCATTTTTTGGGTTTTCGATCATTTAAAGCTGTTCTTTTGTTGTACAAAAAGAGGTGATCAATTGCCATCATTAAAAAAGTGAGAAAACAGCAAAAATACAATAAAGGACTTTTTGTGTATCGCTGCAAAAACAGATCCCCCGACATTTTGATTCACAACAGGTCAGAAAGAGTCTCCAGGAAGTCCGAGACCAGCAGGGCGTCAAACCGAGCAGGTAAACGTGACAAAGATGAGCGTGGTTACGTACGCCAGGGAGGTCGTGTTTTTGCCAACATATGTCTGTCTGTCAGCAAGATTACACAAAAACTGACGGACGGATTTGGCTGAAATCTTCAGGAGATGTTGGTAACAGCTCAACTTTGGAATGATTAGATTTTGGTGGTGATGCGAATGTTTGTCTGGATGCAGAAAATGTAAACAAAAAAATCATATCTCTGCCATTTCTTCCCGGATTCACTTCCAGTTTCACAGGATAATATGGGATCCACGTTTCTATCATCAAGGAAAATTTCATATGGATCGGATCCACATTGATGTCACTAGGGACGGGAATTGATAAGATTTTATTGATACCAATGCTATTAACGATCTTGCTAATCGATCCAATTCTTTAAAGATTCCCTTATTCCTGCCGATTTTCAGTGTCAACAATGTCAAACACGTCACAGCATAGTTAACTGCTTCTGCAAGGTGCTGGTGTTTCCACTCACTTAGGGTTGTGCAGTAGGCACATTTAGTAAAAAATTAAGCCACAATTTTGAGGCTTCTGAACCCTGTTAGAGGAAGGAATTGATTAGCAAAAAGACTCATGATATAGATTCTTTGATAGAGCTGTTAATGATTCTCATCTGGAATTGGTTTTTGATTCCCATCCCTAGATGTCACAAAAAAATTTAAACTTTTTAATACGAAATCCCACTGACGATATTCAATAATTAACATAAAATCTAGATATTAAGTGATGTTCCCAAAACATGTGTTCATACTAGAGAACAGCCTCCATGTTTGTGCTGAGTCAGGATTTTTCTGCTCAGGTGGACTGGTAGACGACACCACTTAACTCTTTTGGGTCACTGGGGCTGGAACTTGTCACCAGCCAATCACGGGGCAACATAGATTACCATTCACACTCTCACTAATTCCTAAGTGTAATTCCAAGTCACCAAGTCACATGATGAGCGTGTTTTTGGTCTGTGGGAGGAACTGGAGTGCTCGGGGGGGGGGGGAACCGAGGCACAGACCAGCAGCCTTGTTGTCTTGTGGCACGTGCACTACCTGCAGCGCCACCGTGCTGTCTAGTGTCAGTTGTGACGAGGACAGTATGGACTTAATGATGATGGAGTGTGAGGTACAGCTGCTATTATGCTGTGTCAAAAAGCTAGCCCAGTTAGCTTAGCACAGGAGTTTTTAAAGAGTGAAGCGGGAGCCTCTGACCTTTGTCTGCGCAAAATATGCAATTTAACATCCCCTGTATGTCTCCTCTATACTCAAGACAAAAGTCAGCAGCTTCAGGACTTCTCCCTCTTTACAGCACCAGTAGCTGCCTGAAACAGCTCATTTCCCTCGCCCACTGGTTAGACCTACCAGTGTGACATCATCACAATCAAATATTTGAACTCTTGTTGTTTCTGAATAGAGATGGAGCCAAATCCGACATATTAGCGGCAACCTTGTGAACACCTATGACACTGTTCATTAATGTGCTCATTTCTGTTTTGATACTGTAGCAAAAATGACGATACCAAATTTTAACCACGTCAAACCTTCTGGCACTGCAGGCTGGAAACTCAGGCCTTAAGCTTATCGTAATGGTCAACATAAGGATGGTAGTTGTTGGTATTAAGTTTGGGTGTCATATGACAAGAAAAAAAATAAATTACAAGCTGTCTTGTTTGGGCGTTGTGATGGAGATGGACATTCTGGAGGCGCCACGATCAGATATATTGAGTTGATGTGTTGATTGGTTACAAGGTCTCTGCCTAAACATGAAGGATTATTACTTTTTATCTTATTTAAAGTACACAAATATATATTTACATCGTGAAAGACAAAAAAATCTACATTTGTAATTCAAACATGGACGCTGTGTCAGAGTGAGTCATTTATTGTAAGTGCAATCATACATGTTTTTCTTTTTACTGATGACAGAATTTACAGATTCACACAGAAGAGTAAATAAATACAAAGACGTTTAAAGCAGGAACAAAAATAATGTACAACTCAGAGGGGAGAGTGAGACGGTAGAACACACGCTGAGATTATTTTCTAGTTTTGGTGCTTTTCTGCTTTTTCTTTTTTTTTTGTAATGTCACTTTTATCAGGTAATTTCCAGGAGGAACAATGAAGAAGCAAATGGGACCCACCTGCAGGATACTATCGCTGTGTCCCAATTCAGGGGCTGCAGCCGGGTGCTCATCTGAAGATGGGTCATGTGATCGCAACATGTTGGTGAGAGGAGGTTTGAAAATGAGGTTGTGCGTGCTGCCGCTGAAATAAACCAGTTGGAGACGGGCTGCTTTGATAACCAATTAGGTTGCATTTTGTCCTGTCCATATATGGTCATTTTAGGTGATGTCATACCTAAAAGGCTTCAGAGCTCCTGTTCGCAATAACCAGTTGGTGAAGTGCGTCATTGGGGCAAGTTTAGAAGACAGTAAGAAGTCTTCTGTTATGACTGTTATTGCTGTTTTGATTGGTCCATTTAAGAAACAATTAAGACCTTATTTGTCTTGTCTTTAAAGGGATACACCAACATTTATTTAGGTTTATTGTCTCGCCTCACGCTCGAGTCCATGTCAAGCAGATAGATTCCATTCATCTGACTGTGTGTGAGACAAGAAAGAGATGGACATCCCTCACCCACAGGAAGTGAATGGGTAGTGTTAGCCCGCCTCTGCCTACAGTCATCACATAAACTAAACAGTCCTGCTTGTTGTGACTCATCTTTTTTTACCCCTTTATGTTATGTTATCTTTAATTATTTTTGTATTATCTTCTTCTAATCTGTAACAGAGACTTTGGTGGTAGTTCTTCCAGAAAGATGTGACGTTAGCAAACAAGTCGAGTCTTTTGAACAGCTTTTTAAGTGAACGATAAGAACTAATTCACAGCTGTGAGAGCGCCATCCTTAAATTTGCAGGCAATATTCATTAAAGAATGACAAGCAAACATCTCACCCACAACTGCGAATCAGATCTTATCGTTCTCTAAAAAGAGCTGGTCAAAAGAATTGACTTCTTCGCTGAAGTCACATCTCTAGTAAACTACCGTGGAAGTAGATCAACAAAACAGCGTCTGTTTATGAGTAGAAGATAAGAAGGGCATAAAGGGGTAAATAAACAATTCACAACAAGCACACAGGGCTGTTTAAAAGTTGAAGTGTTAATCTGTTCACTGCAGGCAGAGGCAGGCTACCACTACCCATTGGCTCCCAGTGCTTGAGCCTGGCTAATTAGCGGTGGATGAGCGCTGCCTGTCTCTTCCTTGTTATTGCAAGCACAGTCATGAATGATGTATACCTGCTTTTCATGAACTGGAACATGAGACAAGATAAACAATGTTGGCGTATCCCTTTAACTGTGGCCATTTTGATTACAGTGTTTCCGTGTTGTGCTCTGATCATCAGGAAGAACTTGTGTTTGTGTATTAGCATCTATTTTGTCTTTCAGAGAAACAAAGAAGAAGAGTCTGATGATTAATGTGAGAACCTTGAGGAACTTTAAAAACCTAGCTACTCTCTGACCGGTCTTTGTAAATCACTGAATTGGGACCGCACTACTGGGGCTCAAGTGAAAAGGTCCGCCCGTCAGAAGCAACAGTTCTTACAGTGATTATTTTTGAGTGTTTTTTAGCTGTGATTGGTCCCTAGCATTGTCCGTGCGTCAGCGAGGTCACGTCAGGCCCTTGCAGGTGTGCACGTCGACCTGCTGGTGGCAGTCTCGGCAGTGCACGGCGCAGCACCAGTGGAACTTGCACTCGCACTTGGTGGTCCTGCTGACTCGGGATGTGTCGTACCCTCTGCCGCAGCACATGACCTCGCAGCCGTCCACGCCGCGGGACGTCCGGTTGCAGACGCGACCCGCTGTCCCCACCGACCCTGAGGACAGAGACAGAGAGGAGTCAAAAGAAGACTTAAGGATGTTTTACAACACCTTTTATTGCAGTTTAATCATTTGTGATCAAATGATTCAACATAATCAGCAAAGGAGAGCTCCACATTATTTTCCTTTAGGGTAGTCTCCTACCCTTGCACATGCACTCCTGGAAAGTTGTCCTGTTAAATGGATGTGCCATTTTTAATTTATTTTTTTAATCTTTTCATATCTTACCTCACTCCAGAGTCAATGACTAACAAATAGACTCCATTCATTCAACTGTGTGTGCAGTAACAAGGAAGAGATGAGCAGAGCTTGCAAAATGTTACTTAGCTTAGCTTTTTTTTTTTTTTTAATTAGCTTAGCTTAAACACTGGGAGTCAATGGAAAGTGTTAGCCTGCCTCTGCCTACAGTCATCAGATAAAAACTTGGGCAACTCTAAACAGTCCTGTGTTCTTGTTGTGACTTGTTTTTTTACAGTGTTATGTTACATTATCTTCTACTATCATCATATTATCTTGTAATAAACAGTGGCTTTGTTTTGTTGACCTAGAGTCACGTCCATGGTGGTTTTGCATGTGACCTGTGGTTTCATTTTGTATCCTTTTTTTTTGTAAATCATGTAAAGCGCCAATTTTAGTTAATCTAAAAAGAGATAATGACACATAATGCAGTAAAAAAAAAAAAAGAATCTTAACAAGCACATCGGACTGTTAAGAGTTACTGAAGAGTTTATCTGATGACTGCAGGCAGAGGCAGGCTAACACTTTCCACTGATCCCCAGTGTCTGAGCAGAGCTAATAAGTCTCTTCCTTGTTACTGTGCACCCACAGTCAAAGAATGGAGTCTATCTGTTTGTTATGGACTGTGGAGTGAGTCAAACTTCTCATCCCAAAAAGAGTGACTCTTCCTGTGAAGTTTTAAAAGAGCTACAGAGTCTTAAAGGAACCTTCACCAATTTAAATGTCCTTCACAAGCAAGGAAGAGGATGTAAAAAGGCAGTAAAAGAGCTAAAAGAAGGCCAATCAGAATCTTTTTTCTGGTCATCAGGAGCCAATAGGAGCCCCGTATGACACAGAGCCAGAGGGGGCGGGGCTCGAATGGAGAGTAAGACGATGAGCGTTGGATGGAGGAGAGATGAGAGATTGATGAGAGGAGCTGTCAGCCTGAACTCGCTGTCTTCATCAGCTGTTCATTTTACAGGAGACACACCACTATCTCCTCACACTGTCGCTCCACACACTCGTCCCTCTTCCCCTCCAGACGACCACACACACTCCCTGTGTCCATGAACACACCGTCTTGGAGTCTTTACCAGGTGTGTTAACAGCAGGTTCTTCCACTGAAATAAGCAACCAGGGTTGATAAAAACAAAACAAAAAAAAGCTCTTCATTTACATATTCAACATCCTTTTTTTATACAGAAGTAAAGTACTGTAAGTACTGTTATTTATAACACTGTTATAGCTAAACAGTCTAACCGTGATTTCTGTGACTAAACACACATGATCAGGCTTTTATCTCAGTCTTATGTTGATTTTTACAGCTTTATGATAGTGAAAGAATAACAACAACATTAATAATATATTGAATTCTGGCTGTAAGGATTTCTTTTTGAAGGAAACATTTTCTTCACAGTAGAATTTACATTATTGTTAGAGTGGGAGAAAATAGTTTGTGGAATAAGTCCCAAAAAAACCCATAAATTGCAAATATTAACAAGCAACTTAAAAAAAACTGTACTCTCTGACAGATAACTGTACTGAAATATCTGATTTGGTTCAAACTTTTACGCCTACAATAGAGAGACTAGTTCTGGACGGTTGACGCAAAAGTAAAGGTCATAAAAAAGGTTGTTGGAGTTATTTCTTTGACTTTTCTTGAAGGTGATGATCGTGTCTATAAGTGCTTTTAAATCCAAAGAATTTACAACCACATGATGTAAAGCCTTCGGCCTGCTGGCACATGTA
Source organism: Scarus forsteni (assembly GCA_036419115.1). Taxonomy (NCBI): domain Eukaryota; kingdom Metazoa; phylum Chordata; class Actinopteri; order Labriformes; family Labridae; genus Scarus; species Scarus forsteni. The sequence continues at coordinate 6,744,531 of JAZDUH010000459.1, forward strand.
TAATTATGACTGGAGACTATGATAGACTGTTTAGTTAAGGACTTCTACTGTCTCAAATTTTTCTAACAGTTCTTACAGCCAAAGAAATTCCCAATCATAATAATCATTAAAAAAATCAACCTTTATTTGTGGTGGTATCTCAAGACACTTTACAACGGAGCAGGCTGAAGCCATACTCTTCATTTTATACAGACCTGATCAAAATCTTAAGACCAGTTGAAAAAGTGCCAGAATATGCATTTTTGCACATTTGGACTTTAATGAGATTTTAAATAGAGCTACAATATGCAAAAGCAAGATGGGGGAGTGTGACAAAAAGCACTTTGAAAAAGTAAGTTATTGAAAACAACAAGTAAACCGAAATAGGCTGTTTAAAATAACAAAAAACTCTCCAAACCAGAACAAAAATGTTTCTCAGTAGGACTCAGTAATGAGTAGCTCCACCGTTCTTGTTAATCACTTCAAAAATTCATTTGGGCATGCTTGATGAGAGTGTTTCCAGGAAGCTTTTGGGAACATTGCTCCAAGTGGTGAAGATGGCTTCACGAAGGGCATCAACTGTCTGGAACTGATGGCCATTTTTATAAACTTCCCTTGCCATCCATTAAAAAACCCAGCTGTTACCACACAGACGAAGGCCCTCAGACCCTGCACCACCTGAAGCTCCAGTGTTCCACTGAATGAAAAAGCAGCCCAGATCATGATGGATCCCCCCTCCACTGTGCCGGGTAGAAAACATCTCAGGTGGGATCTCCTTGTCATGACAGTAACGTTGAAGCCATCTGGACCATCAAGGTTAAATTTTTTCTCATCAGAGAATAAAACTTTTCCACCTTTCAATGTCCCATGTTTGATGCTCCCTGGCAAAGTCTAAACGGGCAGTTTTGTGCTGTTGAAGGAGACGAGGTCTTTGAATTTGTTTTTGTTTTTGAAACCCTTTTCTGGCAGATGCCGTCTGATGGTTATTGCGCTGCAGTCAGCACCAGTAAGGGTCTTAATTTGGGTTGAGGACCACCCTGTGTCTCGATGGACAGCCAATCGGATCCTCCGGCTCAGCGCAGGTGTCATTTTTTTGGGTCTACCACTTGACTTTTTGTTTGATAATGCTCAGGATCTTTCAAAAAATTTAGAATGACTGTCTTACTGTGTCCAACCTCAGCAGCAATGGCACGCTGCGAGAGGCCTTGCTTACGCAGCTCGACAATCCGACCACGTTCAAGAAGAGAAAGCTTCTTAGCTTTAGCCATCAGGAGGGCATGACCGTGTGAATGCCTGACAGAAAATTAAAATTTTTGTCAGATTTTGGCTTTAATAGCCTGTGGTCTTAAACTTTTGATCAGGTGATTAACAACCTATTTCAGTTTTTTTTTTTATTACAAGTTCCAAATGTTTTTTGTCGCACTCCCCCTTCTTGCTTTTGCATGTTGTATCTCTATTTAAAACCTCATTCAGGTCCAAATGTGCAAAATGCATATTTTAGCAATTTTTACACTGGTCTGAAGATTTTGATCAGGTCTGTAGATGCACACAAATGCATATACACATATATATAATAAATATATTTGTATAAATATCTTTGGAGAGGATATTGCTCCTTTGCAACAATTCAACTGGTAAACAATCTATCCCGTTTCTCAGCACAAGATAAAGCAGTTACATGAACATGGCTTCATATCACTCTTCCAACAAAGACAGATAACTTTCCCTCAATAACCGAAAAACTCTAGAACCTTCCTCCTGGCTCGAGTTTCTGCAGAAGTCACGCAGGTAGCTCACAGTTGGCCTCCTCTAACCTCTCTGTACTTCCTCTGTACATTTACATTATAAACAAGGGCAAACATGCGAGCGTTGATCTGATAATGTCCAGGTATTGATGGGAAACTCAAATACTGTTATCGAAGTGGTTCAGCTGCTCTCCAGGTGCTTTGCTGTAAAGTTCATATGGAGACTCGGACCACCGTTTTTATTTTATCACCACCAAACTGAAAAGCAAACACAACAGCGGCAGATACTAAAAAACAGAAGTAATAAAATAAAACAGTTACCAGAAAGCCAAAGCTGATATGGTTAACAACAGAACGTTATAATGAACCAACATCTGAGCTTCTTAAGGTCCTTCATGGTGATTTTAATTCAGTCAGGATGGACGACTTTGGTCACAAAACAGGCCATGATAGTTTATCTCACTGCCAAAGAGGCAAAGTGTTAAGAATAAAAGTGTATTTTTTATTTATAATAATCTAAAGGAACAAAATATTGCCGTCTGAATATACAGCTACGCCTCATCTACAATTAGCTTAACAGAATTATTGAAACTTTAGCAACACTTTTACACAACAAACAGGTTTTTGTCTTTTTTTACATGTTAATATTTTTATTTAAATCTTTATATACATTGCTGATGTCATAACCCCCTGCTAACACCACCGCGCTTCAACTTTGTTGATCCAGTTGCCAACCAGGTGGGGATTGAAGCCAGAATTTACATATTCTTTGGAGCCTTGACTCACACATCAACACCCCTCACAATGGGAGATTTTCTTTTTTCATTTATCCTCCACACTTGGGATAAGGGACTTTAAAATCCACCAAGACCAGACAAGACTTGAACCCAGGATCGTCAGACCTCTGTCTATCTCCTTGAGCTATGGAGACAGACTTACTGTCCCATATGTCTGTATTTTTGTTTCTTTGTTTCACTGTTGTTAGCAAAATTACGCAAAAACTACCACAGACATTTTGCTAATATTTTCAGGAGATGTTAGAAATGCCCCACTTAAAAATGCGTAAATTTTGGTGGTGATCCAGACAACAGCAATTAGCAAACCAAAGTTTTGCACAATTTATGTTAGTCTGTATCAGCTGTGTTTCTAATGTCGAGCATATGTTAGACTGTTTCTGCTGTGTTTCAGATATTGTGCTTATGTTAGCCTGTATCTGCTGTGTTCCAGATGTTGAGCCTATGTTAGCCTGTATCTGCTGTGTTTCAGATGTTGAGCTTATGTTAGCCTGTATCTGCTGTGTTTCAGATGTTGAGCTTATGTTAGCCTGTATCTGCTGTGTTCCAGATGTTGAGCTTATGTTAGCCTGTATCTGCTGTGTTTCAGATGTTGAGCTTATGTTAGCCTGTATCTGCTGTGTTTCAGATGTTGAGCTTATGTTAGCCTTTATCAGCTTGTTTCAGATGTTGAGCTTATGTTAGCCTGTATCTGCTGTGTTTCAGATGTTGAGCTTATGTTAGCCTGTATATGCGATGTTTCAGATGTTGAGCTTATGTTAGCCTGTATCTGCGGTGTTCCAGATGTTGAGCCTATGTTAGCCTGTATTGGCTTGTTTCAGATGTTGAGCTTATGTTAGCCTGTATCTGCTGTGTTTCAAATAGTGAGCTTATGTTAGCCTGTATCTGCTCTGCTTTAGATGTTGAGCTTATGTTAGCCTGTATCTGCTGTGTTTCAGATGTTGAGCTTATGTTAGCCTTTATCTGCCGTGTTTCAGATGTTGAGCTTATGTTAGCCTGTATCTGCCGTGTTTCAGATGTTGAGCTTATGTTAGCCTTTATCTGCTGTGTTTCAGATGTTGAGCTTATGTTAGCCTGTATCTGCCGTGTTTCAGATGTTGAGCTTATGTTAGCCTGTATCTGCCGTGTTTCAGATGTTGAGCTTATGTTAGCCTGTATATGCTGTGTTTCAGATGTTGAGCTTACGTTAGCCTGTATCTGCAATGTTTCAGATGCTTTGCCCTTGTTAGCCTGTATCTGCTCTGGTCTAGATGTTGAGATTAAGTTAGCCTGTATCTGCTGTGTTTCAGATGATGAGCCTATGTTAGCCTGTATCTACTCTGGTCTGTGAGCTAACGTTAGCTCCTACCCTCTGTGTGCAGGTGTGACTGATTTGTTACTATCTGAGGCTGAAGCTGGGGTGTTTCTGAGGAGGAGCGTGTGCTTGTCGAGCTCTCCAGAATAAATAAAGGTCAAGGAAAAACTGATGTGTAGGCTTCATGTACCATCTCGAACATTGTTCTGGAATTTTCTGGTGTTTACATTCTGAGAGAACCACGTCTCCTCATCCTCCCCTCGCCAGGTAATATGTCTGGGCTTGACCTGGTGCTCCGCCCCCTTTCTGGCAGAGTGCCCGCCCGTCATCTGCGGTATGCTGCCCCGCTCGGGATGACATCACGGCCGGAGTCTTCCTCGCCCTCGTCGTGTCTGCTTATTGAATTAAGATGAGGGGGCGCCGAGAGATGAGTTTAGCACCTGAGCCTCACTGGGGCCGGGGAAATTGATTTCACACTTTAAAGAGGCGCACAGGGGCCGGATCAGTGTCTCTGTGGACTCTGTGTGAGTGTGTACGTGCAGGGTGATTGAGGGAGAGTGTGCATGTCTCAGACGGTTTGAGTGTGTGTTTGATGGTGGAAAATCAGTCAGGATGAGTGTGTTGTCTTTATGTTTTTGTGAGAGTGCCGATTAAGAGCCGGATTACAGTGAGGAGAGTCTCTGGAGAGGGGGCGAGTTCTCATGAGAGGCCACAGGCAAACTTTAAGATATGTGTGTGTTTCCTCTCTCTACTTACATGTACACAACACATGAAGCCTTCACATCTGCTGTGAAGCTCCTACATGTCTCTAAAGTGAGATCCTTCTGGAGGACACTACTGTGTGTCAGCGTTTGGGATTAGGGCAACTCAGGGAGGACGTTAAAGACTCTTAAAGGGCTAGGACAACTTTTTCTTCTTTTCTTTTCATGTCTTGTCTCACTCCCAAGTCCATGACACCATTCTGTCAACTGCATGCAGTTACAAGAAAGAGACAGGCAGAGCTCGCCCACTGCTAATTAGCTTAGCTCAAACAGTAGGAGTCAATGGGAAGTGTTAGCCTACCTCTGCCTATAGTCATCAGATAAGCTCTTCAGCAAACTAAGGCTGCGGTCGAATAGTCACCTCCTAAGCCCTTTCCTATCTACTTTTACTTAACCCTGATGAAAAACATCATGAGGTTAAGGAAAGGAGAATTCAGAAGGACTTAGGAAAGGAAAACTGCCGTGCAGAGAGAATCTGTCTACACTTTCACATTGCTATGTCATCATGTGACAGTGAATGGTACTGCTGTGTTGAAACTACAACTTTTCTCAGGATGGACTACATAAGGCTCATCTTAGAAGAGCTCATGGATCATGACAATAATCCATGAGCTCTTCAGACAACATTGAACATAACAACTCTGATGATTTAAATAAATTTGTCTACTCATTATCAACATGAACACCAATCAGTGCATGAAAAAAATGGGAACTGAATGAAAGAAAGGCAGAAATTATTAAGACCACAATCTAATAGTGTACAAATTATTAATATTGAATGTCATGTTGAAAACATAATCAACATCAAATGTCTCAAATCCTGCTCCCTTCAAAGCATCAGACTACTGGAAAGTTAAGGCAGGTTTTGGTAAACTTTTTAAAGGATTGAACAGCAGAGGTAACTCACATGGTCTGTGTGATTTGTTGTTAATAGTCGGTTGAATTACATGATGACACGCTGTTTATAAATGCTGTTGCCAGGGAGAATTGTGGGACAGATTATTCTCCTCTCCTTTTGTAAAGGATGGTCCGGTGTATCCTATGCTAAAGGAGCTAATAAAGGAAGCATTGAGCCACCTTTCCTATGCATTTAAACTATTCGAACAGCTCTTATCACGAACTACTTCCAGTTCATTTCACTCTGTTGGGAACCTTCCTAAGCAAAAAGGACTATTCAACCGCAGCCTAACAGTCCTGTGTGCTTGTTATAACTCACCTTAGGTTACGTAATCTTCTGCTATCATTGCAGTTTCTTTTTCTATCCCTAAACGAAGGCTTTATTTTGTTGTCCTACTTCCTGGAGAGATGTGACGTTCCCAAACTAGTCGAGTCTTTTGCCCAGCTCCTTCAAGTAAATGATGACATCTGATTTGCATTTGTGAGTGAGCCATTCATTTACGAGCTGTTATTCAAAATTGGCCCACAAATGAATGGCACATTCACAACTGCTAATTAGTTCTCGTCATTCATTTAAAAGAGCTATTCAAAAGGCTCAAATCATCTGCAAAGGTCACATCTCTTACGAAAACCACGGATGTAGGTCAACAAAATAAAGCCTCAGTTTATGAGAAGAAGATAATGACAACGACAGTAGAAGATAATATAACATGATGCAGTGAAAAATCAAGTCACAAGCACGCAGCTACGTGACTGTAGACAGAGGCAGGCCAGCACTTCCCATTAACTCCCAGTATTTAAGCTAAGCTAACTAGCTAAGCTAACTAACTTCTCTCTCTCTTCCTTGTTACTGCACGCACAGTTGAAAAATGGCTTCTATCTGCTTGTCATGGACTCAGGAGTGATCAAGACATAAAACAACAAAAATGTTGTAGTGTTCCTTTCAACTACAGATGGAACCACTTCAATTTACCTTCCAACTTAATGCCAGCCAAGTTCCAACCACTGAGAGCCCCCTCATTTTTCTGGAGATATACCTAAATCGCACCATAAAACACCCATTAATGCAATTTAGGGAATCCTCATGAGATTGTGCTTCTGTTGCAGGAACACATCCATAGTGCTCGACCTTTGCCCTTGTCTTGATGGTTGTTAGCATGTTTCAGTCAAGACTCGGTCAAGGGAGATGGGCAAATTTTAAATGGCTCCACCTGTAATACTGATGTGTATCTCTAGTCACCAAATCTCAGACCAAAGGAGTTCCCTTGGGATGTGGTTAACCAACAGACTTGCATCAGTGACTACGTTTACATGCAGTCAATAATCCGGTTTCTGAAACATTCAGAATAAACCTGTTTACATGCATGAGCAAACAGGGTTTTTCCTCTATTTATGGTATCCCGATCAAAACAGCAACGCACGGACAACATCCCGACACATGGAGAAAGTCATTTCCGCTTCTTCTTCCCGTATCCAATAGCAACAACAACAGCAGCACAGCTGATAATGAACATTACGGAGCAGTTGGCTTCATTTGCACTTTGGTGTGGTTCTGAGCCACCACCAGTACTTGACACTATTCTCTGTCAATTTCTTCATTAATGGAAGGAGAGAACGTGAAGAAATAGTAAATAGAGCCATGACATTTTACAACATGTACTTCCCGTACTCAAAATACCAAGATTTCTTGCAAAAAGAACATGAACACAAATTAATGTTCCTTTTGATGAGGGTATTCCGCTGGTTGTAGACATGACCAAATAGTCCCAGGGGTGTTTTTTGGGTATTTAAAAACTGCAATTTGAGCATGTTCTGGTTTTTAAAAATGTTTTTCTGTGTTTACATGGCTGTGTGCAGCAAGGTTACTGCTAATATTTGGGTTATGAAAGGGTAAATGACTGAATGTAAACATAGCCACTGATGTACAGCAGACAAATCTGTGTGATGCTGTCATGTCAATATGGACCAATATCTCTAAAGAGTGTTTTTCGAGCTCCTTATTGAATTTATACCACTAAGAATAAAAGCAGTTCTGAATGCAAAAGGATGAACTTCAGTATAATGGGTCAAACTTCTACAAGAGGAACATACTGAAGTAAACCACAGACAGAAAGATGCAGCATTTTCCTTTAATGCCAGAAGACTTTGGACTGTAGCAGCCTTTAACTCCACACACGAAGAAGACCTCTCGTCCTCTAAATTAAAACCATGCTCCTGAAAATTCTCCATGCTTCTCTCAGGTCATAAAACTCTCTGAAGGACCATGACTGTGCCTGATAACTCGTCCAGCTCACAGAGTTCATGACGCTGTCCCGTGACAGACCGTTTACAGGTTTGATTCTCCCTCCTGCAGGAAACATAACCTGCTGCTTCGTCTGGCAGGACGGGCAAATTTAGACTTTTGTCTTTAATATGGGCTTTAAGATGCATCTCCAGATGGACCTTAGAATACTGAAACCCCTAAACAGCACTTACAGATTTATTTTTAGCTATAGTCTTTTGCCAAAGATATCTTTTAGTTTAGTCAAAATGTAGTCATCTAAATTGTTGTGATTTTACTCGAGTTTTAGTTGATGAAATTTTACATTTTAGTCGACTAAAATAAGTGTAAAGGGTAAGATATTTTTTACATTCCTTGAATTTCTGAAGTCATATTTTACACTTAGTTTAAAGGAAACATCGAGTAACCCTTTATTGAATGCTATTAAAGTTGAAATGAATAAATTCAAACAAATTTAACTTTTGTGTGAAATGCAGTCACCTTTATTTACACTACCTGGCAGAGCATCTCAGCTACAATACCAGAACTGACAACAAACAGTGAACCTGCTCTACATGAATATATCAATTCATAAAGAGAGCAGCTCTGATTGGATCACTCCACAACTTATCCCACCACCACCAAGCTAAGGCAGCTGTGATTGGATATATTCCTGATTGGATTAAAGGTGTAGTCAGCGATCTTCTAATCTTCTAATCTAATGCACTATTTGTCAAAATCACCGTATTTCTCCTCTCCATTCACAAGATGTCACCACTGACAGCATGTTGAAAAAAAAGTCCAGTTTCAATACACAGCCTTGGCTCTGAATTTCAGCAAGTAAATACTGTGGCTCGGGCCGAGTCACCAAAACAGGGTACACCCTCCACATCCAGGGGGCGATCATACTCATGCGCAGATCAGACAGAGGGGGGAAGGGGAGTAGTAGGTTGCGTAGCGTGCGCAGTTAGCTTAAGAGAGAGATACAATAGGTGCAGTAGCAATGGCTGAAAAACAGCCCAAAAGAAAAAGTTTAAGAGGAGCAGAAAGTGAAAAAGGCTATGACCATGAAAGAGCGAAGACCTGGGTCAACATTGGTGTTGCTTTCCGATGGTGGAGGGAACTCCGTGGATTGAAGGACCTGAAAACGGACGCGGATGTTGCTGTCTTCCTGCTGGATAGGTAAGCAACATTAGCTTTGTGGTGCTTCACATAACAGTAACAGCCGTCGGGCATTCACCTTATTGTCTAATCTGCCAAAATGTACTGTTGTTGTGATGTTATCAATAATGGCAGTCGAGTTGTCTGACGAGTTGGGATTACCTTAGCTACGTTGGTCAGCTACGCAGTTTCTACAGCCGTTTCCATGACGATGCATGTCCATCAGCTTTCGGGGGTGGAGCAAGGGGTGAGGTATGAAGGGAGAGGCAGGTCTAAATTTGTTTATCAACAACTTCTCCACTGGTTTTCTCCCACATCGCTGACTACACCTTTAAGTCTCTGTCAGATATTTTAGTTTAGTTAATTGTTAAATGTTTGTTTATTTAGTTTTTGTCAATGTGCACTTGTTTTCATTAGTCACAGTCTAGTTTTCATCAGGGGAAAAAAGGTTGTAAAAAAATTAGTCAACAAAAAGAGCAGTGCTCGGATCTCCTCAGTATCTGATACCAAACTTCTCTGACATGAACCTGCCCCTGAAGTATGCACCTCTCTGCTGCCCGTGCCCTCAGGTGTGTGTTCGTGTGCATGTGTGTTCCCAGTGTTGGTGATTTATAGTGATCCGTGGCGCTCTAAGGTTTCAGCCCACAGAAGTGTGTAATGGCTCTTAAACCGGCCGACACCCGATCGCCACGGATCATCTGCTGCCTGACAGGCATACAGCTCCTCTGGATCACACACTCCGACGCTCCTCTCTTCCACTCTCACAGATTTCATACACAAACATTTTCATTCTCACACTCGTTGTCCTGTTCGGAGCTTCATGTGTGCAAACACAGATTTCACACACTCAGGTACTGTTGTGTTATGGGAGCTCTATCCGTCTTTACTCCAACACCAGCCTGCGCCCTGACAGTGGAGGCATAGAAGGGATGTGCATAGGGCTGGGCGATATGGCTAAAAAATAAAAGAAGTCTTTCCACAACACTCGATTCGCAATCATAATCATTTTTTTCCTTCTCAAAAACAAAAACTCTGTGACACAAAAAATTACATGAATCAAATTTTGCCTTTATATTATTAAAATATATTCCCAAACCAACCAGAGTATCCCTTTTAACCATTTAACTACAAGCTAAACTGTTTGGCAGGGGTCATCAATATATCGAGGGACATGTAATGTTTTAAAAAAACAGAACTAATCAAATCGTTTAATTCCGTTAAAACTTCAAGGAACAGCGAAAACTACAACGACAACCATAACCAGATATGTTCTTGGTGTCTGATTGAAAAGTTTTCAAAGCTTACAGCTGATTACATGACGACATAAAAATGCACACATTTTTGGGACAATATCAATTAGCAAAGGCAGAAATGTTTGTAAATGAAGGCAAAACTAACTTAAAATAGACAATATTAAGTTTGACAGACAATGTTTAGTGATGAATAGCAGATTACTTTTAAAATCATCATATCATTAAACAGTTAAATTAAGCATTTCAAATAATAATTATGCAATAACAACAATAGTTTTTAACATTGAGTTTCAACACAAAGAAAATGTCAGTTCTTTTGGTTAGTTCCCAGTTTTCTCTCTATCCTGAAAACATTGACAGAAACAAACAATGATGTGTTATTTATTTAGCACATTAAATATCCTGAATTTACTGACCATTGCCAAACAGTTGAGCTGGGAGTTAAAGGATTAAAGGTAAATTTTATGTAATAAATGTTCATTATGTAGTTTAAACTTAGGTAGGTTCGTCTACATAAACACTGAAGCTGGGGTATTTTCAAATTATATTAACATGGAGCTCTTAAATCAATATTTAAACTAATTAAAATTTTTCAATATTTATATTTTCAAACACTGCAATGACTTGTGTTTGGAGTAAGTCAAGAAAAAAATCTTGATTTTTACAAAACTTCCCCAGAAAACAATTTAAATGAATTGATTTAATCACTATATTGCCCAGCCCAAGATGCGGATAAGTGACCGATTTCCTTGTTGGTTAAACAAATATTTCATTTACACGCATCCATTTACTGCTCTCGTTTACATCTGGGTAGTAGATTAGGTAAACAGGCTCTTTAAACAGAGCTACAGCCTCAGCTCGTGGTGGCTGCTAAAACTGCAGTTTGAGCAAATATATGTTTTTATTAAAAAATATTTTTTGGGGTATTTTGTGACACAAGAGAGAGGGGGGAAAAAGAGTAGGGGTAGGACGCTCGTCAAACTGGGCTCAAGCTGGATTTGAACCTGGGCTGGCAGGAGCATATATGTAGGACATGCCTGGTTGCGAACAAAACAACACCCCTAGTTTGAGCAAGTATTTGACCAGCGCAGTGTCAGCCTAAAGAAATCTAACTAGTTTGTTTAAGGCGAATGACAGTAATCTTGAATGGCATGAAGTGACACAGTTAAAACATGAAAAGGTAATCTGAGCTTCCTTTATGCATAAAAAAAGAACAATAATAATGTTTTAAAAGCAACATTTATCACTTCTCTTGTACAGACTTGCAGCTGGATCCACCTTGCCAAGCTCTGGTCAACAATGATTAAGTTCAGTCCAGTGTGGCCCAAAAAGTGTCAAGTCCTTTACAGGCACAGAGTCAGCTTCAAGTGCTCATACAGAGACAAGCAGAGATGCGAACAACGTTATTATATCTGCTCTTTTTGGAATTTTTCAACTGTGCCTCCTTTGTTTTTTTTTCATTTTCTACCTGGCTGTCACCTGGTGAGGGTCACACACGCGAGCATTTGAAATGCTGTTAGTTAATGTTTGTCCTTCATTTGTTTGTAAGATTACACAAAAACTACTGGAGGGATTTTGCTAAAATTTTCAGAAGATGTTGATAATGGCCCAGCTTAAAAATGATTCGATTTTGGTGGTGATCCAGATAACTACCATTAGGGAACAATCGTTCTTGAGCAATAACTGTCTAACTAATAATGAAAGCAGCATGATTCTGAGTGCTCGGTGAGGGTTTTCAGGGTTGAGGAATCATATTATGATGGTAACAGCAATATGTGAGGTGTCTTGGTGGAGGTTTGTGCTCTCCAGGTGCTTTCTAGTTTCTTTATTAAAATAAATTTTGAGTGTAGACACCTCTCCTCATGTGATGGTAGAAATCACCAGCCAGCATGTACGAAGGAGGACTCAGTATGATTTCATATGATGACGACGTGGAATTAGCTGGAAATTCTTTTTCTTTTAGTTTATCAGTAAAATGAGTAACAAATGAGTTCTGCTGGCCTTCTGGAGACAGCTTATTAAATCCAAACATGATTGTGCTTGTATAACTTCAGATTTATGCATTAATAGTCCTGATTAGATATTTTAAAGAAAGAACAGAAGCAAAGTAAAATGATCGTTCAGTGAGTCTGATGATCCTCACAACTTACTTACAATGTTTTCAGTGCATCTTGAAGTGAAATCAAACACTTAAATTATTGGTTTTCATTGACTTTAAACTGCTCAGTTAATTTATGAGTAGGTCACATGATCGTTTACCTGACTGGTTGTCCCGTATGCAGTAGTCTGGCGAGTCCTCAAAGTACACCAGGTCGTTCTTGCTTGGCTTTTTGAAGTGTGTGTGCGCGGCAGTGAATCCAGTGCCGTACTGGTTTACGGCAACCTGCACGGCGCCGTTGTACCTCTTGCGAAGGTGGTCTCCGGTGCGCCTGAAGTCGGCCATGGCCAGCCAACAGGTCCGAACGCTGCAGGACCCGCTGACGCCGTGACATTTACACTCCAGAGTCATAAAGCGCTTCACGGCCTGGAGGAGGCAGACAGAGAAAATATGATCAGACAGATTGAAAAGCTGATGGATGGATGCGCTAAGCTTTAAAATCAAATGTATTTAACAAAATATGACAAAATAAAAAGAGTTTGAACATATGTGAATGGACATTAACCAGCTATCAATACTTAGACAATTTGTCACTGCTTTTAAAAATCAAAGTTGACAAAAAAATGAATTAAACCATAGAGGTTAGATTAGATTTAATACAACATTACTAATCTGTTGGAAAGACTCCCTCAGGAAACTGGGCTTCCAGCAACACGCAGCAAGCACACAGGTATCAGAAAAGTAAAAAACAATTTGCAGATATAAAGATAAATAAATATAACTAAAAATAAACAAATGAAAGACAAAGTTTCTTTTACACTGGTAAAAATAGTGTAACTATATCACAGCCAAATGACATGATCACATTTCTTAAATTTTTCCGGTACTCACTTCACTATACTCACACTCACACCTAAGAGGAATTTAAAGAGTCACAAATTAATCTAATGAGCATGTTTTTGGTCTGTGGGAGGAAGCCGGAGTGCTTGGAGAGAACCCATGTATGCACAGGAAGAACATGCAAACTTCAAACAAAAAAGGCCCTGCCCGACCAGGAGATTGAACCTTTGAGGCGCTGGCCTCATTAAGCCGCGCGACCAATCCAGACGCTACATAGTGCAGGGAGCGCGAGTCGCACTGCGGAAGTACGCTATACATTGTTTAGGCTCGAAAATGTACTTCAAATGACCTCGCTTTAATTAATTATGGACGCATCTACCAGGACACTTGGGATTACAGCGACGAAAGCAGTATGAAGGAAAAAAAGGCACGCTTTTTTAGGACTTTTATGGACCTTTTTTCTTCGGGTCTGGCTGTCTCCTTGTTAGATGGAAGTATGTTCACAGCGAAATCACCCCCGGACCCCAGCTGCATTTGAGACATCAAAAAAGTGCTCCAGAGTGTTGCTCAGCATGAGGGTGAGTAGAAAATGAGGCCAAATTGTTGTTTGGGTGTAGTGTTCCTTTAACTTCTTGGAATATTTATAATTTAAATGCTTCCTCCTGTCTGTATACAGTTATGTGACTGTATGAAAATGACTACTCAATAAGTGTAACAAAGAAACCAAAAACTATTAAACTAAAAATTAAAATAGATTAATACATAAAAATATGGCTGCAGGCTACTGCTCCTTCCTGTCCTCTGTCTTCCTGTCACTCCTCCTCCCCCTGAGTGAGGAGTTGTACAGTCTGATGGCCTGATGGATAAAGAAATATTAAAATTGTTCAGATGATCTCCTCCTCACCTTTCTGCCAGCTCTGTTGTTGTGCAGGTTCATCAGCGCCCGTGCGTCCCTCTCCTTCCTCTCTTTGGCGTCCACGAAAGCCTGACTGAAGCGCATGGCGTGCTCCACGTGGTCGCTGCAGCCGCCCCAGTCAAAGGAGCCCTTGTCGTCCATCGAGGAGCCTTTCTTGGTGGGATCACAGGAGCAGGAGTCCAGATCACCCTGACTGCAGGCTCGGGCCAGCGTGTAGACCACGCCAGCCGAGGAGATGGCGTACATAAAGGCCACCTCGCGGCTACCTGAGGGGGGACGAGGACACATCAACTACGAAGGAAAAGGTCTGCTACAACTTTTTTTTTTTTTTTTTTTTTAAACACATTTTAGCTTAAATTTGCCACAAAGCCTGCAGAGATGAAACCACATTAGGATGCATGTTTCCCAGCTGGTCCTCATCAACAACATAAAAAAAATTTATGTTTATTTACAAAACCCAAAACCAGGGAAGTTGGCACGTTGTGTAAATTGTAAATAAAAACAGAATACAATGATTTCCAAATCCCTTTCAACTTATATTCAATTGTATACACAGCAAAGACAAGATACTTAATGTTCAAACTGGTAAACTTTGTTATTTTTTGCAAATATTAGCTCATTTGGAATTTGATGCCTGCAACATGTTTCAAAAAAGCTGGCACAAGTGGCAAAAAAGACTGAGAAAGTTGAGGAATGCTCATCAAACACTTATTTGGAACATCCCACAGGTGAACAGGCTAATTGGGAACAGGTGGGTGCCATGATTGGGTATAAAATGCTCAGTAACTCACAAACAAGGATGATGCGAGGGTCACCACTTTGTGAACAAATGCGTGAGCAAATTGTCCAACAGTTTAAGAACAACATTTCTCAACCAGCTATTGCACGGAATTTAGAGATTTTATCATCTATGGTTCGTAATATCATCAAAAGGTTCAGAGAATCTGGAGAAATTACTGCACGTAAGCGGCAAGGCCGAAAACCAACATTGAATGCCTGTGATCTTCGATCCCTCAGGCGGTACTGCATCAAAAACCGGCATCACTGTGTAAAGGATATCACCACATGGGTTTAGGAACACTTCAGAAAACCACTGTCAGTAACTACAGTTCGTCGCCACATCTGTAAGTGCAAGTTAAAACTGTACTATGCAAAGCCAAAGCCATTTATCAACAACACCCAGAACAGCGCCGCTTCGCCAGGCTCATCGAAGATGGACTGATGCAAAGTGGAACAGGGTTCTGTGGTCTGACGAGTCCACATTTCAAATTGTTTTTGGAAAATGTGGTCGTCATGTCCTCCGGACCAAAGAGGAAAAGACCTATCCGGACTGTTATAGGCGCAAAGTTCAAAAGCCAGCATCTGTGATGGTATGGGGGTGTATTAGTGCCCAAGGCATAGGTAACTTACACATCTGTG
The DNA here is from genome assembly GCA_036419115.1 of Scarus forsteni. Taxonomy (NCBI): domain Eukaryota; kingdom Metazoa; phylum Chordata; class Actinopteri; order Labriformes; family Labridae; genus Scarus; species Scarus forsteni. The sequence goes on from JAZDUH010000459.1 coordinate 6,759,948, forward strand.
AAGGCACCATTAATGCTGAAAGGTACATACAGGTTTTGGAGCAACATATGTTGCCATCCAAGCAACGTAAAAGAGTGCGGGTACTAGACTGGCCTGCCTGTAGTCCAGACCTGTCCCCCATTGAAAATGTGTGGCGCATTATGAAGCGTAAAATACAACAACGGAGACCCTGGACTGTTGAACAACTTAAGCTGTACATCAAGCAAGAATGGGAAAGAATTCCACCTGAAAAGCTTCAAAAATTGGTCTCCTCAGTTCCCAAACGTTTACTGAGTGTTGTTACAAGGAAAGGCGATGTAACACAGAGGTAAAAATGCCCCTGTGCCAACTTTTTTGCAACATGTTGCTGCCATTAAATTCTAAGTTGATGTTTATTTGCAAAAGAAAATAAAGTTTACCAGTTCAAACGTTCAGTATCTTGTCTTTGCTGTGTATTCAATTGAACAATAAGTTGAAAGGGATTTGCAAATCATTGTATTCTGTTTTTATTTACGATTTACACAACGTGCCAACTTCACTGGTTTTGGGTATTGTAGTTCAAACATATTAAAAACAAAAATAAATACAAAACAAAAAATACAAGAGAAAATACTAAGAATGCAAAAAAACTAATTTATTCTATTCATCATAAGTTACAATATACATGCTCTAAAAGGAATGGGAAGAAGTAAAATTTATCTGGTCCTACCCCTTAATCTCTGTCAATCAGCATTATGTTTTAAAATAAGTCCATTTTAAATATCTAAAAACATGGCCTTTCAGTAAAGAGGCTCAATAGTTTCATGTCATGTAGTTTAGACTGATGCAACTTACATTTTTGCAATTTTTTGGAAGAATAAAGACTTAATTAAACCTATTTTATATGAACCAATCACAATAGGTAGACAGCTTCACGTGTCCATTGGATATATTTTATATCCACCGGAGCCAGATCTTAAAGAACTTGTGAAAGATGATTGAATGGACGTAACATCTGTTACACTCCTCAGAGGCGAATAAGATCAACAAAACACATGATATAGTGGTATCTTTATTTATATATAAGCAATAAAATATCTGTAATGAGAATGTCCATCCATCATCTTCTTTCCGTCTTATGCAGGACAAGTCATATTAGCATTAGGCTTAGCAAGTTGACCCAGGCTTCCCTCCATTCATCTTGATTGGTTTAATTTCAGTCTAGTTTTAGTTGCTGAAATTTCACAACATTTTAGACACCGAAATCTACTGTAAATTTAGTCAACTAAAAAGTTAAGTGTAAAGTATAAGGCTTGTTTTTATGTTTCCTTAAACTTCTGAAATCATGTTTTACTCTTGAAAAAAAAGAAACATCTAATAACCCTTTAATTAATTCTCATAAATGAATGTTAAAAAAAAAACAAAACAGAAAAAATGTTCCTTTTATGTGAAATGCAGTCGCCTTTATTTAGGCTACCTGGCAGAGCATCTCAGTTACAATACCAGAACTGACAACAAACAGTGAACCAGTGAACAGCTCTGATTGGATCGCTCCACAACTTATCTCACCACCACCAAGCTAAGGCAGCTATGATTGGATGTCCCTCTGAACTCGTCCAACCTTTCCACACAACCAAAGTAGCTGTGATTGGATATATTCCTAACTTGTCTCACTTTCTACATGAACAAATTAGGTCTGATTGGATTAAGTCTGCCAGACATTTTTCGTATCGTTTTTATTTGTTGAGGTCAGTTAATTTAGTTTCAGTTTTTGCCCGTATGCACTTGTTTTTATTAGTTACTGTCTAGTTTTCATCAGGACTTAACATTAAATCAATAAATACAAATAATTTCTGCCAAAGATTTAAAAAAGGAAAGTCAAGTTTTTTCTCAGCTTACTCCAATCACACGTTGTTGCAATGTTTATACATTTTCATGAGGGTAGGTCTTGTCAGATTTTGCACAAGCACATACTAAGGCATTTGTTTCTTAAATGACATTAAATATTGGTCAGAGTTCCATGAATATATTCAGTGAAAATAGCTCAGCTTTTGGTGTTTAAGTACCTTATCCTGCATATGTTAGAAAAACATAATCAACTTTTTATGATAAAATACAGCATGCATTTTGACCATAAAATCGATTCATGTGGGGTGCTGGTTTGGCAGAGTGGTTAGCAACCAGGCATCCCGTGTACTTGCTTCTGCCGGTCCAGGTTCGAATCCCACCTGTGACAAGTTTGCAGAGTGTCTTCCCATACTCTCTCTCCCCCTTTCACAAGCCTATCCACTGTCTCTCTCCTATCAATCCAGGCACAAAATGCCCAAAAAATACATTGAAAAGAAATTGATTCATGTAATGTACTTCGTGCGTTACTTGAAGGTTTTTGTGAAAAAAAATAAATAAAAAAAATTCATAAATCTAGTTTTGTGGGGAAAAAAATCTTGGATTCTACTTTCATGCTATATCACCTGAACCTAAACTGAGACTAACTTTAGGATCACTGACCCAATTTTTCCGAGAGTCATGAGCTTCTGACAAAGTCTGTTTTAAGTTTTTAGACAAACTCTGAGTGGTGCCACTGAGCGTTGAATTAATTGTCAAAAGTCTGTCCAAAAATAGTTGTTAGCAACATAAATTCTATTTAATAAAAGAGAGAATAAATTGTTAAAAATAAATCTTTGATATAAAAGCGTTTTGGAGGAAGGTTTCCAATAAATGATGCGATTAACTCAATGCTATCTACACATTTTAAAAGTTAAGCAACTAATTAATTTGAATTTTTTAGTTAAATTGATCAGACGCACCAGGTGGACCATGCTATATAATCCACTCGTACATGTGGATAACAGCCCATAGAAATGTTTGGGGGACAGGCAGAACCTTTTAAAAGCATATCCAGCAGGTGATTGGACAATTGTCCTATCAATCACATACATTACAGTTGATGTAGCAGGCACTACTGCAAATAGTGAAATACGAAACATAAGCCACTTTGTTAAGCAAACTCTGCTGCTGTCAGTGTGATTTGTTTCTCATGTATAAAGAAGTAGCTCCCATCTCTTTCTTCTCTAAAGGATGCTGATAAGGTCGCTTACAGTTGTTGCAGATTGGAGCTTAGCAAGATGGATCTGCCTGATCACAACCACTTACTCAGGCGGATCCAGCTGCACTGCATGGTTGGAGCAAAAGAACAGCCAAACCTGTTGGCACATTAGCTGTTTAGTTTGGGGAACACTGTGTGTCACACACATGAGTTTAAATGGCTCAAAAGATTTTTTGAAGGCAGAGAGGATGTCGATTTTCACTGTTTTCTAATTTACTAAGATTTATCACAGCTCAATGTAGATAAACTTTTCGGTAAAATAAAAGAGTCTCGAGCAGAACAAATCGTTGGTCCAAGCAAGACTGTCAAAGCCTTAAATACTTAAAAAGGTTTTTTTGTAAATAAAAGCTAAATGTTAGCCAATATTGAGGCCAAGGACATTTTTTGTGACCACTGGAAGTTTGTTAAAGTTTACAAAAATGATATCTGAACAACCTTAAAGGTGTAGTCAGTGATGTGGGAGAAAACGAATGGAGAGGTTGTTGATAAATGAATTTAGACCTGCCTGCCGAAGGCTGATGGATGTGCATCGTCATGGAAACGGCCGTAGAAACTGCGTAGCTGACCAACGTAGCTAAGGAAACCCTGACTCGTCAGACAACTCGACTGCCATTATTGATAACATCACAACAACAGTACATTCTGGCAGATTAGACAATAAGATGAACGCCCGACGGCTGTTACTGTTATGTGAAGCACCACAGAGCTAATGTAGCTTACCTATCCAGCAGAAAGACGGCGACATCCGCGTCCGTTTTCAGGTCTTTCAGTTCGCGTAGTTCCCTCCACCATCGGAAAGCAACACCAATGTTGACCCAGGTCTTCGCTCTTTCATGGTCATAGCCCTTTTTCACTTTTCACTCCTCTGACCTTTTTCTTTTGGGCTGTTTTTCAGCCATTGCTACTGCACATCTCTCTCTTACGCTAACTGCGCACGCTACGCAACCTACTACTCCCCCTCCCCCCTCTGTCTGATCTGCGCACGAGTATGATCGCCCCATGGGTGCCCGAGCCACAGTATTTACCTGCTGAAATTCAGAGCCAAGGCTGTGTATTGAAACCAGACTTTTTTTTCCAACATGCTGTCAGTGGGGACATCTTGTGGATGGAGAGGAGAAATATGGCGATTTGGAAAAATACTGCATTAGATTAGAAGATTAGAAGATCGCTGACTACACCTTTAAAACAGAATAAACGCTCACACATTTATGCCATCTCTTTATTTGTTGATTTTTTTGGCAGTGGAGACACTTTGATGAGGACCTAAAATACTGAAGGGCCTTGTCGTAGATTTCACAAATATGATAAATACTGAATGAGATTGGTTATCAGAGAGGAAAGTCAAATGCTGAGACTATTTTTATGTTTGTTTCCTCAACTTGTTTTTATTTAGATGTAGAATATATAATTTTGCCATTGTTTCTGTCAATTCAATCTTTGTTTTTCATATTTTTAAATTAAATTAGTGTTGTTAAATGATCAAATGATTCTGCTTTCCAAAACATTTGTTGCTTATGAAAGGCAATCTTGCTTTTTTGCCATTGTTTATCAATTACCTTTAAGACATTCATAAGATTCTTCTCTTTAATTTTAGCTTAGCAGCGGTAGTTTAGCACATACACATTCACACACTCAAACAGACACTCTCTGATCTCCCTCATCAGTCACACACTGAGGCAGATAAGAGCTCTCGTCAGGGTGCTGCAGGTTAACGCTGCCTGTTTATCCATTTTGGAGGCAGATGAAGCATTTTTCCATTTCATGTCTCACATGAAATAAAAGTTTCTCTCAGATAACAACAAACAGGAATCATACAGGTAGCAGTTCTGGCCAAACATAAGAGGAATCTCGCTGTGTGTCATGGCTTCACAATGCCTCTGCCTCGGCCTGGGGGCATATTTTTAGGTAGTCTGTCTGTTTTTATGCACACAGGTCATTTTGCCCTTGTTCATCCCTCACCTGTGAATGTGTTATCTTAAAAAAGCTGTGAGGGATTTTTCTTCTTCTCTGCACAAATATCACTGCTCAGGGGTAAACTGAAGGCTTCTGAGGTAAAATCATGAAGAGTTTGCTTTTAAAAAAGCCTCAGCTGAATATAGCACCTTAAATCCATCCATCCATCCATATGTCTATACCTGTGTCCCTTTGAGGGGCTGCAGACTATCCCAGCTGGCATTAGGCAAAAGGCAGTGTGCATTCTGGATCAGTGTTAATGTTGTTGATTAATTATTTTTGTCTTAGTTTTGGTCAATAACCTTTTTCCCCTGACAAAAACTAGACAGTAACTAATAAAAACAAGTGCCATGGACAAACAAAAAAAACTACATTAACTGATATTTTCCAGAGACTTAAAGGTGCTATGAGGAGAATCTATTACCGGCGACAAAAAGACTCTGCTACCCATGAGCACGCGCGGCGACTGTGGTAACGCTGCGTTCCAGTAACCTCGGAACTGGGAGTGACACAATCTCCGCCTTATCGGCGTTCCAGTTGAAGTCGGAAAAAACCATGCCGATCTACCAGGCTATTGCTAGCTGTTGTTAGCACGCCCTGTGTTGTTGTTCACAAATATCACATGAAGAATGTGATTATCACTATGGCAGCATTTTTGTAAATATAGATCTAACAATACTATGTATACAGCTGATCATGCGACACACCCCAGTCAGAAGTGCAAATAAATTGATTATTGCAGGAGCTAAATAACTGTTCACACTGGGGGCAGCCATCTTCAATTCTCAATTCGGGGGTGGCAAGATTTCACCGAGTTCCCAGTAGGAAATTCAGACTTCGGGGAACGTTCCAGTTGCAGTTTCCTACTCGGAACTCGGAAATTCCTACTTCTGACTACACATGGAACGCACCAAAAGACGTGACCCAAACTAAAGGTTGTGTTTGTTGTGATGCTAATAAAAATGCAGCTTGGACCTTCCTCAGAACTCTGCATTGCTTTACAACTTCTTTTTTCAACAACTTACAGGGTGCAAAGCGACGAGGTAATGTATCTCTTTCTAGTCACATAGCAGTAGCTTTTGATGTGTGACAACAAGCAATTTTTGGAAAGCTTAGTATCGTAGTTTTGTAGCGGGTTATACATCGCTACTTACAGCCTGGTGCTCTAAGACGTGTCCCAATAATATAAGTTTGCTGTAGTTTTAATTGTCTTGTTCCCGAAGTTGAGTATCCAGGCCAGTCCAGCCCTGTTCGACCCGAACGCGAAGCTAAGGAATAGCATTTATAGATAACCTATTTTGATGCTATAAAACTCATCTTAAAGTGTGTATTTCGATCAGGCATATATCTAAAAGTGAGACTTTTTTGTAATTACTTAGAAACTCCTCACAGTCCCTTTAACCAAATCAGACCTAATTTGGTCATGTAGAAAGTAGAGACAAGTTAGGAATATATCCAATCACAGCTACTTTGGTTGTGTGACAAGGTTGGATGAGTTCAGACAGACATCCAATCACAGCTGCCTTAGCTTGGTGGTGGTGGGATAAGTTGTGGAGCGATCCAATCAGAGCTACTCTCTTTATGAATTGATATATTCATGGAGAGCAGGTTCACTGTTTGTTGTCAGTTCTGGTATTGTAACTAAGATGCTCTGCCAGGTAGCCTAAATAAAGGTGACTGTATTTCACACAAAAGGAACATTTGTTTCTGTTTGTTTATACATTCGAACTTTACTAACATTCAATAAAGGGTTATTAGATGTTTCATTTTATCCAAGTGTGAAATATAACTTCAGAAATTCAACATAAAAAAGCCTTACACTTTACACTTAATTTAGATTAGAAACACTTAGATTTCATTGTCTAAAATGTTGTGAAATTTCATCAACTAAAACTAGACTAAAATGAAAACAATTAAGATTAATAAAACTAAGATATTGTAGGCTTAAGACTATAAGTAAAACTATATTACAAAGTGTTAGTAAGATGTAACACTGGAGTAAAGACATGCGTACAGAGATCCCAGAGTGTGTGCAGCCTCTGCTCTAGTTGAGCGTGTGTAACAAGGTCAATGAGGAGAAGGCTGAGCGGACAGGATACCAGAGAGCTAAAACTCCTGCGTAATTGTTTGAAATTAGCCGGCTGACATTGACAATAAGGAGCTTCTGACGATGCTCTCCGCCGTGCCGTGATAATTCTGTGTGACACAGCGGGGGCCCGGCTGGGAGGTCCGAATACCACACGCCTGATTAGAGGCCCCGACATGAAACGGACTAAGTCGAAGGATCCGCCTCGCAGGTTAAATCTGGGGGCATGGGAGAGGAACATCAGGCCGCCGGGTCCCGATGATCCTCCAGTGGCAATAAAAAAAGATTAGGACTTGTTGGAACACGTCCTCCCAGAAACCACAGAGCAAGTTCAGCTGCAGTGACACGTCTGATTTGACAGAGAGCTTCTGTAGCGAGCTCGCGTTTGTCAGGAGCTGCAGCCGGCTGCTGCTCATTATCAGTTCATCATTTCAATCCCTAATGCTGCTAATCGCTCCGACTAATTACTGTCTGAGAGGAGCCGTTTGTCACTCTCCTCATAACGTTTGTTTTTCGCTAATACCTGGCTGAAACAGGCTGCATAAATCAAATCCTTTCTTCTGTAAGAGACCAGAGGAGATAAACAGAGCTAATGACCTGTATGGATCTTCAAAGCGGAGGGATTACTTTTACTCCGAAAAACTTCCAACGTTTCTCATTTGAACGGGCTGAGAGGAGAGTGATCGACGAACTGAGACAGTAGCTCAAGTGGATGTAAAGTAAACATGAACACTCTCAATCTAAGGGGCACCACTTAACAGCTTTTATGTCACAGAAACAGTGACACCAACAAACATTTATGTTTAAGATTTCATTTTTGGCCTTAATGTGGATTGGACACTGGATAGAGGAGAGAAAGAACGTAGGTAGCGTTTGGTGAAGAGTTTTTTTTCACTATTTCAATCCTTAAAATGAAATATACTTTACTGTCCTACTCAGGGAAATTTGCCACAACAACACAAAAACACACCATCGGGCACACCTACACTAGCAATCACACAGTACTGCACAGAAATAATGCATTCTAAAACATCACTATGGTAAAAACACAAAACACAATCTTTGGCCTCAAGAACCATCATTCAGGAGTTTGATGAATTCTTGAAACTGTTAAGTCTGCAGTGAGGACTCTGTATCGTCTTCCCGAGGGCAGAAGGTCATATTCTGAGTCACTATCCCCTAAACTTGCCTAAGAACCGTTTGTTAATAAATACACTGCAAGGTCAGATACTCACCCAATTTGACATGCCTTTTGGTGTGTCCTCAGCATTATGGAGCATTTCGATGCCACAACAAAAAAGCATGCAGCATCAGGACCTCCCCCTCTTTCCAGTGGCAGTAGCTGCTTGAAAAGACTTTACCCCTAACTCCCTTCATAAGCCTTCAAACTTCAAGTTCTAACACTGTTTGGTCTGCACTTTAAACCCATTGAGACAGAAGAATGAATGCAGTTATTGACAACAATTGCACTAAATGGACACCAATTAACACAAAGATAAGACAACCAATCGGCAAGGACTGGGTCCACATAGGGAAGGGGGGCTTGAAGTGACTGAAGGTGCACATATAAAGCTTACATGCTTGAAACACAAGATCAGAAGAAAATAGAACTTCATGGGATAATTGTGAAACAAAACGAAGATCCACTTGCTGTCTGCATTGATATTTATAAAACTCTGAGCGCTTGTTTTCCTGTTTTGGGTCAATCTAGTTTGGCAGGGATTGGGGTGAAGTCAAAGTGGCTCAGCAGTAAATAGACTCGCACATACTTCCAGCGGACCAGCGCGGAGCTGCAGATGGCTCGAGGCTCAGGATGTTGAAACTGACTGATTGACAAGACTGGAGGTAATTTCCTAGAGAGTGTGGTGTGTACAGAAAGCTACACAGGCGAGGATCAGGGACACTAACTGTATGAAAACCAGTATTTTATATCATTTTGATCATTGTGATTATACTCTAGCAGTCATGCAAACTGAATGTTGGAGTTCAGTCAAAATATGAGCTCTTTGGTTAAGAAGCCACTGGCTGCTCACCTCGCGGACACTTAGGGCAACCATAAGGCTCCTAGCACCCAACAAATCATTTCAACCTCAATTTCTGTTTTGTTCTTTACTTTATTGGGTTATTAACGTCACATGTATCTATAACAACTTACACATGACCCCGTTTTTTACTTACTAACACAAACACACATACTTAGATAAACTAAGATAAACTGCCTGGCCAAAAAAGAAGTCAGCACCTGGACTTAACTAAGCAAATAACCCCATTGAGAATGTTTGGGATATGCTGGAGAAGACTTCGCACAGTGGTCAGACTCTTGCATCATCAACACAAGATCTTGGTGAAAAAGTAATGCAACACTGGATGAAAATAACTCTTGCTACATTGCAGAAGCTTACCGAAACAATGCTACAGGGAAATGTGTGCTGTAATCAAAGTTAAAGGCGGTCCAACAAAATATTAAAGTGCAAATAACATAACTAAAATAAATCATAATACTTATAATAATTCCAATTACAAATAGGGCTGTACAACACAACTAAGCATAGAATAATATAATTTGCTCTGCTACGCTGAGTGCCATACATTAGTCATCCAGAGACTGAAGGGAGTCAGCAAATGACAGAAAAGTAACACAACTTTTTCACCCACTGGTATCGATCCGATCCAATATCAGCAGGAATCATACAGACTTTTATTACTTATTTTGTGATATGGACTGTAAGAAAAGGCTTGATCGGGTGAAATTACTCAAAGAACAGTAGTCAGCAACAGTAGGCATGAGAAAAACTGACCGATATGTCAACCAAAGGGTTAAAAAATTTGTAACCTTAAACATAAGAATATACTACAATTAAATAAAATAAATAAAAAATAAATCAGAAGACCCTGAAAAGTAACCTCAACACATCTGATAAAAACAAAATCATATATTTTTTTAATTACAAAATAACCACTGTGTTTAACATAAACATAAGCATATTCTACAACTGAATTAAATAAATAGGAAAAAAAATAGAATGGACTGCTTTTCCAGAGATTTTAGATGCAGGCCTATATAATCTGATATTTGTTTTTTTTGCTGATATCGGACCGATATTTGGTATCAATATTGGATCGGGACACCCTTACAGAAAAGGACCCCATATCTTGTTGTACTAAATTTTCTCTGAATAAAGGAAAGACATTAGGTTCCTCAGTAAAGAATAAGGAGATGGGCATTATCAGTCCCTCCAATAAAGCAAAACATCCCTGCAGACCACAAGAGAAGCAAAAGCCATAATATTCTCCTCCTCAGTGGGAAAACTAGCAAAATCGTCAGGGACAACAAAACTAGAGATTAGAGGGCTGGGAGCCACGGGTCGTACAAGGGCCTTCGATCATCCAGCATAGTAATCCAGAAGAAGTTTAGCTTCTTAACCCCAATTTCGAAATATCATTCTGTGTCAGTGAAATATATATTCTCTTGTATCAGAAAAAACAATAACCATCCTGTTTTTTAAAATCCTAAACGTGCAAATTCTCCAAACTCCAGAGACCTGAGAGGCTTAAATAATACGTCACTGTTGGATTTAATAAGCTTATTTACTTGATATCAATCATTAGTGTAGTTACTTTTTCAACTTTAATTTTTTCAATCAGTCTTTAGTGCAAAAAAATCTCCATAACTGCACCATGATATTACTCCAGCAAACCTCTGAGGATGGCTTTAGGCCAATCAAACACAAACCGGAGAAACCAATCGGCTGCACAGATGTGATAAATGCTCGACTGTAAAGTGAGATGAGCTCAGGAATGTGATCCAACATCTGCAGAGGAACTCTCCGTTTCTCAGATGGCACTCAGCGTTGCAGTTTAACCACAACATGTCTGCAGAGTTAGCAAGCGTTTGGATTTGTCAGGCTTGCCGTCAAACATGACAAACAGATCTGTGCGCTGCGCTGCGATACACACAACCGGGCAGGGATTCATTTCAACACACAATGAGCTGGAAACACGAGCCAGCGTATAGGATATAGTGCTGCAGGCCATATCGTCACTTACTTTCTATTCTTAGTCTCATGGTTTTAAAAGCTCCTGACAGCCCCTCCAGTCATTATATCAGGTTCGTGTTTCTCTTACAGGACACACTCTCTGCACACAACACTGTATCTTAGTCATTTACTGCAGGCATAAATGGATTTGAGCACTGATTAAGCACCTTTAAGTTTTGCTCAAGATGTTCAAATTATGGATTCAGACTTCCTCTCACATTCAGCTTTTATTACAAAAAGACAGCGGACAGAGTGAGAGAGCAGGGAGAGGATGTAGGAAGTGACATGCAGAAAAGGTGCCAAAGGATAGATTAAAACCCACGCCGTCTGTGCCCAGTACAGCAGCCTCCAGAAATGGGGCATACAGACATATTATCTAGGCCGTGGGTGCACCAAATATGGATTGAGGCTTGCTCATGATTCATTTAGGGCTATGAAATCTGGTCTCTTTAGCATTTTAACAAGCAAATCTGCAGATACCAGCAAGACAATGGGCAACAATCCCCCTCAGCCTCATCTAAAAGTAATCTCATCTTACATTGGCCAGGGGAAAATGGTCCAGGAATCTTATCTCTGACTGTTTTAGCAAAATAGATAGAAAGCACCCCGAGCACAAACCTCCTCCACGGTAGCTCACATATTGCTGTTATACCGATAAGCAATAGTTCCAATGATAAAGTTACCATCATAATATGAGTCATGACCCTGAAAACCCACACCTAGGACAGAATCATGTTGATATCATTGTTAGTCAGACAGTTATTGAGCGAAAACGATCATTCACTTATGGTGGTTTTCTGGATCACCACCAAAATCAAATCATTTTTAAGTTCAGCCATTATCAACATCTCCTGTAAATTTCATCAAAATCATCCAGTAGTTTCTGCGTAATCTTGCTAACAAACATACACCGGCAAACACATAACCTCAACGGTGGTAATAGCGTGAACACTTATGAACACTGACTTCGGTACCCTTATGAAGGGTCAGATAACCACATGGCAACAACTCAGTGCATTTAAGCATGTAGACAGGGTCAAGATTGCCTTTAAAGTTCAGACAGAACAGGAGGAGAATAGTGATTTAAAGGCAGGGTTGGTAATCAGATTTGGATACACTTTTTGTTATGCTGGTTAAATTGACTATGTCCTGATAGCGCCAATGCATGATGTGTTCCTAAAAGACAGCGAAACTAGCTTCTGTCTAAAAGAGAGTGAAACGAGCTGCTGTCTACAGCAGGAGTAAAGCAGGGAAACACCAACCAATCACAAATCAGATCAAATTTATTAAACCAATCAAATCCCACACTGCCATTCTGCCAACCCTCTGCACATACATTTTTCCGGTGTGCATGACCCCGATTCAATGCACACAGCCAAGCCGAGACAGATCCAAATCTGCTGGAGAATGGCAGAAAAACTGCCTAAAGCTCAATTACTAGTAACCACTCCGGCAGCTAAAAAGAGCAAGAAAAGAAAGACAAAGGCAGTAAAGGCCAAAACAAAAAAGAATTTTGGACAAAAGCTGGGGCAAAAACGAGAGTCTACATCAGGTTGTGGGTACTAACTAACTTAACATGTGCTTGTTTGTTTGTTTAACTTTACTATGATAATGTTTTGGTATTTTCTTATTGCTGAGTGAGACGTGACTTGCCGAAGTGCACACGAAGGAAATGCTACATTCAAATTCATGCTGGTTTTCCGTGATTACCAGCCCCACCTTTAAGTGATTTTGAAGGTGGCATGTTTGTTCAACTGGTCTGAAAGTTTCAGATCTAATCGGATGCACGACCATCTCTAGGGTTTCAAAAATGGCTTAAAAAGGGAGAAAATATCCAGTGAGTGTCAGTTATCTTGGACAAAATGCCTTGTTGATGCCAGATGTCTGAGGAGGATGGACACAGCGGTTCAAGATGCCAGAAATGCAACAGTAAATCAGTTCACCATGTGCTGCTAGGAAGGTATGCAGAGGACTATATTTGATTGCACAACTCAACAAATCGAGAAGCAGCACACCTTTGAACAGGAAACCCAAAGCACACCAGAGGGGATATTAGAAAAATGTTGCTTTGTGTTGGTTTGATAAATCTCTTCTGCAACAATCTGATGATAAGGTGAGAATTTAGCAACAAAATCATGAAAACATGGCTCCATCCTGTCTTGTATCAACATTTCTGGCTCTGGTGGGAAATATTCTTGGCACACTTTGCGCCCCCTTAGAACCACCTGAGTGTGGTGTAAACCCCACAGCCCACCCGAGTAATGTCACTAACCATGTTTGTCTCTTTGTGACCACAGTGGATGATCCTCTGCAGGATAACAGTCACACAGCTCAAATCATCAAACTGGTTTCTTGAACATGACAATGACTTCACTGTACTTCAGTGACCTCTACAGTCACCAGATCCCAATCCAACAGAGCACCTTGGAGATGCGATGGGACAGGGGATTCTCTTGGATGTGCGGCCGACAAATCTGCCGTAAATGTGTGATGCTGTCACCGCAAAAAATGTATGGCACTGTCATAAAAACGTTCTGATCTTCAGTCGTGTTCACCCGCTTAGCTAAATGTGAGCAAATATGTGCAATCTCTTCAGTAAGCAATAGGGCTGCCACAAATGACTATTTTGATAGTCGACTAGTCAACGACTACTTTTGCGATTAGTCGACTAGTCACTTCATGCATGAACTGCAGCGTACTGCACCAGCATGCTGCTGGTGGCCCAAATCGCTTATTACGAGCAGACCTGGCAACTTCGGTGCCTGCGTAGTTGTGCATGCGCCACATGCATGAGTGTGTTTCGGGGTGTGTTGGTTTGATTCCTGCAGGTGTGATAACCAGAAAACAGGACAGATAGGCAGACAAGACAGCAGAGGTACAGCGACAGTTTTGTGAGAAAACACACCTAAAAAACAAAATGACTAGTCGACTATTAAATTAGTTGTCGACTATTTTGATAGTCGACTTAGTCACGACTAGTCGACTAATCGTGGCAGCCCTAGTAAGCAGAAGTTTGTTTGCATTTTTTGATTATCAAAAACAATAATTTCCCCAGCGTTGAGTGTCTAGGTTATCTACTTGAGATGCTGTGGCATCAAACAGCAATTCATATGGTTTACTTTTTAACTCCAAATATTATTCCACTATTTAGACTGAATATTTCAAATCTACGAGTTCATAGGAAATTGCTGTTTTCCAAAGCATGAAGCTTGATATCGGTCTTTATTAATCAACAAAAACACAATCTTGAATGATACGAAAAAATGGTTTACCAAACATCTTTAGATTTATAAAGCTCACTTGATTTCACATCCCTTATGTCTGACGACATATTTTATGTGGATGAAGATAACTCATTTTTAAATTTGCCCGGATTGATAGGTCAGTATTGGTCAGTTGTTTAAATTCCTGATCCATTTGGATAATTCTTTTCTCTCTTGCTGTTCAAACTGATCAGTGGTTTGAGGTCTCAGGCTGCAGAGGGTTGGAGTTGATTTTTAGTGAGTAAAACAGCAGGTCAACTGTTTGATTGTACATGTTTGTTGCAGCAATGTAGATTGAACTATAATCAAATTAAATTATTGACACCAAAAATCAGCTTGTCTAACACCAGCCATCAAATAGACTTCTATAGGCAGAATGATTTCTGGACTTAAAGGTTCAGACTGTGAGCTTCATCAGGTCGGGACAGATCGGCGTCGGCTCTACTCACTTCGCAGCAGCAGGCGTCCGAACAGGTTGTGGTCTCTGGCCGTGGTGTTGCAGTTCCAGCGGTGGTTTCTGAATTGATGCTGGCACTCTGAGATCCAGTCCTTCATCCCGGCCCCAATGGCCTGCATCACTTTCGGGTGCTGGCGGCAGAGCTGGCGCTGTTTGTTCACCAGACCGGGGATGTTGTCGCACATCACCTGGGAGCCCAGGGTGCCCATGTACCTGCGGGGCGAGCGAGAGAAGAAACACTTCTGTAGTAAAACGGATGATAAGTGGTTACCTTTAAACAAGTCTCACTTCTTAACAAGTAGAATTAGTTTCATGTTGCTGCTCTGGTTAAAACATCTATAGACTGTGAGAAAGAAAGACCTGTGGCGGTTGATAATGAACACGTGGACTTTAAATCATCTTTGTGTTTTTGTCCGTAACATATTCTAAATCTGGATTACCTTGTTATGTCAATTTGGTGTTGGACATTTCTGAAAGACATTAATTAAACTGACCTGTATGACTTTGTTTCTTCACAGAAATATTGCTATCAAGTTAGAAAAAAACATATCAAGATATTCACTTTTCCTGCATTTGCTCCACAAACAGGTTTTTTTTAACACTTTTGTTGGTAAATTTCAGTCTGTCTTTGAGATCTCTGAATGCTTATTTCCCACTTTCCCCAAAAAATCTATATTAAATTAACAACTGGTGACAAAATAAGGTATAGAAACAAACAAATGAGAGAGATGTCTCTGCCTGATCTGCGCAATCATTTTGGCAACATTTGTCAAAGTTGACGTGATATTAAGGACACTTAACTCCTTTTATTATCACCAATTTCCACAAATGTTGTTGACATACAGTACTTGTTCTTTTTTTACAGCACTGGATTTGTCTGTAATCTTAACTGATAAAAAACATAATCTTGTATTTTGTTTATTTTTTATCCAGCATAACAACTGCTTTACTTATTTTCTATGTGCCGCTTTACTGTAAATATATGTATTTAGAAAATGAGAGGAAGACTTTTAAGCTACACATTTCAAATACTACTACTACTACTTTTATCCTATTTTACCACAATTAGATTATCATTTTTTTGTACAGATGCCCTGAGTAAAACATAACAACAAATAAAAATGAAACAATGAATACAAAACCAAATAACAAATAAAAAGTCTTGGTAACAAATGTAAAATATAGAAAACAAACAACAATTTAAGACACGACAACAAACAAAACAGGCAACAACAAATGAGAAACAGAAATCCAAATGTGAAAAAATGCCATAAGTACAAAAAATAATATTGCACAAATAAATAAACATTTAAAGAAAAAAAAACAAAAATACACAATTAAAAACAAGAAAAAAAACATGACTACAAATAGCATCCACAACTGAAAAACAGAACTAATGCAGATATTTAATAAATTCAAAATATCAAATAACTGACACAACACAAACAACCCCCCCAACCATAACAAATAATGAGACTAACAGAAACACAATTAAAAAATTAGAACAAATGTATATAGCACAAAACAAATACCAAATAAAACCACAACAAATTCACAAATGCAAAAAAAAAGATGTGACAAAAACAAATCAAGAACATAATTGAAAATAGTGAATAAAAAAACATGATATTTGAAGGACATAAGCAAATAAATATTTTATTAACTTTTGTTGTTTTGTTTTTTATTTGTTGTCATGTTTTCGGTTTCAAGGCCTTATTCGTTCTCAATCCACGCTATTGTTTTTACTGCTCTTTAAGAATCACTTTTATTCTGAGCAATATTTGGTACATAAATCATACGGATTTATTTGATAAAATCTCACTTGATACCCCGCCTGAAACATATATATAAGCTTGATTTCAAAAGCCAAAGCACTAAGTTGACCTCTACCCACAGAGAGTAAAATAACAAAAAGACAGCAATCACTAAACAAGACAAAGAAGACTTTCACTCTGCTCTGATCTCTCTCCTGCTGCAGCAAACATGGAAATGAGGATTTGAACACTTTCAAAGTGCAAGATTTCCACTGAAGTTTGCAACTCTTCATTAAAGATGGAGAAAAAAAAGACATTTCTGAATCAAACTTTGTTCCCAGCATTATTTCAGAATAACACCTCAGCGTGGAGACATGATCTCTGTGAATATTAAATGCCCAAAAGAAAGAAAGCAAATAAAGAGAAATTAAGTGATATTAAATGACTTGATCTTGGAAATGTATCCTTCCAAATACTCTGTCTCCAACAACAGAAATGTAAACCGTGGAGGGGTTTGAGTTACTTAAAGTTATGTGTGGGAAATGTCTTCTTAACCAAAGGAAAAAGGCGCTCCAAAAGCAATTAAGACGTAAAAATAATTGCCGGAAATATCGCGAGAAATTCTCTTACGTAGTGATAAGATTTCTCAATAGAAGCATGTGCGTAAAACTGTTTTAAGGCATATTAGAGCGCGCAGTGTAACAAACTTGTTTTCTTGCTTTGTTTCAGGAAAAAAATGTTGCCCAGTGTCATTTTCTCTTTGGCATCTTTGATTGCCTTTAATGTTTTAAATATAGATATGAATTTTGTAAACTACATTGAAGTAATCAAACTTTTCTTTCCTTAAAATGTCAAGAAAATAGTACTCACCACCAGGACGCATCGACCTCGGCCATCAGCAAGCAGATTGCTACGGATAAATAAAAACATATTCCACTTGGCAATAAGTTCATATTAACCAAACTTCGGTCCTTTATGGATCTGCAAGGAGCATTTCCATGGGCAAAATCAAAAAATAAAACATTAGGAAAGAAATAAAAACGGGTCCTATCACGCTTTCATTAAAAATAAATCATCACAGGACGCTCGGTTAACGGAGAGTCGTGCGTAAAAGCCATGCCCGGCTCTGGCTCTGGCTCTGCGCGGCGGTTAAAGTGCGTATAAGGGAGAAAAAGTGGCGAGTCTTAATAGTCCGGCAAATATTTTCAGTGGAGATGATGAGCTATCAGGTTTAAATTGCTTTACACAGGGGGTGGGCAGAGTCCCGTCTCAGGAATGAGGTGAAGAAATGAGATGTCTGAGAGTATCTGTTCAGGCTGGTTTGACACCAGACAGGCTTTGGCCCGCGTCCAGGCTGCAGCTCTGAGAAGAAGTGGTCCAAACTGATGGGAGCTTCACTCAAACTGCACCGACGCGTTCAGCTGAGGGAGAGACAGTGTCAGTGACCGAAAAAAATACGCACACGCCTGTCCCAGAGTGTGCTGTTTAGAGGACTGCTGCGGAAAAACGTGCAGGATAGATGGCGCTTTTTGGATCAGTCGCTTGATTACTTGATTAAGGAATTAATTTCTGTTTCACTCAGCGCTCCCAAATACAGTTAGGTTTCATTCACCCTTCTCTTGGGCCAATGTTTCTCACTGTGTGGGCTGGTACCAAGAGGCAGCCTCAGGTGTTGAAGAGAGAGTCCAATGCGGACTGCAGTTCCTCCAGGGTCCACTTGAAGAAGTCATACAACCACGTACACACTCTAAGCTAAAACTCTGATCTTACAGTAGAAACACAAACGCCAATGAAGGTGGTACAATGTGTAAAATAAAAATAGATTAGGTTACAATGATTTTCAAGGTTATAATCGACTTTTAAACATCAAACTCAAGACAGAGACATGAAACTTAAGGTTTAACGGATAAATGCCTTTTTTTTTTTTTTAAATGTTCACTCATTTTCAATTTGATGCCTGCATGTTCCAAAAAAGCTGGGACAGGGGCATGTTTCCCACTGTGATGCATCAACTTTCCCTTTAACAACGCTTAACAAGCATTTGTGAGCTGAGCTACGGGTCCGTCCCAATTGTGCCCTTTAGGCCTTGGTTCTGCGCGTTCACGTCTAGTGAAGCGGTGTCCTAATTCCCCATAGGGCTAAGACCACGGGCTACGCAGCCCTTGAAACAAAGATGGACCAGGACCTCACTTGAAACGAAGGGGTATGAGAATTTCACATAATTAACTGCGCCCGCTGACAAGAAGGCAGAGCAGAGGCCGAAGGAAGTGCTTAATTTTAAGTAAATATTAAACCATAAATATTATTAAGGTGAACTGTTGTTTATATATAGAAATCAGCGGGCTAATCTTTGAGTTATCAGTGTTCCAGTTACAAAGTTGGAAAAAACTTGCCGGTCTTGTAGGCTATTGTTAGCCACTGTTAGCATGCCCTGCGTTGTAGTTCACAAATACACGTGAAGAATGTAGATAACACTATGGCAATGTTTCCATAAATTCAAGTTGAGTACTGTGTATAGGGCTGATTTAGAGCCATAAACAAGTGCAAATAAACAGAAATTTACAGAAGCTAAGTAACTGTTTACACTGGGGGCAGCCATCACTGATTGTCAGTTTCGGGGTGGTGAGGATCCCCCGAGTTCCTATTAGGAAATTCCTACCTCGGGGTAGGAAAGTTCAAGTTGAAAATTTTCACTCGGAAATTCCTAGCACAACTGGAATGCAGCAAAAGGGGAAGGGCTTAGGGGTAGAATTGGGATTCACCCTTATTGTTGAAGCTTTGTCAGTGGAGTTCTTTCATATTCTTACTTGATGTACGACTTCGGTTGCTCACCAGCTCAGAGTTTGTGTTGTTGTTGTTTGTGCTGCACCATACACCATACATTTCCAATAGAGGACAGGCAGGTCAGTCCAGCACCTGCACTCTTTAACTAAAAAGCCATTTGTTACTCCTAAACCTGTATGTACCTTTCAGCATTAATGGTGCCTTCACAGATGTGCAAGTTGCCCATGCCATGGGCACTAACACATTCCCAACATAGATGTCTTGACCTTTGCTCTGATAACAATCTGGATGGTCCTTTTCCTCTTTAGCCCAGAGGACACCACATCCATGATGTCCAAAAATGAGTGAAATGTGGACTCAGACCACAGCAGACGTTCCCACTTTGCCTCAGTCCATCTCAGAAGAGCTCCAGAGAAGCCGGCGGCGTTTCTGTTGTTATTTGGCTTTGCATGGCAAAGTTTGGCCTTGTAGATGTAGAGATGAACTTTGTTAACTGACGATGGTTTCTGAAGTGTTCCTGATATCCTTTACAGAGTGATGCAGTGCTGCCAGAGGAACTAAAGGTCATGGGCATTCAATGTTAGCATGCTTCTTACATGAATAGATTTCTCCTGATTTTCTGACTCTTATATTATGGACTGCAGGGGGTAAATCCATAAAACCCTTGCATTTTTTATGTTGTAAATCATCCCAAACTGTTTATGTTTATGCTGTTGTTCCTTACTCCTGAATGACTGAGCCGTTCAAAGACGTTTCTTTGATTCCCAATCATGACACTCACCTGTTTCCTATTACCCTGTTCACCTGAGGAATGTTCCAAACAGGTGTTTTTAAGCATTCCCCAACTGTTCCTGTCTTTTGTTGTCCCTGTTCCAGCTTTTTCAGAACATGCTGAAGGCATCAAAATAAGTGAACATTTCCCATCTTTTACACGCCCCAGCTTCATTGGAATTGTGCAACTGAGGGCTCCAAAGAAAAGCTTTTGGGTACCACTGATATTTTGTCCTAACTGCAACATCTTTAATTAATTAAATATGATTGTTTCAGAGATATTGGAAAATTGGCAAAATCTGTACGAGAGGATGTGACGGTTGAGAAGCGCCGACCTCGACAGTCAGTCACAGGAAAAAAATGCACAAGCTCACCAAAAACTCGGCTGTAAAAAGTGCTTATTAATAGAGCAGAAGAAGGTGACTCTCGATCACTTTAATGCATTTTCAGTGTTTAAGTGTGCAGAAATGTATATTTCCTGCAGTTATATAAATGAAAGAAAACTAATAACACATTTGAACTGACTTTTCAGCTCCTAAATAGTTTTAGGTTTTTACCCTGTTGTTCATTTTTCCCTTGGGCAACATAAAGTGTCTGACTAACAGACAGATGGATACATTATTAATCCTTAGAGAAATTTATTCATCCATTTATTAATCTAAAACATCCTATTTAACTTCATTTCCCTTGACATTGAGTAAATTTTTGGTTATTTTGTCCAGACTTGCTCATATTTTAATCTTGGAAGAACAAAGATGTTTCCCCAAATTATGTGGTGGTTCCCTGAAATTTCAGTTTTAAAGTCAAACTAGAAAAGAGTGCAAGAGGCTCAGTTAAGGCAGCTGCTTTTCCACAACCCCTGTAAAAGACACAAGAGCCAGGATCCAGACCAAACTCAGCACATGATTGGAGGTTGGTATCCTGTATGAATAAAACAAATTTTGGTAAAATCCTTTCATATTTTGATTTTATATGAATTATTGAATGTCGTCAATGGGATTTCCCATTATAAAATTCAATGTTTTTTGTGATGTCAATCCGGATCCAGATAAAATTTTGATTGATGATAGAGACATAGACCCCATACTATCCTGTAAAATTGGAAGCAAATCCATAAAAAATGGTAGAGATATGATTTTTAAAATTCTAACCAATGTTAACTTGTGGGATTTTTGGAAATTTTGGGAACTTTTAGCATCCACAAATACAAGCTGCACCACCAAATCTAGTTATTTTTAACTTGGCTTATTAAAAACATCTGAAAAATTCAGCCTTTGTTTTTGTTATCTTGCTAACAAACAAACAAACAAACATACGCCACTAACCATAACCTCTTTGGTGGAGGTAATTATCATGGGATATTGAGGTTAAAAATGCAAATGTGCACATCTTTGTGTGTTTGTTATTTCCTTTTTTAAGAGCATTATTTTTTCCCATTATCTAGTACCTAACTGAAGCAGCTTTTTTAAATAAACTTGATAAATTAATTAAGCAGGCTAAAATTTGGTCCTCCTTTCATTACGGAGGTTGAATCAGGTCAGGAGGATAGACCATCTGAGAACCACTTCGATAGACTAAATCTTTGAGTCAACTGAATCTTCTAAAAAGTGAGAGCTCTTTGCCATACCTGACTGACGTTCAGGTGCCAAATACTTCTGCATGACGCACTGTTATTTTACAGCCTTATACAAACCAGCACTAAGCCCAACTAATAACTCAGGAATCTGATGGTCTTAAAAAACGAGGGCAGGAAAAAAAACTACTCACTGGTTCTCCCAAACCAGCACCTTAAGGTGATGTGTCCATTTCAATTGGATTATCTATCATGGTCTTTTTGAAGTCTCACGGGGAAATCTGTACTTCTGTCACGCGGTGTTTCCTCCATCTTTGATCTGGTCCGGGTGTATCTGGAGGTCCGGGGATCCTGACTAGATGAGATTAATGGGCAAATTGGATTTTTTCCCATGATCCCCGTGGAAGAAAACCATAAAACAACAAGGAGATTTGGAGCGCTCTCTCTTTGCTCTTCTCAGACCATTGAACACGACTTTGTTGTCGCAGCAGCAGAAGTTGTAATAAGTCTGTAATTTAAAGCCAATTTAATTGGAAGTAATTTGTTCACCGTCGCACTGAATCGCATTAGGGCTGCTCACTGCACTTTACTACGTTATATCAGGAGATGGATGGTGAACTCTGACGGTCAAAAAACTGGCAAAAATGGTTTTATATGTTTTAAATGACTGATTCTTGATCTGGAAACAGGTTTACAACCAACTTATTTCTACCAGGCCTTATAATCTTTAAGTTATTATTCAACCAATAACACTGAAACTTTATTTGCTGACAGCAAGATAATCTATTGTATTTACTCTAAAACAGGAATTACCTTGTTGAGTTATCTTCTTTGTGGCACACTTTATATTGAGGTAACATAATATGCAAAATACAACTTTTTATTGTTTTTTGATATAAAAATGTTTCCATAATCTGTCTAACTCCCAAAGCAATCAGGGTAATCCACCTTTCTTCTGCTGCTTACTTGGTTCACGAGAGATTAGACACAGCCTGTGAGAATATAAAGCAGCAGATATGAAACAGCCTGTTCTAGGCAAGGCTGAAACAGAGGGGTTTATAGGCATGGCAAAACCCAGTATCTACACTAAGCAGACTTCTAGGAAATGAACCTCAACACTATGTTGCCAAAACACTTGAGAACAAAACTGACATAACATGTGGCTTAATCTTTTTCAACAACGGTTTAGATTATGATCAAAATGTAATTTTTTTAACTTATTACTGGCACAAGTGCTTGTGTTCTATTTTTATGTAAAGCCCACTTTAATTTGACAAAGAACTGATGTTTATTTGCAGAAATATATTACATAGATATTTAACTCACTGTCTTTGGAAAAAGAGTTGTCAATGTTTTTGCTCCATCATCTTGGTCTGACTTGCAGAGTCCATCAAATTAGAGAACTGGATTAGTTTAGAGGGCTTTTAAAAACACAACTAAGGACCAGCTGTCTAGTTGTTGTCATGCCTGATTACTAATTTGATATCTTTGTGTGTTAAAATCTGTTGTTTATTTGTGTACCACTTTTGTACTGCTCTTTGCCCATAGAGACTTTTGTAAAAATACAATTCACCAAAATCATATCAAGCCCAGTGTCAACTTCTTGAATACATATTACAATGTCCAACAAGTTGTTCTCAGTAACCAAAAACAAGATGATCAATAGTTTACAATCATTATTTTCGATACATTTCTGTAACATGACAAATATACTTTTACCATTGTCATTGGGCAGACATGACAACATCAAAATGCCAGGTGAACTGACAATTGGAGTTGTATAAAAATTATGATATTTTAGTTAATTTGAGGCTTAATGTATTTATTTAGCTAAACATACATACAAGTTCTGCAGCATTTGCTACCAAATAAGAAAAAACGTCAAAGGTGGTATCAATGAAGACTTGTACAGGAGGGCCAATAAGTGTGTTTGTATTTATATAAAAAAGAAAAATCGCTCCACTCCAAATAGAAGTGCGCTAACATGACAGTTGACATGACATCAAGTTATCTGCCAAATTCTCTCATCAAGACGCAACTTTTGCTCTTTACTGGCAAGCACTAGAAAAGTTTCCTGGAATACCACAGAAGAAGAATGGGATAACTTAGAGTTAAAACAAGAAAAAAAAAGAAAAGAAAGAAAGTTCAGTGCTTTTAGGAGTCTTTGTGGGAATTTGATTTTTCTAATTTCATATCCGGAACACACTACAACACTTTAAGTGAATTTAAAACCACTTAGTTCAGCTTAACTTCATATAAAGAATTGGAAAAGCTTGACTCTTTCTCTACAGTCAGACCTGCACACGCAGAAGTCTGCAGAGGTCACTAATTGACATGTTGAATCTGGCTTGATTAATACATACCTCCACCTCCAGGTAATGATTGCTTGTTGCTCAGTAACATCACTGCGACAACAAAGCTCCGAGGAGAAGCCGCGTCTGCCCAGAAGTAGCTAAGGCAAATATCTCCCAGTATGACACATTGTTATTTTTACATTTCTGTTTGCATATGGATAAAACAATATGATGAGTTAAAGCTTCAAGTGATGGATGGCTGAGTTTTTCCTTTCTGTGAAAAGATTTGAGTTTGATTTTCTCCCTCTGTCCGGTCCAAACAAAGGGCTCTCTGCTCCCATAACTCATTTACCTTCACAGTAAAGTAAATACGTTGAATTTAAATCAATTTTCTTTTTGAATCTTGGACCAATATGGATTTATAAGAATTTACAACGCCCTGATTTCTAGTACTAACACGATTTCAAATAGATTTATTCTCACATAAATTATTCCAAACAATGCTCATTAATCAAAACAAGCTAGATTCTGATCTGAAGTTAAACTTCTACTTCAGCACACTTTCCAGGCACAGAAAAACAGAAAACAAGGAAATTTAATTCCACTGTTGACATCTTTGTGTACAAAATTGCTCTGCAAAAGAAATTCTGATTATATCCTGAAAATACTGTCCCAACTTTAACTCAAAACATTTTCATAGTAAAAATCAAACATGACCGATGTAGTCTCTTAAACAAACATTATCAAAACTTTGAGATAACTCATTAACAAACAGACTGACACAACCTTCCAGCTGATCAGCAGAAGCTCCTGAACATCTGCATGTTCACTTTTCCACCAGCAGCTCTGTAGAGGAGCAGCAGGACGGAGGCTCCGAGCGCGCTCAGTACGACTCTGGTGAAGGACCGCAGCCTCCTCCTGCTGCGGGAGCCTTTGGGAAGAAGATGACCGCTGTCTTCAGTCTCTTCCATCTGAGGAAAGAGGTGAAGTTTACAAGAGAAAACGTGCACAAAAACACACATACACACACACAATAAAATTATTATTTAACTAGAAAAGAACTCGGAAAGCGCAGACCTCCATCAGCGCCACAGTCCTCACCCATAGCATGATTTTCACCATAAATATTAGTCCTACCTTTATTTCATCTGAATATTTAGATTCTTTGACCATGAAAACATACTATTAGCAATAGGATTCATAATGCTATCTACTTTAGTTCAGTAGCTATTCACAAAAATCTAATTTTTTGTCATGGCAGATCCAGACGGTGATTTGGATCACTCCGTAAATCTAATCATTTGTCCGTTGTCCTGAAAATTTCATCATATCTGTCCATAACTTTTTGAGTTATCTTGCTAACAGAGAAACAAAAAAAAAAACTGGCGGAGGTAATTAACCCTTTAAGGCCCAAGACCATAGATTATAGCCAGAAAAATCTAATGTTTTGGAGCTGAAATGTTTGTTTCACTTTCTGCTAAAATCTATAAAAATCAAAATGTCCATTAAATTCAACATATAGATTTTTCGTATCTCATTTAATACATTGGGTGTTTTTGGCAACTGATAATCCATTTGAGGACATTTTTATCATTTATCTGATTGTACTCAGATGGTTTTTTTTGTAATTTTTTGATCATATTGAGTAGAAAGAGGTATTAAAAAAGTATGTATCAAATATGATACGTTTGGCTTTATAGGGTTAAAACATAAATGTTTTTATAAATGTCTTTTGCTGACACATAGAAGGAAAATAAGACAAGTTGAAAGATGTTTTTGTCCCTTTAACTTTCCTAAATTTTGGAAGTCTGACTGTAAGGTTAAACATTTACAACCACTGAAACCTTAAAAATGTCCCAAAGAATAAGTTTGGACTAGGGCTGTCACTTTAGTGCATTAATTAGATGAATTAATTACACCGTAGGGATGTAACGGTTACCGGTAAAATGGTAAACCGCGATAATATTTCCCACGATAATCGTTACCGTGTCCAATCAAAATTACCGTTATATCGTGCTTGATCACCACACTGCCTCAGTAACGCACGGTGATGCTACTCTTTGCCTGGAAAAGCCGGAACTATGTATCTGTCCTCGATTACGGAGCCTCACGCAAGGTGCACATGCGCAGTTTGCATTGTTTGGCCTCTGAGTCTGACACATTTATTGACAAGAAAGCCAAAGGAACTGTTATGAATATAACAATAAAGGGGTTAAATGATTTCAATTCTGTGTAAAAGTACTTTTAGAACATTTTGAGCACACTGCAACAATACCGCGCTAATAATGATAACCGTGATAATTTTGGTTACAATAACCGTGATACAAAATTTCCATATCATTACATCCCTATTACACCGCAAATTAATGCGTTCAAAAAATTAATCGCAAGATTAATCATAGCACACAAACATTTTAATATTGGCCAGCTGCAGGACCCGTACATGGCAGTGGCACGTCACTTCACACATGCATCTCTAGTCAAACCAAACAAAGCCCAGGTGACAACAGGAATGGCATATTTAAGACTTAGTCTTATTTTATTTTTGAATTTATTTATCTATATTTGTACTACATTCTTTAATAATGCATCAGGCCTAATTGGTTTGCTGGATGTCCTCGACCTTTTTCTTATTTTGAATTTGATTTATGAAACACACTTAAAGTATAATTCGAGTTGCCTGATTGAGCTTAGAATTTTCTGGACAAGTTGCCCTGACTTTGGTTTTATTTAGTCACCAATAAAAATGTGGATTTACAAATCTTCACTTCTTAGTGTATTCATTTGATTAGTCATGCTTTACAATTTTATAATATCCTAGAACTCTAATTTTTGGGTACTTTAAGCATATATGAGATTAAAATGCGATTAATTACATTAATTAATTATAAATCTGGTAATTAATTAGATTAATTTTTTTAATCGTCTGAAAGCACTACTTTAGACACAATGCCATTATAGATTCTCATGAAGTTAATTCTTTATCGTTCAATCCCTGAGCATTTTCTTTGTGACAGTTTGCAACAGATGTTTGACACCAAAATACTAAACATGGCACTCCAAATATATGCTATATCACACAGTCACTGTATTTTATTTTTCCTTTTCTGTTGCCTGTCAGCCATTGCTTGCACATTTGACTTCTTGGTGTAGTTTTTTTGGCTGCCTCGGATAAACAGGAATTGGTTTCTGATTCTCATTCCAAAAAATACATAACAGAAGTCAAACACAAGTTTGGACAATTAATTATAGTTGACAGGACATATTCATTTTTTGGTAAACATAATTATAAGAAAATCTTACTTATTGTGCCTTTTACGAGCACTTAAGTCTAAATTTGGTATCTTTTAAGTGACTTACGCAGACATGTCGGAAATCAAAAGTTACAAAATCCAATAGCTTGTCAAGTTTTTGTTTTAAGGAGGTTATGTTTTTGCCGGGGTATGCTTGTTTGATTGTTACCTCCGCCAGGAGGTTATGATTTCGGGAGAGTCTGTTTGTCTGTCTGCCTGTGAACAAAATAACTCAAAAAGTTATGGATGGATTTTGATGAAATTTTCAGAAAATGTTCAGCACGGGAAAAGGAAGAACTGATTCGATTTTGGTGTTGATCCGGATCACCGTCTGGATCCGCCATGACAAAAAATGTGATTTTCGTGAATAACTACTAAACTAAAATAGACACCATTATGAAACTAATTGCTACTGGTATGTTTCCATGATCAAATAATCTAAATATTTACATGAAATAAAGGTAGGACTAATATTTATGGTCAAAATCACAATATGGGAGAGGACTGTGGTGCTGGCGGTGGTCTGCGCTCTCCGAGTGCTTTTCTAGTTTACAAGTAAGATTACGTAAAAACTACTGGACAGATTTTGCTGAAATTTTCAGGAAATGTTGGTAATGATCCAACTTAGAAATTATTAGATACTGGCGGTAATGTCCGTTCTAAAGGTGGCCAACTGCCGTTAAACTCCACAAAGAAGAAGATATTATTCGATTTTAGTGGTGATCCAGATAACTGCTACAAGCGAACAATCTTTTTTGCTCAATAACCATCTAACTAATAACTTTATCAGCATGATTCTGAGTGCTAGGTGTGGGTTTTCAGAGCCTTGAATCATTATTGTTACTTTATCATGGAACGACTGCTTAAAGATGTAACAACAATATGTGTTTTGACACCAGTATCGCTACCATACAGCATCTCTGCTCTGTTCACTCCAATGAGTCTGGCTCTACCTCAGCTTTTCTGCCCTCCTGACCTGTTTCTTCTCGCCACTACAACTTGCACTGAATGCTGCAAAGTACTGGACTAATGTCAGACGTTAGGTTATATAAGGTCTAAATTAAAGAAATATTAGTAATAATTCTAAGATATCTTGGAGTATGGCTCTGAGCTACTCTAAAAGTCTTGAGAAAACATTTGCTACAATTCGGTGCTGTACAAATAAAAGACTGACTGGCTGCCTGACATATCTGTTGGCTTCTTATCCAAATTTGAAATTCTGGCAACAACACATCTCTACATCACACACACACGAGTGAAAAAGAAAACATCAAACAAAGTTCTGCTCCTCCTCCAGCAGGAAGTGAAAAGGTCTCAGAAGTGTCACTTGAATCTAATCCACTCTGGATTACGGTAATTCTTCTGGTGAGACATTGTGAGGACAGTTGAACTCTGACAGGGTGGGAAATATCAGCTCACTTACTACTGGACGTGAATCAAACACAGTCCAGCTCATTTTTGAGGATGAGGGAACGTCTTGTCCCACCACAGCATGACTCGCACAACCTGAGTCACCCAAACTTCCTGGACCGAGTCCTTCAGGGTCCATCGGCCGAGAGGAGAGTCACAGGCAAACAGCTTTACTCAGAGAGTCCCAGAGTGACACAATGCTGCTGCGAGTCCATGTAGAGGGAGAGAGTTTTAGGACAAGTTCAAGTTCCGATATGACTTATGAACATGTGGTTTGGTGAGGGACTTCCTGAATTCCTGACATCAGTGACAGGACAGTTTTTGTAGTAGGTGCTGGGAAAACTGGACCACAAGACATTTATTCAACATGTCTGACATCAAGTTTTTGTTAATCATCTTAACTGCCTCTGTATTAATATACTATTAATAAACTACACAGGGCTCATCGCTTAAATTAAACAGATGAGTGCCCCAGGAAGACTGATGCTGACGTGTAATTTCTGATCTTCTGATATTCAGATAAAATCCCTTACGATTTTTCCAATTAATGCTCCAATTGAGGAGACATCCAGGAGTCTGTGTATTTGTCTTGTTTATTACGCATATAATTGCTTTGGTTCAAAACTAACTAGATTTTTGTAGATTAATGTAACGTAACAACTCACTGACAGATTACTCATTTCATCCATGAAGGAGGTTTTGTTTTTGCAAGTGTTTTTCTGATTGTTTGTCTGAGAACTTGAAAAGTTCTCAAAAAAATTGATGAAATGTCTATGGGTTGTTTGTCAAGGCACAAGGGGGACGTGATTTCATTTTGGTGGTGATCCAAATACAAATACTAAATTTTTACAGGATTTGTTAACATTACCAGATTGGACAGTTTTTCACATGTTCACTCATAACTCACACATTTTTCAGTGAGTTTTTATTATAGATATTTGGAAAAGTCAGACAAAGTACAAGGGAGATTTAATAGATTCTGGAAGTTATCGATTCAGCATGCAATCCGGTTAAAGGGTTTGTAATCATAATGCTGCGTTCACAGTGCAAGCGACCCAGCTACCAAAATCGCGTCGCCCACTGACTTAGCGTCGCACATCCATAAATACCTCATTTTGGTCACCGCTGCCATCGGCCGTTGCTCGGTGACGTCACGTCCATTCGAGTTTCGCCGCGATCATATCTTATATCTTATATCATATAATAGGATGTATAAGCGGACATTATTCCAACTGTATCCTTTTCATTCACTTTTTCAACACAAAACACTGCAGCTGAAGCCCTGAAGCAGCATCATCTGTGAGTTTACTGCGGTCCGTCTAGGCGGAACTAATGTCCTCACTGACTAATGTTTCCCACACGGACATGGATTGTTACTCTGTAGTCCAGATGAATAACTGTCTGTTTAGGGTACCGCCACACTTGCACACACCTGCTGATTGATCAACTTTTTTTTACTTTCACATCGCGCAACAAGCTATGTGGTAGTGTGAAAAGCGGCTGTTGTGTCGTAGGAGGGTTAGCACCACCCCATCGCGGCTGTACATTGACTTTGCATGGAGAGTGATCGCCGAGGTAGTACAAGTAGCGTCCAGTGTGAATGCAGCATAAGGCACATAGGGTAGTCTTCCACATCTTCAGTTAAAGGTGTAGTGTGGAGAAGTTGGCATCATTTCGCTAACAACAGAAACAGTGAATAAAGGATATAATGTTTGATTGGTATGTAAAGTCAGTCAAAACAGGTATACAATCATCCCCATATAACTTATATTTTCTGCTCATTAAGTTAGAAAAAGCTTTTTACATTTATGTACCATGGGTCTTCCCTCTGTGGAGGCTGGCATAACGATCCGCCATATTGTTTACTTGTGGGTTTTGGGGACAAAAAGAGTGAAACGCACTTTTGCTCGATATTGTTTGCTTGTATTACTAAAAGTTTACAAAACCTACAATAATCGTCTTAACTGACACACAAATATGAATGAAAACCCTCATCTTACAACTGTCGTAAATGACGCCCTGTTCATGACCCTTTTTGGTCTTCACCGGCTCCTGCCATTTACTGATGTGATGCTTTATCAATAGACAGGCTCATTCCAGAATCTGAACACTAGATGTCACTAAAATGCCAATTTCTATACACTGCACAATCCATCCATTATCTTATCCATGTCGGGGTCATGGAGGGTGGAGCCAATCCCAGCTGACATTGGGCGAGAGGCAAGGAACAACCATAACAAGTTGCCAGCCAATCACAGGGCCACATAAAGGGACAAACAACCATTCACTCTCATATCTGAGGGCAATTTGGAGTCACCAGTCAAGCTAATGGGCATGTGCGAGAAAGCTGGAGTGCCAGCCATCAGCTTGCTTAAACTTGCTAATTAGTTGTTGTTTAGTTGTAGCTGATTTGAAGACACACCTACACCTTCCTCAAGGCACACTATTTGAGAACCACTGTAGTAAATAGATGTTTAGAGCTCTGATAAAATGTATGTTTACCTGTGAGCACGTTGTAACCACAAAAGAGGAAACTACAAAGATATAGATGGGCTGCAGAAATCCTAAATCAATTATTTTTTTTACTCCTCCTTCATGGTTTACTTTCCTGAATAACCGCTTTCAGCTGTGAGAAAAGTTGACATGATTGCTAAAAGTCAGTTTGATGCATTTGGTTCTTGGTTCCAAAGTCAACACTAGATGGCAGTGACAAAGAGCAAACCCCTCCACATTTCTGCTCCTGGATTAGATGACACTCTTTCATATTTTACTTGGAGTTGCAGTGATAAAGTTGTTGTTGTGGAGCATCAAAATCCCAGAAAAGGGTGTTGTTGCATGGACCTGTGTTGTAAAATCTGCAGCAATCCTCTTACAGGCTGAGCCCAGAGAGATGATGTTTTGATTTTGAGTGTTTGTAAAAGTTTATGTTGGCCGTTTCACTCAAGGCAGGAAGCCAGGAGGTCCACATGGGCTCCATTGGTCGTCGGATTCTTGTCTGACACAGTAGAGATACCCCTTACCCATCATCCAAACTAACATTATCAGCACACATACAGGAATATCTACCTACATACACACCTCCATCTGCTGCTAACACACCTCCCTCTCCCCCCTTAACTCCATCAACCCACCCTCGCCTTACCCATCAGCCCCCTCGACCCTCCGCCTCATCGTCTGCGTGCTGACAGGTCCATGTCACCGTGGTGCTGACTTATGGGCTGTGAGGATTCTGCCCTGTCAGGAACGACTCTCTCCTCTCCGAATACAAACACACCCACACACACAGAATCAGGTGCACACATGCAAGCACTCCTGCACATACCTGTCGGAGCTCGCCAGGATTCAAACACTGCAGCATCAACCGCACACATGTACACACTCAGAGGTTTGTTCATTAATCCTCAGGAGTAAGAGGGAGGCTCTCAGAATAACAGCCAACCGTTTCTTTGGTGTCGTGGTTCGGTCACGTGTATTTACAGAAGTTCCTTGAATCAGATTGTAAAACGATAGATCTGATGGGTGAAGATGACATTTACAGCGGAGAGAAAACTAAAAATAATTGACAACTCCCACCTGCAGAGTCACTCTCAGCAGCTTCCCTCTGGACGCAGGTTATTAGTCCCAAAGTGTTGAATGGAAAGGCACAAAAACAGCTTTGTTCCAGCCGCTGTAACTAAGCTGTAGCAATATCTGCACATACATATCTGTTTAAGTCTTGACATCACACTGGCTGCGTGGATACTCACAACCTCACAGATGCACAAAGCATAAAACAGGCTTTGGTGTCACTGCTGATGATGCAATATTACATTACATTAATTTTGTCGACTAATTATTTTCGTCATAGCTTTCATCAGCAAACTTTTTTCCCCTGGAACTTAAAAAACAAGTGCTCATGAACAAAACCTAAAACTACATTAACTGAAATTTTCTTCAACAAATAAGACTAAAATGTTTGACACAGACTAAATCCAATCAGACCTAATTTGGTCATGTAGAAAGTAGAGACAAGTTAGGAATATATCCAATCACAGCTACTTTGGTTGTGTGACAAGGTTGGATGACTTCAGAGGGACATCCAATCACAGCTGCCTTAGCTTGGTGGTGGTGGGATAAGATGTGGAGCGATCCAATCAGAGCTGCTCTCTTTATGAATTGATATATTCATGTAGAGCAGGTTCACTGTTTGTTGTCAGTTCTGGTATTGTAACTGAGATGCTCTGCCAGGTAGCTTGAATAAAGTTGACTGCATTTCACACAGTTCAATTTGTTTTTGTGAATTTATTCATGCAAATTTTACTAGCATCCAATAAAGGGTTATCAGATGTTTCATTTTATCTACGCGTAAAACATGACTTCAGAAATTCAAGGAAACATAAAAAAAGCCTTACACTTTACACTTCATATTTTAGCTGACTAAATTTACAATAGATTTCATCCATTCAAATGTTGTGATATTTTATTCACTAAAACTAGATTGAAATTAAAGTAATGAATAAAGCTTTAAGATATTTTAGTCAACAGGCTTTAACTAAAGCTAAATTAAAAAGTGCTGTCAAGATGAATATTGAATTGCACGAAATGTAAAATGAACTTTATTTTTTTTTTGAGGGGGGGATACAGAATGGTGTCAGCAGGACGTCCATATCAGTGGTTAAAATCATTAAAGCTAATTATTGGTAGAGATGAAAATTTCAATCAATATTCAATGGCAATATAACGTTCCTACATATCAAACTAAAATTTATGTTTTTTTCTCTGAATACCTTTCTATTGAATATATTGGGAAGGGGTGTCAAAACCTTAAAGGCTAAGTTCGGTTTCTACAGCTTTCACATTGTTTATAGAATGAAGTAGAACAATATACTCACCCAGAAGGCTTTCCTGATCCAAACAGTGCTTCAGGAGATATTTAGATCCAAAATCGAGCGGCATAATCCGTATAATGGTAGCACATAGGGCATACAGCGCCGCTCCTGAAACTGCATTAATTGTCCAAAAACTCATTAGTTTCACCAATATTCCATTATGGTCTGTTCGGGCTACTCCTCCAAGACAGTCTGAGTCACTCCAGACTTGTTTTGTTGCTGTGCTGACCTCTGAACTGAAGAAGAAGAGCGCTTGCTCCGCGCATGCACAGTGCAGCTCATTGTTTCAGGGGAAGACCCCTGGCTACACAACGACTTTCTTCTTCCAGTTTTGTGCAAAATGGACGAATATCTATCAGATGAAGATGTTGTGGAGGAGAACTTTGAATATGATGGGTGTCCTTACAGTTTCGAGCCAGAGTTTACAGATGAGGAGCTCATCGAAAGGAAGACGCGGAGGCAGCGCTCCAGAGAGTACTGCGCATGCACGGAGCAAGCGCTCTTCTTCTTCAGTTCAGAGGTCAGCACAGTTACAAAAACATGTCTTGGGCGACACAGAGGAGTAGCCCGAGCGGACCATGATGAAATATTGTTGAAACTAATGAGTTTTTGGACGAATAATGCAGTTTTAGGAGCGGCGCTGTATGCCCCGTGTGCTACCATTATACGGATGTCCGTTGCTCGATTTTGGATCTAAATATCTCCTGAAGGACTGTTTGGATCAGGAAAGCCTTCTGGGTGAGTATATTGTTCTACTTCATTCTATAAACAATGTGAAAGCTGTAGAAACCAAACTTATCCTTTAAGTACAAAATCTTTGTAGCTGGTGTGGGTCAAGGCCCAAGACCTTTACTCTGGCTGGGTATTGTTAAGATCCTCAGGATTTGATTTCTATGCTTTAGGTTTTGATTTGATTAAAGATTGATTTAAATGCCTCAGCAAATAATTAGAGCACCTGTTGACAATTCTAAATATTTATTTTCATGCCAATGTGAACGTTTGTGGCAATAAAACATCTGAAAATACAAAATTTGCACAATAAAAAAACGTATTTGTACATATAGAGTACAAAAGCAAAAAACATGACAGATCTGTATAAACACTGAAAAGAAAAGTGCATGCAAACTTAAATACTATTTCTTTTGTCTTGGAAATTGCGATAAACCTCACACAACATTTTTACCAATATGACATCTGAACAATGTCCCTTCATTTTTGGCTACATACGAGGTGTGCACATGTCGATTTTTGTTCAGGAAAAGCAGCTGGTCTACAAGCTCAGCACCTTTCACTGGCCAGGGGTTTAATCGATTCAGAGGATTTGCTGAATTGATTTTGAAGTGGGATGAGGTAATGTAATAATGAATTGATATTTTTACCCACCCCTATCCTGAACCGCAGCTTCCCCCATTCTCTTGCTCCCTTTCCTGATCCATCCCACTGTCAGTCTCCCGATCAATATGGGCAGAATAACTTTAATATCAGGAAAAAATCAATTCATGGATCCGACTCCAAAGAGCACCTCACCTGGCAGAGTAGATTTCGTAGACAGGTGACTTCCTTCTGCAGGTCTTTGGTCTGGACTACCAGCTGGTTGCAGACAGTCTGGGCGTCCTTGTTGGGATCAAGTGAGAAAACCAACTAAATGGAGAACAACGGACAAAGAAATTTAACTGGATGGAAAAAAATAAAACATATGGATTTAGAGGGAACTTAGCCTGATACTAGAGAGCTTTGAAAAAAAGAGAAAAGAATAGTGTCCAGTGCAGAGTATAACAATATGAAAAAGTTCTTGTTTAATCGTTAAAGCCTCATTTTCTCTTGCCCTCAAGATCCAGAGGTGCTGGTCAACGTTACTGTTAAGACTACATATATGTGTTTAGAAAGACAGTTAAATAACAAAGCAAAACATATTATTTTATTAAATAACATAGTCATAGAAGTCATGCATTGAGGCAAGTTATGTTTAAAATTCAGGATTTATTAATCTCCAAGGGGAAATTTGGTCATTTTAGTTGAGACTATACAGAATAGATTTAGCTGTACAAAAAAATGCAAACACATATTTTTCTTGTATAAAATTAAATTAAAATAAAATACACAATTTCCAGGAATCGAAAGAGTAAGTGGCATTTAGTCTGCATCTAGTTCTGGTGGATGAAAATTTAGCATTTACTCTTTAGGGGAGACAGACCATTTAACTGGCTGCTCTGTGCAAACTGATGATTTTCAGTGAGCTGACTCATGTTCTATTTTTTTTTCTTTTTTGGTAGACTTAAACCCAAAGTATAAATATGGAAACCAAAAGTATCTTTCGCAGTAAGTGATGTCTTAGCTTGCTATGGAAAAACAGCATATTTTTAATACTCAGCGGTGGTAGATTAACTATTATTTAAGCCTTAATTGTATCCTCTTGTGACTTTAAAACATATATAACACACATAAAACCTTCCTCTGGTATCAGTTTGTTTGCTTACCTTTAATAATCTCCTGTTCGAGGATCTAAATTAAAAAAACTGTCCACTTACATGCATCACATCTGACTGTCTGACTGTCATCCCTGAAAAGTCGCTCTCTTACAGACATCATATACCTGAGAGGCATGGCGGGGGAATCGGCTGACGACGTCCTGAACGGTCTCAGTCAGGTAGCAGCACTGTTGCCTCACACTAATCAGGAAGTTATGCAGGTCCTCACTCCTGCAACACACAGAAAAGTCAAAGTTCTGACAGGAAAGTCATTCAAAGAAATACATTTTGATTAGGTTTAGAAGATCAATGTCTTTGGGCTCCAGTGCTTTATGAAAGCACTGAAATCACCCAAGCTCTTCTTAATCCAGTGTTGCACCTTTCATATCAGGCAACTGTTTGCTTCACTGTATGTAACCACCAAGGACTTCCAGTCCTCCATGGAGCATAATTAGGGTCCTTGCCCTTCCTTGCCCCCTATTGTTCCTGCTTCGTTTCTTTCTTATTATTATTTACAGGGGCAAATAAACCTCAATTTGAACCCCTAAACATGCTCAAAAACTCTCCAAAACCGGCACACACCTCCAGGATGCCAAAAAAATTTATAAAATGAAAAAATTAACCCCCAACATGCCAAAATGTGCTCTCTAGCGCCACCTGGAAACACTAAAACGGACCTCACAGCCACTAGGAATGTCATAGCAAGATCAAACAAACGTCTAAATGTTTGTTTCATCAAGACCCACGATTCCTGATTCTGACCTATCTCAAACAGCAAGTCGGCAATTTGCCCTTCAAAGTAAAATTTCAGGAGAAAAATATGCCCAACAGAAAAATGATCTCCTCCTAGACTGTAAATGGTATTAGCTTGAAATGCGGACAGATGAGAGAGGAGACATTGATGAACAAAAATTATGAAGGGATTTGTTGTTTCTCAAATGGTTTCCGAATAACGAGCCCTCAGAATTAGTCACAGTGAAACAGCTCAGCTTCTCCCATTCAAATGAATGGAGGGACGACAGATCAGCAAGAGACATCCTGTGTCAGTTAGGCCTCTACAGAAAAAACAAAAGAAAATTCAGCTTTGAAAGTTACATTACTGGATTCTTGACAAAATTTCACATACAAAAGGTCAAATTTTTAGAGAGATTAGGTCAAAATTGTGTCATCAGTGAGGAGGCATCTCTTGAGTGTTTTTTGTGACTCCTGATAAAAAGAGCAGTTCCAGATGATGTCATCCAATTCCATTGCTGCAGGTCATGTGACTAATGGAGGAGCAATAGAATGTTTCATTCACAGCCATTATAAAGACTGAGGCTCAAGAAAGAGCTGCAGAAACACATATCAGTTTAACTTAGAGCAGTTTAAAGGGATGAAAAGGGATGAAACCCTCAAATGTAGGTCAGCGGGGCATGAGGTACCTGCGACAGAGAGGACCCTTCCAATGCTGCTTGCAGCTTTAATTTTGAGCAGAGACTCTTAACAGCAACTCTAAATCCATGACTTTATGGCGCAATGTGTGTTTTTGTTTCAGCTGCTGTGGCATGAGAATTGATGAGTTTTGTGACCAGTCAACGGACTGCAGTGTTTTTAGCTCCACCCCTTTGCGGTCAGCTCAGTGTGCCCACAGTGGAAGGGCAAGGATCAGTTATCTGGGTACCTTTTCCGCTTGTTTGACAGTGAAAACACTTGTGAGAGTGTATGGTACTAAGCCGAACTTGCCTAGACTGCTTGGTGGGAGTTTGTGTTGTTTTATAGAAACCAAAACAGTTTTCTTGTTGCCTCTTTCTTTTGTGTTTGACATCACTATCAGTAGACCAAAATGCATGTAGAGTTAGTTTACTGCCTGTGATTAATCCACAGATGACACTTTTCGCAGGTGCAGTGGTGTAATAGTTCACACAGTGACCATGTCATGTAGAGACTTTGAGCCAATTTCTTCTAGTCTCTGGCCTTCTTTCAATTGCAGAAATAATCAAAATATGCATCTTTGGTGACCATCTTAAAGATAACACTCATATTAGAATTAAAACACTTACGAGGGGTTGCTTATGGAAAATTCCCCGAATCTAACTTTAAAAAAATCAAGATAAATACTTAAAGAGCAATAAATATTGCAATATCTTTTTTCCCGATGTTGTTCAGCCTTGGTCAGTGTGTTGAATTACTCAGAGAGTAAGCCTTATACGTGCTCCCATTAGAAAACAAGGCCTGCTGAAGATGCTCAGCTGAGACAGTGCAGACAGATTGATAGTTTGGAGCAAACTTGGTGTTAACATTCTGCATGCATTTTCCTTCAGACAACCTCGACAATCTCTGCAGAAAACAGAGCAGGTGGTCGAGCCTCCTCCCCACGCTAACCCATGCTGTCATCCCTCCCCAAAAACATCCACATCAAATGATTAGTTATTTATATTCATCAAACTCTCGGGTCCCTATCTTCCCATCCGCTGGTCCTCTGGGATATTGATAGCCCTTATCTTAATGGTACATTTCCCCCTAGTTAGAGGACTAGGCAGCCAGCCGTCCCAGCCCTCCTCACACTCTGTCAGAGGGGCGAATAAACACTGTCAGTCAGCCTGTGCTGCACCTTCACCTCTCCTCTCCTGGCTGTTAGTTTATCTAGGCAGCAGAGAGTGATGATGGGCCCCCAGTGGGAACATCGGAGATGCAGAAGACCAAATGTTATGTGGGATTGCTGATAGAGATTTTCGGTTCATGTAGTGAAAGTAAATTAGGCATTCCATCCTCTCTCTCTTGTTTGATTAGAAGAATAAGTACAACGTGGGATCAAGCCAAAGCAAAAACGAAGGCCAAGTTAAACATTCGGCCCACATGCTGTGTCACTGTTTTTTATTTAACCCATTTAGACCCACTCTACCGTTTAGACCTGATGGGAAATCACTGCTGCAGGGACATTCACACTGTTTCTGGCTAATTATGTTTTAAAACATGTAAATGTATTTTGGGAAAAGCCAGGATTTACAGATAAAGTTAAGGATATAAGCTCTGACATAGGTTTCATCTCACATTTTATCTCCTTTTAAATTCCTTTCAGAATTGACGGGTAACTTTCTCCCTGTTGCTTACCTTTGTCTGAATGAATGAATGAACAAATGAATGCTTTATTTCAAATATGCAAAAGCAAACATGAGTAGTCCCCATAAACAAACACATGAATATACTATAAATAAAAGAAAACAATCAAGTTAAACCTCTGATGACATCTGTGCATGTGCAGCCATCCGAAAAGGAGTAAAAAGAAGTCAAAAGTTACTTAATTCTACTCATTTTATTTTTAAAGAAAAAATTACCAAGGCCAACAGATTTTTTTTTTAATTTTAACATATTTAGAATATTTACAAGATTCAACCACCTATTTTGGAGCCAATGTTACTTTTAATAACTTGACTATAAAATGTTAATGTTAAGCTACTTATACACAATTACAAACTTATATATTTCACTTATATATACTTAATTTCTGTACTTGATTTCTGCTCCTGACTGGATGCTGCTTTCAGAACCACAAGCAAAGCTGAAGTTGGTAGCACTTGATTGGTCATACAAGCTCTTTTCTCAAGAAAATGTGTCAAATATCTACAAATACAATGTTAAAAACTTGTACTGCATGGCTGGATTAAAAAAAAAAATTGAGAAGTAACATATTTGAGTCCTAAATAAGTCAAAGTCTGAGCTTTCAAACATAGTTTTCTCCATAATAAATACATTTTGTTTTTCCTTCAAGTCAAAAAAGCGTCTTGTCACTGCAACATTTTTATCTATTTTAGATTACAGAGTTTTGTTGTATATGACTGCCTCAGATCAATGTCTTCAAAAGATCGACGCTGTATATCATGCCTCTCTGAGTTTCATTACCAACTGTAGACCCTTGACCCATCATTGTGAACTGTATTCTCGTGTGGGATGGCCTTATTTGTCCACCAGGAGGCTGGGACATTGGTACACTTTTATTTACAAGGCCAGGCTTGGACTACTGCCTTCCTACATTTGTATTTTGTAGGGGTGTCCCCATACAACTATTTCACCTCCGATACGATACTGATATTGCAGCCTTGAGTATTGGCCGATACCGATATCAATCCAATACGATATCAGCAGGAATCATACAGACTTTTATTACCTATTTTGTAGTATGGACTGTAAGAAAAGGCTTGATCAGGTGAGATTATTCAAACAGAAAACAGTAGGCAGCAATAGTAGGATTGAGAAAAACTGACCCATTTGTTATTAACCAATAGGTTAAATAAATTTTAACCTAAAACATAAGAATATACTACAATTAAAACAACATGAATAAAAATATTAGAAGACCCTGAAAAGTGACCTCAATAAATCAAACAAAAACATATTTCACCAATTGCAAAATAACCACTGTGTTGAACTTAAACATAGGCATATTCTACAACTGAATAAAATAAAAAACAAATCTATTAGAATGGACTGCTTGTATCGGAGTGCTGATATCGGAGATTTAGGATGCAGATTGATATAATCCGATATTTGTTTTTTTTTGACCGATATCCGATATCAATATCGGATCGGGACATCCCTAGTATTTTGATCACTGGTTTGCGTTCAAACAATTTGCCCGCACAGAACTGGGAAAAAGGGCATTTGTATACTCTGCTCCTTCTGTATGGAACATGTTGCAAAAAAGACTGGAAATTAACTGAGCTTGTGTCTTTAAATGCACTTAAATCCAGACTGAGAGCACTTCGCCTCCTCAAATTGTAACTATTTTTTGTAATATTAACTGTTGATTGTAAATTGCCGTAATTTTACTGTGTAACTTTGCTGCCTCTTGGCCGGGACTCTCTTAAAAAAGAGGTTCTTAATCTCAATGGGACCTTCCTGGTTAAATAAAGGTTAAAAAAGATAACAATAATAATCTGTCGTTCAGCTCTAGAGGTTAAGTAAGGAATGTGAGTATTAGTGCTTTGGGGTGGCAGTGATCCAGTGGAGTTGTGACGGTTAAGCAATAAGACTAACGATGGCGATTCCTTCTATCAGTTATCATCGATCCTGAGATGGAAGTGGTTTTTGATCCCCATCCCTATTGTTGACTTGTTTCCCTCAAACAGCATTTGAGTCTAGGGCCACATAGTCATGGGTGAAAAGGCTGAAATTCAAAGGTTGGATGCATAGGAGACCAGACACAGGGACACGTAATTATCTCCACCAAGGACATTATCTTTTTTGGCTAAGTTTGTTTGTTTGTCAGTGAGGTAACAAAAACTTTGGGCCAAATTTTGCTAAAATTTGTAATGGCCCAACTGAGAAATTAACAGATTTTGGTGGTGACCCAGATAACTGCCATTAGTGAACAATTATTTTTGCTCAGTAACTGTCTAACTGATAATGTTATCAACATGGTTCTGAGTGCAAGGTGTGGGTTTTATGGGTTCAGGAATCATATTATGATGCTAACTTTATCGTGGAACTTTTGATTTTAAGTGCGCAGCAATATGTGCTCTCCAAATGCTGTCTAGTTTCTACTAGTTTTGCTATGGATATTGACACTCCTTAACGATTCAAGTTTTTATCAATAAAGATGTAAATACCTACTATTCTTATGGAAAAGTCAGTTATTGGGAATAGATAGAGGAGTTCTGTGAATGCCATTTCTGTTTTGTATTGTCAAAGTAACTAAATATTAGGGCCGTCAAAATTAACTCATTAACTTAACTAACTTTAATCCATCATATTAATCAGTGCAGAATGACCAGTAGTTTTGGGCAGTTTGCCCCTGTAGCACAAATGGGCAGTTGATTCAGCAGAACCAACCAACTTGAATTAGAAGATGTTAATTAGCTCGATGGTTGTGGCTCTCTGTGGGACATCTCAATACAAAGAAATGCAAGACAGAACCGTTAACTGACTTACAGATACATGCAGGAAGGCGTTTTCTTCTCACCGAAGCACTTCCAGCTTAAAGTACCACATTAACACAAAGCATGCGTCAGCTGGAGATCTTGCTCACACTTCAGCTTGAAAATAACCATCCTCACTCAATGAATATAAAATAAAAATAAATATTTAATCAGGATTAATTCAAATTAATCCACAGCAACCCTGTGATTAATCTGATTAATCTCTTTTGTTCAAGTTTAAAACCTTGTTTTTCTTCTCTTTAGGTTACATTTGAACACATCACAGTGATGCTTTACTAACTGTCCACTTCTCGTCGCCATACCAACCACTCCTTCAAAAAACATATTTTAACCTTGCACTGCCACTTTAATTAGCCTCTTCCTGACAATTTTCTAGTGGATTTCAACAAACGATTTATATTTTTCGCTTAAACAGCTAAGTTTGGGAATTTTACAGACTGCTTTGAGTGAAGGAAGGCTGTGGACAGGGCCGAACAATTTCAGAAAAGATCCCATTTTTCTGGCAGATACTGCGATTTTGATTGGATTCAGGATTGTCTTAAAATCCAGCTTCAGTGTATTCACTGTGTTTACAGTACAGACAACAGTAAAGAAATCAGTGGTCAAAAGCACATAACACACATTATTCATCATCTAAGGACATCATCTTATAAATAATCTCTTCATTATTTAAGGGAAACTGCAACTTCTACTCCTAAACAGAGGCTTTGTGTTGCTGACCTGCTTACCACCTGCTTGGCACTTAACCTGCAAATTTGTAAAATAGGATAAAAAACGATAAACCTTTCAGTCCTAGCTGTGGATATGGAGAAGCAGAAGCTCCAAAAGTCATTCAATAAGAGCATAAATGTAGGCCCTTTTCATCAGCATGAATTCTATACGAACATTAATTTGAGGTTTGCTGATTTGAAAATGAACAACTCATGAATCATAGCATGCGTATAAACTTGATCATAAATGATCTTTGGGTTTTGAAAAATACCAAACCAGGTTTTAATGATAACAGTTTTTATCCCTGCTCTTCAAGAAAGAAGGACATGATGGCAAAGAACTATATGGTTATGATAAATCATAAGATACAGAAATATTCCAACAGGACTGAGACAGGACAGGAACACTTTGTGGAAGTTGAGTAAGTCAGCAGTGATATTTTTTCTGAAGAACTTTACAGACACGTTCATAAAAGCCAAACCCACTCCTGAAAGTCTTTCTCTGCTGTGCTACCACAGTCAATACATTAAAAACCTGAAGGTGTTTACAGTAAAGGCAGAGCAGCATAGACGTGTGACGGTAGATTGCATTACATTATAGCCCATTCATTTCACTGCCATTATCCTGTGCTGCTCGCCCTGCAGGTGAGGTGGCAGGTGTAGCAGGCGAGTCCAGTTTTGGCAGTGATTCATGAAGTGATGGGGCGCGGTTCGATGGCTCTGTGTGGCCCCTGCTGCTGGCTCTCTTTAGCTCACTGCAGCCTCGCATCATGTCTCACTTTACAAATCATTACAGCTGTGCTTAAAATATTAAGACCTGGCTCGGCTGCTTAGATGAGGGAAGCGGGATAAGGAGTTTGGACAGTGAGATGCTCATGGGGCTGATGGATGACTTCCAGTGGAGGAGGACAGATGGACCATTACGGGCAGATAAAGGAAGGCTGGGTGAGGGGGAGGGTTTTAGGTGCTGTGTGTATAGCTGACAAGTGTTTAATACTTTCATGAATACAGTAAACTGTTTTTTACTTTGTGTACTTTCAAAAATGTCTCTTTTATCATGAAGACTCCCGAAAAGATTCAAAATAACACGCAAGAGCTTTACTGCATCTCAGTTGTATGAAAACTGGCAAAATATGAGGATCAACAGAAACTTTCTGACTAATCAGATAAGACAATAAATTAAAAAAAGGGTTTCCTACCCAGTGTCCGCGGCTCCTAGTTGGCTGATCGTGTCCAAGTCCACTTTATCAAGCTGCATCTGCCTCAAAGCACCGAGCACTTTCTGCTGGTCTGCCGGGTCTGTGATACCAACCTGAGGTACAGAGAATAAAATGTCTTCCTCTTAAATGAAAACTTTCTGTATTTATATACTGATATTTTTCATCAGGAGCACAAAGTCTTTAGGAAAATTAACTTGTTGCTGTTAATGTGATGGCTATTTTGTGTATAAGATGCAAAACAAAACTTAGTTTATGAAAAATGAAACTCTTGGTTTTTATATGCAGTCATGCAGTGATAAAGAGAAGCACTGTGGTACATTTGTGTGTTTTTCTGATATGACAGCTGATATATGGGATATAAATGCCCAATATGGCTGCTGTAGATAATTGCAAAAATGACAATATCAGTAGACACCAGTATTTAACT
This sequence comes from Scarus forsteni, assembly GCA_036419115.1. Classification (NCBI taxonomy): domain Eukaryota; kingdom Metazoa; phylum Chordata; class Actinopteri; order Labriformes; family Labridae; genus Scarus; species Scarus forsteni. The sequence goes on from JAZDUH010000459.1 coordinate 6,804,295, forward strand.
TTTAAGGCCAATATCGTCCAATACCATCTTTGTACAGAAAATATCGAGCATCCCTAATTTTCTTGATGAAAAAAAAATCAAAATCTCTGCAAATTTTGACATAAATAGAAAGAAACTAGAAGTAAGGCTGGGTGTTTCCTGCAAATTCAAAATATGTTTCCAGATACTTAAGCCATGGCACAATGTGTATCATCATGCATATTAACTCTGAGCATTGACCAGACCTTCTACAAGACTCCCAACAACCTTTGTTGTCTTTAAAAAAAACAGCAAGTACAGGTTTAACAAGTCCTGTGTCTTAAGTTTCAGGTCCTCGCAGATCTGATTAGCTTGTACAGGCAGGATTTAGGGCTGTAGCAATCCTGCAAAATCTATATTTATACGTATATCAGAAAGTGTGCGCTACATTCTCAAATGGTTCATTCTTTTAATTTTAATCACCACCGTTTTGCCATTTGCTTCTTCTTATTATTGAGGATAAGGCTGATTATCACTTAGCGGGTAACAGTTAGTGACCTTTGGTCGGCCTATCATGATATAAATCAGGTTTAAAAAAAACAAACCTTGCTAAGTTTTGATTGTCACAGAATTGTGAATGTTCATAATGATAATTTAAGGAAGGATTTAAACATTTTCTCTGTCTGCAATACTGTGCAGGAGACCACTCTGGAGTAACATGATTTTTTTTTTTTTACCATAACATGCTTTCTGACATTGTGCAAATTCATCCCTGAATTTGAATTGGAGAGAAAAAACCTTTGTCTAAGCAAATACATGATTTTGTGGTGTTTTGGTGTTTTGTTATGTTTTTGCTAAGGTTTTTTTATTTGCATTTCCCACTCGTATTTAATCTAGCATAGCTCATCAAATTTGGTTATTTTATTTCACACACAGATGTGCTACTAAAGGCAAAATAACCAGGTGAGTTTTTTTTGGTCCCCAAGGAAAGCAAATATGGCGTGATGGCATTTAAACCCCACATACAGAAAAGTTTACCTTTATCTTCGGTAACAACTGTTCATCTGCGATCAACTAAAATGATAAAATGGATACAATGGAAGTCTACAGAAGAAAACAGGGATATAATTAATCAATCCTAGAATACACTGCAAACACCTGGTACCACATTAATCTGCTAAACCATCTGAAAATGTGACATCAGCAGATACCCTTGTCTCTTTCTGGGTCACCCTAACGGCTGCTGGTGTGCAGAAGAGCTGGCAGACAAACAGATGTTAGAGTAATCCGCTACCTTCACCAGGTCCTCCTTCTCCATGGTGATCAGGTAGCTCCAGGTGATGTCATTTTCCTACGTACATGTGTGCGGGAGAGAAACAGAGCCAAGAAATGAAATTATCACCCTGCATTAAGCAAATCAAAACTTCTGCAGCTGCTCCCGACCCATCCCCTGAAATAGATGTACCTGCATGCAGCTTTGCCGTGCAGTGCCAACCATCCATCTGCACTTATCACGCCCTGATTTCATTAATCATCAGATAGGACCAAACACTTAAACTGACCCTTGGTTTAATTTGGGCAAAACCAATCCAGCACACTATGTCTATTATGAAGCTCCAGGGAAATATGTAAACTAGTCATCTCATAACAAGTCCTAAAGAGTGTAAATGTCATTCTTTCAATAACACAGCTGTGCTCAACACATTCAGGATCACTGTATCTCACCCAAGGATTCGCTGCTGTACTGAAATGTGTGTAACAGCATGATGTCTCTGCTAGCTATCTTTGCATCAGCATAACAAAAATCTCTCACATTTGAAAAAAAGGCTCTTTGCACACAAAAAGCTTGGACTTTAATCCAGCATACAATCTGCACTCACATTCATGATGTCGATGAGGTAGCCAAGATCCAGGCCGTGCAGGAAGAGCTCAAGGTCATCGAACTTGGTGGAACTGAGGAGAGCACAGAGTTCATACTTGTAGTGGAAAAACTTAAATCCATGGATGTTTTAGAGTTTTACCAATAGTTTAACCTAATATAAAATTGAAGCATATCCAGCAGGTGCTTGGACTGTCATTCTGTCAATCACATTCATCACTGGTCTGTAAGATAAAATAGTAGGTGGGCTCAACTGCAGCAGTGAGAGAATGTAAGCCACTTTGTAAAACAAACTCTGGGGAAAACAAGTCATGAGTGGAGCAAAAAATATCCTTTCTATGGGCAAGTTTGTAGTGTTTTTTTTTTTTATTATTATTATTACAGAAATGTAGTCCAGCTCCAAATCTGGGAAATGCAATCCACTTCTACGAATTCTTCCTTTAGGAGAGATTTCTTTTGGAAGAACATAGAAATATTCTTTATAATCCCAAATGAAAAATCAAAACTAAGTGGCGCCCAATCTGTTTGCTGAAGGGAGTGTGGACCGGATTTAGCAGACTATGTACATATTTTTTTTGGTCTTGTCCGTACCTGAAAATGAAGAGTATGGCTTCAGCCTGCTAAAAAACAATTGACTGATGGATGATTCTACTGTTATACTATTTTATACATTCCTTTTATTCTGATAAAACAATTAATCACATTCCCGACAAGTGCTTCTGTCCTGAGAGTGAGATCTGTGATGACCTGCACCTCTATCAGAAGGCTTTTGCTGTCTGTCTGAAAATATTAACCTTTTTACCCACTGATTTTTACTGAAGACTTCACATAATGCTCAAGCCATTGCTGCTGGTTCATTTTATAAGCTATTGAAAACAGACAGAAAAAAGCTCTGGTGCTATATTGAGCTCTGTAATTCACTGAAAGACTTAGTACGGGTTTGCTTAAACGTCCTAAAAGCAAAAATGAATCCTCCATATTCTTGAGCAAACAAATACATCCCACATTTGTTCATGCGCAACATTGATCCTTGAACTCTTTATAAAGAAGGTTCTGCAAAACAAAATCCATCTTTAATCACTTGTTGATAAAATCCAGAGTCACTGAGTTCAGTTACATCAGAGTAACTGCAGTGCCCACACACCTCATCAACATGTCTTCAAGTGTCTTTGAATCCATCATGACAGACCGGCAGCTCAAATGTTTACATGCTGTAATTCCTGATGCCAGATTTGCTCTTGTACAATGTTTTTGGCTGGCAATAATTGGGAAGCTGGTCCTGACCGGACTAAACACTCATAGAGAAGGTTTATTATTGTTTATGTCTGGTCGAGTGACGCTTCAACAACACCTGCTGCACAGGCGCTGGTGCACAGACAGTCCAGCAGAGGGCGACGAGGTACAAGAGACACTGATGCCAGAAAGAGAGTGCCTCTGCTGGGTTATGAGACTTTAGATTCATCTTCTCTACACTGTCTGAAAAGACAACATTATAGTTGATCAAATCAAATAGTTGATCAAATGTTCATGTCCGAAAGGGTAGACGGGAGAAGCAGAGCTTATCTAGTCCCGTCCCCATTTTCTCAATATTTAGTATTTAGTCTGCTCTTTTCCACATATTAACAAGTCGTTATACATTTTTATTCATTTACAGAGGTATGACATAATTCTTGACTCTCTTTTAGTGTCCGTATTTGACATATTACATAATCCTTTGTTCCACGTAAGGCTTTTTTGTTGTTGCTGTTGTTGTTGTTAGTCCCGTTTTGTGATGTTGGGGTTGTGATGTTGGAGCGTTGCTTTTCTTTCTTCACTTTTCAGACATGTGTTAGACGCGTGACTCCTCGTCACTCTCCTCTTCACCCAGGCGTGCTCCTGCACTGTCGTCCCGGGCTCTGCATTATTCATGCATAGAGGTTTACTTCACATGACGGCATGAAAAAATTAGGATGTTGTCTTGATTCCCTGCTCAGCTTTATACTCAAAACTCCTTTGACCAGTACACACTGACAACATTAAGTCACATTGTTGTTAAGATTTGGACAACAGGTCTCATCTTAAACTGTCCTGAGATGAACAAAAAACTTTAAGACAAACAGCACAACTGTTCAGTACTAAAAAATGAAGCCTATTAAGTAAAAATTAACCTTCACCTCCCCTGTTTTTATGTGGAATGACCAGGAGATGTCTCCAAACTGTTAATTATAACCCTAATTCTGCTGATTAAGCTGCAAAGTACATGTTGGTTATCTTGTAAATTAACCAGCAGTAGTAGTAAGAAGTAGCAGGCCATCAAAACCAGCTCAAGCCCAGAGGTTTTGGGTACCAGTTTACTGTTTTTTTTTTACCTTTCCTTTGAAGGAGTGGGATCGGAGTTGGTCTTAAAGAACTTTGACAAAGTCTCCTCCATGGAGCTGAAGGCCTGGGCCGTGGAGGTGTGAGAGGAAGAGGACAGAATCCTGCTGATCTACAGAAAAAAATAAATAGCATTAGCAAACTCTTCTCTAAAATCATGCTACATAATAAAAAGAAGGACATAATCAGTGATGGATTCAGTCAATCAAAGAGCAGTTTTTTCTGTATAACTGAAAACATGTGGAAAACAAAAACAAATTTGTCTTAAAAGCATCTACCTGCGTCTGTTTGTGGAGCACGGCCAGGTCAGCGGGGCTTTTTCCAGCTTTGGTCCTGGTTGTTTTGTCAGCTCCCAGCTGGAGAAGTTTCAACACCGCTTCCTCTCTGCCGTACTGCACAGCTAAGGACAACGCCTGACAGAAAGTGGTAATATCAGTTTGATAAAGTTCTTTATGGGATATCGAAGAAAAATCAAACCATTATTCTTCTATCATTTTTGCTTGAGAAATATGTGTGGTTGGGCTGTCACCTTATTTCAATATTCCAAAAACAGTTCGAATATGGTGATAAATATCCAAAACCAAATAGTAAATAAATATTCAAATGTAAAATATTGAGTTTAGCAGCACATCAGGACCCCTGAAGCGGTGGACCATTTCATCCAACAGAGGGCGCTCTCAGTGTAGCTTAACCATCAGACACATCAGACTCTCTTGACCTCAGAAATCAAAGAGTTGCCAATCCGAGCGGAAATTAACAACACCAAATCATCTGAGGAGAGCTGTGTGGAAATATTTGGGGTTCTTAGAGCTCATGGCAACTTTTAACTCAAAGACTGGGCTGTGTGTTGGTTTACTTTTTTAAAGCAGTTTACTCACTCGTCCTCCAAATCAAAATTTGTGGGCTCAACTGTTGGCTTTTCATCCACGTTATACGGCCGAGTGCAGCAGCGCTTCATCACAAGTTCAACCCCGTGTGACTGTGTTTTTTTCAGCAGGGTCTTTACCAAAGGAGCAGATAAGAGAGTTTCTTACTGGGGGGGAGTAACCGAATGATCTATAGATTATTTGGGTGTATGTTCGAAAACCGTTCAAGTTTGATTTTTAGGAAAAGTGAGAGCCTTACTGTGTGGTGTCAGGTGTCTGACTCTGTGACACATAATACATTGCTTGGCCTCTTTTGTTTGGTTAGTGCGTTGTGTGTTCCTCACGTTGCTTAAGCATAAAGAAGAAGACCTACTTTATTAATCACTCACAAGAAATTCAGTTTTTTACACTCTGTTGTTGGGACATGCTTTTACATACATAGGCTGAAATACACCTATGTATTTCAACAATGGTAAGCCTCCTTCAAGGCAGGTAAAGCTCCACTCAAACATGCTATGGCTTTCACACCAGACGTGTGTGTGTTTCGTGTGTTCCCGAAATATATCACCCCAGTAACGAACTTCTATTGAAAATTTAATACAGACTTCAGTAAATCTTCACACAAGTGACCTGATTCACTGAATAGCTGACTTGGGAAACCTGCAGAATTAGGGACAAACAAAATCTGTGATCATGGACAGAATCACAGAATTGCAAATTAACAGCTGGATAAACGTGTAATATAACATACATAGCCAACATTTTACGCTCTTTTTTTAATAAAAGGAATGTATTTCTTAGGAAAATGCTTTGGGGGGTTACTAAGGCGGGGCACACTTCACTTCCCCTCCTCCTCCTCTCTTTGACAATGCAAACATGTCGAAGTGGTTGCCTGAGAAACTGGCGAAATTGGTAAAGAAGCTATGAAACTCCCAGCTAACTCCAAATAATACGGCAGTTTCCCAAAAATTATGATGTGTCAGGTGAACAAATGTTCTGCAAAGTTTGTCACTGTACTGTTGAGTAGACCTGTAAAGATCCAGATGTGGACAAAAATGTTGGTACCCTTCCTCTAAAGAAAGAAAAACCCACAATGGGCAAAAACTTGAAACTGACAAAAGCATTAATACATAAATATGTACTGAAAATGTACTGATAAAAATCAGACATTGCTTTGAATTGTGGTTTAATAGAATAATCTTTAAAAAAAATAATGAAACTGTTGTCTATACTGTAAACACAGTGAATATTGCACTGAAGCTTGATTTGAACAAAATTGTGAATCGAATTGAAATCGCAGCATCTTCCAGAAAAGTCGTTTTTCAATCTTTCCCTAAAATCATTCACCCTTACCGCGTATCCGTTGTTATCCTGGAAATTAACATCTGCCCCATGGGAGACCAGCAGGTTGATGATCTTACTGTAACCATCTCTGGCTGCCAACATCAAGCACGTCATGTTGGACCTGGAAAGGCAAAGACAAGAGATGAGAAGATTATTACTGACGGACAGGAAAAGAGAAAGAAAAGGAAAATAGTGACGTGGAAAAAGATTCAAAGAACATTTGATGGAGGTATATGAATTAAGCATGAAGAGGAGGAAGTGTTGGAGTGGGACTAGTGCTGAGAAGACCACCAGGGGGCAGAAGAAAATGTGGAAAGTCTTTTCTTGTGACACAGAGTGGTAAACAAAAGCCACTAAGTGTATCAGCTCCTACAGGCCACAATAAAAAGAAAAATGCTTAAAAAAAGCAGGGGATGAACACAGGCGTACAAATATATGTAATGTGTCTTTTAACAACCAACTCCTGTCAAACTGAGTCCCTGGTTTTAACAGCGCTGACCATTCGCAGTAATAGTCATGGCTGTGTTAACTTCTATTTGAACAAGCCCTGTATATCAACAACGTCTGCTGCAGTGCTCCAGTACCTTATCACAACTAACGCAGACACAGAGTGAGAAAAGTACATCCACTGAGACACTGAGATGGTGTGGGAAAGTCAACGAGAGCCAGAAAAAGAGTTTAACAGGATAGGGTGGATGCCAGTAAAATGGTGGGCCATCAAAAGCCATCATGTGACTCTGATAACGCTAAAAAATGACTGTTTGGGCTATGTTGTGTTAATACAGGGGCTTTTGACACCTGAAAACAAATGGAAACCCAAAGAAAGGTTATTAAAAGTAAGAGATTTTGCAAGTGAGTACAACATGCCAGGGTCCAACATTAGATCATATTGAATGTTTGATCTATCGATATAATTAAAAGGCCAATTTTTAAAGGATTTATTCATCTAAAATGCCTTTGCAAAGTAAAAAAACATCAGTGCTGAGTCTTAAGTTGCCTGCTTGATCATGATTGTTAGTTCATTTCAGTTCAACAAAGAAAGTCAGTATCAGTCTCGATTAGTCAGTCATTTGGGTTTTTCAGTCGGGATGTAAATCACCATCAGCTTTGTCTGATATCAGCTTTTTTTTCCCCACAAAAAACAGCCATCGGTAAATGAATATGAAATAAATAGATTTCAGTTTTTGGATGTCTATTGTTTTATGTCATACCAACTCAGTGCCGACATCTGGCACCTCAACTGCTGATTTCGAGAATGTGTTTTAATTAGGGCAGCGAAAATCCCCTGTTGGTACAACTGTTGCCTATTTTCATGGTCAGTTAGGAGAAAAATATTGGTATTAGGGGACAAAAACACTAATAGAGGTAATAAAACATCAGTATCAGTATTGTCTTCAAATACTATCACAAGCATCAGTATCTGCATCAGCCCTGTTCTTCACAATCTGCTCTTCATTCCTATTCAGCAGGTTTAAGAACATTTTATTCATATAAATAAAACACAATAAGTCTCCGATCATCAACTGAACTGCAAAGAGCAACTGATGAGTCATTTAGGTCAATTATTTTACACAAGATATCCCTTTAACCTCCACCAAGGAGGATTTAACTCCAAAAACCTCTCAAGAAAATGTCTTAAAATTTCAGGAAATGTTTGTCATGTTAAAGGGGAAAGTCATTCCATTTTGGAGATGGCCCAAATCCTGATTCAGATATTTGTCAACATTGCTCAATAGGGAAGTTATTTACAATGCCAGCTAGAGCTGAAAGATACATCATTATCGTATCGATATCGAGATATGAACATTCAAGATACTAATATTGAAAAAGCAACAATATAAACTACACAGATTCCTGCGCTCGCCCTGCATGTACAGCTCTGGAAGTCACAAAAAAAAATCATTTTTTACAATTGCCCTTGAATGCACCACTTGATTTTCACCAAACCTGTAGTCATATGGTATCGTATCAATATCGAGATATCTGGCATAAATATCAAGATATGAAATTTTGTCCATATCATTCAGCCCTAATGCCAGACATACCTTGGTGGAGATTTTTGCTCTTGGAGCACTTCAAGTTTTTTTTTTAGGGAGGCCTCAAATGGGCTGTTCTTGTTACCATTCATCCGTTTGCTAGATTGGATAATACTGATTTCTTGTTTGATATTAGAAAGTGGTCAAGTGTATGCTCAAAGCAGTACAAAAATATTTCATGGATCAGAGCAATAAAGTATCTACAGAAAAGAAATCTGAATAACACAATGAAATGGCTCATTAATTTTTCATTTTTTAATATGAATCACTCATTTTTGACTGACTGACTAAAAGTACTAATTTCAATCCAAGAGGCGTAACAGTACTAACAGTATAATAAAGAAAAGGCAGTAAGTTTATGACCTTGATCTGCTACATAATGTATCAGATGTTACTGAATAAATTTAAACTCAACATTATTTATTATGGTTATTTAGCTGATCACATTTTTTTTTACAAAGATCGGCCAATCAACTGATTGGGTTTGTTTTTTTGTTTTGATTTAATATTACCAATGTATAGGATCGTTGGCCAATCTAATGAGGCATGTTTAGTTTTGTAAAGTAAGATTCAAGCGAACGCTCATGATGACTCCATATATACTTTTACTATTGGTAACTGAACTTTACTGAACCTTCAACATGTTTTAATGTAATGAAATGTCACCTCATATGGTTATAAGATAAACATGCAGAAAAGATATGGATGGGTACCGAATTCGGTACTTTAAGAGGTACCGACCGAATTCTATAGGTACTACCAAGTAATGATTCACGTAAAATAAAAACAGTGCCATGTTTAGGTACCTAAACGCATCCTTGTGAGTGTGAGGGAGTGGAAGAGACAGGCATACTATTGGGTAGAGTAGGTGAATTTCCATACCGGACTTGAACGCAGCACAGCAATAGCGTTATGACGTCAGCAGCTCAGTCAACAAAGCAAGCATGGCTGAGAGAAATTGCTTGAAAGTATGGCTCTACTTTATTAAATGTGATGGAGATTATGCTCGCTGCAGTATTTGTGTCGCCAAGTGTAAGGCCAGCGGCGGAAATACTTCAAATCTGAGGAAGCACCTGGTGACGCACAAAATTTTCCTTAAAGCTGAAGAGTGCACAATTTTTGATAGCCTCAGATCTACGACCACAAAGGATTCATTCGGCACTGTTAGCACGCCTGTGTCCAATGGCGACTAGTAGTCTGCAGCCAGAAACACAGAAAAAGAAATGGCTTTAACTTTTGGTGATGGCAGCAAATGCTACAAGGAGGATACCTGGTCCAGGTAAATAAGCCTTGTGTTTAAGATGGTATTAGCTCAGCATTTTAATGTGCGTCAGTTATCATTATCAGGTTGATTCTTCGTCATTTGTAACGTTAATGTAAATGTTTGTTTTTATTTACAGCTCTGTCGGACCCATTGTTAAACTGCCCTAAAGTTAAAGTGAGGGCTGCAGTTAATTTATTAAGTTGTGGTTCATTTTAGTTACTGGTTTTCATGTTGAAGAAAAGAAACAACTACAATGTTACAATACAAACAGTTGAATGTTGTTTTGATACATATCTATCAAATTTTATATATTGAGAAATAAATTTACATTGAAAAAATCTGAGATCTTAATATTGGACAAATTAATACCTTTTACCCCATAAACACAAGCAAAAGTACCGAAAATTGGTACCGTTGAATACTGATACCGATTTCCAGGTACCGGGCATCGGTTCAAATGTGAAAGGTACCCATCCCTAAGAAAAGGGGCTCTGGGTTGCATTCAAAGTATGAATGAAAAGTGATTACATTTCATTACTAGGAATTACTGAAAGAAGTCTTTATCAAGCCTTGCATACATTCCTTAACATTTTTCATGGAAAAGGCAGAAAGTTTGTCTGTGCTAGCTGAGACAAATACATGGCACTCCTAATAGTAAAACCCCTGGGAACACAGGTAAACTGAAACTGTCTTCATGAGAAATGTGTAATCATACTAACATAGTATTTACTGTCTAAAAATGTACTTTGCACCGATTTTAAAACATCAGTAGTTCAGGTATTGAAGGCACTTAAAACTGGTTGTAAAGTGGGTGGGCTTGAAACAATAATTTATTATGTAACAAATAGCTCGGCCAATAGAAAAACAAAGACCAACTCCCGTCCACTGAAAGGCAGAAACAGGTCAAAGCTTCTACATTCAGTTTTAATGAATCTTAAATGCTGATGTGCTGTAATTGTCTGACAGTTTAATTAAATGATTACTACGCGGCAAAGCAGAGATTTTCTCATTTACAGACTCTTGAGTTATGCACAGTTTAACCAGAAGCTTTAATTCTGATCTTCTAACCATGTGTTTTTAATGGAAATCATTTGGTTATGATTGGTTCCTGATCTCACTGACTAAAAAATATGACATTTTTGTTGGAGCTTGTTTTTGTTATTCTGCATGTGATATTAGTCAAATCGGTATGAATCTGTGTACTGCGTCAGTGGATTTTGAACATAATTAAGGAAGTATAACAACTCACATACCCAAATTCCCAGAAATTAAAAAGTTAATGTTCTATGTGAACACAAACAAACCAACCAATGGCTCTGACGTGTATGAGACGTGTATGCTCACATTCCAGCCTTCCCCAGTAAATCAATTCCTCTTTCACCTGAGACAACTGGAAAGATCCTATCATTCATGTCTGCTTAATGTCCTGATTTACTGGATTTTCCCAAGCGTGCAGCTGCTGTGAGACAAGGCTGTTCACATGTGTGAGGGTGTGTGTCCTTCAGACAGTGGGATTTGGCAAGTTCCTCCGCTGACAGTCGATCGATTTGCAGACTATTCAGAGTAAACATTGTTTCAGGTGTCATGATAGCAGAAAAAATGACTTTCAGAGATAGATAAGATAAGATACTCCTTTGTAAGTCCCACAGGGGGAAATTCAAAGTTTACAGCAGCTGTAAAATACAAAGAAGAAACTTTCAAATGAAAATAAAAATAAAGTTTATGTAAGTGGTATTTACAGTAGGTATGTGCATGTTTGATATATTACAGTTACAAATTTGAGATGTTATAAATATAAATGTGGTTTATTGCACACTAGAGAGGTTTTTGTTGTAAAGTCTAACAACTGCAGGAACAAAGGACCTGCATTACCTCTCCGTCAGACACTGTCCCTAAAGGAGCTCCTTATAAAATCCCTGATCGTTATATTGAATGTGTATATTAGAGATGCACCGAAATGAAAACTTGTGGCCGAAGCCAAATAATATATAAATGCTGGGCCGAATACCGAATACTGAATATCCATTGTGGAGGCAAAGTAGTTCACTATATTTTTTGATTGTGCATTAATAGTTTAGAGTACATTTTTAGACATGTTTTTAAAAGAAAGTAATTGTTTATTAAATATTATGACATTTTTTTAATATTCCAGTAGCCTTTGCTTTTCAAAAAAGCCCAACAAAGTTTTTCATTCATATTAAGCCTTCAAACAAAACAAAATATGCATTAAAAAATATTAATGTACACTGATGGATATATACCAACAGACCAATAATACCAACAATACTGCTTTAAGGCTGTCACTTTATATTCAATATTTGAATAACCGATCAAATATGGAAATAAATATTCGTAATCGAATTGTAAATAAATATTTGAATGTAAAATATTGAGTGTGGCGACACATCAGGCCTGGAGCAGTGGACCGTTCCGTCCAACAGAGGGCGCTGTGAGCGCAGCTTGTCCCTCAGACACATCCCTGCTCTCTCGACCCAAAGAGTTTTCGCTCCGAGTGGAGACATAAACAGCTCTAACTGTTCTGAGGAGAGCTGTGTGGAAGTAGTTTTGGATCTACACCTTTGATGGCAAACTTAAAATCAAAGACCAGGCTGTGTGTTCTGTGAAATACAGTTTAGTCACTTGTCTCCACTTATTTGCGGGCTCAGCCGTTGGCTTTTCATTCAACTTATACGGCCAAGTGCAGCAGAGCTTCGTCAAGAGTTTAACCCCGCGTGACGGTGTTTTTTTCAGCAGGGTGGATCAGAGAGTCTCTGACCCTTACTGAGGGGGGATACTATTCGGCCTTGTTATTGCCTCACTCCACCGAAGGCTGAATATGGCTTTTCTTGCACTATTCCGCCGAATATATTCGGCCACCGAATATTCGGTGCACCCTTAGTGTATATTATCTAAATTTTCACAGCAGGGCAGCACCGAAGCTCTTCAGGACTCATGTGGGAGCATAATATCATTTTAAACACACTTTAAACGTCCAGGATAATTAGGTAGATTAATCTTTAAAAACACAGAATAGCATGCCTTTGCTGACTTTGTTATGAGGGGTAGATTCTGGGCAAAAAATTGGACCAACTAACTTGTGATGTGCGCCCCATTTCAGCTAGAAAACATGTGTTAGTAATCATTTCAAACATCAATTACATCTGCAGAGCACAGTTTACGTTTGGCCTTAAGGGGCTTTATTTCACATGCAGACTTTGAGGAGTGATGACGAAGTATCTCCACGCATCTGCATCTGAGTCGAAAGCAAGAGTGCAATGCTGATGTAGGGCAGAGCTGGCAGAAGCAAAACAGATTAAGAAAACCACAAATCTTGCAACTTTTTGAATCTCAAAATACCTAAATGCAATCCAATATCAAAGAACTTGTTAAGAAAGTCCAATAGATTCCAAACTTGGAATAATCAGCGGCTTACTTTCCATATCAAAACCTCTTCTGGACCATTTTTCCATCACTTTCTTGGAGGAAGTGGAAACATAAAACACATTTCACTAACTAGCAGGTGACAGAGTTGAAGCTTCAATGGTTATTTAAAAATGAAACTTTATTCTAAAGTCTTTAGCTGACATTGTGGCGTAATCTCACATTGCAGCATGCTCCAGCCTTTATACGACTGAACAATACAGATCAGCACAGGCGAGGGGAAGAATGGACACATGGCAGCAATGGACCCCACATGGTGTTTTTCTTTTAGAGGACTTTGAGAGATGACAGACAGTTCTTGTTTACACTTCGATGGAAGGACAAGCAGCTGGTGTTAATCACTGGTTTGATACTCAGACGTAAGAGGTGATGAGGAGAAGGAGGAGGTTTACGCTCTGCACTCACATAAACCTCAAAATAATTCTCCTGCTTTGGATGTTGGGGGCTTCTTGCCCCTCCTCTTTACCGCCTTCTGTTATAAACTTCCTGCTGTACCTTATTACCTTGCCTCAAATATTTTGTCTGGGACAAAACCAATCACTTTCCCAACAAAACAGCGAGTCCATGTGTGTCATCAGAGAGCTTTTATCATGAGTGTAATGGTATAGTGGCAGTGACAGAGTGGCAGGGGATTAGGGACAGCTAAACAAGAAAGCCACTGGGGGCCAAATCCCCTCTTTGACATGACAAAAATCCCCAGATGTTAACAGTAAAAATGCTTTCAAGAAAGTATTTCTGTCATTTTTTCCATGAAAAGGAATTTTTCCAGTTGTTCACCAGGACGGGAAACCACATTTTATTTCCACTAGCTAATAAATCCCAAACTTATGCTAAAAATAACCGTTTCTATGGTAAAACAATATTTAAAAATCAAGTAATTTTTTTGTAGCCTGTCAAGTTGTCTGTCAATATGGCTGATTGTGGGTCTGTTGCGTCACTCTTTTAATTTCAAATAATCAGGTTTCTTTAACTACGGTTTAAACTTGTGTTTTAATTTCTTGTTAAACTAATATGGTGTTGAATGTAAGGCTGACAGATATATCGCTATTGTATCTATATCGAGATATGAACATTCAAGATATTGATATCGAAAAAGTGACAATGTAAGCGATACAGATTTCCCTCATGCTCACCCTGTATGTTCAGTAGGGCTGCCACGATTAGTCTGCAGTACCTCCGCTGTCTTATCTGCCTTTCTGTCCTTGACACATGCGCAGTAGTGGCAATCTGGGTCAGTCATGATGTCACCAGAAGAGTTCTGCCCAAACAGTATCATGGCTGACCGGCAATGAAGCTTGAAAGTTTGAGAGCAGTTTGTCAAAAAAAAAAAAAAAAGAGAAGAAAATGCAATGCAAAATCTGCAAGGCGGAACTTGCTTTCCATGGCAGTACAACGGCGATGCATAAGCATCTGAAAAGGAAGCACGTCGTGGCTGATTCAGTTTCCGACAAAGAGGGACAGTCATCTCGATAAGCTAATTGGCAACTTAGCTGCTAACGTTAGCGTCAACAGTATAGTGACTAGAAGTCCCCGATTTCCTGGGACAGTCCCTGTTTTGGACGACCTGTCCCCGGTTAAAACTGTCCCTGAAAATGTGCCAGATTTCAGTGTTTTATTTTTGTGCGTCTACTAGAACAAAGGTTATTAATACAGCTGTGTAGGAAGCAGAAAGCATGAGGGAGCAGGCTGAGCGCAGACTAACAGTTAACAGATTCTAAGATTATAACCAAGCTGCCCACTGCAAAACAAGACATGAGTGTGGTTGGTAGTCTGTCCTTTCCTCACCCCCATTTCGTGGTTGTCACGCCCGTAGGAATCAACCCAGCACACCACCAAAGACACTCAAGCATGTGGCGCATGCAGGTTTGCTTACGATTAGCGATTTGGGCCTCCAGCTGCATGTTGGTGCGGCACGCTGCAGTTCATACATGATATGACTAGTCGACTGATCACAAAAATAGTCGTTGACTAGTCAACTATCAAAATAGTCATTCGTGGCAGCCCTAATGTACAGCTCTGGAAGTCATAACAGATTTCATTTTTGTTTTGGGTAAGCAGGGATCTCCATTTTCTCGGCACATGTGCAGAACTCTTTCAAATAAAGGCTGTGGGCACCAGGAACAACAACAACAGTTACAGCCGTCTCTTGAGCAACACGTGGACTGCCAACTGTGCCCGGTTTGTTATCGCTTCTCCAACAAAATGTGGATTTGCTGTGTCAATACTCTGGCCAGCAGGGATGTTTTTATTTTATTCGCCAAGGACACTACAGACTTACACTACCAACTACTGGCCTGGCATGCACGCTACCTCGTTTTGAGTCGTTCTCGGGAACCATGTGAACATGCATCGTTATCACACAGTTGCCGGAGCGTGGAGCACTTTTGAAAACTCAAAGGAAAAACCTTTCTGTTTCTGGTGACAATCATGTCATGTAAACAAGCCCTGAGACTGTTTTCATACAGATCTTTATGATTTTTACCCATGCTCATTCCTCAGTGAGGGTTGGAAAGAAGACGGAGCAGTAAATTGAAAGCTTCATCTTCCAGCTAGTCCCCTCTTCCAGTTCAATGCTACAGATGCCTCACTGATCTACTTGCCAATCCCTCTCTCTCATGAACAAAGAACAAATGGTGTGTAGACATGGGTTGAAATTATTTTAAAAAATGCATGAGGGGTCCCTACTGTGTGTCCAAATGCATTCACTGAAAGCACTAATGTATGGATATCTCTTGAAATTGAAATTAAAGGTTTTTATTTACCCCACCCCTTTAATGAAGGCCTCTTTTGACCTAGAAATGGCTAAATCACACTCCCTGGGACATGATAGTATGCTTTTGCTGGCTTTGGTCAGAGGGGTAGATTTAGCTGACTTTAGCTGGAAAACTTTTAAGTCTTTTTAGGGTTAAGTGTTGTTCATCCATTTAAAACATTAATAACATCAGCAGAACACAGTTCACGTTTGGCCTTAAAGAGATTGAGTCTCTGCTCAAGCCTTGAGTAAATAAGACAAAAGCAAGAGTGCAGAGCTGATATAGGGCAGAGCTGGCAGAGGCTGAGCAGATTAAGAAAACCACAAATCTTGTAGCTTTGAATCTTAAAATACTTAAATGCAATCCATTATTGCAGAACTTGTGTAAGAAAAGACCAACAGATTTCAAACTTGGTCAGCTTCTTGCTTTCTAAATCAAAACTTTCTCTGGACCATTGCTCCATAATTTCTTTGGAAGAAGTGGAAACAAAAAGCGTGTTTCACCAACTAGAAGCTTAAAAGATTTATTAAGAAAGTATGCCTTCACTCTTTAATATCGGCCACTTTTGACCTACAAATGGCTGAATCACACTCCCTTGGTTGCATCCAAGCCTGACGAAAAACCTCTACAATCCTCCTGCCCGCTTACACTGTGTGTTTGTTAGTCTGTCTGTCTGATGCCCGTCCGTAGTTGCACATGCCATAACAGGACATTCCAAACAAAACACACAAATATACACACACTGTATGGAGCGCTGTGGTGCATAATGCAACCACATGGCAGCCAAACATAACGAGAACCATCAAAGGGAATCTGATCCCTCTTCACTGTTTTTCCCCTCCTGTCTAAGTCACGTCTGGAGTGTTTTTATTTGGCTTGCATCAATAGGGGTGTCACAGTGCGTAATGTGCTGCAAAGTCTTCTAAACATTTTGACCTGAAACATATCCTCACCCCCCCCGGTCATCCCCCTCACCTGTTGACCGCGTTGGGATCAGCATTTCTGGACAGCAGGAGCTCCACACAGCGAGCGAGTTTGTCCTCGCTGGCAGACGCTGTGCAGCTGGCCATGAGCACCGTCCAGCGATCTGTGGACAGAAACAGTGAAAGAGGTTAAGGATCCATTATTTCATTTGGACAGTTAGATTTTATTTTCCTTATTTTTTAGTGAGGAAAAAAGTCATTGTTGTTGTTGTTTGGAAGCAGTTTTCTTTAGTAGTGAATCTTTTAAAAGCCAAAATCTTCCTGTGCATGTAGACTTTTTTGATTGAACTGGCTTAAACTGTTCGTTTTATTACTGTGCACTTAAATGGACAGGCTTTAAATGAATTTCCTCCTCTAAAATGATGTGGACGTTAGTCCTACTAACTTGGGTCACAATTCATCACCAATTTTTCATAGTTTATAACAAACATTTTTTTTATCCTGTGTTCAAATTGAAACTGTATTGACTTGAAGAGAGAGTATGTAGAATAAAGTACTGGAAACCCTGGCGTCAAAGACAAAATCCTCTGTACCAGGGCTGGAAAAAGGGCTGGTGATTGAAAACCAATTCCATTGAGCAGAAATGATAACAAAAAGCTAAAATGTGACCATAAAATGGAGGTAGAAGCTGTCAAAGTTGTTACTTAATTTTTTTTTTTTTTTTGATAAAAAAATGCTTACTGTGCAGCGTTTAGTGGGTTGAAACATCAGCAACTTGTAAAGACTTAATTTATGCATAATTTCATTGTATATCAGGAGTGATGCGTTTGACATTGTTCCCACTGACGGCCCGTGCAGCCTAACTTTTTACAGATAACCGGCAGAAAAAAGCAAAATGATAATCATCTCAACAAGCAGGATCAATAATGGCATTAGTTTCAACAGAGTCTGATCAATGTTCATCTCGAGTTTGATATAACTGCCGACCTGCCACCAAGGCAGATGGATCTACATATCTAACGGACCTCTGTTCTCAAGTCCCACTCTGAGCAAGCAACACTCTCTTTCTTTGCTAAACACTGTCAGCGCACCACCAGTTCGCATTGAGGCGTGCTCCTGTTTGTTGTTCTCGAGCCAGCTGTTCGTCTTTCTCCCTCCACATTCTTCTTTGATGGAGCTCCTCGTCCGTGTACTCAGACTCAAACCGGTCGTCGTAGTCTGACTCTTCGGCATCAGATAAATATTCTGTTATGTTGCTCAGCAATGCCGGCTAAAAGTAAGTCAGCTGTACCTTTGTGTCGCACGGCTATGACGTCATCAAAAGTTTGTTTACCAGGTCAGCTGACCCACCTGAAGACGGTAGACGAGCTGACTTTATGATAACACTGGCGATGTATGAAAAAATATAGCCGAAATGAGTGATTTCGCAGAGATTATGTTCCACGCTGAAGCTCCATTGCCGTGGCAACATGGCAGAATATTTATCTGATGCCAAAGAGTCAGACTACGACGACCGGTTTGAGTCTGAGTACACAGACGAGGAGCTCCATGAAAGAACAATGCGGAGGGAGAGAGACAAACAGCTGGCTCGAGAACAACAAACAGGAGCACGTCCACGACTCAATGCGAACTGGTGTGCGCTTGTGGACAGTGTTCGCCTATAGCAACAGAAGAAGAGTGTGTTTGCTGCTCAGAGTGGGACTTGAAACCGGCTGACAAGCGTATGGATCTATCCAGGAATATATGTCTGACTACTCTGGAGGATTTCTCTGCAATGACAAACTGGGCTGTGGTAGAGACGAGCGATTTTGCAGAGATTACGTCCCGCTGAAGCTCCATTGCTGTGGCCCCCGCTAAGTGCGGCTACATCGGTTGGATCTAAATAACTTCTGAAGGACTCCGAGCTGCACGATGTTTGTCTGAGTGAGTATATGAGCATGCACAAACCTAAAAATAAGGTCCAGGTGTCAAAAAACCGGAGTTTCCCTTTAACTGTAGGCATAATGGATTTAAAAAAAGAATTGAAACAAACGTTTAAGGACTTCAAGTAATATGTTATTTTATGGCAGAAATTTCAATAAACAGAAAAAAAATCTTTATGTAACTAAACCTCAACTGAAACCCAAGGTTCATTCATACTTTAAAAGTACATTCATTTTAGTGTATAAAGAGGGTCTTTACAGTACAACGAATACTTAAGGACCTTCTTAATTTTATATTGTGACTGCACAAAACACTGCTTTGTTACTTTTTGAAAACCTGGTATTGACCTAATTCACCTGAAAAGGCAAAAAAGATACCAGCATTAGGCTGAAGGCCTGTGCTGCTCTGTACGTCAAGGTGCACAGCAATAACTACATGGCTATCAAGATCTGCTTTTATTTTAGAAAATAAAAAGGAATTTCTGCTAGATATTAGGTTACAATATCAGCTTCAACACATCAATAAATCAGGGCCTTTCCGTGATGAGTTTGCATGTTCTCCCTGCTCTGTTAGTGGCCCCGGGACGGGTTCAGGGTGTTCCCCGCCTCTTGCCTGGTAACAGCTGGCTGATATCGATGAGTGGAAGTTTTAAAGTTAAAAATACATTTTGATGTATGTGAATGCATAGAATAATCAAATTGTCCACCCATCACAATTCAGGTAAAACACTCAGCTATCATTTGTGATAATTTTGTTGATTAACTTACAATTTTTCGGTATCTTCTAAGTCTTACGCCTGATTTTAAGTAGAGCTGTGAGCAATTTACTGTCTGGTCCATGTCATTTTCTCACACTAAGGCTGTACATTATGCTGTAAAGAGTAAATGAATAAAATCCTGGAGATAAACCCTGTGACGGAGATTCATAACTGATTATCTAGCATCAGGAAGTATAGCAAACCTTTATGGCACTGAGTGACTTCAGGGGAATTGTCTTCTTATCTCCTCTGATAAGGCGAGTGTGGGACCTACGGTAATCTCCTCAGTTCCTGATCTGTGCCCATCCCATGTGCATCGCTGTGACCTGTATATCACTGTATAAATCAGAGTGTGTGAGAGCATACCCTGTCCTCTACATCTGCATGAGGGTGCCTGTGTCTCAGTGGCGCTGCATGTTTGTCTCCATATCTGTGCCTGTTTATATTCTGTGTGTGTGGGTGTAAACCAGACTGCTGGTTTGCATCCTGAGAGCCCTGGAGTAAATAAATCTGAGGCCTGAGAGTTGGTGTGAGGGTATGATGGGAGCATGGTGACCGATATCAATCACTCGTGCATTTCTCTGCTCAGCCTGGTTGCTTTGACAAATGCCATCAGGACGTGACCACACGTCATCCTTCAGTATAATCGTTTCCTTCACCTGCCTCGAGCACCAGAGGCCAGGATGCACATGAGACCAGTCACACACACACACATAAAACGCATTCTTGACTGAGAATTAGTGAAGATCAGAGAACAAAAGCATGGCAAGAGCACGGGCCAGGGAGACTAGCCAAGGTATCTCCAAGGGCTAAAGACAGCTCTCACACAAACTCTTTAAAGTGAAACGTTGGCCAGGACACTTCACTTAGGAGCAGAAGTAAAAGACCTTGATGTTTTGTAACCAGTCCCTCTAACAGTACAACAATGCTCACAGCGTAGCAAGTGGTTTCATTTATTTCTACCAGATAAGCGGGGCACACACATAAGGATTTTCAAAATTTGAAGAGATTTTTTTTATGTTAGAGACCCCACACATAAAGATAAAAATTCAGGCATTGAACATTTTTTTATTTAATCTTTGTTTAACCAGGAAAAACCTCACTAAGATTAAAAATCTCTTTTACAATAGTGTCCTGGCCAAGACAGCAACACACTCAGCAGTTTTACAGAAACACAAACAGTCAGCGAACACATAAAGCAAGAATTCAATACATTAAGAAAGAAAAAGTCGCATTTTCAGACAGCCATTTTTGCTTGGGTTGTCCACATGAGAAAAATAGTGTCAGTCAAAACATCTACAGCCAGATGTGTCCAATTCTAAGCCACTCAACATTGTCTAGTGACACCAGATCTTTTAGCTTCAGGTCTTTTTGTATTTCATATCAAGCATGTGGAGCCGCAAACGTAAACGCCTTTTTTCCCAGTTCAGTTCTTTCTTTAGGAACAGACAATAAGAAAAGATCCTGGGACCAAAGATTATAGGATGCTGTGTTTTTCTGACTGATGTATGTCAGAAGGTAGGATGGGAGCAGGCCAAGAATACATTTACAAATAAGAATACGCCAGTAATTGAGTCTGCGTACAGACAAAGAAGACCATCCAACAGAGATTTAAAGCCGGTGATGAACGTCAAAGCTCCATGATACACAGTATCCAGAGACCGTAAGCGTTGAGAGGGGGCGTGCATGGACAAAACATCTGCGTGCAGACAAAGAAGACCATCCAACAGAGATTTAAAACCAGTGATGAACGTCAAAGCTCCATGATACACAGTATCCAGAGACTGTAAGCGTTGAGAGGGGGCATGCATGGACAAAACATGGCCGTAGTCCAACACAGACATAATGTAGCAGAAACCAGCCTTTTTCTAGATTCAAAAGAGAGACAAGGGAAGGCTTAATTCTAAAAAAAATACCTACAGTGTTTCCTCTACATTCATTTAGGAGTGGCGGGCCGCCGCTCCTAAATCCTACCCGCCGCTCCTGCAATTTTTTTAAAAAACTGTAAATACACCACCGCAGCATCATGTTGCTGCCTTCACATCAGAGTCCTGCATTAAATCGGGTGTCGCGGGTGCTTAGGCAAATAACTATCTTGCCCATAGTTGTGTCGCTATGGTTTGCTTACATTTAATACAATGCATTTTTCCTCTCCGCTCTGAAAAACGCCTCCTCTCTCGCTCCTCTTGTGCAACACCGATAAGCCGCGCGGCAACCAAACTGTCTCTCTGCAGGCGGAGTCCCCCCACATGCAGTCTTTATTGAGGCTGCTGCCACCGCGGGCCGAGACGTAGCGGTGATTCAGCGAACGTCAGAGCAGAGGCCACCTAAAAGTGTCTCACAACACTCCCTGTCATAGAACGAGCCGATAACTTCTGAATCATTAATTCTCTTTAATAACAGACTCAAACAGCGTGTCATACAGTTAGCAGTGCTCTCTCAGTCTACACTTCCGTTACCTCAGCCAATCCCGGCTCCCCCTTAGCAGCGTTAACATTACAAAGATCGTCTACTCTGAAGATGCTCACTCTGACATACTACTATGACACTCCTTCCCTAAAAACAATTCAGTAGAAATGCTTCCTCACGTCCAGTTCTTCGATAGTACGATATGATTTGCTGCTGCCAGGCGACTACAGCCAGAAAGTTCAAAACGCTGGTTTCTGAGCAGCAGGACAAAATCTGTGCGCGTGCTCTTTGGCGGCAACCGCTTCTACCGAGGCGGTCCAAATCACAGCGATGCTGTCTGCGCCTGTCCCTCATTGAAATGACTGGAAGCGGCGCGTTGTGTGAAGGGGATGATGAAGACACACACACGACACATACAGACATACACACACACTCACAATCAGGCGGCAGATGAAGGAGCGACCATAACGGTAAAAAAATATAATAAAAAAAAAAACAATTTAAACAAACATTAATGGATGACCTGAAGCTTACCAAACAATCTCCCCAAGCAAAAATCTCAGCATTTTTAAGCCAACTGTCCTTACTAAGAAGGGAAGCACAGCTAGCAGCAGTGTAGGAAACTTTCAGCATGTAGTTTCTCCTCATTGTCAGTCACTTGCTATAACTTTATGATTCATCTTCTCTCCACCTGCTGAGCTTACACGGTTACATGAAATGTTACATTCTTCCTGTTTTTTTTAAATACTTTTTATACTTTATGCAGTTTATTTTAAATTCTTTTGAGAATGTTGTAGTTGTGTGCCCACAGTGCTCTCTATTTATTCAGATCTAAATACTCTTTAATTATGATATTATGGAGCATTATTGACAGACCCCCCCCCCCCCCCGCAACCCCGAACCCGCCGCCCCAAGGCAATGAACCTAGAGGAAACACTGACCTAACTTAATTTAAAAATTTTAACAAGCTGCTGAATATGGGCAGAGACAGAAAGAGAATCATCAATTAAAACACCAAGATATCTGTAGAAAGAATCAAGTTCTATCTGAGAACCCGGAGCAGTGACCGCTGAAGGCAGGCTACAAAGTTTGGACCTAGAATTTGAGAAAAGCATAACTTTTGTTTTGTCTGCGTTTAAAACCAGTTTTAAATCATAAAAATTTTGTTGCACGGTGTTAAAAGCAAGTTGTGTAAGTGCTTGGACTGGTGTGGAAGCAGAAGTGTACATGACTGTGTCATCAGCATAAAAATGAAATTTTGATTGTACTGTGTGTGGTGTGCTCCAATAATCTCAACACAGCAC
Source organism: Scarus forsteni (assembly GCA_036419115.1). Lineage (NCBI taxonomy): Eukaryota > Metazoa > Chordata > Actinopteri > Labriformes > Labridae > Scarus > Scarus forsteni. The sequence goes on from JAZDUH010000459.1 coordinate 6,827,507, forward strand.
AAACACACATAACCATTCTGTCAATCGCCGATCTAGAATCTAGTCCTCAAAGACAGAAATTGGGTCAATTGTGATCCAACTAGGGATGTAACGGTATGAAAATTTCATATCACTGTTACTGTGACCAAAATTATCACAGTTATCATTATTATCGCGGTATTGTTGAAGTGTGCTCAAAATGTTGAAAAAAGTACTTTTACACAGTCTTGAAATCATTTTACCCCTGTAATAATACAATTTCAACAGTCCTTTTGTCTTTTTTTGTCAACAATTGTGTCAGGAAATGTCCTATAAGTAAATTTGTTAAAACATTTTTCATTAGAAATAAAAGTAAACAATTCTTGCAAGTATTTGTCATTATTTTGTGATAAATGCTTAAACTGTGTGTAATTACAAGAATAGAAAAAAACGATTTTGTACTTCATTTGTACAACAAGCTACGTATGCGCGCCTCTGTTTGCGACACATGGCTGCTTCATCGAGGGGCAGACGCACATAGTTTCGCCTTTTTCAAGCAAAGAGCAACATCATCATGAGTTATTGACAAAGTGTGGCGATCAAACACGGTATAACGGTAATTTTAAAAGGACACGGTAATGATTACCGTGGGAAATTTTACCGCGGTTTACCATTATACCGGTAACCGTTACATCCCTAGATCCAACAAAAACTAAGAAGAAGAATATAGCATCAACCGTAAAACACAACACACAACATGAAAGAAGACATACAAAAAGAGGGAATGCCGGTGGTCTTGGGACTATTTTTGACAGAAAAATCAGGGACTAAAAGGAGAAAAGACTGTGGAAAAAATCCTGGAGACAACATGAACACCTGAGCTGGTCCTCCATATCTAAGGTCCACCAAACTTTATGTTTCAGGTTAGCTATGCTTGTTTTAATTTCAGGATTCAGGACTCATCGGCTTTCCCCCCACACAAAAAGATTTTTGGTCGTAAATACGGAACAAGTTTAATATTTACAATTGCCTGATCTGTTTCAGAGCTGATTATTGGGGAAAAATTCACTCTTAACACACCTCAGACCACAGGATAAGTCTGAAGGATAATCTTATAAAACAAAAGATAATCTGGAGTTTGCCGTTCTTGGTTGGGATGATGGAAAGTCAAACAAAAACAGCTCAATAATCTTTATGTGTGTACGTTTGCTTTTTTTAATTTTTAAACTTTTCTCCTGGTTTGTTTCTCTGAAAACAAACATAAAAGTAATTTATTTTTTCCATATATGGGATATTTCATGTTATTCTAGATAAGTATAAGCTTCTCTTATAACCTCTCTATGCCCTTACTAACCTAACCAGAAAAAGAATTATGAAGATGGTTTGATTAGGCAACATCACTACAGTGATGCGTTCCAGGCTTCTATGTCAAGCAGCCAAACATAATCCTGCTGGCCAGCCCTGTTACGTTGGTGTCGTGCTTTCCCTTCCTGGAGCACCTTTCTTCAATTTCCTCACCTGCCATGGCCAAAAAACAGGAGACCCATCTGGCCCGTGAACCCCTTCATCTGATATTATTTAATGGTGATGACGCCAAAGAGGAACTCTTGCAAAAACACACCGCTGATCTTTGAGTTGTTTTTAGTTCATGAACACTGCACACTCATCGCAGAGCAGGAATAATTAAAGGCATCTGTTCGATCAAGATCAGGGCAGGCAAAAAAGGAGAAGGAAGGAACTCATTTATAACCTACGATCAAGACAAAAATGTTTTTCCTGTTGGAAAAATACTTCAAACTCAATCCAATCAACAACTTAATCTAATTGAGTTAAAGTCGTTAATCTGAAAAGAGAAATATTTCATCATAAGAGGATCTCAGAACAGGCCACAATTTCTTAAAAGTCATGAATGATGGTACATTTTAACACTTTAAGTGGTGTGAAATATTTCAACTACCTTGTTTTAGAGTACTGCTTATTACTTACTTATTTGTCATGCAGTGCACAGGGGGACAAGACAGTTTGATCAACTGTTCCAAACCTGCTGGAATAAGTTCTGGCATCTTTGATTTTTGAAGTTAGACACCTGCATTCACTTGCACAGTGAGAGCAGAGCCAAGAGTTGACTTTCCAATGTGGGGCTGATTTTAGGAATGCATGACAGGGCATGGTATTTCTAACTAGAAAAGCACTCGGAGAGCGCAGACCTCCGCCAACACCAGAGTCCTCACCCATATTGGGATTTTCACCATAAATATTAGTCCTACCTTTATTTCATCTAAATATTTAGATTCCTTGACCATGAAAACATACAAATATGCACAAATGCTGATAGGGATGGGAAAGATTTTATCAATACCAATGCTGTTAACAATCCTGCTAATCAATCCAATTCTTTAACGATTCCCTTATCGATTCCTGCAGATTTTTCATGTGGGCAAATAGTCTGACTTTCAGTGGCAACAATGCCAAACATACATCACAATATAGATAACTGCTTCTGCAAGTTGCTGGTGTTTCCACTCACTTAAGGTTGTGCAGTAGGTGTAATTAAAATTAAGCGACAATTACGATGCTTCTGAACCCTGTCAGTGGAAGGAATTGATAAGGGAATTGATTAGCAAAAAGATAAATGATATTGATTCTTTGATGGAGCTGTTAACGATTCTCAACTGGAATTGGTTTTCGATTCCCATCCCTAAATGCTGAAAATGGTCCTATCTCGGGATGTTAAAGAATTCTTTAAAAAATGTCTGGATCCAGACGGTGATCTGGATCACTCCCAAAATCTAATTATTTGTTCCTTGTCCCAGTCTGGACATTTCCTGAAAACTTCATCATGTTTCATCGAGTTTCTATCAATGTATGTCGTAATACAATAATTATTTAGCAGAACAGGGAAAAATTGGGCTAAAACTATGATTTGTCTCTCAAGTCAGAATGCTCAAATTTCACAGTCCTCTTGCATTTTCAGCTTAGTGGTGAAGTTAACATTTGATGTGAGTTAAGGATGTTGAGTTTAGGACAAGACTTGCTTATTAAATGGGGTTTCAAATTTACCATGAATGCCATGCTGTATTCCTCCAATTAATTTCTAATAAATAAGTATTACTCCAGCATAACAAAAATTTCATTGACTTCTACATTTGCAGATATTGACTATACCCTTATGTCTTTTAGGGGTCTCTTTTAGTTGACAGGAAGTTGAGAGGACTGGTCAAAGGCAATGACCATCTCTGGCGGTTGTAATAATTTCTTGGGGTGGTAAATTTGAGGATTGAGATTTTGTCCTGCCTTATATTTCCTATTTAGTTATCTCCAAACCTTTGCTAGCTTTGTGAGAGTGAGGTCTGGCTGGGCATTCAACTCTCTCACAGACATACACATGATACCTTTGCTGAAGTTAGCACTGGCCCCTCTGTCCAGGAGAAGTTTAACCAGGTCATAATTGGCCACACTGACAGCACACATCAGAGGAGTCCATTCAAGGCTGAGCCTGGTCTCCACATCCATGCCTGTCCACACAAAACAAAACCAGATTAAATGAGGCAATGAAAGAATTACAAGAGGCAAGCATCAGCACATAAATCAATTGGCAAAATATTTAATTATTGGCGAATGCTTCTGTTTTTCCTAGCCTGCAAAATTTCAGAAAAAAACTAAATGAATTCAACTGCTTGCTTGCATGCAGCTGTGATCATTTATCGAAGGAATTATTTTGATTTTTTTTTTTTTTTATCCTTAACTTCACTTTTCTTATTTCCTCTATATTTTTTGTCAAAGCGAATCAAGTCAACTGAAGTGAAGCACTGAGATACCAGGATAATATAAAACCTTTAATGAATCCTAAAATGCCTGAAAACATGAACTATGAGATAGAGTTAAGAGAAAACATCAGCACAGCAGGGGGTGGCTGTGGACGAGTGGTAAAGTTGGTGAGACCTTGCAACCACATGCAGATTTCTTCTTAGATGAGACTTTGATCAAAAGTTTACTTCTAACTACAGGAAAAAAGCTGCAGAAATACACACTGTAGATTGTTTAAATAGGATTACATGACATTTAAAAACCAAACTGCTGGGAAAAAGTGGTCATTATATCAGGCCTTATACTCTTTAACTGCTATTGAGACTGAACCAGAGGATGTAACACCATCCAATAAAAACACTAACCCTTAAAATAAAGAATTATGTGCTTATAAAGAGAAAAACAGACAGTTACCATTATCCAACAGCTGTTCAACAGTGTCTGTGTCTCCTTCACTGATAGCTCTCTTCAGCATCGACACATTATCCTCTGCTTCTGGGACAACAGCATCCTGAGCCTGTTAAGACAGGGAAGATTTAAAAATCTCATTAAATCAATTTAGAAAAATGTCACTAGACAACAACTACTGAAAAAAATGAATCACATTTGTCTGAATATTCTGGCTAATTTATATACTGTACAGTACAGAGCGAAGCAGCATTAGAAACTGTTTTAATGGCATTGCTGCTCTAAAAGATGCAAAAGCCAATTTCGGAAATTAACTCAGAGCTGATATGAAGCCAGGTAAGTACTAAAACGTACACAACATTGCAGATACTGCAGATGTAATAGTTTTTGACATACACCATGGGTCAAAATTCAAAAATAAAATAAACAATACAAGTAGTTCACTTTATTAACATAGTATTTGATATTTTTTTCCAGCTGAATATATATTTCTTAGCATTTAAAAAAAAGATCAGTCCTAATTTCCCATACTATTCTCAAACATTGTAGCAATTAAAATATACTACTTCTTTCTGGGTCAGTCATTTTCTGCAACTGGGTTAGACTCAAATTTACTCATTCTCGTGGTTACAATAAAGCTGATGAAAATGATGTCATTTCTTATTAAAAAATGCTTTAATCCCAATTGTTTTGGGGGGACAAAACAGCATAATGTACTCTTATAACTACAACAAATTATGCCTGTACACAATTTATGAATTTGACAATCATTTTGGAGCCATACTGAAAGCTACAAGGGGCCTGATATTAGTTGATGACCACTACTGTCATGATGCTATTACAGTTATTTACTATTACTACAGTACAATGTATGGCTAATCAATTATCGCAAATATCTTAATCATTATTATTTTTAATAAATGTTTTTCTTATTCTTAAAAAGAGGGCATTGCTAACAAGGACTGGGAATGGGATAAAACATCTTGAACCTTTCTTGCAGTATTTCTCAGTCACTTTGGTACATTTCTTGGATCATCCTCAGCACTTGCATAACAGAAAGTGCATTTCTCGAAACAGTTTTACAAATAGCAAAACACCATGGATTACCCGTAAAAGCCAGTTTTTTTCTCAAATCCTTAGTTCATCTCTCAAGAGTAAATGTTCGTGTCCATGAACATGTCAGTGCCCTCAGAATGATAAGTCCTTGTGTCATTGTGTACGGATAAGACAGTCAAATAAGGAAGTTACACTTTAGTGTATGCGGGAGATTGATTGCAAGACAGCGGACATGATTCACTTTTATTGTTTGTACTGTAATTTGTTGACATGCCATTGTGATACACAAAGGAAAAGAGCACTGCATAGCCCAAAGAAAAAGACAAAAGTCGAAATGTACCTTCGAGCTATTTCAGAAAACTGGTGGATCATTGGTTGATCTAATGGTTCCCTTAGTTGGAGAAAGTCAAGATTCACCTGGGAACATTTTTTGTAATTCAGGACAGATTTATAAATAAAAGGCTGATGGAAATGAATAGAAATAGGTTTGACATATTATAATAAGCTGTTCAACCATTTTGCATGTAAAGACTTCTGTGAACTAATGCCTAAATGTTGTGGGAGTGAGACTGTTCAACAGAGACCTATTACAATACATTTTGATCAACATGACAAAAAATTTTAACTTGTTCAAGGAAATGAGCTACTAGTTTTTGATGTGCATAACTTATGACATATTGTTTGAGAAGACGTTTAAACATTATACTAGGTCAGATTAGATTACATAGAACTTTATCCCTTTGGAAAACTCCCTCAGGGAAATTAAGATTACAGCAGCACCATATACAGATGAAAAGAAATATGAAAAAGACAGATATGCCCATATCAATAAATAGAAATAGAGATAGGGCTACTACAGCTCCTTCCCTTCTACCTTTTTCATTGAAGTAATAAAAATACTCAATTGAAACTGTGGAAATAGACACTGGAGAAGTCTTTAGTATGGTTGTTGTACCGATTCTGAGAAAGCTGAAGTGTATCCAATCTTATAAATTAATAATCAACCTCTGCACCTTTGTTTTAGTAGCTTTAAAAACCTTTACTTCAGGTGCAAGAAGAAACCAAATTTAATTTTGTTGCTTGTGCAGCCAATTATTTTTTTACAATGATTCCCCATGAACTTATTTCTAAGTGGAGCCACACTGGGACATATAAGTAATTAAAATAAATGACTATCATATATCGAACAAGGCACAATGTGCACCAACAGAACCACTTGGAGGGGGCCTTGAGGAGCACCAACACTTTCCAAAATTTTGGGTAATAATTTATTCGTGTATACATTTTGAACACTGGTGCATTGGTATTCATAATTGTTATATTCAAGGTTTTGCTGCTGTCAACTAAACATAGCGTTAGCATTCCCGCAGCACCTAGCTTGACCGTTGCTAGGTCCAACGGCCGTTAGCCACCAACGGTTCTTCCATCCCTCTGACCTTCTTTCTTGGAGACTTTTTATCCAAACAGAAGCCGATATCCCACTCATCACTGCTGGCGTCGCTCTCGTCTCCAGCTGGAAAGGCGTTTTCGAAGTAACTGCCCATAATTTTATTTAGCCTTTAGTTAAAGCGGAGTCCCGTCAACAGCCGAACCCTTAACGTCAACCTTCAAGGGTGTGTTCGAGATGTTGACGGTGCAGCCCGGCGGGGGGCGGAGTTTGCGTCTAGGTAAAGTACGCCTTTTTTTAAATCTAAAAATCTATAATTTCGCTGTTTTGAGGAAGACTCATGAGCACAGTTAGAGGGCTGACGTTAAAATAACAATGTTGTGACTCAAAAAAAGGTTTGCTATGGATTTGCACACTCACCACGATTATTGGCTAAGCTAATTTAGCTAAAGTAGGCTAACCACTGTGTTAGCAGCTTTGTTAATTAAAATGGTCGTTAGTTGTACTTCCTGCTAACAGGCCAAAATGCTACAGATTATTAAAAAACTTCATCATCAAAATAAGTTAAAGTATTTTTTAAATGGGGTATGAACTGCATAGCTTTTAAACGTCTTTATTAGAAATACTAGGGACTTTCCAGGATTGGAAGCCATTCTCTGTCCCACCCATTAAATTGAGTCATCCATTATCTAGACCAGTGGTTCCCAAACTTTTCACAGCCTGTACCCCTTCAGTCACTTGACCTCCAGCCATGTTCCCCCGACTCTCACACACTTACAGCGGCGAGAAAAACAAATACATCTGTCAGGCTACCGCCACCCCCGCCTCCCACATTTAACATGCACAACAAAAAAATAAAATCTCTTTAAGTGTATTATTTTTCACTAAATACATTTACTAGCTATGTCAGTGGACAACGCCAGTTCACTTTTGAAAAAGAAATTAACATTTCTGGAACAAATTCATTTATCACTGTTACAGACTCACGACAGCTCTAATAAGAGGGCTGTCTGACTGAACGCATGTTAATAAAAGAATCTTAGATTCAGGACAGATTTCTTTCTCCATGATGTCTCACCAATCTATCCTCCAGCCTCTCTGCCAACACTTCAGGCCTTTATCAAATCTCACAATACAACATTTACCAGTTTGAACTTGAACTACTGAAACAACAGTTTGAAACCTGACAGGTACTCATGTACCCCCTACATCTCTTCGCGTACCCCCAGGGGTACACGTACCCCAGTTTGGGAATCACTGATCTAGACAGTTTACCATTTGACAAGAGGTGGGTACCATACATCCATGGTGGGTACACCCTGGACTGGTCACCAGCCAATTGCAGGGCCACATAGAGAAACAGACAACCATTCATGCTCACTTTCACCCAAGGGCAATTTGGAGTCACCAATCTCACCAAGAGCTTGTTTCTGGTATTTGGAAGGAAGCTTGAGTGCCCAGAGAGAACCCTTGCATGCACAGGGTGAACATGCAAACTCCAAGCAGAAAGACCTTGAACATGGAACACAGGTTAAGCCAGCAGTGAGGCAAGTGCACTACCTGCACTACCAAGCAACAAAATCTTAAGCAACACTATTGTACAAATTGTACACATCCGAAGACAAATAGTTCATCGAACAATGTGTCTGCCTATCTACATCTTACTGGGGAAGATAGCAATATTTTTAATGATTGCTTTAAATCTGTATCCTGTAAGGTTGCTCCTTTTTTCATGCTGGGAAAGAAAATGAGAAACAAGAGTTTGCTTTTCTCCTCCTGAGGCTCAGATCATGTTAAGTCTCACAGAGCACATTTTAATACTTTTGTAATATTGTTCCTTATTTTATATTAGCTTTTTAATAAAGTATGTGTGGCTGTCTGAGTAATGCCTTTCCATTTGCATGCAGTATTAGAGTCCAGCCATGAGTCTGAGTTAATGTTTTCAGGACTGAAGTTCAGTTTGTGTTATTTGCTCCCTGTGTCATTCATCTAAATACAAAGTGAACAAAGTCTTTATTTAGTCTTGATCAGACTTCTTATCATTCAGGTCAAATGCCTTTTCAGTGCTGCATTATTTGAATGGATAGTCTTTAAAGTATGTAAGTTGTTTTACCTTCAGCTGGTTACAAGTCATGACATGTAAAAGTTAGTCTTCTGCCAGTGTGGCTGCTGGGGCACCAAATGTCCAGCAGAGGTCAGTCTTTCCTTTAAGCAAATGCAATAAGATGAAGCGTGTCTTAAAAATGAAACATTTCAGATTAAGATTACACTTAGTGGGTATAACCAGAAGTCTAATTGTTTTTAGCTAGTCTACCCACCAACATATAAGAAATATCCCCAATTAAAATAAAATAAATCAATCTCTTGAAATCTGTTAAATGAAAAATGTGCATTTTTGCTTTAGGATGTCACAAAACTGTAAAGAGACAGGACAAAGCAAATGTGTTGAAAAGGTGAGTCACTGCAGAAGGAAGTCCTACAGCAGGGATGGGCAACTGGTGGCCCGGGAGCCACATGCAGACTTTCTACTTACCAAGTTAAGCCCATCGGTCAGTTCAGAATATCACACAAATTAATTTACATGAAGAAAGCGTGAAATTTTCTGTCATGAAAGCACTACAAATCACAACTCTTTTAGGGAAATACAGTTCTAGTTAGCTGCAACCATTAAAATTATTTTTTAAATATAAATAAAATGAACTTAAATATCCAGTAGATAACCTGTGATGAAAAATTAGTTAAAATGGTTTTAATTCTTTTAAGCTCTTTGGAAAAGTTTTTTTCTGTATTTGAGTCAGAATTTGTAAATGTTGGGGTGCTGGTTTGGCGGAGTGGTTAGCACCCCATGTACTTGCTTCTGCCGGTCCAGGTTCGAATCCCACCTGTGACCAGTTTGCAGAGTGTCTTCCCCTACTCTCTCTCCCCCTTTCACAAGCCTATCCGCTGTCTCTCTCCTATCATTAAAGGCACAAAATGCCCAAAAAATACATAAAAAAAAAGAATTTGTAAATGTTGATTCAATAATTTCTTGCGATAATTATATACATTTGCCTGTTTTGTTAAAATATGAACTAGAAATGCTTGCAATGTTAACAAATTCTCTCAGAAACAAAGACAGTACCAAAAACTTGACCTCCCCAGCGAAGGAGGCTCCTTGATCTGTATCCAGATTTTGAGTAGCACCAAAATCTGCCATCACCAGTTTCCTCTCAAAATTTGTATCCAAGTCTGTTTATACATTTTTGAGATCATGCCTATCAGACAGACAGATGCGAAACATAATTTCCTCTGCAGAGTTTATAATTGTTATTGAATAGTTAAGAAGATTGTTTAAACTGCAGCAGCTCAGTCCTCTGACAATGAGGAAAAATTTAATGTGGCCTTCTTGGTTAATAATGTTACAGACTCATTATAAATGAAATATAGGCCTTATCATCAAATGTTAACCAGATAAAAGCTCATTTTGGCTGATATAATATTGAAGCCAGTAGAGATTACTGAAAGCAGATTTTTAGATTACACTATATAAAGTTTGACAGTAACAGTAAAATCAAGCTTCATCTGCCCTTTTAAAAGTTAAACACTGATTTACTAACCTGCTGACAGAAAACCAGCCCCTTTTGGAAACTTTACTCTCAATTTAAGATTAATATGCAAAGAAAACCTGACAATCTTTATGTTAATGTATAAGGCTATAATACTGGAAAGAAATGTTCATTTCTGCTGATACTGATATTTAGTTTTTGAGGCAGTTATCTGCCAATAGTGATATCATGCTGATGATATTGTGCATTCCTACTAACTAGTTGTGTGCAGTCAACATGATGGTAAGCGACTGAGTTAGATGCCAGTAAGGTCATTTTGTCCTTTGCGGGTTTTTATCATGATTGGCCAAGAAATTCAACACAGTGCAGAGGATAAGAGTGAGCTGTGCTTCAGCAAGTCAAATTATCTTTATTACCTCCACCAATGATGTTATGTTTTTCCAGCATATGTTTGTTTGTTTGTTTGTTAGCAAGACTACGCAAAGAAAAACATTTGAAAGATTTGGCTGACATTTCCAGCGATGGTGGTAATGGCCCAACCTTAAACAGATTACCGTAGATTTTGTTGCTAATTCAGATAACAGCCATTAGCGAATAATAATTTTTTGCTCAATAACTGTCTAGCCAATAATGATATCAACATGACTCTGAGTGCTAGGTGTGGATTTTCAGGATCAAGGAATTAAATTATGATGGTAACTAATTTAGTGACCTGACTATAAAAGTCTATTAAGTGACTAATGAGACACTAATTATCTAGACTATAGTCTTCCCTATTATAGCCTAGTCTCTATACAGCCTACAGTCACTTACTGGTCTAGTCTATTCTTTAAAGGATAAGTTCGGTTTCTGCAGCTTTCACATTGTTTATAGAATGAAGTAGAACAATATACTCATCCAGAAGGCTTTAATGATCCAAACAGTGCTTCGGGAGATATTTAGATCCAAAATTGAGCAACGGACATCCGTATAATGGTAGCACATAGGGCATGTATAGCGCCACTCCTAAAACTGCATTAATCGTCCAAAAACTCATTAGTTTCACCAATATTTCATCATGGTCTGCTCAGGCTACAGTCACAAAGACAGTCTGTGTCGCTCCAGACATGTCTTTGTGACTGTGCTGACCTCTGAACTGAAGAAGAAGGTTTGCCTCTGCGCATGCACAGTACTCTCTGGAGAGCTGTTCTTCTCTTTGCTCTTTGTCCTCTTTGTCCTCCTTTCGATGAGCTCCTCATCTGTAAACTCTGGCTCGAAACTGTAAGGACACCTATCATATTCAAAGTTCTCCTCCACAACACCTTCATCCGATAGATATTCGTCCATTTTGCACAAAACTGGAAGAGGAAAGTCGTTGTGTAGCCGGCCGTCTTCCCCTGAAACAATGAGCCATACTCTGCATGCGCGGAGACAAACGTTCTTCTTCTTCAGTTCAGAGGTCAGCACAGTCACAAAGACATGTCTGGAGTGACACAGACTGTAATGGAGGAGTAGCGTGAGCGGACCATGATGAAATAATGGTGACACTAATGAGTTTTTGGATGATTAATGCAGTTTTAGGAGCGGCGCTATACATGCCCTATGTGCTACCATTATACGGATGTCCGACGCTCAATTTTGGATCTAAATATCTCCCAAAGCACTGTTTGGATCATTAAAGCCTTCTGGGTGAGTATATTGTTCTACTTCATTCTGTAAACAATGTGAAAGCTGTAGAAACCGAATTTATCCTTTAAGTCTCTCATTCTACATTCTTAACAGTCTCATCTCTTTTTCTAATGAATCCAAAGTTTGACCCCTTTGTATGAAATTCCAGCCTTTCCTGATGTCCTGTGTCATAACCCCCTGCTAGCACCTCTCCCAGAGCACCAGGGGGAATAACACCCCCTCTGTCCCTGGTCCAGCCTGATCTTCACCTTTTTTGATCCAGTTTCCGAATTGGTGGGGATCAAAGCCAGAATTTCCCGATTCTCTGGGGCCTAGAGTTGTACATCTTACCACCAGAATGTCAACACCCTTCACAATGGGCCATGTTTTCGTGACACATTTATCCTCCACATTTGGGATAAGAGATGTTAAAATCAACTGAAACCAGGACCTTGAGACTCTTATGACTATCTCCTTGAACTATGGAGAGAGACACCTGTCAGACTGTCTGTTAGGTCTTGACATCCATTTTTGCACATTAGAATTTAAAATCCAACACAGTTAGACAGGAATTGAACGTCTGACCTTCAAGCTCATATTCCTCTCCATATTTTCTTCAGCTATGGAGACAGACTTTCTTTCAGGCTTTCTTTGAGGTCTTTAGATTCACTCAGCTCAGATTGTCAAGTCTACTGTCCAAAGACAGGAGTCGAGACAACTCAGAAGGACAAACAGCTGTTTGTCTCCATAGCTAAAGGAGATAGGTGAAGGGCTGTGGGTTAAAGGGTTCCAGGTTCAAGGTTGGTCTCATTATGTTTCCCAATGAGGTTTTGTATTGTTTGTTAGCTAGAATAGGCAAAACAGCTGGACTGATTCTGCTGAAATTTTCAAGATATGTTGGTTGTGGCCCAATTTAACAATGATTTGTTTTAGGTGGTGATCCACATAAGCACTGTAAGTGAAAAATTGCTTCTGCTCAATAACTGCTAACAATGATATAAACATGACTCAAAATGCTAGGTCTGAGTTTTCAGGGTCAAGGAATCACATTATGATTGTATCTTTATCATGAAACTACTGCTTATAGATGTAACAGTGATATGTGAGCTACTTTGGCAGAGGTTCTTTGAATGCTTTCTAGTTTTTCCATGGGTGTCTGTAAAAGATGCAACAAACTTTGCTGACAAACATAAACACTGTTTTAAAACTGTTAGAGGTATTTATTTTTTTCTGTATAGATGAAAGCAATGAGTTACATAAAATGTGATATAATTTTATCACACTTTAAAGGAGTGATTAATAAAAAAAAAGTACATTTCTAAGTCCTGTCTTATTTGCCAAACACTGATTATTATATGGTTAAATGAGTCAAATAATGATGCATGCACACCCATTAAAGACATTTAAGCCCTCTACTGCCTTCTTAATATTATTCTTCTGGTGAGCCATTGAATACGGCTTCATGACCCATTTTCAGGTCCTGATCCAGTAGTTAAGAACCATTGCACTGAGGTATTTACATGCTGTGTCCTTGTATTTTGTTTTTTTTCATCAATTTAACGCCAATAGATGTCACTACTGATTGGCCTCTGTGGTCACTAAACTCACAGATCTTTTGCTTATGAAACATTCATCAAACAAAACCTGTTAGGATGAGCCGTTTCCTCTGAGCACACAGATACATTTCTTCCTCTCCACACATATGTTTATGTAACCTCAGCATCCATTGGCTGCTTCATGGGACAGATAAGAGCCTGATATACATTCCAGATTTGCAGAGATTTCTGCAGATTCACTCCGCTCATGGCTAATTGTAAGTACAGCTGAAGTGTGGATGGTAAAGATCAGACTTTTTGTTTTGGATACTGGAGAACTGAAGGCTTACTGTAACCTCACATTTTATCTCTGTTCCTGTTTGGAATGTTTGGAGGATTTGATCCTCCCTCTCATGAAACTGTGTGTAACCTGAAACTGATAAAAAAAAAAGGTTCAAGTGAAGTTAATTGTCATGGGCTGCTTCTGCTGTTTGTTAATGATGGTGCTGCAGGTAGTTGAAGAAGGGTTAAAAAGCATCTGCTTTCTACTTCTGTCTTCAGAAATAACTCAGTGGACCAGCTCCTGGGATGAGTTATGTTGATGTTCTTGGCACTGCAATTCTGCTTTACCAATCACTGCTGGTGATGTAAGACTGTGGTAAAGACTTTACCACTAACAGTAGCAGACAGTTGCTCTCAACTGGTCTGATATCAGGATCCAACACCAACTCCTCAGTGAATCTGGGAACCTCCTTTTATAATAGTTATAACTAATTCAATTAAACTACAAAGCACTCAGAGACAAAAAACCTCCACCATGGTAGCTCAAGTATTGCTGTTACATACATCAGCAATAGTTCTAATGATAAAGTTTCCATATTAATATGATTCATGACCCTGAAAATCTACAACTAGCACTCAGAATCATTTTGGTATAATTATTAGTTTGACAGTTATTGAACAAAAGCGACTGCTTGCTGATAGAGGTTATCTAAATCTCCACCAAAATGTAATCATTTCTTAACTGGGCCATTACCAACATCTCCTAAAAATTTCTGAAAAATGCATTCAGTAGTTTTTTTTTTTTTTTTTGTAATATCACTAAAAAAACAAACAAATGTATGCTGGCAAGAACATAACCTCACTGGAGGAGGTCATGACCAAAGATGTTGCAGTTTGGACTCAGGACCATGGAACGAATTTGAGCAAAGAGACAGAAACAAAAAGTTTCTTCAAACAATGACAGAGGCTCTGGAGCGTGTATGCATACGCTTAATTTGATGACTTTTTTGTGATAACAGGCAAATTTGGTGCAAGCATCTTCTAATGATTGGATTTTGTACATATGTTCACTTTATCTCAGTGATAAACTAAGGTCTTAGGTCGATGTTAATGAGTCTCATCTTCATCCCTTGCTTTAGATCCTGCTAGCCTTGGAAGGTGTTAAGGGAATAACTGTAACCTTCACAAATGTTCACTCTGACATGAGGATGAACTCATTAAAGTTTGGAGGTCATAGGCAAAGATTAAGGTCGCCAAGTGTAATGTTCATCCTTTGCTTGTGTGCACAATATCTCAAGAAAACTTTAAATGATTTTCAACAAACATGTAAAACATCAAGGTTAGTAGGGCACATGATGTCTTAGCAGTTAGTTAGCTTAAACTTTGCACAAAATGTTGACTCTGATTTATCATGTTTTGGTTAGATTATGGCGGTCAGAGGGCAAAGATAAGGATCACTGGGTCTGATGTTCATCCTTTGCTTGTAAACTCAGAATCTCATGAACACTTGCTTGTTATCACAGTATTTCAAGGACTCTTGAGAAGCTTTTCTTCAGACTCGGCACTAGGGCTGGGCATTTCCAGCAACTTCACGATACGATATGTATCCCGATACTAAGGCCACGATATGATACGTATCCTGATACACGTAAATTGTGAACATTGACTATGCTTTAAGCAAAATTCTTGACAGGTTTAGAGTCTTATAAGAAGAAAAAGAACAAGGATGAGTTTTAAGTGGTTCTACAACTTGAGAGACATAAATTCAGATCCTCAAAGATGGTAGACCTAAGTTCAAATTTAGAACATATGCTTCATTTATGTAGCTCGTCTTCTACCTTGAACTGTGCCACTGTTAACATTATCCAAAGTGTATTTACAACTGTCAAAATATTTAGGCCGTATCGATTCTGTAGAATCCGTATCGATACACGTATCCCAAAGGAGTGCGATACGATATTTTGCCGTATTGATATTTTGAGCACAGGCCTACTCGGCATAAATAACAACTCTGCCTTCAGGATGGATTTTCAAGGTGATTTATGAGAATTATAGGGCTCACATTCATGTTCATTTGTTCAGGTGATGCCTTGATTATTTCTCGAAACTTTGGACCAGTTTCCACTCTTTTTTAATGATGTTTTGATTTGATTAAGAGGTAATAGGTCAAGATTAAGATATTTCTTGTGAACAGTTTTAAGAATGGTTTGGGAAATTTTCTTCAAATGGCATAGACTCTAAGTTTGATTTGGAGGCAAATCATTTGGACTGTAAAAAAATGGAAACAATAATTGTTCGGCTGTGACAGTCCAAGTCAACTTCGGGGCTCCTGTAGTTCCTGGATCTGCATATGGATCAATATCCTCCAGCTGGCCTCGCCTCTCCAGCTTGTTGCCACAATACGCAACGTGAAGCTCCACTGCATGGAAATGACGTGTGCCTCCGCAGGTTTTGGCGAGCCCATAAAGGATGGACTGTCCTCCCTCACTGTCGCAGAAAGACAAGAGAGAGCTTTCTAACGGAGGGAGCGAGTGGGTGCAGAGGAGACCTGCTGCACGCGCAAGGATACCAGCCTTTGGTTTGGGATAAGAAGATAACAGAACCGTGGTTTTGCATCTGCTGGAGGCAAATATTGGAGGACAAACCAGGAGACAGCCTCTCTCTCTGTCTTTTTCTGTCTGTCTGCGGAAACGGAGCCACTCAGGGGACATACAAATGTGAGCGACGCGCACGGACAAGACTCAGGTGCAGGGAAAACAAACTGGCGGCGCACTTAGGATGCAGAAGTCACCAGTGGAAGATGCGAACTTCTTCTCCAAGTTTTTCTTCTGGTAAGACAACTCTGATGAGACCTTCGCTTTCAGAAATTCTTGTTATTAGAGATTGGCACGGTGCATGCGCAGGTCTCAATGCCAAATTATGGCCGGATCAAAATGGGGTGCAGAAATGTCCCCTAACAAACCTAAAAGCCGTTTATTCTGAAGTCATCTTAAGGGGTGTTATTGTCTGGATAAGTCATTTATTATCATGAATCAGAATCTCTGCGCACCACGAGGCATGAAAGTATCAGGAAACCTTTAAATGTGATGATGCTCCATGTCACAAGCGTTTAAAGTTCTGTCATGCAACCATCATGTTTGGTCAACATTACTTAAGAGATATTATATAAGTGTCCTGCTCAGTAAGTTCCAGAGACTGTGGGATGTCTCTTTTATTCTGTGCGTAAAATGCGCACCTGACGGAACCATATTGCGCGTGAAATGTGGGTTTTGCCGGCTGAGGGAAATCTAGAAATTAGTGTCAGGTGAGGAAGCAGATGAAGAAAGGTGCAAGGATCAGTGAATGACGATGAATCAGTAAATCAATAGTGTTGTTTGAAAGGGCCTGTTATCATCTACAGAAATGTTAGTTTGCTCAAAAAAAGACAAGAGGTCTGTCCAGTTGTTGACCTTGTGTCTGGTACTGGAATAAAAAAAAAACAGTTTTAATCCACTTAGTATTTCAAATCACGTGGGGGGTTTGGTGTTTTCTTTGCTAACTTTAACTCTGACCTATTCTGTATTTTTTCAGCTTTCATTTGTAACATTTTAGTTTCATTTTCAACATAATTTTTACTGTTTTTTCCTCATTCCCAGTGTTTAATCTTAAATATGAATTAACACATTTTTTTCCTTTTCAATGGCCTGACCCTTCATCCTTTCTCATGACCATAATTTTATATGGCTGCAAAGACATCATTGTTTTACAGACCAAGCCTAACAAGCATTTACATTTGGGTCCTCATTAATAATGATGGGTATCAAGAACGATACTAACCTTGGCTACAGGTTTTTTCAGCAATGTCATGATACGATGCATTTCTCAGTTTTAGTCCATGATATGATATATACTGCAACACATGTACATTTTCAACACTGGCTTTGCCTTTTACAGAATTCTTGACAACTTCACTTCTTTCTTGTACTAAAAAAACAGCAAAGAAATGTTCAATTATTCGGAATATGCTTGCACCAAACCATGGTTCCCAGCCTGAGGTCGAGGTCCCACTGAAGCAGCAGAGGGTCTTAGGCAGGGGTGTAAGGCTCTGTCAGCTTATAGGAGTGTCGAAACATGGTTAATATATTTTATTTAAAACGACGCTAACACTAATAAGGGCATACTCTTATAATGGTCTCTCCACAGGAATGTGTGTTCACAACAGTTTTATCTTAATTGATTGAAAATGGCACATCTTGATGTTTAGTTTGCAAAGAAGTGTATGAATTTCTTTTTCATGAAGGTCCTGGGTGGGTTCACTTTTTCTTTCGTACAACTGGGGGGCAATTCAAAGAAGAAAGACCTCGAACCATAGACTTAAGACATTTTAGTTTTAGGTCTTTTAAGATCTAATGGTACTTTCCCATTCCTGCTGAGCTCAGCAGGACTGATCACATATGTTGTAGGAAAAGTGCTATATAAACAAAGTTTGTTTGATGCATTGATCACAGCTTGGGTGACACCCTCTTAGTTTGATTTTGTACAGATTGTGGCAAAAGTCAAAATGATACTCAACCCTATCAGCTATACAGTCCTGACATGAGAAGAAATATTTCTTAAGATACAAAATCATAATTTGTGTCTGAAATCACACCAGAATCATACACTGCCTGGCCAAAAAAAAGTTGCCACCTGGATTTAATTCAGCAAATAGGTATGAGCCTCCTTTTGGATAATTACTTCATAGGTGATTATCTTTCTGCTGGAAACAAGTAATTTAACCCCAGTTGATGCAGTGAGTAGCTTCTCATTTCTTAAAAAAACATTTCAAAGACACATCCTGTGGTCTTGGAAAAGATGTTAATCTGTTTAGGAAGGTACAAATCATTGGCATCAAGCAGAGAAAACATCTTTGGAGATGAAGAAACTACTAAAATTGGGTTAGGAACTATCCAACACATTATTAAAAACTGGAAGGATAGTGGGAAACCATCGACTTTGAGGAAGGAATGTCAAAAAGAAATGCTAAATGATCGTGATCTGCGAATCACTTAAACCCTTAGCCAAATCAACTCAAAGAAGAACAAAAGAATTCAGGGGTTTAATAGTGAAAGTAAGAGCATTTCCACACACACCATGTGAAGGGAACTCAAGGGATTGGGACTGAACAGATGTGTAGCCTTAAAAAAACCACTAATCAGTCAGGCTAACCCGAAAAAAGGCTTCATTTTGCTAGGGAGCATGAAGATTGGACCTTGGAGGACTGGAAGAAGGTCATGTGGTCTGATGAGTCCAAATTGACCCTGTTCCAGAGAGATGGGAGCATCAGGGTAAGAAGAGAGGCAGGTGAAGTGATGCACCCATCATGCCTAGTGCCTACTGTCCAAGCCTGTGGGAGCGGTGCTATGATCTGGGACAAATCTTGGGACATTGCAGAAGTTTATTGGAACAATGCCACAGTGAATGCGTGCTGTAATCAAAGCTAAAGGTGGTCCAACAAAATATTAGAGTGTGAGACCTTTTCTTTGGTGGTGACTTTTTTTTTGGCCAGGCAGGGTATATGTGAAAATAATTTGCTTTTAGCTTGTGATAAGACAAAAAAATTGGGTCTAGTTGCATATTTGAATTAGAATCTAGGTGGCCTTCATTGGGGCGTTGGTGGCACAGTTGGATAGTGCGCTTGGTCAGTGAACGGGAGGTTGCAGGTTCAAGCCCAGCTCCGGGCTGGGCTTGAACCTGGCGATGTGTCCTTGGGCAAGACACTTAATCCCAAGTTGCTCCCACTGCTGCGTCAGTGGTGTGTAAATGGGCATGAAAGGGCATGAATGTGTTAGAAATACTGATGGATAACTAACACAGAAACTCTGAACCATCAGTGAGTGAATGTGAGAGCGAATGGGTGTGAATGGGTAGGTGTGACCTGCGGTGTAAAGCAGCTTTGAGTAGTCCAAGACTAGAAAAGCGCTATATAAGCTCAAGTCCATTTACCATTTACCATTGATTTGGGGAGTTGGATGATTGTAAGATTTGAGTTGCAGTTGGAGAGCGCCCCATTGAGTCTTAGGAAGTCAGAGGATCTTCAGTTACCCTGAGTTTACCTGCTGTACTGGAACACAGTCAAACCTGGTGTGATGCTCTTGCTCCTCCATCTGAGATCTGAGGTAGAAAGACCATGCCATAAAACTACTAAGCTGTTTCACTTCTGCTGTTTTAATTGATAATCAGACTTCTGTTAACCTTGCAGTGCAGCAGTCCAAAGCGGCACGGCCCAATCAGAGTTCTTCAGAGCAGGAAGAGGCGGAGCTTTGAGCAAGCTGACAGCAGGAAGTGGCTGTTTGTACAGAGATTAGCATAGATTCTAACAGCTTCAGTAGCAGTTTGATCAGATCTGGATCAAACTTCTAGTGAGATATATTGAACGGTCCATCTGGTGTGTCAGGTCAGGACCGGAGGGTGGACGGTTCAAGGCCTTTCTGAACCTTAAGTTGGTTTGATGGCTCAATAGGTGTCAACTGATTTCCTGAGCATTGTAGAAGTGCCCATGAACTCAAAACTGCTCTATAGTGCTTCTTCAGGAGCAGTAAGCCATCACTATTACATCTCTCCATTAGTGCATGATCGTAGGACATGTTTGTGGATTTCAGCCTGAGTTTGTGTAGAATGACTCAACAAAAAAGTGTAAAGAATTTAATTTCCCAATAAATTACCTTTGGGGTGAATGAGGTATGTCTTCTTCTCCCTCTTCTTACATTCATGATCCTCTATGATAAGGCATCTATCTGGCTTTACTTAAAGGAGACATATCATGCTTGTTTCTCCTTTTCACTATGCCAGACTAGGATGCCTGTAAAGCATTTCTGCCCTCAGCACAAGTCATTTAGTTCCTTTATTGCCCCACAATAGCGTTCTCAATATCCTCATTTTAGGCCATCATCAAGCTCTCGTTGAAACTCTTGGTTCTCAGACTGACCTACAGTTACCTCGCAACGTCACAGCCCTTTGTGCTCTGATTGGTCAGTTCTTTCAGAGCTGCCGAGGGGGTTGAGCCAGCCTGTCCTTCTTCTTCTACTGTATTTTCCGGCAGGCTCAAATCAGCGATCGCGTATTGAGTCCCCCTACAGGCCAGAGCTGGTAATGAGTGAGTGTGAGCTAGGGAGCTATATACTGCTGCTGGGTGGATGTGTTCCTCGGTGACGGTTTTGTGGCTAACGGACATTACAGAGGAGGAGCTGTTTTATCAGATTACTCCAATAAAAAGAAATGTACCTCGTGTCGTCATGACGATTTAAATCTCTCGGTCATCTCGCAATGACCAATTTTCAGAGGCATCAAATCTCGTTCTACGATATCAGAAAAAATACAATATCTAATTTTTTGAAAATTAAGGGGGTGTAAGGTCTTGTTTTCAAATTTATTATATTATATGTAAGTATTAAATCATGCATCAGCATGATATGTCTCCTTTGTTTACAGTTTGGCCTGTAAGGTTTAGAGACACTTTACATCCACTACTATAATTATTACAAACTGTGAGTTCTGTGTTGGTGCTCTATTTTAAATAATGACGGGGTCCCAAAGGAGAAGATGATGTAAACTTCTGTATGTCACCATGTTGGGACATCCCTTCTACAGATGCCTTCGCCATAAACAACAAACATCTGACATGATGTCTCTACACTGTCATCAGTCAGACTGTTAAATCAGTGAAGCTTCAGGCACTAGAGGTGTTGAAAACCAAGGTCTGCATTGAATTTAATTGAATTTATTCACAGGACTCTGATTTAAACACCCAAACAACATCCAAAGATCTATTTTTTAAACCTATTTTAAACATTTTTATGTCATATTAAGTACATTTTAACTGGCATTTTAACCTACCATAGCAAACATGTCTGTTTCCTATGTTCAGCCTCTCTCTCCTCTCTCTTTGCAAACTGGGCAGAAAACACAAGCTCTGCTGCCAATGAAAAAACCTTACAAATGAAGAATATTTTTAGCACCTTTATTGTGTTATTTGTTTGTCAAATTACATCATAAACAGTCTTTTTGTGCATAACAGGTAGAAGCAGATCCTGAAATAAATGCTTGTCAATGTAATAAAAACATCATAAAGGGGGTTTGCCAGACATTCTTTGGCCCCTAAATATGTGAACCACTCTACATCACTACTTCTTCCAAGTATCTGGAAGGCAAATTGACAAATCAGTAAAATAATATCTCTTTTATGAAAAACTCAGGGATTTAATGACAACTTCTTAAAAACTTTTTTTATGAGCATCAGTTTTACCTTATTTCTATCGCTAAATACAAATGATTAATATTATTGTTTGGCATTTAATCATATGTTTATCATGTTTTTAATCATTTTTAGATTTTCTTTAGTATTTTTAACATGTTTTTAATGTATAGTTGTTTCTTGTTTATGATCATTGATTCTTGCATTTTCTTTTCTCTTGTTTCTTTTAAAAACACTTTCATCAGCCACCTTTGAAATTGATACGTAAAAAATACTCAGCATATTTATTTTAATAAAAGCAATCTACGGGCCCCTTGTCGGTCATGGACCAAACTCTAACCCAATTTCCAGCCACCCAGAGATCATGTTGGTGATTTTATGAATCAATGTGAACTTCAAGTCTGTTTCAATGTAATCATGGCCCCCAGAATCAGAATTGAATCAAATCGTGACATACCTTAAGATTCACTTAAGGGAGTGAATAATCATTTTTAAACACAAACGCTCAAAGGTTTAAACTGTACATGTCCATACTTTTCTGTTCTTCGTGTTTTAAGATGTGCTACTGATTTACTTTATATTTTGTGTGAAATCAAGTGTGTAATTGTGAGTATAATTTTATCTGACTGTTGTTTTTTTATGTTCAAAAGAGATAATAAAAACAGTTGTACAAAAAAAGAAACACTCAAAGGTTGAAACAATAACCACCAACTGATTCACTGAAATTCACGTGGAATCAATACGTGTCCTCCAGCGGGAATAGTTTGGTCCGGTACAGGCGCCGCAGACCGTCAGACACGTTCTGAAACAGCTCCGGGTCCTTTTTCATGGTTTTCCTGACAGATTTTGAGAGATTTTGTGGCACACATGCATATTGAACCCTCTTCTTCAAACAGGTGGTTCTGAATTCTCGCCCTAATCTTCTGTCTGTGGTTTTCTTCAGGTGGACGTCACCCCTTCTGAGGAAGGGCTTCAGGAAGAAGTTGCAGCTCACAGATGTCTATAAGGCTCCATCTTTTGATCTGGCAGACAACCTCTCTGAGAGGCTCGAAAGGTTTGTGAGTTTAAAGGCTTGGCTTTTGTTTGTTTTCTCAAAAACTGAAGTAGTAATTGTGGTGTGGTTGCAGTTGGTGCCCTGCATGATGATGAAAAGTTCTGGTTTTGATCCTGTTGGATCAGGTAGCTTGTTTTTGTCTGTGTTGTCTCCAACCATTTTGAATCAACACTGAGGATTTTCTTCATCGTTGTTGATAGCTTTCAACGTGGCAAAACTTCATAATGATGATTAAATCTTCAAGTCTTTGGACTTTGTGTAGGTATGATTGACTCTCTTGAGAGACAACTGTGTCACAGTTTGAGTTCAGTGTTTGTTATATCGTTTGAAGATCCAAAGTTGCATCAGTAGAATGCAGCATGGCTTTGTGGACAGTAGTGCTGTTCCCATACAGCAAGAAGGTTCTTGGTTTGATTCCCAGTTTTTCTTTGTATAGTTTCTTGGATGTTTTTCCATCTTCCTCCTACAGAACAAAACATGCTTGTTCTGTTTGTCTCCCCATGGTTCAGAATTATTGATGCTAAAGGTTTTGCTGTTGGATGAATAGATTCAGGGGCAGCTAAGTGGTGCAGCAGGTAGTGCATGTGCCTCACAGCAAAACGGTTGCTGATTCGATCCCCCTGTTGGTCAGGGCCTGTCTGTGTGGAGTTTGGGTTCTCTAGGCTTCCTCCCACAGATCAAAACAAACTCATTAGTTTGATTGGTAACTCCAAGTTGCCCTTAGATGTGAGTGTGACTGGTTGTCCATTTTCTAAAAGCCCTCAGCCTCGATGTTTTCACATATGTGCCCTTTCAGTGTGTTTACAGTAGCAGCTCTTCCCTCAGACTGAAGTTAAAATATGGGCTGGCATTTACATAAACCAAGTGTGTGTGCCAAACAAACAACGAGACAGTCGATGAAGGACAAGGTTAATTCTTTTCTCTCTGATTTCAGCTTTCTATTACTCATGGCTTATCTATCCTTTCAAATCCTGGTCTTAGTTACTCTTACATTTATTTTACTTTCTTACACTTTAATGATTTTCAAATTTTCCTCAATAACCCTTTCTGTTATTTCTTATATTGTTTAGCAAATCTTTTAATATTATATTTTTCTAATTTTAACTTTTGCTATTAATCATTTTATTTTTTTAACCTTTGCCAACATGTCCTACTTTTTTATCTTGACTTAAAACTTGTTTTACTCACTAGCATCTGATTCAGCATTAGAGTTTGTGGTCCCTCTTTTGTGCTTTTTTTGCCCTTTTAATTTGGCTTTTATTTTAACAATTTTTTGTATACTATTGTGCACTTTTATTTTTCATGTGCTTTTAAGTGCTATTGACATTTTTATAATTTTATTTAGTTTTGTCATTTTTATTTTAGTGTTAGTTTTTTGTTTTTATTCTGTTTTAATAGTCACTCTGTAGCACTTCGGAAAACTTGTACCATTTAAATTAAGTGGAAGGGATTTTGATTTTATGCTCATGTCTTATTCAGTTATCGTCTTTTTAACATCTTTAAGGCAGCGTTTTAGTCTCAGCTTTACCATTCCTTCGTGAGCACATTTATGTTAAATTTTGTTGTTTAAAAAATGCATACTTGCCCGACAAATTCATACAAATTTGAGCAATTTGTGAGTGTTCGAAGAAGTCTGAGTATGATGTTCATCCTTGTTCATACTTGTATTATCTGTCTTCTTTTCTTTCTTCTTAAAGTGGCACGTTTAGTTCTGAACTTGTTTATGTTTCATCCTGATCACTAAGGTACCGTTATTCATTTATCTTAATCTCATCTCTCATCCTGTTGAGCAAACACAAGGTCTTTGACACATTCATGTTTCCTGTAAAGCAGTGAGGACACAGATCGTAAGCCACAGATTAAATCCTCATATATCTTCTCACTTTAGTCCTCACCTTGCATAACAACCTGCACCACATCCCACATTGGCCCCAGCCCTTGGTTACCCAGGGGCCCGCTTCACTCTGAATGATGCCAACAAGCTGGTTAATGTAAACGGGTGCAAGAAGTCGACCTTTAGAAAAGGCCCTTTGCCCACCGGGTGATGAATAGACTGTGGTGGGTGATTCTAACTTTCATTATTCTGATCAGGCAAACAGCGAAGCCTTCTGGGAATGTGAACTTTACCTTCCAGTAAAACATGCTGTGTACGGTCAGCTCCTTCATCACCAGTAAGAAGGGTCATTTTAGTTCACAGAGCTTTTCTGAACTTTCTCTGGAGTAAAATAATTATAGTAAAAAACAACTAAACTTGTTTCATCAAGGGCTGGGCATTATTTGGAGTAAGTCGTGTTAGTATCCGCTCCAGTGCTCATGTGGTCTGAGTTAATTCAGCTGCACTTCATGTATTTTACAGATAACTTTACTCATGAAAAGGAAACAGTTCAGCCATAAGTCTCACCATAAATGTCTTATAATCATTTCTAATATTAAGCATTCACAGGCATCACTTTACCACTGCCAAAATCAGATGCTTCTAAGAGGCCTGACATATACAAGGCAATGTTCAGCCGTGATATGCTGCAATATTTATTTCAGAGAATGAGTGAGATGAGTTTCTTTTTCCTAATTTAGTTTATTAAGGGGTGGCATGGCGGCACAGCTGGTAGTGTACGTACCTGACAGCAAGAGGGTTGCTGGTTCAAGCCTTTCTTTGTCGAGTTTGCATGTGTGTGCCCTCTGTTTTCATGCTCCTTTATATCAACTTTTGCTGCAATGAGCCACACAAAAGTACATTTAAAAATTAAAACATCAACCTGAAGACCCCTGTTAAAGCCTACTTTTTTTTACACTTATCATCGCCACAGGCTAATCGCCTCCATACCTCGCTTCACTGATGCAGAAGTGTGTGTGAAGGAAGCCCAGATCAAATATTTAGGGTACAATAAACAAACTTGTTCCCAAGGGTTGACATTTCCAGGATTTCTACTTGTCCTGGAAAACCTGAAAAATGGCTGCTCAATTTTTCAGCCATGGAAAATATTTTAAAAAATGAGAAAAAAAGTGAAATGTATGACAAGCTTGAATTGTCCTGGAAAATTATTTATCTTCCTTCTACCTTGTTAGTGAACAAAAATCCAAAATAGAAAATAAAGTAAAAATGTACTTGGTAACTACTGCACACTTAGCCATAAAATGAGTAGGTATAATAATGCAAGTTACGGAATAAAATATAAAACTCAAAACACTGGTGAAAAAATAAAAAATAAAATATGGCAAAAGAGGTTTGAGCTACTAAAACAGTAGCAACAAATCAACAAAATATATTCATAAAATACAGAGTAAGCAAAGTTAAAAAAACAAGTATTAACCATACATGTGTACAAATGTACAAAATATAAGGTACACCTGTTGAAAAGGACACTGCAAAGTGTGTGTGTTTCTGTAGGGAGGTGGACATCCTGGAAAAGGATTTCTAGAAAGGAGTGGGAACCCTGCATTGCTGCTACTTTTGTATAAGTCTCATTTGTTATTTTTACATGTTTATGCACTACATTTTTGTTTTGATTAGTATTGTCAACTAGCTTAGATTTATGGTACAAAACGGATTTACAAAGTTGAATTATATTCTGAATAGTTTGCATTTTGGAGCCTAACTTTGATAAACCATTTTACTAAACAAAGAGGCAGGACAAAGCAAACATTGCATAGAGACTTCATGCAAAAGGATTTGCATATAGTAACTTTTTCATTTGTGGTTTGATCTTCCGATTTTTTTTTCAATATAAGACATGATAAATATATTAGAGTTTCCATTTGCTGATTTAATAATACTTTCAAACAGGATCATTGTTAGTGCGCAGCTGGTGGCTGCTTTGCCATGAACAGCAGCACCGAGGAGCAGAGCAGCCAGAGTTTGCTGGCATTTAGCGTGTGTTTTTTAACTGTGTTGTAACTGTGTTGTCCTCCCTGCAGAGAATGGGACAGAGAGCAGGTGTCGGCCAAGACGCAGCCCAAGCTGATGAGAGCACTGGCCCGCTGCTTCCTCGGGCCCTTCACCTTCTATGGGATCCTCCTCTACCTCGGGGTGAGTCTCTTGATGCCTCTGACTACAGAGCACATTTGACCTCTACTAGATTGAGGAAGTCTAAATCACAGATGTTGACTTCTTTTGTTGTAATTCAGTTGTTATTGCTTTTTAAACATTGAAACAGTAAACAACAAAACAAATAAATGCATAAGTTGGACCTAGGAACCAGTCCCTTACAACTATATTACAGAAAGAGGAGAAAATAAAATAAGATAAACAATAACAAAAAATATTTATAATGTAAAAAATACACAGCACATGATTGTTTCCCAAATCATCGACTCCCAGTCACCACACGACTTTATTTTATTTCATAACCAAGCCCGTTATTACAGTAAAATAATTCATTGTTCACATTAAAATCAGTCTGTTATTATTTTCCCATCACTCATCTCGCAAATAGTTTAAGTAAGGACCCCATAATTTCAAACCCTCCTGATTGATTGTTTCAGATATTAACTTCTTATCCATATGCTGCACTCATTGTGATGTCAGGTTTTTATTTTAAGTTCATAGAGAGCTCTAATTTAGCCTCGGCCCATTCAGCCCCACCTGAACGTCAGCACGTGTGCTCTGCGGTGCAGACTGCAGTGCTGAGTGGTCCTGTCCCACAAAAATCTCAAACATGTGGCACCTCAGTGTCGCAAAACCGCCTCACTGTCCACGACTTGTGGGACTGTGGTGACAACAGTCATTGCGTCATTTGGTACAGTCTGAGGTGACGGCGACAAAAAAGCCTCTTAGCTGTGAAAGAGTCGGTGTGGAAGCAAAGAGAAGCTTGACAGGGTTAACAGAAGATGTTATTTATGCTACACTTCACATTTCTGTGCCCTGATATGACAAATATCACATCATGAATCCATAACTACCTCCGCCAAGGAGGTTATGTTTTTGGGAGAGTTTGTTTGTCTGTCCGTCCGTCTGTGAACAAAATAACTCAATAAGTTATGGATGGATTTTGATGAATTTTTCAGGAAATGTCCAGATTGCGACAAGAAACAACTGATTCGATTTTGGTGTTGATCTGGATCAGCGTCCAGCCACCATGATGAAAAATGTGATTTTTGTGAGTAACTACTGAACTAAAATAGATATCATTATGAATCCAATCGCTAATGGTATGTCTTCATGGTCAAGGAATCTAAATATTTCAATGACATAAAGGTTGGACTAATATTTATGGTGAAAATCACAATATGGGTGAGGACTGTGGCGCTGGCGGAGGTCTGGGCTCTCTGAGTGCTTTTCTAGTTAATGAAGTTAAGTAGTTATTTAATTAATTAATTAATTAATTGATACTGTTGGGAAAACAGATGGAAAGATTCAAGGTTTTTAAGTGCATCTTTTTTTTTAATGAGTGCATACTGTAGAGACAAAATGTTGTTTAGCTCAGCTCTGGTCATGTGACATTACAGTAATTGAAAATAAGTAAAGTAAATGCTGCCTAATGTTAAAACATTATTCAATTATTTGACATATATTATCTACTTAAGATATCAGTTTAATGTTTTATTTGAAAATGATCTGAAATACCTGAAATCGGTAACTGAGATTTTTAAAACTACCACCTTGGCCAAAGATTTTTTTATTGTCTTACCTGTAAAAAAAATGAGGTAAGACAAGTAATTAAGCAAAAGCAAGTTTGTTTATTAATTGGAAAAGTGCCTTTTATCAGCTTTTATTACACATTTGGCTTATATGATGAGAGCTAAATATTTGTTATTGATTCAAATTAGTTTTTTTTATATTCTTGTTGTTTTTATTTGTTACCTTTTGTCACTCTGAAATTGAGAATACCAACAATGCGGCCCTTTGTTGTCTACCAAAACCAGTATTTTAGAAGCAATAACCAACAAAATTAGGTGTACAACTCCATAAAACTATTGTTTGATTTGTCTTTGTATGTTCTGTTTGCATTCTGTGTAAAATACATGAACATCATTTTTTTTTAGTTTAAACAGAACTGGTCTGAAACTCTTGTATCAATCAAAACCCTACTTTATGATTTCATTTCTCACTTTGATTGAAATTTTGCAGAATCCCACTCAGGATAAATGATAAAAGAGACTCAATATCTATGTTTTGGTGTGCATCTTTTTTGCTGATCATCTCCAGGTCAGGTTATATATCCTATTAGGCACACTAGTTCAAGATATAAAGTAAAGTAGGAAAGAAATGAGGTGTTTTGTGCTGGAGTAAGTCATATGTACCTTAGCAATGATCAGCACAGACACTTATTAATTCAGTGAATTAAATCTTATAGTTGCTGTGTCTCTGTTTCTTTTTGTAGGAGGCTTCAAAGACGGTACAGCCTCAGCTCCTGGGGCGTATCATCGCCTCCTTCGACCCTTTCCACGCTCCAGAGCGGAGTCAGGGGTACTTCCTGGCCCTGGGTCTCTGCCTCCTCTTCACCGCCCGCTTCCTTCTGCTGCAGCCCGCCATCTTTGGCCTGCATCACCTGGGCATGCAGATCCGAATAGCCCTCTTTAGTCTGATATACAAGAAGGTAGGAGAGCTACAAGTTCAATCCATTTATTTCATATGGTTTACTCTGATCAGGCTGAAACACCTCTGCCTCTTTTCTCTTTAATGAACTTATTTCCTTTTATCAGCCTCAAAGAAATGCAGTATATTTGGACTTCAAATGCAGCATAAATAGAAAAATCATTCATAGTATTGGCCTTATAAAGTCTGATAACCTGTGGAATGTAACTGCTGATTTAATTTCAATATTTACACAAGCCAAAAACTTGTTGTAAGACCTCAAAGGCAATAATGTATTTCAGCTGTTTGGAGGTGTTTGTCAGCTTGTATTCTTGGTTTTGTCTCTGAAGTCTTTTGTTTTCATCATGCTTTGTTTGCGTGACTGAACATTCCTCAACAGTTTCTCACCCACTGTATGTCAGTCCAGTAGTGGTGTGACTGAGGAGGCGTGGCAGTATTGTTTGAAAGTGTAGCCACGTGTTGCGAGCTTCCTCTGGACCAATTCACTCTCTCCCTTTTGTGCCTCAGCTGACCTCTGATCTTTGGCCTTTTCAGACCCTGAAACTGTCGAGCAGAGTCCTGGATAAAATCAGCACGGGTCAGCTGGTCAGTCTGATGTCAGCGCACCTTAACAAGCTGGATGAGGTGAGCATTTGTGAATAAACATACGGTATGTTGAAGCAGGTTTGCGGCTCTTAGATGCTTAGAATATGTATGCAAAGTTACCTAGCTTTGCTTTGAACAGAGTTTCCAGAATGCAAGTTTTAAGGCAGCATGTGCAATCCCCCCCACAGTCAGGTTTCATTTTTTTCATTAGATTTTTCATTAGTACTGTCAGTAATATTACTGGGCTTGTCAGGATCATCTTATTACTATCAAGCCAATTTAGATCAGGAAACAGCATATTACATGTTTGAACATAGAAACTTCTTGCTCGAACATAGATGGGAAATAAGGACACTGATACTCTTTTAAATGTTGATTTTTTTAGACCAAAGTAACCCTATTAAACATTTGATTTGAATTCAACTCTACCTATAGAATATCTTATTGTGTTTTTAGCTCTGTAAAAAGTGATCAAACAGAGGCTCCTTTATCCTTAAATAACATAAAATTTTACTCAAACAGTGGGTTAACCACCCTTACAATAAAGACATTAGTACATTCGAGGGTTGCAAAATTCAAAGAAACTTTAAATGGAAATTGACAGGAACTTTTGGGAATGAATTCCCATAAGTCCCATAAGTTTTTTTTAGCTATATTTCAGGGCCAACCTTGAATTAAGGTTGGCCCTGAAATATAGCTCATAAAAAAACTATTTTTGCATAATCTTGACTAAAACAAATCGATTTCATGCAAGTACACCTGGGAATATCTATGCTACTCTTCAATCACATGCACACAGCACACTGCTTGCTGCAGAGATATTGAGGTCACGCCCCCTACACACACTGGGCATTCATCTCAGATTATTAATTGAAGTTTGGACTATTGAACACGTTTGAGCCTACATATGGTGAAACTAAAATTGATTGCCACCCCATGGCCTGTAACCTTTTCTCACCCCTCCACTTCTTGGGCAGCTAATCAGCCCAGAGCTCATTATTATAGCCTCCCGTAGATCAGTGTGTTTCCAAAGAGGAGAGAAAAAGAGCTGCATCTAATATTTCACAGAGATTAAATGTATTTATTGATTCAAGTTAAATCAAATTCTTGCTGAAGAGACACGAAAGACATTATGTAATCAGTCAGAGACACCAGGACATGGGACCTTTACCTCAGTGTTATTTGTACAAACAGAATTTGAGCCAAAGTGCCTTCAAGCGTGACTATTAAAACAGAAACAATAACAGGGATAAATCAGCACATAAAAGAGTATGACATGGCTGTTAAGAGGGATATAATAATCTGCAAAAATGCCATTAATCACAGTTGACAGTAAATGTTCAGCAATTTGTAGGGATTTAGGATGAATTGATTTACATTTATGGATTGCACTCATCACTTAGTGTTCAGTGTACTGTCAACAATTTGAATTTTTTTTTTTCCAGTTTAATAAATAAAACTAAACAAAAAATATTTTCTTATAATTTAAATCATGTTACTTTTTATCATATTGACCATTTTACAGCGTGGAACTCCAATTGTCTCAGCTTTACTGTTTAAAAATGCAACTTCTTCTGCTTAAGACAATTTGAAAAAAAAACACAGAAAGCAGAGAACAAGTTCAGTAATCCTAAATAGTTAGCGGGGGCTATTTTCTCACCATAGTTCTCAAGTGCCTTGAAAATACCAAATATATAGAGATTGTGTTTAAGGAATAGCACCCATGTCTATAAGTCTATAGTATTCAGTACTAATTTTACAGTTGTTTTTCAATTTTTGTTTTTAAATTCTTCATTTAAATATGTGTTTCAAACAGTGATCACTTCATGTGTGTCAATTTTTGCTAAAAAAAATGAAATGTAAGTGAAAATACACTCTGGGTTTTTCTGAATTACATATAAGAGGTTCAGTCACAGTTTAACTTTCCACACTTGTTTATTAAAGGGATTTCTTTCTCTTTTTTGGGTGCAGAAATGCTCATTTGAAGCCAATGCAACACCTCAGTAGTTTTCCATTGAAGTGGAGCTCACTGAGGATGAGGGAAAAGAGGATTTACTGTTCACACCCTCATTCACTTCACTGAATCTGTTTATAACCCAACACAGAGCTGTGTGTTCTTCGAACTGAGAGACAATTAGAGGACAAAAGATTAGGAACAATGCTCACACTTTTACAAACAAACATACATGTAGTACTTGAGAAAACACCATGTTACTGTGGATATCAGTGTTTCACAACAAAAGTAATCTGATGATAGGGACAGTGGAGCCACAGGGCATGTGTGTGCGAGTGTGTAAACTGAACTCTGTTCTGCCTCGAGTCTCACTGAGGCGTTGAATGTGGAAACACTCTGAGACCTGCTTTGGGACAATTATCATCTGGCTCAGATTTGGCGAAGATAGTGTGCCATTCTGTCCTTATATCTGAGATAAACTCGAGATACTTATGTCCTAATGAGAAGTAGGTGCTCTTTGCAGGGATGCCTGACTCCAGATATGCTCCTGTGCTTCTGATAAGTTACCTGACCTGCCATGTGACCCTTAGCTGCCACTGCAGGCCAAACAGCTCTGCCTCCTTCATCAGGTCCAGGCACAGTATGTCTGTCTCCATTGGACATCAGCGCGGTTGTCAACTAGTGCTTGTTCATTTGGTCCCACAGACCCTAGAGAGGCTGAAGAGTGTGCTCATGCATTTTGAAATCATCTCCTCAATGCTAGCTCCCACCAACCACTAAAACAACCTGAAAACTTCCTTTACCTCATACCTACCCCTCCAAATAAGTGTCTCCACCGAAGAAGTTTTATGTTTGTTACTGTTTGTTCTTTTTTTTGTCTGTCACACTGCAAGTACGATATCTCAAAAAGTTCTGTACAGATTTTTAAAGAAATTTCCAGGAGCTGTTGGTCATGGCACCAGAAGTGAAGCAGTTTTGGCAGTGATCTGAATGTGAATGTGGATCCAGGAATATTTTAGGAATGTACAATTAACATTATAATTTAGGGCAGTTTTTTACACACATTCACTAGTTACTCAAAAAGTTCTCATGAATGACATTTTCAGGGAATGCCGGTTATTGCACAAGGGCACAAGTGCTTCAGTTTTGGTGCAGACTTGATCTTGGTTGTGGACCAAGAAATTTTTAAACCCTTTAAGCCAGTTTTTCAGTAACAACTTGACCAGCAGTGTTTGGGAATGCCTCGGTTCCTCATTAGCTCAATCTTGGTTAAAAAAAACTCAAATGAAGGTTAGGCAAAAAGATCCAGGCAAATGTACAGACAGACCAAGGCTAAGGATCAGGTGACAGCAAAAAGCGAAGTCTATGATCAAAACGTGGCTATGAATAAGTGCTGGAAAGAGATTCAGGGATCAACAATCTTGCAACAAGACATGAGGGTTAAATAAACAAGGTGATTGGGGTTGATGAGACACAGCTGGGGAAGAACAATCAGGGATCAGGTGTGACAACGCCAGACAGGAAGAAAAACCAATGGAGACAAGGAGAGATGGGTGAAATGTCAACATAAAACAGAAAGTACAAGACAGGACAACAAACATGAGGGCAAAGCCTGTAACTTAACTACGGCAAATTGCATGGTTGAGGCTTTTGCTCTCAGTGATCTTCTAGTTGTGGATGTAAACATGCATGATGTATGGGTTTACGTCTTGAATTTTACAGTTTGGTGTCTAATATGTCTTATTTAGTCATATTATCATGATCATATAGATTTATCTTTTTACATATAGTATTTTTTTTATTCATCTTTAAAACTGTTTTACGTATTTTTAGATTTTTGTTGATTCCCGTCTGTTGATTCTTGGTTTTATTGCTTTCCCTTTTCTCTTGTTTCTTTCCTTTCATATTTTTGTCAATCATCTTTATTTTATTATCTTGATTACTTTATCAAGATTTTGCATTATTTTGCATGGTATGCATTAGCCTCCACATCCACCTTGACGCTCTTGCTGTTATTATTACTACAGTTACAATGAGAAACTACATTGTAACTGGACCTCTGCTGAATTTTTAATGCTCAGTAGTTCTAAAATTATCAATGATTAATGTGATTTTTGACACTTTATTTTAAAATTCAACATTAGAAATTAAAGGATAACTTCGGTTCCTGCAGCTTTTACATTGTTTATAGAATGAAGAACAACAATATACTCACCCAGAAGGCTTTCCTGATGCAAACGGTGCTTCGGGAGATACTTAGATCCAAAATCGAGCAGCGGACACCGATATAATGGTAGCCCGTAGGGCATAGATCGCCTAAAACTGCATTAATCGTCCAAAAACTCATGTTTTTCACTGATATTCCATCATGATTTGCTCCGAAACGACCGCCATTGCAGCCTGTGTCTCTCCACACAGCGCTGTGTGGCTGAACTAACCTCTGAACTGACGAGCTGTTTACATGCCCTTTGCGCATGCACAGTGCGGCTCATTGGTTCAGGGGAAGATCGGCAGCTACAAATCAACTTTCTTCTTCCAGTTTTTTGCAAAATGGACGAATGTCTATGGGATGAAGATGTTGTGGAGGAGGACTTTGAATATGATGGACGTCCTTACAGTTTGGAGCCACAGTATACAGATATACAGATATGGAAGCGATCGCAACGCCCAGAGAGTACTGCGCATGCGCAAAGGGCATGTAAACAGCTCGTCAGTTCAGAGGTTGTTCAGCCACACAGCGCTGTGTGGAGAGACACAGGCTGCAATGGCGGTCCTTTCGGAGCAAATCATGATGGAATATCGGTGAAAAACATGAGTTTTTGGACGATTAATGCAGTTTTTAGGAGCGGCGATCTATGCCCTACGGGCTACCATTATATCGGTGTCCGCTGCTCGATTTTGGATCTAAATATCTCCCAAAGCACCGTTTGCATCAGGAAAGCCTTCTGGGTGAGTATATTGTTGTTCTTCATTCTATAAACAATGTAAAAGCTGCAGGAACCGAACTTTTCCTTTAAATGGAAGAAATATCATCATAACCTCAGACATTTGGTAGGAGGCATCCATTATTTAAGAGAGTAAAAAAGATATCACACCAGAGCCCCCACCTCTGTTCAGCTTTGATTACTAACTTGGATTTACTCTTCCAATCTTATTACTTCTTTAAGTTGCTCTACTGCTGCTGCTCTGTTCCTATTGATGATTAGATTAAAAGTTTAATATCAGTTTTTTTCAAAAGCTTTATTTCAACAAAATAATTAAATTCAAAGTTAATATCAAATCTGTTTAAGCATATGATAATCAAGAAAAACCAGAACTCCTGTGATGACTATTTTCATCCTTGTTTTCTTGTTTGTTTTCCTCCAGAGCTTGGGTCTAGCCCACTTCGTATGGATCACCCCCCTGCAGTGTATACTGTGTGTGGGCCTGCTCTGGGAGCTGATCGATGTGAACAGTTTCTGCACTCTTGCAGCTCTGACTCTGCTGGGCCTCATCCAGGCTTGGCTCTCACAGAAGATGGGACCTCACAGGCAAGAATCCACATATGAAAGAACATACACCATGTCAGCCCATATGTTATGACTGTGCTGTAAATGTTGAACTTCATTCTGTTGAAAGGGTGAAGAGAGGAGGGATGATCAACCGCCGCCTGGCTCTGACTTCAGAAATCGTGGAGAACATTCACTCAGTGAAGGCGTACGGCTGGGAGGAGGTGATGGAGACCATCATCAAAAACATCAGACAGTAAGACACCAAGTAGCGCTCTAATCGTGGTCATAGCTTTCCTTACAGTCAACATCGTGTTTTTACTGTTGCTTCCAAACCAAATCATGAACATGTGCAGCTTATCGATACCTTGAACCACAGTCTCTGTGAAAAGTTAAAGAGTGAAGTTTGATGTGGGTCAGGAGGAAGGACATGATGGATTTTAAGCATATTGTGGTTCTTAAGGTCTTATCAGTGAGGGATGAAGATCTTGACTCATGATGTTTGATATCTACAAATAAAGATTGATTGATTGATTGATTGTACAGCTCTTTGGCTCAAACTCTGTATTTAAAGTGCTCTATAAATAAAGCTGATTGATTGATTGATTGATTGATTGATTGATTGATTGATTGATTGATTGATTGATCTAATGACATCACTTTTAAGCCAGAGTTGTTATTTGTGCAATTTTTAAGTAAATCCCTTAAAGTCTTCTTGTGAGAATACATTCCCAAGCAAGCGTTGGAAATAAGGCCCCTTGACTTTTGATCCTTCAAACTAATTGAATCTTTATATATTAGAGTAGAGACGAGTGTGGTGTTACTCAAGACTGGTCTTGGTCTCGAGACTGGTCTCGGCAACCACATTTTGAAGGTCTTGATCTTGTCTAGGACTCGAGAGCGTTTTTACTTGGTCTTGTCTCGGTCTTGGACTGGCCGGACTTTGGATTTTCCGTCAAGACTGATCAAGACCAGCACTGATCTGCTGATCTTCAACATCATTAATGTTAACAAGGAGGAACACTTGGTAAAACAACGAAAAGCTTCAATTCATGTGTTTTTTCCCCTGTGATGACTGCAACCTTCCCGGTGTTGTGACTGCGGGACACCCCCCCCCCCCCCCCCAACTGTTCAACCTTGTCATGGTTTTGAAAATAGACTTTGATGGTCTTGGTCTTGTCTCAGTCTCGGCTCGTCTCGGTCTTGGTCTCGGTGCATTCTGGTCTTGCGCAAGTCTTGGTCTCGGATAGTGTGGTCTTGAGCACAACACTACTAGAGACTTTACTGACTTAACATTTTCTTAGAATAATTCCCTCACAAAGAGGGATGAGCTTGACATTCCACTTTAAAATATCAAGAGTTCATCCATGAATCAGAGTGATCATTTGAACATAAGGCTCCATAACCTTTACCTTTGGCTGAATCAGATAATCCTCAAGTTAGGGCAGATTTTGTGTAAAGTTTGAAGGAAATTAAAATCAAGGCATGACCACAAGGCTCCACGATCTTGATCTTTGACTTCTGCCCCTCAAAATATAACCAGTTCATCCTTTAAGCAGAGTGGGCATCTTTGCAAAATTTGAGAGAATTTGAAGAAATCTTGTAGAATTACTGAGGTACTTCATGAATAACAACGAATGAAAATGAGGCTCCACAGTCTTGACCTGTTACTTCAGAATATGTATCAGTTAATCATCGAGCTGTAAACCTTTGTGCATAGCTTATTGAAAATCCCTTACAGATATTATATTCACTAGCAAAGGCTGAACATTGGGCTCTATAACCTTTGTCTTTTGCTGTTACCTAAAAACTTAATTGGATAATCCTCAAGTTAGAGCGGACATTTTTGCAAAGTTTGGAGAGAAAACAAAGCAGGGGATGACCACAAAGCTCTACGATAATATGATAAAAATATTATTAGTTGATTCTGACCTCCAAAACCCAATGAGTCCATCTTTAATCCTTAGTTGACGTTTGGACTAGCAGGACTAGATGGAAAAGAGAGAAAAAGAGGACTGAGCCGACATCATAATCTAACAGCTTCAACTGTTTGATACAAATGGAATCAACCTGGTGCTAAAACTAAGAGAGGGATGTTAAGACATTTTGATAACCCGCTAAAGTCCCTCGTGGTTCTCATAAATTAGAAATGAGGATCAGTTTTAGTGGGAGAGCATTGAGAGTAAAGGATGAGTTTTGATGTCTTGGTGCAGAGATGTGGTCTGAACTGTTAGAGATAGCACTGAGCCACCAGGACTTCACATTTACATGATAATAGCTGCATAAAATCTGACCTACTGTTCACCCAAACACTCTTCTTAGTATTCAAGCACTGATGCCGATGGAATGATGTAATAGGATCATCAGTTATCGTTATGAATATGTCCTTAAAGCTGTATATACTGACACAGCATTCTCTCATAACTTTCTTTCCTTTCTCTCTCAGGGATGAAATGACACTCACGAGAAAGATTGGTTCCCTGCGCTACTTCTACAGCGCCGCTTACTTCTTCTCTGCCATCTTGGTCATCGTAGCCGCCATCGTGCCACATGCTCTCAGCAGGGGCGTCATCCTGCGCCGTATCTTCACCACAGCCTCCTACTGCATGGTGCTGCGGATGACGCTGACCCGCCAGCTGCCAGGATCCATCCAGATGTGGTACGACACGCTGGCGCTGGTCAAGAAGATCGAGGTGGGTTCTTGAAATTAGGGTTGGTGTCCAGCCTTTGAATAAAGTGAATCTCATTATTGAGTTTTTTACTTATGGACAGATACAGTCAAAATGACACACTTGGTGTCACTTTTCTGGTGTCTGACAGAAAAGAGAAGAACTTTACAGTGTGAGCTATATTATATATTGTTTGTATTTATCTTTAATTTAAATCATGGTATACATGTTTTACCTAGGGGGCGCACCATTATAGAAAGGCATGTAGATAAGCAACAGGTGAGGGAAATCAGGTGTGTGTTTGTGTGGAAGCAAACAGTTTTTTGACCGTCTCAACAGGAAGCTCATCAGAGTGGCTGCTGTGTAAAATGTATGGATTTTGGGACAGTGCTACAATGTGGTGGGAATATCTTCAATTGTGAAATAAATGGATCAGAAGGATCCAAATATTTAAAAAGCACTGGACATTGTTTATTGTTTATCCCAGAGCACACGTCAGGCCCAGTTCACCCCCGCGCCACCTCAGTGGCATATTTTAGTGTGTCTTTAATTCACAACATGTTACTCATATATCCAGTTTATCTACTGATGCCTTTCTTTCTCCAGGAATTTTTAATGAAGGAGGAATACAGAGTGCTGGAGTACAATCTAACTATGACAGAGCTGGAGCTGGTCAACGTCTCTGCTTCCTGGGACGAGGTTTGTATCAAGACTGAATGTGTGATGGTGACTAGAACAATATTTGCAGTTTGTTCTTGTTTTGTTCCTGATTGTGCATCCTTCTCCTACCAACCAAGGGCCCACTGAAATCTAGTTGGCCATCCCAAAGCCTTCAACTCAGATACACTAAAAGTGAGGCACAACAAAGTGGCCCTGTTGTCTGTTTAGTTTTCTATATTTGACCGTTGAGGGAACAAGTTCAGTTGTTTAGTGTATTGGTATGGGAGTGGTTCATTTCAGCAAAGCTTATCTATTTTGATATTATTAGGATTTGGGCAAAAAGACCCAAGGCTGTATGTAATAATAAACTGTTTTGTACAAAGTAAACTGCAAACATGGTGGTAATTCTGAGTAAGGAAGTAAACACCAGTGAGCAATATCATCAGCAAGTATTTTCTGACAACTGCCAGTTGTCAGACCTCATCATCATTATCGTCTAAACTCTGTGTGTCTATTATATTTTTCTCCCTGCACTGTTGGAAGTGTCTCTGTGTATGGGTGACTTGCAGCCATCTGTACTGACAGATTAGTCAAAGCAAAATTTCACTGTGAAGTGTTTCATTAATCACTACAATTAAGAATACTACATTAGTTTACTTGTGAGAAAATACAGCTAAATGAACCAGGCTGAAATAATACATCATACTTATTCTGTTTCCCAACTTCTTGATGAAGATTACCGTCTTGATTTACAAGTTTATCTTTAAAACTTTTTGTTATTGTTGTTTCTGCTGTGGTGATCAGTCTGTCATCCCTACCCTGCCTCTACACTGATCATGCTGGTGATGTGCGGACTGGTCTAGGTTGATTAAAAGTTAGTCTGAGACAGCATTTTCGAGAAGTCCCCTTGGTTGACCAAAGATCTAAAATCACCCAGGCTTTGTCAAGACTGTACTACAGTTTACGGGGCGAACACAAAACTTGTCCATATTTTTGCTGAGCAGTCAGTATGTTCCGAAAAAAATTATGTGCATAATGTGCATGTGAAGAAAGTGAAAGTGTCAGGAACAGACTCCAGGAAAAAAAAAACACTCAGATGCAGAAACTCAGATTCAGGAAACAAAAAACAATGTATTAATTCCAGTAGAGAGTTTGGTACATGATAAGACACAGTCAAGGCAGAGCTATCCAAAAAACACGAAACAAAAGGTGGAGTCAAAGCAAAAAAGTCTAGATCGTAAAAGGGGTATGGAAATGAGGGCTGGAAAGTGACATGGTGTACAACAATCTGGCACAAGACAAAGGGAGACACAAGGCTAAATACAAGAGGTAATTGGGGGTAAACAAAAAAAAAAAGGGAAACAAGGCCTGAAACAGAGACAAGGGTTAGTGACTTCAAAATAAAACAGGAAACACATGACAAAAGATGAAGATAAGAAAAAGCAGGTGCTCTTGACAGAAGGACCCGCATTGCATTTATATAATATCCTTTTTTTGTTTATTTAGCACTAAACATTGGAAATGATTGGCGTCATCAGATGAATTGTAACCTGACTCATTCCCTCAAGCATCTAGTATCAGTCAGACTGTGGTGCCTTTACTACAGGAGATTAAGAGATGGACAGAGACATGGTAAATAACTTGTGTGAGCTTAAGGCCTACCATATATCACTCTTATAACTGCTCATATTTCACCTTTATGCTCTGTGGATTGTGAAATCTTATCTTTGGGTAAAGGCTGTAAACTTTGTGAGAAAAAAAGGAGAAAAGTTGTGACTCATTGCCCACCCAACACCGTGAGAAAACAAATATCCGACTTCCCGACTCTCACTTTGCGTTCGCCTTTGCTGGGAACCCTCTGGATCTCCCTTTGAGATTTGGATTTGTGTTCATCACCTAATTCCTAGATTCTCCTCCTGCCTTCTCCTCTTCCTGGAATGTGCCATTCGCAGATGAATGGGAGGGGTGTTGCCTTTCTTTACAGCTGACAGGTCCTACGTCAGCTCATTAGAATGAGAATCACAGAGACAAACCTAAACAAACCACAGCATAGGCCCACCGTTACAGGGACGGTGACCCATAAAATGTCAGGGGGGGTCAATGATTAAACTAGCGAGTCAAGCAGAGTTCCCCTTTTCTAACATTGATGTGTCAGTGGTTAATCTCTACAGAGGCGCTAACGGATGAGGTGAAATGAG
The DNA here is from genome assembly GCA_036419115.1 of Scarus forsteni. NCBI lineage: Eukaryota > Metazoa > Chordata > Actinopteri > Labriformes > Labridae > Scarus > Scarus forsteni. Next base: position 6,868,487 of record JAZDUH010000459.1, read on the forward strand.
GCCATTGTGAAGCTTCTGGAAGCTTCTTTATGTGAAAAAATCTCCTGTTTCTCTGCGGAGTCACTGCCTGAAGAAGCATGATGGACAGTCACTAAGCACTGAGGCCGGGAGTTTTGTAACTGAAACAAAAACTCCAAACAAAGTAAATGACATGAAGACATTGACATGATAATCAGAGTGATGTAGATGTATGCATGTCCTGTTCTTAATGTATTGTTTCTCAACTGGTTGGGGCACAGAGATGGTGTATTTGCATACCTGGAAAAAAAACACATCAATTTATTTTATTTTACTTAATTTCTTGTGACAACAAAATAAATTTGGTTGTACTATCAAAACTTGTCCCATTGTTAGGAGAACTGAGCTGCTAATCAAAATGTTCATTAAACACACAATTTATATTTTAATGGTAAATGGATCAAAATAGAATAATAACAAGCACATCCTCTTCAGGCCTCCATGATGATGTACTTGTTGTTTGTCCTGTTTCATTGTTCAGTCCATTCTTCCATCAAGTTATAACTTCAGCAGTCTATGCTGCCAAATTTGATGATAATGTTCTTTTTCTCAGGGCATTGGTCAGCTGTTTGAGAAGATCAAGCAGGAGAACAAAATGAATGGACATCTTAACGGTGACGCTGGGCTCTTCTTCACGAACCTCTACGTCACGCCTGTCCTGAAGAACATCAGCCTGTACCTGGAGAAGGGCAAGATGCTGGCTGTTGCTGGCTCCACCGGTTCAGGGAAGGTGAGTTGGTTAAATAAAATCTTTGAAGGAATTTAATGAATCTGAGAGTCACTGACACCCTCCGTCCAGGGTGCCATATAGAGGAGAAAAGTTGTGACTATTCTTTGGGCCAATGATTAACAGTGGGCAAAAGTTGCACATCGGTTATAGAAATTCTGATTTAACTATCGACATTAAAGGAGACATATCATGCTGATGCATGATTTAATACTTACATATAATATAATAAATTTGAAAACAAGACCTTACACCCCCTTAATTTTCAAAAAATGAGATATTTTTTCTGATATCCTAGAACGAGATTTGATGCCTCTGAAAATAGGTCATTGCGAGATGTCCGCGAGATTTAAATCGTCGTGACGACATGAGGTACCTTTCTTTTTATTGGAGTAATCTGATAAAACACTTCCTCCTCTGTGATGTCCGTTAGCCACAAAACCGTCACCGAGGAACACATCCACCAACAGCAGTATATAGATCCCTAGCTCACACTCCCTCATTACCTGCTCTGGCCTGTAGGGGGACTCATCTGTGTCGCTAATTTGAGCCTGCCGGAAAATACAGTAGGAGAAGAAGGACAGGCTGGCTCTACCCCCGATAGAACTGACCAATCAGAGCACAAAGGGCTGTGACGTTGCAAGGTAACTGTAGGTCATCCTGAGATCCTCTTGTTTCAACGAGAGCTTGTTAATGGCCTAAAATGAGGATTTTGAGAACGCTATTGTGGGGCAATGAAGGAACTAAATGACTTGTACTGAGGGCAGAAATGCTTTACAGGCATCCTAGTCTGGCATAGTGAAAAGGAGAAACAAGCATGATATGTCTCCTTTAAACAACAAGATCATGCTCTTCACAGTGTGCCTTTAACAGAAGGTTTGTATTATTTTCGTTGTCCCTTGCCCTACTTTCAGATTTATTCTTTCATGCTTTTATTAGTCCCTTATCTGAATTCTAAAGAATAAAAACGAGAAGACCAAAGGGTATTTTACTTATTTCATTTCATCATTTCCACCAGAGTTCTTTGCTCATGATGATCCTGGGAGAGCTGGTACCATCAGAGGGTAAAATCAGACACAGCGGCCGAGTCTCTTTTTCCCCGCAGACTTCCTGGATCATGCCAGGAACGATTCGGGACAACATCCTGTTTGGCCTGACATACGACGAGTACCGCTATACTTCTGTCATCAAGGCCTGTCAGCTGGAGGAGGTACTTAACTCTACTCTGTTATTCATGCCTTTTTCTTTCCCTTTGTGTAGGTATGCTCAGCTCGGTGGTTACTGTTCCACGTGCAAACTAGACAAGTAACCCATTCCAAAGACTGGACTTTTTAAATGTGTGTAAATATGTTGATCAGAAAGAAATAGTTAAAAATCACTTTTATAAAAGACAGACTGACACCTCTAGGCTACATTGAGCTGAACTTACTCTCCACAGTTTTAGCACCAACTTTGACCTTGAAGTCCAAAACCTTAAATGTGTAGTGTGCCTTCATTAGTAGCACAACAGATGGAACTGATTTAAACTGTCAAAAGTAAGATGTAGAGTTATGTTTGTGCATACAGACATTAAGTTTGCCCATCTATCCACCATTCATCAGGCCTGTTTGTTGCTTGCTAGCATTTCCGAAAGACTAGCAGGATAGAGGACCACAGCGACTGTCTGAAAGGGGAAATCCTTGTATCTGCAGTGGAGGCTCACATGCCTCTGAAAATACTGGAAGCTTCTCACAGTGCTTGTTTGCTGACACAAGGTTTCTGCAGGACATTTAAATGCATTTATAGTCATTAGATAGGTTATGCGAAAATTAAGGTCTTAAATGGATTCTCAGTGGTATTAAAAATGAGTTCTGTGGTTTTTAACAAAAATATTTCATTATATGTGATAATAATGATGTTCTGATATATAATTATAAACTGCGATTCGCCAGATATGTTCATCAGCGTAAACCAGTGGAACCACTGGATACTGTTTCTGGCTGGTCGGGTACAAATGCAAACAATAAAACCGGAGAGTGGCTGGCAGGCTGGACCAGGTGAAGGAACTAGAGGTCGCCCGCCAGTGTAACATAAGTTCTCTTTCAGCTTTGAAGTTCTGATGTATTTAAGATGAGATATTTTTAAATAAAGTTTGCGTATAAAAAATATATGTTACAAAAGTCAAACATATGTAATTTTTTGAGCTAGAATCATGGCATTTAATATTTACAGTAAAGCATTAAAATGTCATTGAAAAGCATTAAATCTGACTGGCTGATTTAACCTTAACTTGACTTAACTGTGACTGTAAACAAACTAAATTTAGTTAAATTACTGTTTCTAACTAAGACGCCACAGCATTTCAGTGTTTGAAAGTAGCCAAAAAGCTTGGAGAATTTATATTTGTCCACAAGAAATATAGAAAATCAAAACCTCTTTTGTTTTAAACACAATTATTCTAAACTTACTAGACGACCATGATCTTTATGCTTTCTTTTGGGAAAGTTTGTGTGTTTAGATCATGCTCTGATGAGGTACAAGCAACAGAAGGTAGTCATTTTGGATTCATCTGCATCAGCATAGAAATGTGTCACTTGTGGAGTCCATTGTATCTCCAGCGACTGTTCACACGCTGTGTTCCTTATCTTTGCTTCAGAATATCACCACACTTCACTTTAGCTACAACTGACTTTCAGAATCATTTCCTTTATTTGAAAATCTCTTTCTCTAATCCTCTCGCTGAGGCTGGCGCCCTGCTGAGTTTTCTCTAAGAGGCATCTAGAAGTTTCAGATTTCCCTCGTTTCACATTCACACCCATTATACCCCTCAAATGCTTCCACAGCCTCTGTTGCACACACACTCGAGCACACTCATGCTCTCATTAGTCTCAGCGTTGAATGATGGCCCCTCAGCAGAATAATGTCTCCTCTGTTGCCATGGAAATCTGCGGTGATGTCACTGAGATAGAATATGAGCTTGTTCGTTCCCAGTGACAGACGACAAACTGTGAGGACTGTTGAGCCCATGTTTCAATCTAAACGGTTATTATCAAGTGATGAGCTGATACTCTTGACTTTAAGAGGCAACAGGTTTCCGGAAAGTGTCTTTATTTTAGGTAAGCACCTTGAGATTTTGAATTTGTTGTATAATGGGAAATTTGATATGTATGTAAGGTACATTGACACATTTTCAATTGTGTTTGCTTAAACAAAAACAGTATAATGCTTATTTACAACAACATATATGTTTAATGGAGTGCTTATCTATTTTATATTATAGCATATTTATCAATAAAAATGAACAATATTACTATGGAAGAATTCCTAATCTCATTATATTGTGTAATTATGAAGAATTTTGGGGGACATTTTCTTCCTTTAATTGATAGAGACTGTGGACAACAGAAGGCAGGGGAGAATACTTGGTAAATGGGCCTCAAGTGGGAATCAAACTGGGACCAGCCCAAAACATAAATGGGATATCATTGGTTGCTTACCATGTCACCAAACCAGCACCCTCAAGATGGTGTAATTTACTGTTTTTAATTCACAAGAGTTGCAGGAGGGCTGCAAGGTGGTGCAGCAGGTAGTGCTCTAACCTCACAGCAAGAAGGTTGTTGGTTTGACTACCTGGTCATGCCTTAATGTGCATGAGTGGGTTTTCTCCTGATACTACATTTTCCTCCCACAGACCAAAATCGTGCTTGTAAGTTGACCTGCAGCTTTAACTTGCCCTTTGGTGTGTGCTTGTGTATACATTTTTTTCAGTAACTTTGTAAATGTGCTGCTTCCTGTCTTGGCCAGCACACACTTGCAAATGAGATTTTTAGTCTCAATGAGGCTATTCTGGTTAAATATAGTTCATAAATAGTTGTCTGTCTTTATGTGTTAGCCCTGTGATTGACTGATGACCAGTCCAGGGTGTTCAGTTTCAGCTGGGATCAGCTCCTGCCCCCCCGCAATTCTGAAATATTTGTGTGGTATAGATAATGGATGTTGGATTTTTTTACAATACAATTGAAGATCTTGATGTTTCTGTAAACTTTGAAACACCAGTTAAAAAAATGGAGTTTTGCTCATTATAAAAATTATTGTATTAGATAAGATATTCAAGTAGTAGGAAAATGGACATAGAAATGTTTTAGCTAAAATAGATAATTGCTTGTGAACTTGATTTAAAATACTAACTGATTTTAAAGGGACTGTGAGGAGTTTCCAAGTAATTACAAAAAAGTCTCACTTTTAGATATATGCCTGATCGAAATACACACTTTAAGATGAGTTTTATAGCATCTAAATAGGATATCTATAAATGCTATTCCTTAGCCTTCCGGTCGGGTTGGACAAGGCTGGACTGGCCTGGATACTCAACTTCGGGAACAAGACAATTAAAACTAGAGCAAGTTTATATTATTCAGACACGTCTTAGAGCACCAGGCTGTAAGTAGCAATATATAGCCGGCTACAAAACTACGATACTAAGTTTTCCAAAAATTGCTTGTTGTCACACATCAAAAACTACCGCTACGTAGCTAGAAAGAGATACATTACCTCGTCGCTTTGCATCCTGTAAGTTGTTGAAAAAAGAAGTTATAAAGCAATGCAGAGTCCTCAAGAAGGTCCGAGCTGCATTTATTAGCATCACATCAAACGCACACTTTGGCTTGTGGTGCGTTTAAGTTGTAGTCTGAAGTAGGAATTTATGGGTTCCGAGTAGGAAACTAAAACTGGAACGTCCCCCGAGTCAGAATTTCCGACTGGGAACTCGGTGAAACCTCGCCACCCCCGAGTTGACAATCGAAGATGGATGCCCCCAGTGTGAACAGTTATTTAGCTCCTGTAATAATCAATTTATTTGCACTTCTGACTGGGGTGTGTCGCTCTGAGTCAGCTGTATACATAGTATTGTTGACTTATATTTACAAAAATGCTGCCATAGTGCTAATCACATTCTTCATACAACAACACAGGGCGTGCTAACAACAGCTAACAATAGCCTGGTAGATCGGCATGTTTTTTTCCGACTTCAACTGGAACTCCGATAAGTCAGAGATGATGTCACTCCCAGTTCAGAGGTTACTGGAACGCAGCATTACGATAGTCGCCACGCGTGCTCATGGGTAGCAGAGTCTTAATGTCGGCGGAAACAGATTCTCCTCACAGTCCCTTTAAATCTAAAATCTTTTTGATGGTGTTTATTTAGTGTTTTGATACCCATATCAAATCATTTTATCAAATCTAATTTAGCACCTCGTTCAGAGAAAGACACCTTCACGTGTTTACCCCCACACCCCATCTCCTGTGGCACTGACTCTGACTGTCTCAGGTTTTGACGAAAAACACAACATGTTGTCACAGTAAACAATGCCGGCATGCAATACTGACGTCCCCATAGACGGCAAAAAACTGTCTCCATTTCACCTTTGAGAAGAAGCGTTATGTTTGACTTCAAGTGTCGACCGAAGTGATATCACAAAACAGAAGTGGCAGGTGTCACTCTGTCAGTTTTGTCAAGTATTGTATGGAAATGTAGAGTGACAGGCAGCCTGTGTTTGCTTTTACCAAGCAGAAAATTACCTATCCTTTCAAGATCTACTAAATTGTCTTGAAAACACATATAGTTGGGACAGATGCCACCTTTGTTTAAGTCAGAGGGCTTTAGTTTTCATTTCTGCTCGACAATTTTCTGCAAATGCTAATGTTTCCCAGGTAAGTTTATTCCTGATCATTTTGCTAACATATCAACAATCTGTTATGATGTTTTTTTTAACATTTACTTACATCCTGCTGTACCAAGCACCATTTAGAAAGATGTATATATGAATGGGTATATCTTCTTATTTATGAAACAAAAGGTATTTACTGAGAAAGGTTATTCTCAACATCAAGCTATTAAAGAATCTTTTCTATACAGTGCATTATTACAGGCAATCCTTCATCAAAGTCCTCATTGTGCACTAAACACAACAGGAGTCCTAAAAGGAACACAATAACTTTCATTCCTCTGTTTTAGAAAAAAAGCACACACATTGAAAAGAAGATAAATTATGACTCTAAAGATGTTTCAAAGTTAAAACAAGATCAATGTAAACAAGTGATTCATTTAAAGTGTTTAAGAAGTAACTGCGGCTTGTAGAATAACAATAAAAGGAAGACAAATTGTCAAGATAAGCATATAAAAACATTTCCACAGGATATTAAAAAGTTACATTGCACACAGCTTTACCAAAGTAATAAAATTATATTGTCTGCTACTGAATAGTGGAAAAATGTGATGTTCTACCTTGAAGGAAAAATGTTATGACAGGTAATATCAGGCATGATATTGGAAAAGTAATAAAAACTTACATTACAAACTATATTAAATAGTTTTATTGACTCAGCCTCACGGTGTGTCCTCCACTTTTCTCTCGAGGAAAGTCAAAAACTGTATCAAAACAATATTAATGTGGTTTTTAAGGAGAGGTGCATGTGATTTGGAGAATGTGGGATAACAGGAATAAGTGTTAGTATTGCTAACCAAAGGGTATGTATGCTGCAAAATATCATGCAACAGGATAAACACATATCATGTTGGTCTTTTCCCTAACTGATCCAAGTAACCAGTGGTACCTATGAAGAACCTGCCTGTGTTCTTCTTCTTCTGTTGGGTTGATAAAGTTCAGGTTTTAGCCACCGAGCCCAAACGTTCATCCCTGATGCTTCATGTCCAGTCTTATCCATCAATTAGCGACTGAAAATGTCTGAAAATGAGGAGAGAATGTGAGCACAAAGTTTCTACTCCAGGAACCAAATCCCCAAGGCAACCCCAACTCGCAGGAGGAAGAAACTAGAGCAGGTTCCTCCAGACAGAGTGGAGGCTTTAGTGGGCTTCAGACTGTAATTCCTCACTATTGTTGCCCCCTGAAGCAGCAGACAGACAAAATGCCGTGGGTGGTCTCTGCCTCTGTAAACTCATCTTTTCGTCTCTCAGTCTGTAGCTGCTGGCCCAGCAGGTTCTTTTGTCCACAGTGAGACTCACAACATGTCTTTTTTACTGTGCTGCTTCATTTAACAAGCTGTTAAACAACATGTTAACTTGATTCCCTATGCGCTCCTGCCTGGACGGCGGAAGCTGCCGTTAAAAAGGTAGGAGGTTTTTAACGATGATAAACTTGTGCTGTCACTTCATCCCTGTTGGTGCAGGTGTTTGTTTTCATCATAAACCACCATCTAAAGCATTTTATATCTCTACGTGTGACGTTCTTCATGTGCCTTTTCACCTGTGGTTTGTTCTCCATCTGTTGTTTGAACTTAAGCTGGGAATTTGCACCCAAACAAATATAAATGAGTTGTCTTTATGTTGTATTAATGAACTGTAATTATGGACATGGAAAAAAGTGCAACTTTCTCTTCATTGGCTCTCTGATTGGTCAATTGACCAACCAATCAGAATTTAGAGAGTCCCTTATCAAAGCAGCTTTTACCGGGTTACTCCTGTCAGACAACTTTTGTGTTGGCGGGGTCTATTTTAATGCATTGTGTTGAAATTATTTTCACCTCCGGCAGGAGGTACTGTTATTGCCGCCGTCTATTTGTTTGTTTGTTTTTTTTCTCTGTTAGCAACATAACTCAAAAAGTTATGGACAGATTTCGATTACATTTTCAGGAAATGTCCGGATTGGAACAAGGAACAAATGATTAGATTTTGGGAGTTATCCAGATCACCGTCTGGATCTGCCATGATGAAAAATGTGATTTTCATGACTAACTACTGAACTAAAATAGATATCATTATGAATCCAATTGATAATGGTATGTTTTCATGGTCAAGGAATGTAAATATTTAGATGAAATAAAGGTAGGACTAATAATTATGGTGAAAATCACACCATAAATGAGGACTGTGCTGCTGGTGGAGATCTACGATCTTGTGCTTTTCTAGTTTTTATTTTTGTTACCTTAACATTGAAAATCAATCTGAAAACTTTCCTACAAGAAAACGTAAGATCAAACAATGTAATAATGATAATTTGCAGGTTGGGAAAGGATCTTTGTGGTAGTATTGAGACCCTTAACAAGTTCTAAGAAGCAGGGAAGAGTCTTTTTGGCTTAACTGTGAATTGAAACTTTGTACATGACCCTGTGCAAGGCCTTAACACCCCACACAAAGGCCAGTTTAAACAGAAGACCTCACTTGTTTTGATTCAATAAGTCATCAAAAGCTCTGACTTGCAGGGTACGAAACAACCTTCCACCTTCTTTTTTAAAAAAACAATCTTGCATTTTGTGTAATTAACATCTAGTATCTCAGCAGGTTTTGTGCCACGCTTGAACTTCAACTTCTTTCTTCACTCTACCAGCCCAGTGTTCACGCTTTGTTTTCATTCCAGACCTATCAGAATTAGTAGAGACAGTTTGTTCTTACAGTACATCTAAAAATTATTGACCTAGTTCCATTAAAAGTAACTTTTAACAAACTGGGAGTGCAGCTCACACCCTGTTTTGATTCGATGTTCAGCATATACAGTACAAAAAGTTCAACATGTGATTTAAGACAACACATGAGTCACCTTTTGGTAAAAAAAGAAGAACTACAGCATGACGAAAGCTCAACTGGGAGACCTGGATATAGAATATTTCCTGATATCAGTGTTGTGTGGTTTCAACTCGCACACCTCCTCATGTTTTTACACAGCCCAGTGCGTATTGGTCCGCTGACCTCACATTTACTCTCTTCTTCAGGACTTTGCTTTGCTGCCTGAGAAAGACAAGACCCTCCTTATTGAAGGAGGGGTGACGCTCAGCGGGGGTCAAAGGGCTCGTGTCGGCCTGGCCAGGTAATAACTCTCTCACCTGAGCATCACCAAGTATGCCTCTTTCCATTTCCGTGTATCTATTAGCACCAGCGGTCTCAGATAATGAGTGGTTATCAGTTTTTTTTAAGATTTATGTGCCCTGGATTTAGGTGCAGCAGGCTTGAATGTACACTTCAACATTGCATTTACTGGGTGAGAGTATAATTAAAAAACATTTTAAAACATGATTTTGCTTGTTGATAGCGTCAACCAACAACTTAAAATTGACATTTTTGTCAATACCTATTTTCTAAAGGAAGATACCAGTCTTAATGTAACTTAATCTTTCTTTAGCCAAACGCATAACAATGTTTTCTCCTAAGAGTAGGTCTGGACCATCAGCTTCAGTTGTTTTTCATTTTCACCAATTTTTTCACCAATTATGACCCAGCATGATTCTGCCATGACTACAGTACTTTGCAACATTTTACACAAGTTTTCAAAAATATTTTAAAAAGCACATTAGGGAAGCCAATGAACAAGCGTCTGCCAAGTGAATCCTTGGAAGCTCCTCCATAAAATACAAAAACAAACCAAATTTTTCCATCCATCAGAACCACCGCAAGCTCACTCCTCCAATCTGTATTAATGTTAGTTATTAGAAACAACGCACTGTTTCTGAAACGTGAATTTTATGCCTATAACAAATCAAGCCTATGAGTATCCTCACCACCATGTCGACAGTTAGCAGATACATTCCTTGTAGGCCAATAAAAACATCCAGCAACAAATATTTACAAGCACTGGAGATAAAGTTTGTTTGGAATTATGAAGAGGATCAATATTTGTTCAGAATTCACTGTCATGAACATAATCCTCAGCAACTGCAGAGGAAATCCATCATAGATCATTATTATCTCTGCGTCTGCCACCAGAGAAGCTAAATTTAATGTTTCATGGTCTCACTTCTGAGAGACAAGTGCTTTTACAGCCTCAGCCAAGCTTTTATTACACCATTAAATGTGCGCATTTAGACTCTCAGATATTCCCATGCAGTAATTATCACCAAAGTGTCCCGTCATCAATTATGCAACACTCAGAGATTTCAATCGTTGAGCCATCTCTGTAATCACTCTCTGATGGATGGATTGATTTATTCTTTTTGGCACTCCACTTCCTCATAAACACCTTTTTTTACTTTCGTTGTTTTCTTGCTTTTTTATGCCTCTGCACTGTTAAAGCAAAGGCCAGAGGCTTTATATTTATGGGCTGTCTTTTCATACGTCCGTCCATTGCCCACCTACATGTCCTGTATTCATATGTCCAAGCTGCTTTTGTGAGCCAAGAAACACACTTACACTTACAAGATCTGTAAGTGTTTGCTGAAGAGTTTATCTGAAGACTGTAGGCCGAGGCATGCTAATGCTGCCCAACACTTCCAGTGTTTGAGCTAAGCTAATTAGCGGTAGGAGAGATCTGCCCATTTTTTCCTTGTTACTGCACCTACAGTTGAAAGAATGGTGGGAGTGAGGCAAGACACAAAAACAAAAAAATGTTGGTCTATCCCTTTAACAAGAGGTACTTTGTTTCCACTGTAGGAAGAATGGGGTCCATTTTGATGCTTTCTGACCAAATTACCTTGGATTGTTTATCGCTCAATAATGGGTTTATTCTCGAGCTGAGTGATTACCTGTTTATTTACATATTTATAAAACTTAATGTAAAGGAAGTCTTTAAGATATTGGGTAAACATTGTGACGCCTTAACACTTCACCAGCTCAAAGAGGCCAATTTAAGAGTTAAAGACCCCATTTTTTGCTTTATATAAGTTTCTTTACATCCTTTTGTGGACTTTTCATGATTCTTCTTTGTGATAGAGTTCATCTATGGACTTGAGAGTGAGGCAGGACACAATAACATGTTGGCGTATCCCTTAAAGAATCCATTAGATATTGCAAGTGAAAGGTCAAGGTCACTGGGCTTCAACCCCTCCTCTTTTCATCCCCCCCGTGTTTCTCCCTCAGGGCTGTGTACAAAGACGCAGACCTCTACCTGCTGGATGCACCTTTCACCCACCTGGACATCGTGACGGAGAAAGAGATCTTTGAGAAGTGAGTGTTCAGACAGAGTCTTTTTCATGTGCAGGAAGGGGGTGGTGGTGGTTGAGCTGAAGTTTAAGTTCGCGGTCAAGGTTACGTCCCGTTGTGTCAGGCACACTGAGGGCCGTGTCATCACTCCGTTACCTTCAGGAAATTTTCTTATGAAGTCGAGCTAAAGGGGATTAATATTAGGAAAGAATGGTGGAGAGGGAATTGGAGAGAAAATGTGTTAGTTAGACATTTCAGTAAAGATTAGCCATAACATAATGTTATTTAAGGAAGCACAGTGGCAATTCATCTTTTACAGTTTATAAAAGATACAGAAATAAAGGTGAAGGAGTTTGTATACATAGTATTTCCACCTGTAGTGATTATAAAGATGTATATTAAATCAGTTTGACACATCCTCAAGTTCGTTACATCTTGGCTGAATGTTTGCATTTTTCATCCAATGCAAACTTTAGACATTGTGAGAAAATTTACTTTAAATGTATTTAAATCCATAGATTTAAATAGATTAGATTAGACAGAACTTTATTTTTCGCTTGTGGAGGCTCCTTCAAGGAAATTATAGTTGCAGTTGCATTGTGCATCGTGCATTGTTTTCTAATGACTTGAGGGACAAAATAGTTTTTTAGTTATATACGTATGATTTATTTTAGAAGTAAATAATAACAATACCATTTAATTACATAGCTTGAAAACAAAAATAAGAGCTTTGGATATCAAATAATAGGTAAGCTTTTGTTTTTAATCCTAAAAAAATGAAAGATATTGTTGTATTGTTATCAAACAACATTGATATTAATTGTATATTGCATTCTATTGTGTGATAACAAAGGAGAGAAATAAAAACAGAAGTTACTATCAAATTATAAATCAATAAAGACTGTCCTGATTACTTGCAAACAAATTTCATCGTGAAACTTTGCAGTGTTTAACTTTTGTTTTTTTGTCTTTTATTTAATATCCTTTTATGTCATGTGACCTCAATTTCATGACATCTTAACTGTGTTTTAACACCTAATTTTATTGTGTGTTTTATCAGGATAAAAAATTAGTCTCGACAAAACTTAAATACACATCCATATGAACAAGTTATACCAACAATGAATTAGAGTGCCTTCGATTTTCATTTGTTTCTTCCTTTTTTACAATAATTTTCTATTCAAAAATCTAGATAGTCATTTATTTATATGCAGTTTTTCTTTGTTAAACCTCCATGTTTTGTATAGCTGCATAGTGATATTTGATAGATTTATTTTTATCGCAAAACTTTTCCCAGATAAATAATAATAATCTGAATGCACTGGCTAATGAAGCTTAAAGTCTGGTTGTTTGGATTCAGAGGGCTTGAATCTTGAAGTTTGGGGCTGCACTCTCTTACGTAGTCATCTCACTGCACTTTGCGGGGCTTGTATTAAATGTGTAACAGCGTGAATTATGCACACGCTTTTTTGACAAAGCTGTCTGAACTTAAATATTGTTTAAAGTGTGTTGATGTTTGGAAAAATTCTTCAGCCCTAATCCAGATGTCTTTTATTTCTGCAGTCCAGTTCAAAGCAGAAATACTCTGAGGTCACAAACCTCAAACGCAGCATTTTCTGACTGTCTCTGACAGCTGTGTTATTTTTCAAAAAGCTGAAAACTGCCCTATCTCATTGGGTTAACAAATGTTGTTGATCATAGTCTTTCTATGTGGAGTTTGCATGTTCTTCCTGTGCCTGCCTGGTTTCCTCCTGGTACTGCTGCTTCTTCATGCAGACCAAAAATCATGCTAATTAGGTTAGCTGGTGACTCTAAGACTGTGTTTACACAGGGCCAAATACGGTCAGATCCAATAAGTTTTCATTGCGTTTTGGCCTCACATTTAGATGGACACTCTTTGTGGATTGTCCGAAAATGCTAACTTTTGAAAACGGGCTCCAGAGTGGAAAATTTTGAATACGCTCTCCATGCAGCGCCTTGTAAACGTGAATCAGAGCGCTTCAGGGTGAAACGCTGATGTCACTGCATGCGCAGTACTGTTTCACATGAAGATTGCACGCGCATTCCAGGAGCAACAGCAGCGTCAGCCATCTGCCGGGTAACATGTGAGCCTCTTACCGTGCTTGGTTTGTTATCCAGACAAAACTATCCAGACAGATTTGTTGTCCAGAAAAAAAGCTCCTGCGTCTCTGTGCGTCTACTCGCCATTGTTGTTTGTGAAAAGTTTTTCTTCTTTGTACGTGTATTGTAGCAGCACTGCCTCTCTGCAGACCTACACTGCCATCCACTGAACTGGCATGCGCACTACAGCAGTTTCATTTGCCTCCAGTGTCTCCGTCTGAACGCAGATCGACTTTGAAAACGCAAAGGAAAAAGTTTTTGCATTTTTTTTAAATGTATTTTTTGGGCATTTTGTGCCTTTATTGATTGGAGAGAGACAGTGGATAGGCTTGTGAAAGGGGGTGAGAGAGTAGGGGAAGACACCCTGCAAACTGGTCACAGGCGGGATTCAAACCTGGACCGGCAGAAGCACGTACATGGGGTGCCTGGTTGATAACCACTCCGCCAAATCAGCACCCCAGTCTTTGCATTTTTGAGTCAGGTGTGTCCGTGTAAACTTATCCTATATTGTCCTGAGTGTCCTTGGCGTGGGTGTGTGAATGGTTGTCTGTCTCTCTATGTGGCCTTGCAATTGGCTGGCAATAGGGGTCAGGGTGTATTCTGCATTTTGCCTAATGTCAGCTGTGATAGGCTGTCATATCCATGGATAGATAGATGTATGCATGTCCTTCCTCCTAATAAGATCCAGCCGATCATATTCCTAAAGCGCGGTACCTTCACCAGGTCTCAACACCCTCCACTCTCTCCTTACCTGAACAGATGTGTCTGCAAACTAATGGCCTCCAAGACTCGCATCGTGGTCACCAGCAAGTTGGAGCATCTCAAACGGGCAGACAAAATCCTGCTGCTCCACAACGGGGACTGCTACTTTTACGGCACCTTCTCTGAGCTGCAGGCGCAGCGGCCGGACTTCAGCTCGCTCCTCCTCGGCATGGAAGCTTACGACAACGTCAACGCAGAGCGGCGCAGCTCCATCCTCACAGAAACCCTACGCAGGGTCTCCATCGATGAAACTGCTGGCTTTAGAGGTCCAGAGCCACTGCGGCAGTCTTTCCGCCAGCCACACCCTCCAATTATTGTTCCCGGACCTCAAGGCCACCCCGGAGGGGACGGCTACCCAGAGAAGCGTAAACAGTCTCTCATCCTTAACCCCCTGGCAGCTGCTCGGAAGTTCTCCTTCATCGGAAACTCAAACTCGCAACAGACTGCTAATCCCCCTCAATCGATGATGTCTGAGGACGGGGTCCGGGACATCTCTGAAAGGAAGTTCTCCGTGGTACCTGAGGACGATCAGGTTGAGGAGGTGCTTCCTAGAGGGAACTTGTACCACCATGGGTTACCACATCTCCACGGGCAGCGGCGTCAGTCCGTCCTGGCGTTCATCACTCACTCTCAGGGTCAGGAGCGCAGAGAGCAGATGCAGTCGTCCTTCAGGAAGAAACTGTCCATCGCTCCACAGTGCGACCCGGCATCAGAGCTGGACATCTACTCTCGCCGCCTGTCTAAGGACAGCGTCTATGACATCAGTGAGGAAGTGGACGAAGAAGACATGGAGGTGCAGTGTTTCTCTTATTCAGCTTTGTTTTCAACATCTGGTTTGTCAAATTAACATTGAATGAAAAATCTGCTTCTTTACAGCAATGTTTTGCAGATGAACGGGAGAACGTCTTTGAAACTACCTCATGGAGCACATATCTACGCTACATCACCACCAACAAGAGTTTAGTCTACGTCCTTCTTTTTATCCTCCTCATCTTTGTCATTGAGGTAAAATTAACTCTTTATTTTGTTTATTTCCAATCATGTGAATAAAATGACAAAATAAGCATGTACTTTTTCTTTGTCACACCAACAGGTTGCTGGTTCTGTCATCGGCATTTTCCTCATCACTGAGTAGGTGTTTGGTTTTTATTGTTCCATGTGCAAAACAAAAAAGGAAATATTTGTGTCTGTTTCAGATTTTTGGAAGTGATTTGTGTTTTCTTCCACTTGTACCGTGTTTATATTCAGTTTTTATTTTAATTCCATTCCATTCTTAAATGCAAATTGCCTACAAATTTAAGAATGGCTCACAAACAAACAGCTCACTCACGTCGTGTCACATCTCTAGTGCAAACCTCCAAGGCAGTATGTCAACAAAGCAAAGTCTCTGTCTACAAGTATAAGAAGAAAATACAACGATAGCAGGAGATAGCCTAACCTGGTAAAAAGTGAATCACAAAAATGAGCACACTGAACTGTGTAGAGTTACTGAAGAGTTTATCAGGTGACTGTAGACAAAGGCAGGCCGACTTTCCCCATTGACTTCCCTGTTTTTAGACTAGGCTAATTAGGAGTGGTAGAATTCTACCCATCTCTTCCTTGTTATTGCATGCAGGATTGATGCAGAAAGAGCATCAGAATTAAGTTTAAGTTTATTAATTTTGAATATATTCAAAATTCATTTATTCAAAAGGTTCATTTTAATTTGATGCTCTTTTACTCACCTTACATAATTTGTTTATCACTCGACAGTGGCTTAGCACCATTCTTCTAACAGCAAGAATAAAGCATAATTTAAGAGAATAATATGCCAAATCATGCTCTTATGTGGACATTATGTCCTTGACCAAAAATTTTATTAAACGTTGCACAGATCCTTTGCAGTGATCCTCTGTTTGTCTGTCATATGGGAGATCAAATGGGTTAAATCCTCTGGCTTGTCCTGCCTGGTGAGGCTGTTTCTCTAATTTAAGCCTCCATTCAGTCTGTGCCTAATTTTTCATTCATTCTTTGTTTAATCAGTGAGATCTGGAGAGACGGCGCCAACCCTGCATCTCCCAACTACATCGATGAGCAGCACCCAAATGCCTCATCACCTCCCGTCCACTTGGCTGTGATCGTGACCCCGACCAGTGCTTACTACATCATCTACATCTACGTAGCCACATCTGAGAGCGTGCTGGCTTTAGGATTCTTCAGGGGTCTCCCATTGGTGCACACTTTACTCACTGTGTCCAAAAGACTGCACGAGCAGATGCTCAGTGCTGTACTCCGAGCCCCCATGGCTGTGCTCAACACTATGAAGACAGGTAACTCTCTCAAGGTTATAATTTAAATGAAGTCTGTTATGTTATATCTTTATAATAACCTTTTTTCTATTCCATATCAGGTCGGATCATGAACAGATTCACTAAAGACATGGCTACCATAGATGACATGCTCCCTTTGGTCCTGTTTGACCTCATACAGGTATTAAACCAAAATAAAAGTACCACCTATGTGTTAATGTGAGTTAATGTGTTCAGTTAATGTGAGAAAACCAAGCTGGCAAATGCAAAAAAAAAATTAAGCCCTTCAAAAATGTAGAACAAAAAAACAAAAAAAACCAAAGACTTAACATACAAATTTTTAAAGGGATATGCAAACATTTGTTTTGTTTTCATGTCTTGACTGTGAGTGCAGTAGCAAGGAAGAAACAGCCAGAGTTTGCCCACTGCTAATTAGCTTAGCTCAGACATTGGGAGTCAATGGGTACCATTAGCCTGCCTCTGCCTGCTGTCATCAGATTAACTCTTTGGCAAATCTAAACAGAGTTTAGAGACCAAGATTAGGATTTAATATAATTTTTTTATAGAAATTCAGGCAAATCTGAACCCTGAAGAGATCATCTTTGTCCTCACCTACAAAGTTGGCCATAATCCTTAGTGTCAGTCTTCTACCCATAAACAGAGGCTTTGTTTTTTTGACCTATTAACAAGCATTGAGTGATTGAAGCACTTAAAAAGTTAGGCTTCACATTGACTCCCAGTGTTTGAGCTAAGCTAATTATTGGGTGAACTTTGTCTGTCTCTTCCTTGTTACTGCACACAGTCAAAAGAATGGCGTTTATCTGCTTATCGTGGACTCAGGAGTGAGGTAAGACATGAACAGAAAGAAAATGTTGGTGCAGCCCTTTGATGTAAATGGTAAATGGACTTGAGTTTGAGCATTTTTTAGTCTTTTTAATGCTCAAAGCAGCTTTAAACCACAGAACACATCTACCTCATTCAATCACTGATGGTTGGAGGCTCTATGTTAGTTGTCCATGAGCATCAACTAACAAACTGACACCCTTTCACACCCAATTACACGCCACTGAGGCAGAAGTGGAAGCAACTTGGGGTAAAGTGTCTTGCTTGTTACTGACCAAGCGCACTATTCAACTGCACCACTGATGCCCCAGGCATTTCCTTCATGGTTAATGAGCTTTGTTTGAGGAAAGACCTGCCAGGTTTCAATATGTTAAAGGGGGAGCCAAACTAAATAAATTTGATTCGACAGGGATCAGACGCTCAGGCAGAAAGGACTTAAATGTAGCCGCCACAAGTCTCTGAGGCAAAGACAAGGTTTATTAGCAGTCCAGTTCGGTACACAGGAAGGCAAAAACAAAATCAGGCAAAAGGATCCAAGGATCCAAGAAAATATACAAGGTCTATGATCATGAACTGAACCAGAACTTACAACAATCGGTTGACGAGACTGAGGAAAACATGAAGTTAAACGCATGTGGTAATGAGGGTAATGAGACACAGCTGAGGAAGCACAGCCAGGGATCAGGTGTAACAGGACCAGACAGGAAACAAAACCTAAGGAAACAAGCAACATTTAGACATTTCAAAATAAAACAGGAAGTATGATACAAAACATGGAAACAAAATGGGTAACTTAAGTAAGACAGAAGTGGGATCATGACATTATTTACACTAAATATGAACACAGTGCTTGTGTTAGTCCCAGTTTAATCCCTCTTTTTATCCGAAAATCTTCTCCTATTGTTTGGTTGACCAGAGAGTTTGTGTATTACTGGTACACATCAAAGCTTGAACACACAAAACCTCACAGTCAGTTACAAATAATCACATATAAAACTTCATTTCTAGTTCAAAATTCAGTTGAAAAAAGAAGCAGCACAGCCCATGTTCAGTTGTTAAGAGTGATTTTGTGTCGTTGAGTTTCCTCTTCTTGCTTTTGTTTTTCTTTCTCTTTCTTTTTTTCATGGCTTTGGTTTTCATGTATCTCATTTCATTAAGATATGATTGGAAATTATGTTTAAATACACTTAAAAGAAGGATTATGCTGGAAGTTTGTTGTGCCATTATGTGTGATTCCAAATAAAATTTAGAAAAAGAAATTAAAAGAAAATAGTGCTGCAAATTAGCATATTTTCTCTAGATTGGTTTGTGTTTACACCAGGCTACAGATTAGAGTCATGGAGGGAAGCTAGCACTGAATACAGAGGTGTACCTTATAAAGTGGCCAGAGGGAGTGCTGTACTCACACAGACATTTTATCAGGTCGTAAAGGTCAAGCAAACCAACCTGTCCAGCAATAAATGTATACATTTGAGATTTGAATTCACAATTTCTTTTCCTAGTTAGATGAAATTTCCTGAAGTCTGAAGTTCAGAGAAAAATAAATCCTGAGTGATCACACAAGCATTTTCACCTCTCGTCATTTTTACCCCCCCCAATCAGCTGACACTGATCGTCACAGGCGCCATCTTCACCGTGTCCATCATGCGGCCTTACATCTTCATCGCTGCCATCCCATTGGCTGTCATCTTTGTCATCCTCAGAAAGTACTTCTTGCGCACCGGGCAGCAACTCAAGCTCCTCGAGGCTGAAGGTGAGCTTACATTATGAAACAGCAAATATAAAGAGCAGTAAAAGTGAAAAAAGACAGGAAAACACTTAAGAGCGTGGGGAGGAAGGGAAACTCTCGGGTAGACGCCACAGTCATCATAACGTCTGACTGCCGGCAGAGCTGGTGGATGGCCCGGGGCCAAGGGTCCAAAGATCGGGCAGAAGAACAAAAACATGACAGGGCTGGGTTTGAGGGGTGGGAACAGTTAAGGAAGTGAGGCAAGGGAAATAATAAACGTCATTTCAAAAGAGTTAGGGCATTTCTGAGGAGTTTGACACTTGACACGATTGTTTTGTGCTCTATTGTCCTCAAGTAGGATTCATTCTAAGGTATTTGTCTGCCTTTATTGTTTCGCTGTGAACATCTGGAGTAACTTCATTCACATTTTTTGGATTGTTTGAGCTTTAAGGTGCTTTATCCACAATGTAGCAGTAGAATATTCAGGTAGAAACAGGATAAAAAGCAATTAACTGAAATTATACGTTGTTTGCCATCACTGCAGAGAAGAAACCTGGGTGCGGTGGTTGACAGGGCGGCTTCTGCTGTTCAATGAAAGCATAAGAAACCAGGTCACCAGCCTGCTGACACAGATGCTGTATTGTGTTTTGCGGACTTTCATGATTCTGTCACCGAGTGTGTGTTTGGACGATGACGGCGTTGCCCAGTTTCCGGAGCTGCTGGAAGCACATTAGGGTCAGAAACATGAGCTGAGCAGGGATTTCCTCCGACCCCATCCTGGTTTAACAAGTAGCATGTCGGGCATAGTGCACTGGATGTTGTTGGCATTCGTCACTCTGATGTTTTTAAGGAATTCTTCTGGTATATGTCATTGCAGTTTTCATTGTGCTTTTTTTCCCATTTACATCATGGAGAGGTATCTCAAATATTTCCCTAAATATCCAGCCAGAGAGCATTGTGACAGTCAGACAGGGAAGATTTGAAAACAACTCCCTCTGAGCTGCAACATGGAGCAAAATACATGCTTGTGAAAAGAAAAAAATCAAAGCATAATACCAAAATTTCTAAGAGGAAGAATAAACCTTTATTCGCTTTATTTGGCAATGATAAATAAGAAATAGACCAAGTATAAAGAATGCTACATGTATTATAAAGACTAGAATATATAAAACAAAAAACTACACTTTAAGAAAACATAATTGCACAGTTTAAGGTGAGTTAGTGTGAATGGTCTACTGGGAGCCATAATGGTTGTTGAGTCTAACAGCAGCAGGAAGGAAGGACCTGCAGTAACCCTCCTTTACACTTTGGGTGACGCAGTCTGACACTGAAGGAGCTGCACAGGGCTGTCAGGGTGTGCTGCAGGGGTGGGAGTCCCTCTCTAGCATGGATGCTCGCTTGACAGGCATCCTCCCTTCTCCCACCACCTGTGCTGAGTCCAGGGGGAACCCCAGGACTGAGCTGGCCCTCCTGATTAGTCTGTCCAGTCTGTTCCTGTCCACAGCTGAGAAGCTGCTGCCCCAGCAGACCACTCCATAAAGGATGGCTGATGCCACCACAGAGTCAAAAAAGGTCTTCAGGAGTCCTTCCTGCACTTATAAAGCCTGTCATTTATTATCTCTGCTGAGGAGGTTATGTTTTTGCCTGTGCATGTTTGTTAGTAAGATTACTAACTACTTGGACAGATTTTGCTAGAGTCTGCTAAAATGATTAGATTTTAGTGGTGATGCAGATAACCACTAGTAGCAAACAACTGTTTTTGACAAATAACTGCCTAGTAGCTAATAATGATATCAACATGATTCTGAGTGCTAAGTGTGGGTTTTCAGGTCAAGGAATCATAGTTTGATGGTAACTTTATCATGGAACTATAGCTTATAGATGTAACAGTAATATTTGAGCTAGCTTAGTGGAGGTTTGTGGTCTGAGTGCTTTCTAGTTTTTTTGGACATATTTGCAACATGAGTCAGCTCTCATGGCTGGTTATTCCCTCCGGCTGTTGATTTTAATTCTACATTATTAAACTCCTTAATGTGCCTGAGACCTGATGAAGCAGGACTGGTTTGTGAAGATGAGGTTTAAACAACATGTGCAACAAGGTTTAGACGTACACTTTGTTTTTCAGTATGCAGCAGGTGTATACAGAATGAGATTTCATTTGCATCGGGCTACAGTTTACAGACCATACAGTTTATTCATTTATCCATTCATTTTTTATACCCCTTTATTCCTTTCGGGGTCAGGGGGGCTGGAGCCTATCCCAGCTGTCACTGGGCAAGAGGCGGGGTGCACCCTGAACCGATAGCCAGTCTAGCACAGGACTACATAGAGAGATAGACAACCATTCACGCTCACACTCATACCTAAGGGCAATTTAGAGTCACCAATTAACCTAATGAGCATGTTTATGGTCTGTGGGAGAAAGTCGGAGTGCCTGGAGAGAACCCACGCATGCACGGGAAGAACATGCAAACTTTACACAGAAAGGCCCCTGTCTGACCGGGAACCGGGAACCTTTTTGCTGTGCACTACCTGCTGCGCCACCGTGCCGCCTTTAGCTTTGTTTAGATTTGGATAAAATGTATGCATAGCTTGTGCAACTGGCTTCAGCTTCTTTTGTTCCACATCATACTCCTCCTGATCTCTGCAGAGCCATTTGTGCCTTTGTGCTTTAACTCCTACAACATTCCTTCTTCTCCTGCAGCTCGGAGCCCCATCTTCTCCCATCTCATCATCTCCCTAAAGGGTCTGTGGACCATCAGAGCCTTCGGCCGTCAGACCTACTTCGAGACGCTCTTCCATAAAGCTCTGAACACCCACACAGCCGCCTGGTTTCACTACCTGGCCACGCTGAGATGGTTCCTCTTCAGATGTGACATGATCTTCGTCCTGTTCTTCACGGCAGCCGCCTTCATTGCTGTTGGAACCAACCGTGAGTGAAAGGGTCGTGTGTGTACATCAGATGATGGCTGAGTGAATGAACATCTGGGCAGCAGCACATCAAAAGTATTTAGGAAGTGCATTTCAGAAACGTATCTTGAAGGTGACTGGACAACTGTTAAATTGGCCATATTCAATACGGGCTAATCAGTGCAGTAGGCGAGCTGCCAAGGAGTCAGTAAAGGGGCCAAAACAATCCGTTCCATTGAGGAATAATTTAAGTTTTGCTCTCTGTTCTTCATTTAATAAAGAAATGCCAGCCAGTTCTGACATAACTGCAACTAAAACAGGCACTGTCTTTACAAGCAGTCATTGTTTACAAGCCTACAGTTGCCTCTTGGTCTTGTCATGCTCATACCTGCATCCTTTTTCTCAAAGGTCACTGATTGGCCAGTTCTCCAGCAGACCAAGCTTAATCATTACAGCATGAAGGATCAGGATGGATGGGTTTAGTCCAGATATCTGGACTGTCCACTAGTTCTTTACACTGTGAATGCATTTCGGGGCATAAAAGTAATAAACAATTGGGGCTTCACTTTACCCTGTTTGCTTCATGTTTGACGTTGTGGCGCTTTGGTGGCTTAGTGTGGTACTGCTGGTTGTTCTACCATCAATTTGATGGTCAAGGATTCAGGTCCATCTGTCACATCAATGTGTCTCGGGGCAAGACAGTCCACTCCAGTGTCAATTTTGTTGACTAATTATTTTTGTCAACAAACTTTTTTCCCCTGACAAAACCTAGTAACTAATAAAAACAAGTGCAGATGGACAAAAACTAAAACTGAATAACTGACATTTTTATCAACAAATAAAAACTAGACTAAAACGTTTAGCAGAGACTTAACCCAATCAGACCTAATTTGGTCATGTAGAAAGTAGAGACAAGTTAGGAATGTATCCAATCACAGCTACTTTGGTTGTGTGGAAAGGTTGGATGGGTTCAGAAGGACATCCAATCACAGCTGCCTTAGCTTGGTGGTGGTGGGATAAGTTATGGAGCGATCCAATCAGAGCTGCTCTATTTATGAATTGATATATTCATGTAGAGCAGGTTCACTGTTTGTTGTCAGTTCTGGTATTGTAACTGAGATGCTCTGCCAGGTAGCCTAAATAAAGGAGACTGTATTTCACACTAAAGGAAAATTTGTCTGTTAATTTATACATTCAAACTTCATCAACATTCAGTGAAGGATTATTAGAGGTTTCATTTTATCCAAGTGTGAAACATGACTTCAGAAACTCAAGAAATCATAAAAAATGCCTAACCCTTTACACTTCATATTTTAGTTGACTTAATTTACAGAACAATTTATACGACTAAATTATGACTACAACTAAGCATTTTAGACAAAAGACTATAACTGAAACTGAGTTAAAAAGTGCTGTCAAAATAAACACTGAAGGCCAATCAGGCTACTGTTGGGTTGGCCCCTGGTTGAGATGAGTGAACCTCTGATTAGCAGAGATAGAAGCTGATCACTCATCTCCACTTTCAGATATAAAACCAGAGCAAATTGCACCAATCTGATTAACATTATTGGTTTTCAAAAAGGTGATTAAAGATCACGGCACATGGATTTTTTTTTTAAATCAGACCTTGAAATGGAAGAGATTGCAAAGCTAATGCTAACCCAACATCCTGTAATCAGTTTTATTTTATTCATCAGTCAAGCACAAGACTTGTTTTACTACTGGTACTTGCTACAGCCCAACTAACAGTAGACTGTGGGCCACAGTTGTTTGGACACCCCTGATTTATGTAGAAGCTCCATCCCTCAGTGAGTGAATATGTAAGTGAATGGGAAGGTATGACCTGGGGTGTAAAAGCAGTAGGTATCAGAGAGACTAGAGAGGTGCTTTACAATCTTAAAGGAAAAGTTCGGTTTCTACAGCTTTCACATTGTTTATAGAATGAAGTAGAACAATATACTCACCCAGAAGGCTTTCCTGATCCAAACAGTGCTTCGGGAGATATTTAGATCCAAAATCGAGCGTCGGACATCCGTATAATGGTAGCACACGGCGCATACAGCGTCGCTCCTAAAACTGCATTAATCGTCCAAAAACGTATTCGTTTCACCAATATTTCATCATGGTCCGCTCACGCTACTCCTCCATTACAGTCCGTGTCGCTACAGACATGTTTTGTAACTGTGCCGACCTCTGAACTGAAGAAGAAAAACGCTTGCCTCCGCGCCTGTGCAGTACTCTCTGGAGTGCTGCCTCCGCATCCTCCTTTCGATGAGCTCCTCATCTGTAAACTCTGGCTCGAAACTGTAGGGACACCCATCATATTCAAAGTTCTCCTCCACAGCATCTTCATCCGATAGATATTCATCCATTTTGCACAAAACTGGAAGAAGAAAGTTGTTGTGTAGTTGGTGGTCTTCCCCTGAAACAATGAGCCGCACTGCGCATGCGCGGAGCAAGCGCTTTTCGTCTTCAGTTCAGAGGTCAGTACAGTCACACAACATGTCTGGAGTGACACAGACTGTCGTGGAGGAGTAGCGTGAGCGGACCATGATGAAATATTGGTGAAACTAATGAGATTTTGGATGATTAATGCAGTTTTAGGAGCAGAGCTGTATGCCCTATGTGCTTCCATTATACGGATGTCTGCCGCTCGATTTTGGATGTAAATATTTCCTGAAGCACTGTTCGGATCAGGAAAGCCTTCTGGGTGAGTATATTGTTCTACTTCATTCCATAAACAATGTGAAAGCTGCAGAAACCGAACTTATCCTTTAAGTCCATCAACCATTTCCATTTATCATCATGCAACAGTCTAAGACTTGAATACAGCCTAAGCCATTTTTGATTGATGATCTGAATTCTTTTGAATTATCTTTATTATTTATTAACTTTGATTCAAGTCTAAAGTGTACTTTAATGTGTCCCTCATTATTTCCACAACAATCCTTTCAGTCTTTAACCACCCTGCATGTCCTACAAACCTGTTATTTCAGCAAATCAGTGTAACATCGTCCTCGGAGGAGAGCAGCAGCTGTGGTTGTTTGTACATATTAAAAAAGGGAAGAAGTGTAGTGATTTTCCATTCAGTAAACTCCTCATTATTTCCACTGTGCGCAGCTGCATGTAGAAGCCTCAGTCTTATCTGTGGGTGACAGTGTGCAGAGTCAGATGTCAGGATCATAGCACTCAGTTTGTCTGTAAAAACTGATCAAAACCTGCTGGAGGGCCTCCGGATGAAATGTCACGTACAGGAGGAAGTGTGTGTGTTTGATTAAACAAATGGGAAACACACACACAGACATACAAACATGTGTTGCTGCGTCATTGTCTGAGTTTATGTTCAGAGCAGATTAAAGGTTCATTTCACCGCTCATTAGTTTCCAGCAGAGCCTGAAATGGAGCCGAAATGTCTTAGTGTGGCTCTGACATCAGAGAGAGCAGCTGTGATTGGACAGAACTAACGAGAGTGTTTGTGTATGAACTCCACAGAGGACAAACCGGGGGAGATCGGCATCATCGTGGCCCTAGCCATGCTCATCTTGGGGACTTTCCAGTGGGCCGTCATCACCAGCATCACTGTGGACGGGCTGGTATGGTACTGTTCACCTGCACATGACAAAAATGTGTCACTGAGAAATCCATCATTGATTTAAAGTAAAGGACAAAAGAGATTATTTAAAAAATAGCACAGCACAACCTATCCAAGTGTAACAAACCCCAATTCCAATGAAGTTGGGACGTTATGTGAAAGTAGAATGAAAACAGAATACATTGATTTGAAACTTTTTTAAAATATCTTTTCAATTAAATACACCAGAAAGACAAGATGTGTAATATTCAAATGGATAAACTTCTTTGTGTTTTTGCAAATTTTCACTCAATTGAATTTAATGCCTGAAACTCATTCCAAAAAGGTTGGGACTGTGTTGCCTTACTTCTCCTTTCACTTCTCCATTGCCTACAAAGCTTCAACTCAAATTGTTGAAGCTTTGTAGGTGGACTTCTTCCCTATTCTTGGTTGACACACGATTTCAGTTGCTCTCTGTTGTTATATTTTTCACTTTATAAAGTGCAAAACATTTAATGGGAGACATGTCTAGACTGTAGGCAAGCCAATGAAGTTTATCAGTTTGAGCATTAAATATCTCGTCTTTATAGTGTATCCAATTGAATCTAGGCCAAACAATTTTTCTGTTTATTTTTTGGGTACAAAATTTGAGTTTGTCCACAACAGAGGGCCAGCAAAGAATGTCAGGGGCTCCAAATACAACTAATAAAGGGTAATTCAACTTAAAACAAGGGCAATTATCCATGTGAAGAGAATACTAACATTTCATAAATCATGAAAGTACTAGAATGCTAACCTTGCAGTGCACTTGGATCCGCCCGACTCAATGCCTGTAACCAGACAGATCCATCTTGCCAAGCTCCACTTTACAACGACTGTGAGCACCCCAAAGCTGCACAACCCAATCAGAGTCCTTTAGAGCAGAAAGAGGTGGAACTACAAGCCATACGACAGCTGGTACAGAGATTAGCATAGATGCTAACTGCTTCAGTCACTGTCTTTCAGATCTGGAGTGCATTTATTTATTAACTAATAATCAAACAACACTAAAGGCATCTCTTATTGGAAATATTTACTTCCACGTCTTAGAAGAGATTTTTCTATCGAGTGGCTCACATTTTCTCTGCAGCAGTAACACCTGCCTACTGCATCATCTGATTGGCCTGTAATGAAATAAATAAATGTGACTGACAGAACAATCATCCAATCACCTGCCAAATACGCATTTAAAGGGTTCTGCCCATTCTCAAACACTTTTTATGAGCTCTTGTAGATGGACTACTCAAATATATTGAACTGTTCATCTGGTCTGTCAGGTTACAGCTCTTCAGAGAACTACTGGGTCTCTTTAACTTGAGTTTAGACAAATCGTGACACATCAAAATTTAAATCATACAGAGAAAAAATGCCCACTTTGAGATTTTTCTT
This sequence comes from Scarus forsteni, assembly GCA_036419115.1. Classification (NCBI taxonomy): domain Eukaryota; kingdom Metazoa; phylum Chordata; class Actinopteri; order Labriformes; family Labridae; genus Scarus; species Scarus forsteni. The sequence goes on from JAZDUH010000459.1 coordinate 6,895,727, forward strand.
TCAGACTGTATAGTTTGGGAATGCTCTTCACTTTGTTTCCATTTGCATTCTCCAGTTTTTTTCTAGATAAAACAAATATTTGACTGACTCTTGGTGCAAAGGACAAAATCAGAAAATTCTGCGAATAGCTGCAGCCTAAAAATGATGCTTTTAAACAGCAGAACCAGCTGTTATTCAATGTGGTCAGAAATCTGTCCAGACACAGTTTCTAACCAATGAGATCAGCTGACAGATCATTAAAAATCTCTGCTATATCCATAAATAAAACACCAATATGTTGTCATGATACTGACTGAGCATCAGTTTTCTCACCACTCTCTCCTTCTGTCAGATGCGCTCAGTCGATCGAGTGTTTAAATTCATCGACCTGCCGTCAGAAGAGCCACACCATCAAGGGAAACCTGGTAGTAAAGGAGGCCCTGACCTCGTCATCGACAACCCACACGCTCACGACTACTGGCCCAACCGCGGTCAGATGGACGTGAAGGGTCTGACTGTGAAATACACCGAAGCTGGACGTTCTGTCCTCAGTGACATCTCCTTCTCTGTGGAGGGCGGACAGAGTGTAAGTGTTGACATATTAATATGAAGTCTGTGATATGATGAGGATGAAGTCTGATGGATGAAAGGTTTGTGCGATTACAGTTGGTCGATTTAAACTTATCAACCTGTAAGACAAAGAGTTTTATAAGTTTAGGGCAGCATTTTCCAAAGGAAAAACTGAGTCTTATAGCTTGAAACAGAACAGCAAGAGGTTGTTTTATTATAGAATTGCCCTAACAACATTAATTTGCATAATGTCTCAATTTTGATAAAAATCTAAAATAGGGCTATTCAAATAATAAAGTTTTTACCCTCAGGCCCTCCTTTAAAGAAACACCTTTCCCCACTAAAAGTACTTTTAGAAAATTAGATACAATTTGAAATATTAAACATGTTTTTTTGTCCCGCCCTCATTACGTATAGCAAATGTTAATTTATTTTCACAATTTTAACCCCCTGAATGGTAGTTTACTTACAAACGGCCACTTTTTTTTACACAAAAACAAGTATTTTCTACTTGACAAATTTAATATTTTTATGCAGGGATTATCCATCTGAGATATGTCAATGATTAACAGCAACACTGATTTTTTACTGCTACAATTGCTACAAATACAAAAAAAACTCACACTTCCACCCTTAAGGCCTTTTTAGGAATTTAGATATATTTCAAAATATTAAACATGATTTGTTTTGGAGGGAGGTGATTCATCAATATCAATTACAACTTTTGCCTTCCAATAATGGAAACTTACAGATTGCTGCACCACTTCCATCATTTTACTGGATCAACAGACCCAGACTCAGTACATGCAAACCTCAGGATGTGACGACTACATACCAAAGCGCATGACCTGTCACTGCCCCAACAAACAAAACACCAAAAGCCTTGCAGCCAAAAATAAAGACTGATTAGAAGAACAGAAGACTCTGAAAAAGTCTGACGAGGATTTCAAACAGCAGGAAGGTGGGAAAGAGCCAAGGTTGGATGATTAGGGCCAGCACCAACTCTATCAGGCTGTTTTGCCTACTACTTGTTTTTCGTGAGTAATGTAGATTAATCATTTTCTCTTGTCAGTCTTTTGGCTTTAAACTCATATTATTCTATTCCACCCAAGTCCACTGCCTGAATAATCACTTCAACTCACAATTACACCCACACAAACATCTCCTTTCTGGTTATCTCGAGTTCAAGAGCCTTGATTCATTAATCATTTATCAGTGCAGAAGTCGTCCAGCTTCATCAGCAATAAGGCTTTTAGTAATAAAAATATTTGACTTTTTGTCTCTTCTGTAATTACAGTCAGTATGGGCTCCTCATGATGAATCCTGGAGGATGGTAGAGCTCACTGAGTGTCTGCACTTTAGCCTCATCACATTAGCTTCTCTAAGGCCCCCTGATAACGGGCTAATTGTAGCCAAGAGGCTGCAGGAGGAAAGGATTGTGAGCCATTAGGAATCAGACCATTTGCTCTGAGCACACAGCTCTAACAATAGAGGGGTGTTTGGTTCTCAGAGTTAGGAGCTCTAATAATTAAAAAAAATAAAAATAAAACATATGATTCAGTTATTCACTTGTTGGTTAACAAGCTCCCCTGATTAGATCAATAATGAGGTTATGAAAGCCTTAAAACAATGATCACCAACTAGCAGCTCAGGGGCCAAATCAGGTCCCCCAAAGCTTTCCATCCAGCCCCCTAACTGTTATACAGTAGAGGATTAGAGTCGATGCAAATACTTTAGATATTGAGGTTTGTTTAAGAACAAAAAATGTCGGAAATATGGGGAAAAAAATCTGAACTTTGCGTATAAATTTAAAATTTTAAGATTAAAATCATAATCCCGAAAAAATTTCCCTCATCCACAAAATTCTTCAAAAGTCTTTTCTCCCAGAGCTCAACATTATATCAACCTCTAAAAGAGTTTTTATGTGGCCTGAATCCTCCTTTATTTCACCCAAAAATTATTCGAACTTTATTGATACCTTTATGTGCTCATGTGACCAGCTGAAGAATGGGTGAAAGGGACTGATCTCACTTTTAAAGGCTGATAATAACAGCTAAAAGTTAGGAATTCAGAATATCAGACTATTTATATTTTAACTGGACTAAATGTTTTTAAATATTGCTTATTATTATAACCATTTTACTAAATCCTTCCATGGATCATGTGCAAGTAAAACCTGGTCCTTGTACAAATTGTTAGAATATTTAAAAATAAAAAAAAACAAGGAGAAGGTTCTACGTGCAGATTAAACAAAAAAGTATTTATTATAAACTAAAAAGGGATCAAAAAAACAAAAACTAGTCCTTTAGCCAAAAGTCTAAATTGCAAAACAAGATCTCTAAGCAAAAGTTACAAATCAAAACTTGAGAAGAAAGAAAGAAAGAAAACCCATAGAATCTAAAAAACAAAGTTCACTAAAAGTTCAACAAATACAGACCAACGACAAACACAGGGAAACACTAGAGGTACTGGAAATACTCAAGACTTACAAAGGGTGTAACACATGCAAGAGGAATGACCCAACAATGGGAAAGAGAAACACAGAGACTACAACGGGGGAACATCAAGCACAGGTTAGAAAATCACACTGGTGAAGAGAAACTTAGGGTGGATCCGAATAGTCCTTCCTAAGTCCTTTCCTATCCACTTTACCTTAACCCAGATAAAAAAAAACGTCACAGGGTCAAGGAAAGGAAGGAATAAGAGGAAAGGAAAGGAGAACTGTGGTAAAAGAGGAATTCGACTGCACTTTCACTTTGGTGTCATATTTATGTGACGAGGATTTCTTGTGACGTAGGTAAACCTCGACGATAAATGAAGATTGATAGAAATCTGGTAACTAGTATATAATATTAATTATATTATATCTTATTACATTATATTATGATTGAACTATATAGCCCACATATCTTGATAGTCCCACAAACCTCGTCCTTTCTCCCTCGTAAGTTTCCGTACGAAGCTGATGAGCGTCACCTGCCGCAGTGCATTATGGGGCGTTCCTTTCTTCTCTCCTTTCGGAAAGGATGGTCCAGTGTTTCCTAAGCTAAAGGAGATAATAAAGGAAGCAACTACCCTCCTTTCCTTAACTTTTGGAGAATTCGAACAGCACTTATCATGGCCGACGCTTAAATGCTTCCGGATCATTTCTTCAGTTAGGAAGGTTCCTTATCAAAAAAGGACTATTCGGATGCACCCATAGTCAGAGGCACACAGAAAGGAAGGCAGGAAACACCACATGAAACAGAGGGATTACAAAATAAAACAGGAAACATGAGAGACGAAGGGAACAAGAGGTCTGAACCAAATAACACAAGGAAAAAACATACTAAATACAACAGAACTAATCAAATGTAGTTCATGATCCCTGCTCAATTACACATCAGTTTGTGACATTAATGTTTCATATTAACTTTGTAGATTCTCACAATCAAATGACATGGAAAAATATCATTTTTACAAAGAAAACAGATGTTTAATAAAGTATTTAATGACATCATTAACTATGTACCTACTATGGGAGGAGCATACTGCAGACTGACCTCAGGACGTGGACAGGATTGTTAAAGTCTGAGCAAAGACTGCAGAGGGCACCTTTATGACAAACATCTAAAGTGGGGGTGCTGGTTTGGCGGAGTGGTTAGCAGCCATGCACGTCCCATGTACATACTTCTGCCGGTCCAGGTTCGAGTCCAACCTGAGACCAGTTTGCAGTGTGTCTTCCCCTGCTCTCTCACCCCCTTTCAAAAGCCTATCCACTGTCTCTCTCCTATCAATAAAGGCACAAAATGCCCAAAAAATACATTTGAATAAAGAAAATCTAAAGTGATGGTAAACGACTCCAAAGCATTGACACAAGAACAACATAGTGACTCTATGAAGTTCATGAATGAGCTAAATTAGATATATAAAAGTCCTGACATATTCAGCATGTTTAATGTGTGTGTTCTCGTGTCTGTGTGTAGATAGGTCTACTGGGCCGGACAGGTTCAGGAAAGAGCACCCTGCTGTCCGCTCTGCTGCGTCTCGCCTCCACTGACGGAGAAATCTCCATCGACGGGGTCTCCTGGAGCTCCGTCTCCCTGCACACGTGGAGAAAAGCCTTTGGAGTGGTGCCGCAGGTTTGTTTATTACTGCAGAGTCTGTTTGAAGGCTTATGTGTGTCTGCAAATAGTCCCCTTGGATTTGGAAGGTTCAGCAGGTATCTGCTTTCAGGGCAGGTTTAAAACAGGAGCTTTGAAGTTTAGAAAAGCAATAAAGAATCAGAGATTTTGAAACAGAAAAATATAAAAAAGCATAAAAACTCACTTTAAATACTATCATTAAGTATCTGAATGACTGAATTATAAAGGGACTACATGTTGTTGTTTTAAATCAAAATTTTAGGGGAAATTAGACTCTCAGTGATGATAATTATTTTGTAGTAATTGCAGTGTGGTACTAAAATTAGGAAAGTACTGATAGAGAATGAAGAAAACTGATAAAGCCAGAAAATGTTCAGAATGTATTACAAGAAAGCTGCATCTTCAGTTTATGTAATGTTTAGAGCTAGACTATAGCTACACTATTAAGCATCTGGATGAGATTAAATCATCTCGCATTCAATTTTATGGGAATGAGATATTTTGAGGTTAAATTGAAAATAAGTTTGTTTAATATTATCATTAGACAGAAAGTAAAAAAAAACAACGCATAAATGTGAAAATCAAAGATTGTGTTATGGTGTTATTTCTCATGTTCTGTAAAGCCTGTTTGTAGGCTGAATTTGCTGTTTATTGTTTGTTTTTTTTTGTACAGAAAGTCTTCATCCTCACTGGAACGTTCCGGATGAACTTGGACCCACATGGACGTTACAGCGATGAGGATCTGTGGAGAGTAGCTGAGGAGGTGAGAATGTTTTTATTTCTCTTTTGAACATTTGAGACAAAGTGAGTATGTTCTGTTGACCAAAAGGAGCTTTGGTGAATTAATATATGAAGTTGGAGATTTGATTTTAATCCTTTTGCTTCACTTTTATGTGTTTCAAAGGCAAGAATTTTATTTGGGTGCTTTTGTTTTATTCAATTTTCTAAGTATCTTAAATTAGAAATTTTCAGCTAACAAAAAAGCTTTTTTTTAATTTATCAGCAGAGCTTGAAACAGGCAACTATCTCGTAACATAACTGTTAAAGGGTAAATACTTGGAATTCTGAAACTTAAACATATAAATTCATTTAAAACATTGGACATAATTTAATATTTTGGTTCTTAATGTGCCTTTAATATTGCCACCTGTGTTTGACCATTTACGTCATATCGTGGGTCTCTATTAAGCAAAGACTGTCTTGAAGTTGAATAAAAAAACTGAATCTCTGGAGAGGATCAGATGCAGCTCTCTTTCCCTCCACTTTGGAAAGAACCCTGCAGCTGTCGCTGTCCTGAAACAGAGACTTACAGTTTAGCAGCAGGTGTTACGTTCTTCTGCTCCTTAAGCTCCTTCAACAACGTTAAAAAATAAAGAAAATTGATGTTTCAGGACATGAACCTTTAAAGTTGTCAGACTTTGTCTTGTGTATAATGACAGACACAACATTCCTTAGCATCAGCTGCACACCCTTTTGCCCATCCTGATTTTGGTGTTCTTTTAAGGGTGATCAGCAACCAACACATGGCAGATCTTCCTAATGGCCTAGCTGATGATTGGTTGTAAGCAGGGATTACATTTTATGACTCCCTGCTACTGTTAACATCATCCTTTGTTGTTGTTTAGGTTAGGAGCCCTTCAGTGGCAGCCTGGACATGCTGTGGGTTAAATGTTTGAGCACAGAGACTGTTAAAAATCATTTATTCTTGTGTCTTTAGGTTGGTTTGAAGTCGGTGATTGAGCAGTTTCCAGACAAGTTGGACTTCCAGCTGGAGGACGGAGGCAACGTGTTAAGCAACGGACACAAGCAGCTGCTGTGTCTCGCCCGCTCCATCCTCAGCAAGGCTCGCATCCTGCTGCTGGACGAACCCTCGGCCTACCTCGACCCCATGTCAGTATCAATAAAATCAATAAACAACGCTAAAAGTACTGGAGCTGGGAATATTAAAAAATCTTGACTTAAATAACACAAAATTTAGGATGTAGTTTGCCTTTGAGGGCATCCATATTTTACCTTGGAAACTTCTCAGAAAAATATGTGCAAGGGAAGGATTAATACCAATTTAAAACTCGGTAACAGTGCCTTGTAAAAAACAATAACAAGGAAGTGTTATCAAGGTGATCCCCCAACTGTAAATTAATGGAAACAAACAATTGAAGAGATTTATCTGAAGGAAAAACTGACACAAATGATACAACTTGAACACACTCAAATGATGGACAGATGGAAAAAACAAACGGTATACAGAAATCAGAGCAGCGGCACTAGAACTTAGACTATAAGAACACTAAACCATGAAGTATCTACAGTATGTGTCGCTTATGAAGTGGAAATATTTCCCCGTGTTGCATTGAGTGTTGTTTTCATGACAAAAAGGGAAAAAAAAGGTAAAACATTGTTAAAGTAAAAGTACTGGATCCATAACATGAAGACTGTCCCATCAGCACGTATGCCTGCGCTCCTGGGCTCCGGGTTGCAGTGCTTTGTAGGGTAATAGGGCACAGGGACATGGCTGTGGCAGCACAAACACAAACACAGCTGAAACCTGAACCTGATCTCTGGTTTGTGTGTTTGTCTTTGCGTTTGTGGCCCCCTGTGAGAACACGGTGTAGCCGAGGCAAAGCAGCATGTGTGCCGGTCCCTTCGCTGCATATGGGGACAATCTCGTGGACTTACAGTAATTCTGGCTCTATGTGTTTGGAGGGCGGGGGACTCGACTGTAAATGAAGCATAAAATGAGAAAATGAATTTAACCTGCAGCTAAAGCTGCCTGCTCTTTCATGTCAGCACAAACAGAAGCTGAACACTGAGCTAAGAGTTTAGACGAGATGTTCTTTGATGATGATGATAATGATGATGATGATAATGAGGATTTGTTGTGTGTTTCTGTGCATGAGCAGAACGTTACAGGTCCTGAGGAAGACACTGAAGCAGGCGTTCTCTGGCTGCACGGTCATCCTATCGGAGCACAGAGTGGAGCCGCTGCTGGAGTGTCAGTCGTTCCTGGTAGGTTTCAGATCCATTTAGAATGTAATGCCTGGTCATTAAGTGGCTAAAATAGCAGTTTAAGGGTCAATCAAAGAGTTTAAGAGTTTTTGATAAGTAAAATGTCATCTATCCTGTTTTGCACAGAACACACACACACACTGCTTTCAGCACTTTGCCACTTTTTCATCTTTATTCTCATGAGAAATGTGTCTGGCTTTACAACACTGGTCCAGGCACTAGGCTTCAGCTAGAAGGAAGCCAGATGGCCTGTCTCTGTACTTTATCATACTTTAGCCATCGCTAAAACATGAACAAGAACCAAGATGCTAATGAATTTGTACATATTAGAACCTGATTTATGAGGGTAAACTTTGCTAGTTTTAAATAGAACCCTCTTTTGCCTTCAGATCTGCCCTAATTCTTCCTTTCACGTAATTTTGTGATTTTACTCCAAACTGACAAGATAACATCACACAGTCGCTTCAGATTGGAAGACTGCGTATCCATGACGGCATGCTATCATGCTGGGTCATAAAGGGATGGACTTAGAAGGAAGGCTGTAGCTAAAATAATGCTGATCTGGTACTGGGGGGCCAAAGTTTGCCAAGAAAGTATCACCCATGCCATTGCACCACCACCAGCGTAAATCGTAGATACAAGGCTAGATGAGTCCATGCTCTCATGTTGTTGATGCCAAATTCTGACCCTAGAACTGAATTTAGATGCAGAAATCCATCAGATTCATCAGACCAGAGTGGCATCAGGTGTGATCACCTGCTGCAAAAGCCCAAGATCTGACGCATTGTGCATTCAAAACTGGTATTCTGCATACCTCGGTTGTACCAAGTGACCATTTGAATCACTGTTGCCTTTTTATCATATCAAATCACTGTGACCCGTGGTATAAAGAAAGTATCTTCCCCTAGAGAGCTTCCACTCATTGGATGTTTAATCTTTTTTGGACCATTCTCTGTAAACCCTAGAGATGGTTGTGGGTGAAAAGCAGCTTAAAAGCCACATAAATCACATTTTAACCCGTTGTGATGCTCTGTTTACACTCCAGGAAGATGTCTTGACCTTGTCTAAATGCATGAAGTTGCTGCTATGTGAATGGCTGTTAACATGTTTTCAATCAAAAAAATAAAATGGCCAGTGTAGTGTCTATGCTGCTTGTATTATCTCTGCCCCTGAGCCCCAGAGAAACCCTTTTCTGCCACCCTGCACATAAACTTTTAAAGAGAAATTCTGACGAGGTTCATAAAGAGAAACAGCTTAATAACTGCAAGTTTAGAGACAAGACAACATTCAAATGTTTATGAACTTAAATCAAGAGGGTGCCGCTAACTTTAGAGTCACAAATCAGCTCATTTGGCCAAAATGGCAAAATAAATTGACTTCCCATGCACAGCAAAGAACCCCAGAGCAACAAGATCCAAAACAAATGTCACAAGTTGAGTTTTATGTCTCCATTTTTGATGTATTTCGAAGTTGTGCAAAAAATCTGTGCAGAAATGCTGTGAGCTTGAAAAAGGACTCGAAATGTTCTAAAAATGTTTTGCTTGGGGTGACACATAGGCTTATTTTTCTAATAAATATCCATGACATAAAGAAAACAACAAATCTTTAAGGAACTTTTTGTAGTGGCACGCTTCCTTTTACTACCCCCATATAATATTTGATCTGTACATTTGACACATGAAATTAATCTTAACAAATCTATTTGAAAAACTAGGGTTATTGGCTTGATATATTATCTTTGAACAAGTATGAAGAACCTCTTCAAGCACTGAGGTATTGAAGATGCCCTGAACTGAACCTGCTTTGCAGTTGTAAGATGATTCTGCTGTAAGTAGAAGCTCCTGTAGCTTCATATTTCCAATGGCAAACATGAGGACAATACATCCTGTATCACACACATGTGTGTTTGTTGCTGGCTGTGGTTGTAAAGTGGACCTGATGTAGCTCAGTACAGAGAGAAGGTTCACTTTGTTCTGTAAGAAACAAAACCTACAAAGTAAAACTCAGTAGTAACATCACAGCCCACACAAACATTGTGTTTCTCCTGCAGCTGGGGTTTTCAGATAAGGAATAGGCTATGTTGAAAGGGTTAGTGAGGTTAAAATATTATTTTTTGAAGGCTCAAACAACAACTGGAAATTACTTCTTCTTCCAAAACTGCTATATGTAAGTCCTGGGTGATACAGACAAAAATTAGATCCCTGCATTTTTAGCTTGGTAGCAACACTTTTTTTTAATCTCTGAGAGAAATAACAAATAGTTGCCACAATCCTAGAATTATCTTTCCCATATATGCAGTGTGACTTTTATCAACAATGAAACATGAATAATACTCATCAATGTAAGCATTATGTGTCAGAAAACTATTTTTTAGTTAGGGCCCAACCTCACTCTCTTGTTAAGAGCCTACATATTGCTTTTTGGAGTATTAAATCCCCTTTAATGTGTTTGATATGCTTCCTCCCCATGATAATGCATGTCTATGCATATAAGTCTGCAAAACCGAGACCTCTCCCTCTCATCTTCTTTACAATAGCTGCTTGAAATAGCTTGCTCCTCAAGCCCCCTGAGGGGACCTACCACTGTGATGTCATGCCATTTTTTCATTAGCAGTTGAAGCCCAACGGTAGCAACCAGTGCAGAGCAGAGATGTTAGAATGAATAAGGAGTTGTTGACAATGTGGTGCCGACCTGGCCAATTATAACAGAGTTGATCAGTCGACCAATCAGAATAGACTGGACCCATGTGAAGGAGGGAGCCTTAAAGAGGCAGGAGCTCTAACAGAGAGAGAATACAGCACTATCAGGGATGGTCTGTGTATGAGAACAAGCAAAATGTGATATCACGGAAATCATGTGTGAAAGTCAATTCAACAAGTGGGCCTCACATTTTTCCTCCCTTCTCTGTGTAGATGATCGAGGGCAGCTCCATGAAGAGCTATGACACCATCCAGAAGCTTCTGAATGAGACGAGTCACCTGAAACAGGCCATGAGCCCCGCTGACCGCCTCCGCCTCTTCCCCACGCTCCACCGCCTCAACTCCAGCAAGAGGGCGCCACCGCAGACCACCATGATCTCCTCTCTGCCGGAGGAGGCCGAAGATGAAGTCCACGACACTCGGCTTTAACTGACCAGGCACACAAACAAACGCTTCAACACTAATCCACATCCTGCGGAGGCCAAACCAGGAACTGCTGCTGGTTTTAATACTGATCAACTGGAGTCTGACGGAAAGACACAGAGTCTATTTGATCGTAATAGTCCTTATAACTCACTAAAAAGGGAAACTTAGATCATTTCCACATGGTGTTAATCAAAAAAAAAGAGCCGTGGCCTCATTTATAAAACATTGCATAGGATTCATACTAATAACCTGAAAATGCTGCAACAAAAAAAACCAATCTGATTTATATAACTGTATGTGGGCACACCTGCAAGTGCTTAACCCTTTATAAATCACCGTCCACCTGAAAGGTTGTGCAGGTGGAATCACTTCACACCCACGTGTTAGCATGACTGGTCAATGCAAAGGACCTCATGAATGTTTTTGATCACCTGCCTGTGCTCTCTTCCCTATGCTGCTGTACGTCAGGGTGAATAGTCCTGTGTTGACCCAGGCCACCGAGAATCTAAATCAGGTTATTAGCCAGGAAATCTTTGTGTTTCCTAAGACTCTCTCCATCCTGATCGTACCATTTGTCTCATCTTCCATTGTGCAGCATTACTCATGAGTGTCACCGCTCTATTTATATGCTTACTCAGCAGTTAGACTGTTCGTTACACACCTTGTCACAATTAACACTAATCAATCAGCGCTATCCACCGCTCTGTTTCAGTGGAAGGTGGAAGTGTGATATATGAAGATTGCATGAAGTAGTAGGCCGAATGACTGACTAAAGGAACACGTCTATAACACTGCAGACTTGGTGTTTATGATTGCACGGGTCTATAACTCAGAGATGTGATGACACTACATGCAAGACATGAATCTGGTCAAAATGTTTGTGTTTGTGTTTTCATAAATCAAACATTTGTGAGGCATACGCCAATTTCAAGCCCCACTTTGTGCGTATTAAGCAAGCTTTATAAATGAGGCCCCTGATGTTTTGATTAAAAGTTTCCAGTACAACAAAAACTGATCAAGAAAGCAACTTGGCCTTCAAGCACAGACCAGAGCGAAAGCAAATTAGCTGTAAAAACACTTCAAACATTTTGAAGTGCTCTATTTGTTAAGACAGTTTTCTTTTGTAAGAGAAGTTTATTTTCTATAAAAATGTTAATGTAAACCCGATTAACAACCCGGCCATAAACTTTTAAAGAGAAATCCTGCCGAGATTCATAAAGAGAAACAGCTGAATAACTGCAAGTTTAGAGACAAGACAATGTTCAAATGTTGATGACCTTAAATCGAAAGGGTGCAGCAAATTTTAGGGAAACAAATCTACTCATTTTCCAAAAATCTTAAAGTCTATATAGCATGGTGTATGTGCTGCAAATTGTAAAAGAAAGTGACTTCCTAATCCCAGCAAGGAACCTCAGAGTAACCCGGTCTAAAACAAATGCCACAAGTGGGTCCATTTTTGGATATATTTCAAAGTTGTGCTAAAAACCTGAGCAGGAACGCTGCGAGCTTGAATAGAGAACTTAACATTTTCACCAAACCTATGCTTGGGAGTAAAAAGTAGGCTTATTGATTTAATAAATGACCATTAAATAAGGAAAACAACAAATCTTTAAGGAAGTCTTGTAGTGGCATGCTGCCTTTTACTGCCTCCCACAACTTTTGATTTGTTGAAAGCACATATATATTTAAATTTTCTGACTCCAACTTGGTTCATGTTTTCAAACATGTAGATGTTTTCAAACACGTAGATGTCACCAAAGCACCTTGAGTTAATGATTTAAAGATGTTATATTCAGTTTTTTTTTTAGTTTTGTATGCCCTGAAGTGTCTAAAAATCCTTCTTCCCTGAAGCATCAAAACCTCCCTCCTGTTAACAGCACCAGTAGATGTCTGAAACAGCTAATTTCCCAAACCCCCCTGAATGGACCTACCACTGTGATGTCATACTATTGTTTTGTTCACAGTTTAAACCCACTATCTCAGTGCAGAGCAGAGATGGGAGAACGAGTGCAGAGTTGTTACAAATCTGGAGTCAAACTGACTAATATGCACAAAGTATTTTGAGGAAGGCGATCTTAAAGTGACAGGAGCGCCAACAGACAGACTGAGAATAGAGGTGGATCAGGGGCATATATATGACCCTTGAAAAAGTCTTATAAAAACAGTATTTACTTTGAAACTTAGCCCTATAATGCCAATTGTATCATATTTGATACATACTTTTATAATACCTCTATCTTCTCAATATGATCAACAAATTACAAAAAAAAACATCTGAATACAATCAGATAAATGATAAAATGTCCTCAAATGGATTATCAGTTGCCAAAAACACCTAATGTATCAAATGAGATACAAAAATCTATATGTTGAATTTTATTGACATTTAAATTTTTGTGGGATTTTAGCAGAAACTCAAACAAATGTTTAATCTCCAAAAAAAATAGAATTTTCCAGCTATAATCTATGGTCTTGGGCCGTAAACGGTTAAGCTACAACATACAGTAGTCTTTGAAAGATTATAACGGTTAATAATCTTCCCTGAAATATATTTCTCACTCAAAGAGCTCACATACTAAAAGTATGACTAAGCATCTAGTTATGGCTAACTTTGTCTATAGTCTTTATTTGTTGATTTTGCACCAATGTTCTAAAGGTACTTAAAGGACACTGTATAATAGCAACAAGTTGAAGAAAAATATAAAAGCAGTGCATATGCAAAGCTGTGTCTGCATTACTTTGGCTGCAGCTTTTTGAGGATACAAACTCTGAATGATCCAGTTAGCCTCTATAAATCGAAGATTGTCTCCTGTGTGACAATATCGATTATGTTTGACAAAATGTTAGGAGAATGCAGCGTGTTTGAGGCTGTTTTGCTCTTCTAAGGTCTGATATTGTGGCACAACTTCACCAACTTTCAAGGTGCTTGAAGAGAAAAAACAGCATCTCGTTTAGTTCAGGAAACAACTGATTTGTTTCGGCTTGTGACCTTCATCAGGGTCATCAACGAGAACGAGGGCGAGGGTCCAATAAGAGACATGATTGTCCCGTTGGACCCCACCTCTGCAGCTCTCCTATTGGCCGACCTATATGTGGCTGCATATGACTGGTTAAATCTGGAACCTGTTTAAACCATCCCTACTTCAGTGATATTTGCTGTTTGTCTCTGTTGATCCTGATGGAGGCCACATGCTGAAACACATTGGCCTAATAAAGTTGTTTTGCAGCTTTTTTTCTCTTTCACCACCCTCTGTTTTACCTTTGAATACTTAAACTCCTGCAAGCCATGACTCACAGTCTACAACCCCTAAGTCCCACCTTCCCTATATATCTGCTCTTTATATTTGAAGAGTCTTTTATAATCAAACAGCACCCCCCATGGTTTAAATGAGTAACAGTAGCCTAGATTACAGTTATCTTGAATTGCAAGGAAGAAAAGCTGGTCAAAGTGCTGCTATCCCCTTGCTGGCCTTTTTGATGCTTTTTATCCTGAAACTTTGTACAATTGGAAATTTCAATCAGCATTTCTCAATTTGTGATGTGTTTCTCTGCATTTGTAATGTAATGAAATGGAACACAGCTAATCTTTCTAATGAAAAAGAAATTTAAAATCTGAAATTATGCACCAGGTTTTATTGACTTAGTCCTGCAGAGATCCCCAAATTGAGTGAATTCATCTAGTGTTTCCTTCAGAATATGTAGTAGAAAAGAAAACTGGAAATCAGATTTATATAAGTGCAGGGACTACAATATTGACCAAACCTAAGTAAATGTAGAATCCACGTAGTATTTTACGGGCTGTGAGATAAAACAGCAGATCCTGCTGTGGTTTATTGAGAAGCATCATGAACTGTCTTCCTATTTGCTGCAGGATCTTTGGTCCTCCTGCAGAAACACTACAAAAAACACGCACACATACACAAACCTACACACATGAAATAGGTGACACTGACGGCTGACACTCCAACAACAGACGACTCAGATTCCCTTATTTTTCTATCTAAATGCACTTTAGAGACAGCCTGAGGTACTCATCAGCTTCTAAAGCAAGGAACATTTTAAAGAGAAGTTCTGTACAGTTTTCAAATCCTTCATGAAATAATGTTAAGTTTTAATTTTCTGTTAACATTTGATGCTTTGACTTTGATGTTTCTGCCTCCGCTTCTTGATGAATTACAAAAGAGTCAATAATTCATCCTAAAACTATTTAAATGTTTAAGAGCCACTGCTGTACAAATGCAAACATTAATTTAGCATGTTCTTTTTTACAGTTTCCCAGGTTGTTTGTATTCTTCCCTCGGAAACTGGAAACCATTTTAACTCTAATTCACTTTGTTTTTCTTGGTTGAGGGAAGAGTGTTTCTCCTTTCTTACTGAATAATAGTTTTGTAAAGCAGCGATGCAGAAATTTAAGGTACTCTGGAGAAATGCCTCGATATTTCTACTGTGATGATGGATTTTTTTATAAAGTAAATTAAGAACTTTAACGTTTGTTATTCATAGGAAGTGGACAAAATTGTCCAAAAATGTATAAATGTATTTGTTCAATCAACTATATTTCCAGTAAAACTAAAGATTTTGAGAATTGCAGTGTGGATGTGTCATTTGTAAGATGGAGCTGAAACATTGGTTCGACTGTTTTCTTTTTCTGCCAAGTTATGGATGGATGAATTTCAACAGTTCTCACTTTAACGAAGCTAAATTGTCCTGCTAACCAATTTCCACCATTGTTTGCAGATTCCTTTTTAGGGGATTCCCTTTTTTATGCCTTCGTGACAGTGATAGCCGAGCTATAAGACAATATAGTCCATGTAATCTGTTCATGTGAACAGGATATCCCAAGAACATCCATCCATCTATTCCAGGGATCATCAACTACATTTAAACAAGGGCCAGTTTTTTCCTTGGCATATGCTCTGGGGGCCAGATTTAAGAAAACGCTAATAATTAAAAACAATTATAATAAAGTGTTTTAGTCCACCAGTCCTGAAGCAGCCGCATGGGGTCTCATTAATTGCTGAGGGTATTTAATCATGAAAAGCTGTGGGGGCGCTCGCGAGCACCGTATGGAGTAGTCGCCTTTCTGGAAGCTCCCGTACACCTCTGCTACAAATCTTACTTAATATCCATATTTTCGCCAAGAACTCCAAAAATGAGCAACTTGGGAAAAACTGTTACCAAGGGGAAGGCTTCCAGTCAAAAACCAAACTCCAAGAAGGACAACAAAGTTTCCCCAGCCATGGAGGACGATCATGATGCTAGCAACAGGTTTGATATAGCTAGCTTCTTTAACACTAGCACCAGTGAAGCTCCATCCTCATAACCCCCTTTGTCAGACATTCTGAAAGCCATTGGGAAACTTGAAGGGGACATTAACAAGAGATTCAACTCTTTGGATTCAACGCTGCTGACAGTCCAAGCCTCTCTCGCTGATCACACCTCCCGCATTTCCGACCTAGAAGGATCTGCTACTGAACACGAAGCCCGTATCTCAGATCTCGAGAAGCGATGTGATAAGCTAACAGAAGCTAACGATACCATGAAACGCAAACTGTCTGACCTCCAGACGCTCAAATATCAAAATAATTGGCTTACCAGAGAAAGTGGAGAAGGGCAACCCGACACAGTTTGTCGCTGAGTTTCTACCACAACTTCTCGGTTCAAAGGATTTCCCCAGCGGTCTGAAGGTGGACAGGGCCCACCGCATCGGCACACAATCCTCTACGGCACGTCCTATGATTGCTAGAATCCATCATTATCCTGAGAAGGAGAAAATTCTGAAGCTGGCCCGCCTGCACTCTCCCCTGACATTCAACGGGGCCCGGATTAATGTTTTTCCGGACTTTTCACCCGAAGTGTCGGAACAACGCCGAGCCTTCAACGGAGTAAAGAAAAAACTGAGAGAGGCAGGTATTAAACACGGCCTCCTTTTCCCCTCACGCCTGATCGTCACCTTCGGAGATGAGCAGAAAATATTCCTGACACCTGCAGATGCTGAAGCTTTCGTCGATAAACACTTCTCACCGGCCACTCCTCCGTGATGAGATGTAAACATCGGCTCAACCTTCGAGATGACGACCGGACCCGTGTCCAGCTGTTAGCTGTTATAACGTCCAGTCTCCCGAGTTTTGTTCGGTTATTATGTGGATTGTTATGGACTTATTATGGGTGTACGGAGTAGCGGTTCATCTACTGTGGTAAGGCACATTTAGCTATTCTTAGCATTGACTCACGAAGTAAGTCCATAGTGACACTTCACAGCTGTGTTCAGCTGCCCTATATGTCTATGTGGGGATCTAAAAACCACTTCGTTTGGGGAAGTGGTAGGGGGGTGGGATTGAAGCATTTATGCAAAGTTCTTTTTGTATGCTGTATTTTATTTTCTATTCTCTTGTTTCGGCGCTGCTGTTACTGTCTAAATTGTAATGCTGTAATCTACCACTTGCAAAAAAATGGTCGCTAGTAATTCTTCTCCCTCGCCACACGATGGCCACCTGACCTTATTGTCTTGGAACGTCAGAGGTCTAAGGACGAATTTAAAGAGGGGCAAGGTCTTCTCCCATTTAAAATCTCTATCAGGGGATATTATCTTTATGCAAGAAACTCATATTAAACATACGGAGCAATGGAGGTTAAAATGTAAATGGTTATCACAGATCTACCAGTCAACCTTTTCCTCCAAAGCCAGAGGGGTAGCAATCTTAGTCCGTCGCAACGTTCCTTTTGAACACATCTCTACGATCTCCGATCCAAATGGACGGTATCTTATTGTTACTGGACGCATCTTATCTCGTCATGTAACCTTACTGAATATCTATGCACCCAACTTTGATAATCCGGGTTTTTTCAGAAAAGTCTTTAACCTTATTCCTGACTTATCTACCACCCATTTAATAGCTGGCGGAGACTACAACACTGTATTAGACGTGTTTACTGATAGGCTCTCCACTCGCCATATTACTCCCTCAAACTCTGCTAATGTAATAAATGACCTCATTAAATCTATGAACCTTGTTGACATTTGGAGATTACAACATCCAACTGACAGAGACTTTTCTTTTTTCTCTCATCCTCACAAATCTTACACAAGAATTGACTATTTTTTGACAGATGCTAAACTAACTACTGATATTATATCCACCAAATACCATAACATCTTAATTTCTGATCATAGCCCAGTTGAATTAAAAGTATATTTTGGTAACGTTAAACCTTCATTTAGTTGGCGGTTTAACCCACTTTTACTCAATGATAAATTGTTCCATCAGAAGTTATCAGACTTAATATCCGAATACATATCTCTCAATGATACTCCTGATGTCACTGACTCAACTCTTTGGGAAGCATTTAAGGTTGTCATTCGAGGACATATTATCGCCCATGAATCTAAATTAAAAAAAGACAGACTAAAAGAATTATCAGACATTTCTGCTCGCCTGACAATACTTGAGCATGATTATAAATTAATACCCTCCCCAAATACATTGAACCATATAATGAAGTTGAAATATAAATATAATTCCATCCTTTCAAATCAAGTATGTACCACTCTTTTAAAAATTAAACAAAAACATTTTGAATTCTCTGACAAACCAGACAAACTGCTGGCTCGTCAACTTAGAAGTATACAGGCTAACAGAGCTATTCACAAAATCAAAACAAGACAGGGTTCTATTACCACAGATCCCAAAGAAATTAATGAATGTTTCCAGAAGTTTTATGAAGATCTTTACACATCCAAGTCATCAGCTACAACTGCACAAATTTTAGATTTCCTCCGCCCCCTTAATCTACCTAAATTAAGCCTCTCTGCACAATCATATTTAAATGCTAGCATATCTTTAGAAGAAACTTTAAAAGCAATACATTCTTTTCCTAATGGAAAAGCAGCAGGCCCTGATGGATTTGGCATAGAGTTCTATAAATCATATTCAGATAAAATAGCCCCAATCATATTAAGGATGTACAATCATTCCATTTTAACTCACCAATTACCGCAATCATTATATTCTGCAAACATTTCTTTGATACTAAAAAAAGATAAGGATCAGACAGAACCAGCCTCATACCGCCCTATAGCCCTGCTTATGTGACCTTAAGGTCTTTACTAAAATTCTAGCCAATAGACTGAATAAATGCATTTCAGATGTAATTCATCATGATCAGACTGGATTTATTCCAGGAAGATTTTCCTTTTTCAATGTGAGGCGCTTGATGAATATAATGTACTTTAAACATAACAAAAAGTCAAAAATCTCTGTCCTGGCCCTTGACGCCCAAAAAGCTTTTGATCAAATTGAATGGACATATATTTTAACGGTAATAAAAGAATTCGGTCTGGGCAATAATTTTGCCGCCTGGATTAACATGTTATACAAATCCCCTACAGCATCTGTAATTACTAATAATAATAAATCACCCTCTTTTCCCTTACAACGATCCTGCAGACAGGGCTGCCCTCTGAGCCCCTTACTGTTTGCAGTTGCAATAGAACCTCTGGCTGTTAGTATTAGAAACCATCCCTCCATCACTCCATTAACTTTAGGTCAAACTGATCATCATATTTCGCTTTATGCGGATGACATAGTGTTATTCCTTTCCAACCCTGAAAAATCTCTTCCCCCAATTCTCCAACTCATAAGGCTTTTTGGTACATTATCAGGTTATACCATTAACTGGGAAAAGTCAGAATTTTTGCCAATAACTGGAGACTTGAACTCTAACTTTTTAAAGAATTTGCCATTTAAAATTGCAACTGACAAAATTAGATACCTGGGAATTGACATCCCTAAAAATCCTAAATTAATCTATAAAATGAATTTTTTAAATATGATAGAAAAGCTTAAAGTTAATATTGAGACTTGGAGACTACTGCCACTTTCTATGATAGGTCGAGTTAAGCATAATCAAAATGATAGCACTCCCTCGATTTCTCTATTTGTTCCAAAATCTTCCTATATTTTTACCCAAGGCCTTCTTCAAGCTACTAGATTCTGTTGTTTTGCCTTTTGTTTGGGGTTTCAAAACGCATCGTATTTCCAAGAAACATATAATGAAGCGGAAGCTCTCTGGAGGTCTCGGTCTCCCTAACTTCAGATACTATTATTGGGCTGCAAACTTGAGAGCACTGATGTATTGGAAAGATGCTTTTCCAGATACTATCTGTCCCACTACTCCTTCATGGCTTGCAATTGAACAGGATCTGTGTAAAACCTCCCTTCCCGCCCTACTTTTCTCTAAAACTCTATCTCCAATAACTTTGTCATGCAATAATTTTCTTGTCTCCAACTCCTTAAAGATATGGTATCAAATAAGAAAATCCTTTAGTCTTCCTGAAATTTCAACATGTACCCCTGTCTACTGCAACCATGCCTTTCCTCCTTCACTGTTTGACAAAACTTTTAAACTCTGGAAAAGTAAAGGTATCATTACCATAGCTGACCTATATGTTAACAACATTTTTCAACATTTTTGCAATTAAAAGAAAAGTATATTCTACCTGATACTCATTTTTATCGTTACCTCCAGTCAAGAGATTACATACGAACAAATATACAAGATTTTCAATCAATTCCACCTACAAATGAATTATATACCCTTATGATCCAAAATCCTTGTTCTAAAAGACTGATCTCCAAATTTGTAGATTTTTTTTACAACTTATGACTCAGTCTCTACACAGAATTTAAAGGAGGCCTGGGAAAGAGATTTATGTGTGACAATTGATCAAAAAAGCTGGGAATCTTACCTCAAAAATATTTACAGCTGTTCTATAAATGCCAGACATCAATTAATTCAATTTAAAGTGCTTCATAGGCTCCATTATTCTTGTACTAAATTGCACTCATTTTACCCGGCTGTTTCCCCAACCTGCCCAAAATGTAAATCAGCAGATGGTTCTCTAGGTCACTTATTCTGGTCCTGCCCTAAACTGAACAAATTTTGGTCTAGTATTTTCAAATGTTTCTCTGAAGTATGCAACTGTGACATTGCTCCAGACCCTCTTGTTGCCGTCTTGGGCGGAGCCAGACATATTCATAACTTGTCCCATTTACAACAAAAGATACTACAGTACGGCATGGTCGTTGCAAGAGAGGGTATTTTAGCTCATTGGAAACAGGAAGAGGCGCCCTTTTTTGGATCCTGGCTCCATGAAATGACAAGTTTGTTACACATTGAGAGGGTACGATATAATGTATCTATGAATTCTGCAACCTTTGATGTAATGTGGCAACCATTTTTGTCTTACCTATCTAAGACAACTTAAAACACTAGCATTGTGTATGATGTAATAGCCGGAACTGACAGCGCAGTTTTTGTTTATCCTTTTATTAAGACTTATTTAATTGTGTTTATTTTATTTTCTTGCCTGTTTGATTTATGATGTTTTCTTTCTTGTTACAAAATTGAAAATGTTTAAATAAAATATTAAAAAAAAAAAAAAAAAAAAATCATGAAAAGCTGTCCTAAAAACAAAAAAACACTTTTTACTCAGCACATTTCCTCATGTTCAGTAATATGAAAGACCAAAAGGGCAAACACAAGCTTAAAAAAAGAAAAGAATATGTAAGGTTGAAGTTGTTTTCAAATCTGTAAAAAGTTCTGAGATTGGTTTAAGTATTGTGGGGGGAAAACTCAGGATTCTAAGATTAAATTAAGAATTATGCAGAAAAAAAATCAGAACCCTGAAATTCAAGCAGAAATTATGAGGAGAAAAGCAAGAATTTTAAAAATAAATACATACTCAACACTAGAAAAGCACTCGGAGAGCACAGACCTCCGCCATATTGGGATTTTCACCATAAATATTAGTCCTACCTTTATTTCATGTAAATATTTAGATTCCTTGACCATGAAAACATACCATTAGCAATTGGATTCATAATGATATCTATTTTAGTTAGTAGTTATTCACAGAAATCACATCTTTCACCATGGCGGCCAGACGCTGATCCGGATCAATACCAAAATTGAATCACTTCTTCCTTTTCCATTACTGAACATTTACTGAAAATTTCATCAAAATCCATCCTTAACTTTTTGAGTTATTTTGTTCACAGACAGACGGACGGACAGACAAACAAACTCTCCTGAAAACACAACCTCCTTGGCGGAGGTAATTATATAGATTAATTTTTCTCAGTCAAAGAAAAAGCTAAATATCCTCAAAAACTTCCTTTTTCTGTATAATAATAGTCAGGGGGCCGAATGGAAAGCTCTGAGGGCCTAATGTGGTCCCTGGGCCGCCAGTTGGTGATCACTGATCTATTCAATCTAAATATATGAAACATTTCTATGTGAGGGGCTGAAAAGATAAAAAAAAAAAAAAAAACAGAAAAAGTCAGAATTGGATTTTTCTCAGTGTCATTTTTTAATGTTTGTGCTTGAAAGACAATTCTTTAAACCTCAAACAGCTATCGTACAGATCAAAATCATAGGTTGACTAAAATCTCTCCTGTACATATGTATAGATATATTTATATTTATATATAAACAAAGTCCACTTGTAACAACACCTGTCCTTTCAAAGAAAAAACATCGGAGAACCACAGTGATGATGGAGAGCGGGGCTGAGCTGGGGCTGGAACAGAACGTGACTCCGGTGGTTAACGATGGTTTCTAAAATATTCAGTATGGCTTACGGTTGATTGAGGACATCCTGTTTATACAGTTCTAGTACTTATTGCCACAGCGCCTTCACTTTGAAACAAGTGACGGGTTCAGAACCAAACTAGTTTTACAAACACTATGTACAAATTTCTTTTTTTTAACGTCAGCAGTTTTAAGGTTTCATCACTGTACAAGCGTCATAACCACGTACACCAATCTATAGAGCATTTAAACTTACTAATTCTTATTTACAAATATATTTGGTAAAACCCTGATTAATTTCAACAGTATTTAAACCAACCTTGCAACTATTTAAAGATTAAACACTTGAATATCTCAAAATACTTAATAGCAAAAACAACATAAAGAAAATAAAACCTGCTCGTCTCTTTCTTTGATCCAAAAACTTTCAGGTAAAAGTACCTTCAGTTACTCCTCAATGGCCTTATACCAGTAAGAATACAGTATTTGACTTTAAGTACACCAGAATACTGAGCCAGTGCTGTTTCCACCACGAAAATACTGTTTCTGTCTCTGCTTATTGATCACACTGGAATAAGGCGACAGTAAAGTAACCTGCTGCATTACCTTCTGTCCTTTTATCCCCCTCATGTCGTCAAATCTCACCAAACCAAACAATCAAATACTTCAAATACTGTAATAGAATAAAACTATGGTCCCCAAGTACACAACTGCAGTACAGTGTAACAAGTACGGATAACAAGTACAAATACTAAGAGTCAAAGGTAGTCAGTACCCAGTCTTTACATCATGAGAGGGGAGTGGGGTTCACAGCGGTATTATGGGACGGGTACGGGGAGGGTTGATGTCTATTTGTTGTTGTTGTTTTCATGCAGGTCTCTGTGGAGGATCCAGATCTCCTCATGTGATTGGTTGTTGTCGTTGATGTTGTTGCGGTAGTAGTTGTTGTTGCTGCTGCCTGATGGAGGGCTCGGTTTGATCCTGCTGCTGTGGGCGTTCATGTTGTTCCTGCTGCGGCTGGGGGGCGTCTGAATTCTGCACGGACTGCTGATGCTGCTGCTGCTGCTGTTGTTGTTGTTGCTGCTGCCAGTGGCGGCAGAGGAGGCTCGCGCCTGCTGCCCCCTGCTGCTCGGGACGGGGAGCTGCGATTTGGAGCGGGAGCCCGATCGGCGGTCGCTGCTCTGGGCGGGTGCCTGGCTGGAGGTGCGGACGGGCTGGTGGGTGGCTGCCTGTGAATGGGGGGAAATAGTGAGTGAGAAAGACTGTTGTCGCTAACATGCTAAATCCGTCAAACTATAAATAAAACATAACAGTAAGGAAATTAATGTGACTGTTGGCAATAAATCTTGTATATTTTGGAGAGTTTGTTTATGTCTCTTATAGGATGAGCTGAGTATGAACTCTGCAACCATGAAAAGTTTGACAAATTTCTCTTCCAGTGTCAAACAGCTTTTCCTCCTGTTGCTATTGACTCTTGTTTTGAGCCTCTGGTGCCCCCGTGTGGTGACCTTTGAGCATGGGCCGTGCTAAAGTGGTCAGTTGTTTGCTCCAGGAATCGGCACGCCATGTTTGACTTTTCTGGAAAAGGCCCGAGCTAGATGGCAACTCCAAGGTGGTGTCCAACAGCATTATCTATAGTGAGCCCTTGAAACATCTTTTTTCTTTGCCTTTTCTCTTTTAAAGCTTTATTTGTGGGACAGGGTGAGATTTACAAAACAAGGTAAGAAGAGGGAGGACGAAAACAGACAAGTAAGTGTTTTTATTTCCCAAAAAAGGAAATAAAAAAATGGAGAAAAGACAATATACACAAGCAACAGACACTCCAGATTAACAGAGGATGCAATACTTGATCAGCAAGATAAAACACTAATCTCACTTCCTAGAATGGGAATGGAATTGCTGGTGGATGAGGAAAAGGTTGGGCCAAAAACATAAAAAAATAAGTCTGATTTATGTATTTGTTTAATTTTACTCTTTTTTTAAATTTTCTGGTTCTTGTAATTATGGGGGAAACTGCGTGTTTGTTGAGTAGTGGAGAAGGGGTAGGTTTGAATAAGCTTATGCTTCATCCTACTCCTTTTCGGACATGGTGTGTTAATATTGTTATTGTTGTTTCAACTATTCTTATTAGGTTTATTTGTTCTTTTTCAGTCTGCTTCGTGTGAAACTAGCACATGATCAAAATAAAGCATTCAAATGTAAGGTGACTAATTTCAGGTATACACACACATAGCACAAAATTGTCTTTGTATCAGAATACTTGATAACGGAAGAGAAAGACAAAAAAAGCCTTTGAAACCTCTCCAAATGGAAGATGAGGCTACACAATGAGGGATGTCAAAAAAAGGCAGCAAAGTGGGCGTCAACAGAAGACAACACCTCAAGACAACCGTTTCTTCACCTTGATTGTATTTGCAGATTATTTTTCTTACCGTCTGTGGTCGCTGCTGGATGACAGTTTCCTGCTCGGCCTTGCAGGGGGGCGCGGCCTCACTGGACGGGCTGGAGAACAGGATCAGGTCGTCTTTGACTCGAGAGATCTGGAGAAGAGAGATAGATGTGAATAACAGCACAGCCTGACTGAAGAGTTTGTTTCCTTTTTATGAAACTATGGCAGTATTAAGAAAAAACTTCTACTAATGGCCGGTAGATTAAAATATGAAACAACAATATACAACTTACACCTAAAAATTTAAATTTCAAAGTCACCAGAGGACTCCTAACAAAGTCTATCCTTAAGAGGTGCATTCACACCGAACACGACTTGGGTGACCTGGGTGATCACTATTCATGTAAAGTCAATGCATAGTCAATAAAGGAAGTAAGGTGACTAATTCACATCTACACACACGGTAACAGAGAGATACTGTAGGTCCTTCCTTCCTGCAGCTGTTTGACACCATAACAAAACCTCTCCAGTGTGCAATTAACTGTAGTTATATTCATAATACCTCAAATTTTTCATTTGTACAAAATCAAACATGTACACCACCACCGTACTATATTTATAATATCTCAATAACCCATCCCGGAATACCAAACATGTATATAACCACTGTAAATACCCATTACTATTCACTATTTTTCTTTTTTTTCCAATTATCTTTTTATTAGAGAAATGATGTATACAAATATTTATGTATACATTTTCGGTATTATTCAACATTATTTTACAACATCAGTTTCCTCTTTTCCCTTTTTTAGATGAATAAACATATGAAAACTCACAAGCCAAGGCAGCTTACACAGTATACTAACGAAAAGAATATATAATAAAATAGTATATATAATATAATAAAATAAAATAAAAATAATAATAATAAGATTAGTTACAGTTACTACACTCATTTTTGTGTCAAGGAAACAAATTAAATCCATTTAACTTAACTTTTTGAATTCTCAGGCAGTAAGTCAATTGTCCATTTCGTATATCTCAAAAATTATTTCAAACCACTCTTTCAGTGTTGGAGGTGATACTACATATTTTTCTATTTTTATTATTTTATTTTTATTTTAATTATTTTATTTGTCATTTGGAAGTTTCTTTCTTGTATTTTTCCTGTATCCTGCTGCTGATGTAAATTTGGAATTTCCCCCTGTGGGACTAATAAAGGAATATCTTATTTCTTCTTACGTACCGCTGCGATCTGGGCGACTTGGTCATTCGTCGCTCAATCGCCAAAATTGAAAAGTTTGAACTCTCCACCGTGTGTGGCTGTGCCGCAACAGCCATGACAGACTGTTTTTATTCCGGTTCACAGAGTAACAATTCATGTCCGTGTGGGAACATTAGTTTGTGAGAACATTAGTTCTGCCTAGACGAACCGTTAAGAACTAACGGACGATGCCGCTGTAGGGCATCAGCTGCAGAGTTTTGTGGTTGGTAGGTGAGTAAAGAGGCTACAGTTAGAATAAAGTCAGCTAATACATCCTATTATATGATATATTATATGATTGCGGTGAAACTTGAGATGTCACCGAGCATGGCGACGGTGATCAAAATGAGGTATTTATTGGCTGGCCAAGCAACATGGATTAGCAACATGTCAAGTTGCGTTTGGTTTGAAAGCACCTTTGAAGTGCTTCAGCCATCTGCATGTAGCACTATGTAAGTTTGGCAATGACCTACAGTCTTCTAGCCAAAAGTGTTTACTGCTTTAGCTCCAAATCATACCTGTTCTGTTTAGTCTGCTTCATATTTTTGTAGTAATGCATCAAATTACAGTATTAACCCTTTAACTTCCAGCTCAACTGTTTGGCATACGTCAATAAATACAGGAATATTTAATCTGTTAAAAAACGTACCCTTGTTTGTTTCTGTCAGTATTTTAGGATATAGAATAAACCGCAAACAAACCAATAAAACTGATATTTTCTTTGTGTGGGACATAAAGTTATGAAAGGTAAAATCTATTATTATTATTATTACTATTATTATTATTATTACTATTATTATTATTATTACCAACATTTTTATTATTTTATTTTACATTGTTAACACTTAACCATTTACTTATATGATTTATGTATACATAACTGTTATTCATCCAAAACAATATAATCTATTTTAAGTTATTTTTGATTGTTTTTTTTACAAACATTTCTGCCTTTTCTTATCAACTTTGCCCAACACATTTCTGCATTTTTTTTTTCTTTATGTAATCAACTTTTCTTTGTTTGCTGAAATGATAATTAAATCAGACAACAATTTGATTCGTTCAGTTATTCAAAACATTAAATATACGTGTTTTTACTGATGACATGTGAACAGTTGAGCTGGTAGTTAAAGAGTTAAAAGTTGTAAAATAGGACATGCACACTTTTTGTGTTTTAATGGGAGACGTCTATATGCCCCTGTACCCAGTGGTTTCAGTGTATAATGAAAATATTGAAATGCTCAATGCAATACACAGAATGTCATTGCTGAAAATAGGTATAAGTTTTAGATAAATAGCCTAAAACTACAATTCTCTGTTCAGTATTTGTGCACTTAAAAATATATTCATGAAGGTAAGTTTGGTTCTTGGTATTGACACAAAAAATGGTTTCAAATTTTGTTTTCTTTATGGACACCCGAGAGGATTCCAATATGATTAAATGCAGAAAAGGTGTGAGTTTTGATCATCACATGAGAGGCTTATGAGCTGTAGCAATGGAGAAACTACAGACTTTGATGTGAAGCCGTTTTCAAATCTTGAGAATATTTTGGTAAAACACAAACAGCCTGTTAAATGATTTTGACAGTGCAGGAGCTTCTCGAGCACATATATAATTACCACACTGGTTCAGTGACTCAGAAACACTTAAGAGTCTCTATATTTGGAAGGATGACAGAGAATAATTACAGATGAGCCAAAACACGGGGCTAAAGACCAGTGTGAGGTGTAATTCAGGCCCAGAGATGCTCCTGAACAGAAATGTTCCCTGAGGTTTTTTTTACACTAAGAAGGACAAAAGGACACAGGCGGGGGCAGAAAAGTACAAAAATCTATTTTTCTTTTCTTCTTCTGTGAATGCTAAGAGTGATGATGGATGATTTTCAGTTCCAGGGTTGACTCTCCTGAGACAAATATTCAAATGTGACCTGATTCTTGTGGGTTGGCGCCCTCTAAACAGAGAAGGACTTCAAAGACACCAGAAGACTCAAGACTCTGGAAACCATAAGCAAACACGATATCCATCAGAACCATCAGAACAATGACCAAAGCTTCCCATCACGAAACCACTAATAAATTATTTATAGAGTCTGGAACATTAGAATTTCTCGGTATTGTATATTTAAAATTTCAAGTGAAAAATAAAGTCTTCCCACCAGCATTAAAAAAGTTTTTTAAATTAAGAAAAA
This sequence comes from Scarus forsteni, assembly GCA_036419115.1. Lineage (NCBI taxonomy): Eukaryota > Metazoa > Chordata > Actinopteri > Labriformes > Labridae > Scarus > Scarus forsteni. The sequence goes on from JAZDUH010000459.1 coordinate 6,923,968, forward strand.
ATAAATATAGATCTAATATAATATATAAAAAGCAATGTTAGAACAAATGTTAAAATTCAGATATGTTACATTTTTGGGGGTTAAATTATGGAATAGACTAAATGATGAGTTGAATTTGTGTATATCTCTGTTGAGTTTCAAAAAAACATTAAAAGGTTAAATAACAAGAGGTTATAATGTGTGTAATCATAAGACGAACAATCCAGATTAAAACGTATGTTCTTGACTTTCCTTGTAGGATTGATATTCCAGGTCATTTCATGGATTGAACAGGACAGGCAAAAATAAGCCTAAGATTCAGCCTATTCCCTTTTTGGTTACAGAGTTTGGTAATTGTTTTTTTTTTCTTTTTGGTTTGTTTGTTTTGTTTTTTTCATTGTTCTTTCATTTTTTTTCTTATAGAGAAAATGTTTAGCTTTGTTTATGTTTATATGTTCTTTTTGGTAAGTTTAAATTCTGTACTGTATATTGTAACCAAAATAAAATATTCATTCATTCATGTTGCTTGGTTTTGTATTAAACCTTCTGAACCTCAACAATGGAGAGAACAAGGTAGTTGGTCATCATATAAATCATCAGTCCATTATCTATACCACTTATTCCAACGTGGGGCCTCAGCCTGTCCCAGCTGTACTTGGGCAAGAAGCAAGGTAGACCCTTAACTGGTCACCAGACAGAGAACAACTCACACTCATACGAAAGGCTAATTTGGAGTCACCAGTCAACCTAAAAAGTAAGTTTTTGGTCTTTGGGAGACCACACGAGGTCAGAGGATTGAACTAGCAACCCTTTTGCTGTGAGGCATGTGCACCACCTACAGCGCCCCCTGCCACCCAGTTGTTTTCAAACTTGTTTTACCCTTGAAACACCTAAAATCAAACTAACATCAGGAGGAAGACCAAACCATTTTAATCCTTTTCTGCATGTGTATCAGCATTTATGTGCTTTAAGTCTTAAAAAATCTAACAAACAGCTCTTATATGTGTGGATATTTTTCAAAATTATTTTAAAATAGTTAATTCCCTATTACCAAAGTTTTCCTAACTGAAGCTTGAGAAGTCCATTTTTAAAACCAGAAAAGCACCGCAGACCTCGTCCATATTGTGATTTTCACCATAAATATTTTTCTACCTTTATTTCATCTAAATGTTTAGATTCCTTGACCATGAAAACATACCATTAGCAGTTAGATTCATAATGATATCTATTTAAGTTCAGCAGTTATTCACCAAAATCACATTTTTCATCATGGTGGATCCAGGCGGTGATCCGGATCACTCCCAAAATCTAATCATTTGTTCCTTGTCCCAATCCGGACATATCCTGAATATTACATCAAAATCCATCCATAACTTTTTGAGTTATTTTGCTAACAGAGAAACAAACTAACAAACACACAAACTGCGTTAACAGCCAATGTCAGAGTTTGATTGCAGATTAAAAAAGACTTTTAAGGAAACAGAAACTGAAGATTCAAATTCAAATCAATGCACCTGCATACTGATACAGCCAATAACAAACAAATGTATTAAGTGTTGTATTGTTTTGTCAAATTCCAAAGACAAACCTCGACTTGTCATTTGAGAACCACTGATGTAGACAATGCTGCATGAAACTGGTGAATCCAAACTCAAACAAACTCTTGATGTTTAAGCAGTTTTAAAGTTTTATCTGAAGCTCTTTTGTCCAATGTGGCTGTGAGAACATGAGTGAACGTACTTTGCTGATGTCTGGCTCAGACTTGCTGGAGCACATGGTCTGCAGCTCTCTGATCAAATCTGTTTCATCATCAGAAAACACGGACAGACCCACAGGCTCCCTGCGAACACAAAAACACACTTAGTGTTAAATTTAGGCTTTTATTACAAGAACACTTTACTGCTGCATATGCATTTATGTATGGAGGACCAAAACTGCCAAAATAATAAATAAAAAAATAAATAAAAATGTATATAAAAACAAAAATAAGAAAATGAATTAAAAAGTTTAATACAAAAAAATGAAAGTAATGGAAATAAAAACAAAAATAAAATATGTATACATAAATATATAAATAAAAGTACAATTAAATACAAAAATAAATAAATAAATAGAATTAAATATCACCAAGTAATTAAAAGCACACTGCTCTCATATTTATTTATTTCATGCTGCAGCATGAAATGTAGAGGGAAATGTTATTCAGATGAGTGGGCGGTCCTTAGTGTGTCTTGGGTTGAACTGTTCACCTATTGGTTAATCTACAGGTGAGTGCAGAAATCGCCTAGGTACGCCTGCTAACAGCCACAGTGAGAACCTGGGACAACAATGGCGGAATTAACAAGGTGGTCAGTACCCGAGCTTCTGTGGGATGCCAGCGGCGTGAAATAAATAGATATGAGACACATTTATTTGTTTTAATTCATCTTCTTATTTTTGTTTTTAATATACTTTTTTTTAATTATTATTTTGGCAGTTTTGGTCCTCCATATTATGTGTTTAAAGAGGGTTTATTTGACGTGGAAGGACACAAACTCCTATTAGGGGAAGGATTCTGCTCTCTACCAAATGCTTTATAACAACAACTTCACAAAGTCAGCAGTAAACAGAATAACTGAGTTACATGTACGCCCCAGAGAGCTGACAGGGATGTTATTAATACACCAAAAATATAGACTTTAATACTTATTATCTGAAATATCATACGTTTCAACAAAAAATAATAAATAATACCTGTACACAATGCCTTATAAATGCTGGAAACTAAGCAGAAATCATCTTCAGTCTAAACTTTTAGCTGCTGAGTATAAACTACCATTTTTTTGTGTTTATAAATCTATATAAGAGAAACATAGAACGTCACATCACAATTAACATCCTCCTTTTTTTCCCTTTTTCTTATAAAAGAAAAGATTTAACAGAAAATATAGCAAAAAAATGATAAATCATTAAATATTAACAACAAAATCAACAAAACATAATAAAGGACAAACAATTAAAAAACATTAGAATTAATGAATAAAAGACGATGGAAAATGATGAAAAATAATGAAAATGAAGCAAAAGAGAGTAAATACAAGCATTTAATTAAATAAGTGAATGCATGAAATGTGCTTGAATGAAATGAAAATAGAATACATTTAAATCAATTGATAAATACATGCATTAAAAATAATAATAATAATTATGATAGTTGCATTTTCTGTAGAATTTTTTGGACCAGCCCTTTACAAATTACCATTCTTGGCGTCACTACAATCAGAGTATTAGGTATAACAAAGTATTTTTAAAGAAAAACCACTGTGAGTGTACAGCCAGAATTAAAGGAGGAATTTCTTTGTTTTGGACTTTTAAGGGTCCACATGAGGCTACTACTAAATTTAAAAATAAATGATTTCCTGTAAGACTAATCACAGATGTTTCCCTTTAAGTATATGTCAGGAATATTAACTGTGATTATACAACAGCTGGTTCAACCACAGTGATTCTTATGCATTAATAACAAATCCATATTTGAGGATTTAATTCACTACTTCACTAAGAAGAATCATGAGGGACACAAACCTCTGGACTCTGCCATTGGAGATGAGGCTGACATCAGTGCTCGACAGCGACCCTGCAATCACACAAAGAACGTCATAAATAAATGAATACATAAATTCATGAATACAAAACAAAAAAAATTTTTTAGCTTTGTCAACATTCTTTTATCCATAATGTGAGTGAGGGAGTATTAAGGCCTTCCACTTGAATAATATAAAGTGAAGAGAGTAACAAATGCTGTGAAGGCCATTTCTTAAGAGGAGAGTGATGTAGATGGAGCCCCAACAAAGAAAGAAGTCAAAGTTTCACATATTCATCCCCCTTTCTTAAGCCTTCTGCTCAAAAATGACATACTCAAAGAAAAAAGTCTATCTCTGCAACCACAAGGTCTATTTGAATTATTTTGGTGTCATAATGAAAGTAACACTTGACAGATGTGGCATTATCAGTAAATGTGTTACTGGGACAGAGTAAATGAAAAAGAAGTCAGAATAATTTAAAAATGTCATTCTCGCCCAAAAAAATAATAATAAAATAAAATTGTGAATATCTCTTTAAAATGATGCTGGAGTGGCTGTTAAACTCTAAAAATGAATAATAAAATATGTTAACATCATCTATGCAAAGGACTATTGTTATACAGTGATGCAGAGCGAAATTAGAGAGGTTCTATAACAATATGGTCAGGCAGGGACATTGAAAAACAATGCATATTGAGCCAAAGGTAAAAAATATACTGTATACAATTTGTCAAATAAAAGCCAAATTTAATAAATAAAGTGTTTAAAATGTATAAGTAGCACTTGCCCATGTAATAAACTCTTTTGGATTGTTGTTCTGACATTTTTTACTCAAAAATTCCCATAAATAAACCTAAAAACTGTGATATTTGATGATGTGATACCTTCATCGAGGCCAGAGATGCTGAAATACAAAGGGCTATATCTCAGCCTGGTTCCTGAGTTTTAGCCTTGAAACGACATATTTTATGTCTATGGAAAGGTCTCAGTCTCATCTTTCTGTAGATGTCTTCTTCATGTGTGTAGCTTGCTGTAGGTTGGAGCTAGAGGTGAAAATGTGTTGAGTGTGTTCCTACAGATTTTGATTTTTCTTTGACTTTTTTTGCTAAGTGTTTTATTTGTGTTTGTTGTATGTATTAATGTCTTATATGTTCATTTAGCAGAGTTTTTCCTGTTTAATTTGATGTGGAGCATCAAATTCATATTTCTACATGAACAGTTCATATTTTCTTATGTTGTCGTTGGAGAGCTTGACAATCCCAAAATCAGGTACTTTTGGGCTTAACAGGTTTAAAGTTTATTTAACAGTAAACTTTAGGAGGGATAAATTATCTGTCCTGTGGGATTTTATAGAGGAACACAATTAAAACAAGTGAGCATGACTTGCATTTCCAGGAAGGCATCTGCAACATACAGTGTCTTCCTCTCTAAACATTTCAGAGTCTGATTTTGTGGTGTGGGTGGAGCTTGCTGTCTTGTTCTAGATAAAGAGAATGTTTTGCACAAATGGATGATTTATGTGCTTTGTGAAGGACATTACTCCAAACCTCTTCCACGTCTGCCTTCTAGACTGCTTTGATATTTTTCGAGGAGTCCACACAAGGAGAATATATCTGATTAAAAGTGTAATATCATTCCTCCACAGCTGGTGCTGCTTTAAAGATGAGTTCCTCAATGGCATTCCTGCCCTGATTTTGTTCTTGAGTATTTGTAAAATATCAAACTCCCAACAAAATAAAGAAACTTCTTTTTGTTCATTAACTTTTGTCATAGGGAATATTGTTAAAACAACGGATGCGGGCAGTATGTATTATGAGCCGGTTAAACAGCACAACCTTGTGGTTACTGAGAGCTTAAAACAAGGGCAGGACTCTCATATATACAATTTCTCTAAAAAAAAAATGCAATTATAGTTACAACATAACTCAAAAAGTTACCGACGGATTTCAATGAAATTTCCAGGAAATGTTGATTTTTGGGTTGATCCGGATCAGCGTAAAACCGCCATGAAAAAAAATGTGATTTTCGTGAATAACTATAAAACTAAAATAGATATCATGATGAATCCAATCGCTAACATTATGTTTTTATGGTCAAGGAATCTAAATTTTTAGATGAAATAAAGGTAGGACTATTATTCATGGTGACAATCCCAATATGGGTGAGGACTGTGGCGCTGGAGGAGGTCTGAGCTCTCCGAGTGCTTTTCTAGTTTATTTTTTTAATTGTTGTTGTTATTAAATTTTCAGATACACAAAAGGAATGTAAGAAAAAGAAAGAAAGTAAAAATCAATAAATGTGTTATATTCTTGTTCTTGTTGCTGTTATTGTTCAAAGTGTCCATTTCTACCCTGAACTGTTCCTCACCTGTCTGAGCTGTGACTGTGCTCATTTTCTCTTTACTAAATCTTTGTGCAGGGTTTCTTTACAATTTCCAAACTCTAGGCAAAGACTTTTAAAGATCATTCATAGATCCAGACAAGAGGTTATTCATTATTATTTATTATTGCTCATCAATGTTGTTGTGGAATATTTCTTTTTTTTAATGAATGCACTGCAGCCCCGGAGAAACGAGCATCTGCACTTGTCCACACACCGGTCTTGAGCTAAGATGAAGCCTGTTTTTTTGCCTTTTAGTCTGTTTTGTGCCGCATGATAATATGGATACAACCAAAGGTCAAAGAAGGACGACTGAGCAAGAAGCCTGATGACAAAGGAAAGGAGCCAGAGTGTTGATATCACGTAATAACAGAAGTAACAGGACATCAGTGGGAATCACACCACATTTATAAAGCTCTAATATAAACACAGTGAACTGAATTCGGTCTCTTTGTCTCCTTTCTGTTGCATTAACCAACTTCATTATGGATTTTACAGAGAGTATTTCCCTTTGAGTTCCTCTCGGCTGATTCTGACAGCGTAAGAGTCCATTAAGAGGACTAAAGTGAGCCTCCATCTTACCCTCTCTGAAGGAGCCTCCACTGCTCCAGTTTAAGGCAGGGCCTCCTTTCTTCCGAGGGCTGGTGTTGGAGCGTCTCAGCTTCCCAGCGTCACGTCCCTTCCTCCCTCCGGGTCCTCCTCCTCCACTTCCTCTGTAGGAGCCAATGGCTGACAGCGGGAAAGCCCCGCCCCTAAACTCCAGCAGGTACCTGTCCATTTCTGTGAGACATAACAGACAATCTTACTCTCTGATATAGCATTAAAATTCTGAATGTTGTTACCTGCTTCCTTCATTTTTAACTATTTTTTTAATGCCTCTTATCTATTTTAATGTCTGGCACAAGTAAGACTGAAATCAAACATTTCTGTTTCTGAATCTACTTTATCTGAATGTATCTGTACGGTAGATCACCTGTAAATGACTGTTGGAAGAATCTCATCAGATTCTTTTTTACTCCTCACCAAAAACAACACAGATTCGCCGATTCAAACTGTTGAAGACGGGGTCAGACTGATAATGCAGATCATTTACATATATTTTGGTCCTGCCTGGGTCCACTTGTTTCGAACTGTGCTGTGGCGTTCAACCGCGGGATTAACAGGAAGTAAATAATAAAGGACTTTACCCATAATTCAGTGCTTCCAATACCCATGATGCATCAAAAGTAGATCGGTTCGGACCACTTTGTTTCACACCAGTGAAACCACACCAAATGTAGGGAGATGGAGCGGATCGAGACCACCCCTTCATGGAGGTCTCCAATTGGCTGATTTGGTCCGCACCAAAGTGCGGTGGTTGCATTCACATTGATACTAACGTACCAAACCCTGGCCCAAAACTTCTTTGGTGCGCACTAAATATGGTTGGTGTGAAAACGCCTTCAGAAAAGGTTCCTCATATTTCTATCCCTTTCAGATGTGATTTCCTGTACCTATGTAACCTACTGCAGGAGGTTAACTTAAAAGATAACTTAGGCTACAGCAAGAAAAAATTTACCAACATAAGGTCAAGATGGATCAAATGTATTAAACCCCAAAGACAGGAATTCCAATGAAGGTACAAATAATTAATACCATTACTCCACCCTCAATGCTTATGTTGTATAAAGTTATATTTTTGACACTAGAACTTGGAACGTAGATATATTAATGCCTGGTTTATAAGAGAGAATATATTTTTTATTTTATTGTATATTTTTATTTAGTTATTTTTTATACTTTCTGTTCTATTTTAGTTTATTTTCATCTGTCAAGTGGGGTCAATTTTTTTCTTTGCACCCCTAATTTATATTACTTATCCACTGACTAAGTTTTGTTGTAACGAGAGATATGGTAGATGCTTCACTAAAGCGCACTTGGCTCCCTACCGAGCTATGCTCATGTTTACGGAATTCATCTCTTACTTTTTCTTTTCTGTTTTTGGTTTTGAGAACTGAACATACTCGAGGTATAAGATATTTATGCACTTTAACAGGCATTATGAAGAATATTGTATGCATGTATTTTATGAATTGTTCTGGATGCCAAACAAAAAATGAACAATTATGAAAAAAAAGAAACATGTAAATGAACAGTGGTGGTATTCTGCCTCACCGTGTCGAGGCAGAGGGCAGCCGGGGAGAACGGCCTTGTTGACCAGGATGCTGAGGGCGGCTTTCACCACGGCCTGCTGCCCCGCGCTCAGCCCACAGTTGCTGGGAGACGGTCTCTGCAACGATGGAGATGAGGGAGAGGAGGAGGAGGAAGACGAGGAGGAGGAGCGCTTGGCTGTTACCCGGGAGATGATGGCTTCCTCTACGCGGGGGACGACCACGGCGTTCCAGAGACGAGACAGCCATCTGAAAAAGCCCAAGGACACGTGCTAGGCTGTCTCTGGAGCTTACACATCATCTTCTGTCAGATTTGCTTGTCATTTCCCACACTCTCTCCTCAGATTGTGATTCTGTCCTCTGTTTATTTTTCATGAAGTGCACCCATAAAAATCCAAAGACAAAGGCTGTGGTTGAATAGTCGCCTCCTAAGCCCTTTCCTATCTACTTTTCCTTAACCCTTATGGAAAACTTCATAAGGTTAAGTAAGGAGAAAGGAGAATTCAGAAGGACTTAGGAAAGGAAAACTGATGTGCAGAGAGAATCCGACAACACCTTCACAACGCTACGTCATCATGTGACGGCGGATGTCACTGCTGCGATGAAACTACAACTCTCTGAAGATGGACTACAAAAGGCTCCTTATAGAAGTGCTCGTGTATCATGACAGTGTTGTTCCTTTCAGACAATGTGAACATAATAACCAGGTAAAACTACATCTGCATAACCGATGTTGGAACTGAGGATCTAAATAAATCTGTCTACTCATTATCACAACAATCAGTGCATGAAAATAAATGAACTGAAGGAAAGAAAGGCATAAACTTTTATGCCCACAATCCAATTGTGTACAAATTATTACTATTGAACCACGTTTAAAACATAATCAACAGCAAATGTGTCATATCCTGCTCTCTTCAGAGAATCAGACTACTGGAAAGATAAAGCACGTTTTGGTAAACTTTGAAAGGATTGAACAGCAGTGGGAACTCACATGGTCTGTGTGATTTGTTCGTCATTATTAAGTTGAATTTGGAATTCGGATAACATTCTGTTTAGAAATGCTGTTGCCGCAGAGAATTGTGGGGCAGAATAATCTCCTCTCCTTTCATAAAAGATGGTCCGGTGTATCCTATGCTAAAGGAGATAATAATGGAAGCATTGAGCCTCCTTTTCTATGCAATTTAACTATTCAAACAGCTCTTATCACAAACTACTTCTTGATCATTTCACTCCGTTAGGAACCTTCCTGAGCAAAAAGGTCTATTCGACCGCAGCCTATTGATTCTGGCCTGAGAAGAATCAGCTTCCTCTCTTTGTTCACCTTGTATTTCTAAATTTATCTTAGCAGGAGACTAAAACACTTCTGCCTCAAAGTTTCAGTTTTGACCTTCATGAGACAGACCTCAGTTCTTTGTTCATAAATAGAGCACAGGTAGATTTTTTTAGGACTACTCGGCCCACACACTGACACAAAGACGTACACACCTGACGACAGCCTGTGTGTTGTTGGGAACCACAGGGCAGGACAGGAAGAGCCGCGGGCCCAGCAGAGCCTCATGGGTACCGAGTCGGGACAAACAGGCGTTGAGCTGCTGCCACACTTGGCTCACCCACAACACCGAGCGCTCCATGACGCCTTCAGGTGACCACAGTCCAGGTCCCATCTGAAGAGAGGGAGAGGAGGATTAAAGCCTCAAACCATTTATTCTTATTTGTTTTTCTATCCTTTCTATGCTTTGTTTTTCTCCTGTCTTAAATTAAGGCAACAAAGCAACCTAAAAGCTCTTGTTTGACGTCAAGGTGCTGCATTATTAAAAACAAATTTTGTTAACCTTCATGTGTAATAAATAACAACAAATTCATTTAATTAAACACTGAATTAAAACTTTTCAGAGTATATAACTTGTTTCATTCTTCATTTGGAAGTTTCGATATCAGCTCTGGGAACTGTACTTAAAACACATTAGCCCTCAGCTCCCATCTTCCATTTCACTTGGCTTCCCTAAAAGTAACGAGGTATGTTAGCCTACTCATAAGAAGTAAATATATATAGACTTTTGTCTAACTCCTATTTTTATTTGTATTAATTTCTGCTGTAATGTGCCCATTGTTGTATCCATGATCGTTATTGTATGCCGATCTGGACTTGTATGAATTATGCCTGAGCTTTGTTACTAATGTTTCTTAAAATAAAAAACTAAATAGATAAATTCTTTGCAAATCTTTTCCCACCAGGACAGAAAAGACGCTGCGTCCCAAATGTAAACTAACCTCCTGATTTTCTCTAAATTATGCATTAATCATGCACGGTTTCATTCCAGGAGATTTTAGTTTTGCATTAATGTCACACTTTATCAGAAAAGATGAAATACCCTTCAAACAATCACTAACCTTATGTAGCAGTTTCCTCCGTAGGTGCCTTCCCAGCATGCCGTGCAGTGGCTCCTGGTCCCAGCGCAGCGTCACCCAGCGGAAATGCTGCTGGAGGCGGAGCTCTGACCCCTGAAGGCGGGGCTTCGACAGTGTGGCGATCAGGAAGCTGTCTTCACGGAAATGATGGGGACCTGAGAGGGTGAACAGAAGTGGGAGGGTAGAACAGGAAGGAGGATTATTTCACATATTTCTGCTATTCTTTTTTTCTGAACCAAATTTTTATTAGAATTCATGTATTTTCACACACAACGTTTAGGTTACAACAGATTTTTTTTTTCCATTTACGTGAGAGAAGAAATTTGTGTAAGAAATGCATGAGCTAAAGAGCTGAACTATTTACAATCCACAGTTCAAATTCAAAGGGTTGTCCCTGAATTTCTTCTGAACAAGCCACGTATACATCTGGATGGTTCTCTTAATACAGCACAATATAACAAGGTTTCACATTGGTAAGTTTAAATATCCACTTAAGGGAGCCCATCTTGTTTTGAAAAGGTCCACCTTAAGATGAAGGAGAGCCGTCATCTTCTCCATTTCACAAACCTTCTTCACTCTTTCATGCCACTGAGGTATAGTAGGAGGAAGTGGCTGTAACCATGACAGTCATCATCTTCCTGGCAATTAATAGCAGAACTTGCAAGAAATGCAATTTCCTTTTTTCCAGTCTTTCTTTAGGGATATAGTACAAAATTTTGGGGCCAGCGGTGAATCAGTGTTCAATATGGAGAATATTTCTTTTTGAATTCCCTCTCAATAGCTTTTCAGCCTTGGGCAATCCCAAAATATGTGTGTGGTGTCTCCTACCTGATTACAATCCCTCTAATAAACAAATTTTGTTATTCTAAGTTCTGAAAATATTTCAATAATATGATAAGCAACTTTTATTTACTCTAGATATTCAGCTATGAATATAGCAAACCAATTCTGAAAGGGTTTAAGGTGATATAAAACTGATGTAGGTCTTTTGAAAAAGATAAAATGCATGAAATATTAGAGTAATAAAAATGTCCCAGTGGAAAATAGACAATGGGTGATATATTTGAAACAGAGCTGCTGCTACTTTGACCCATTATGTGCACACAAAACCGTCCAAGCCACTAAGGACATAAACTCTCCAAATTTGACTGTGAAGTAGGAAATTTTCATACACAAATTAGGATTTTTGTTCAATCTAACAGATGCCTGATCTATAAATAAAGAACCAATGACCCATAACAGTAGCTGTGTTCGAAATCGTTCCCTATCTTGGGTATAGTGCACTTTATAGTGTGTTTACCATTTTGCAGTGTTGTTCGAATTCTCAACAGTTAATTTCATTCACTCTATAGTGCACAATAAAATACCAACAACACAGCAAATGTGCGAGTACATATGATGTACCCTATATTGTACTCCCGGTCGTATTTTTCCAGAGAAGAAGAAGAGACAGAGGGCTGGTAACACATAAATTGGCGCTGCTTTCATTTATAAATGCAAGAAACGTGAAAGTATATTTAACACATTCATAGCGTAGCTTTTTTCATCCTTCAACAGCTGTAAACAGCTGCAAAATTTTGCTACTTATCCTCCTCAGTGCCTGGTTTGTTTACGAGACTCTTAGTGCATCCACTTCCGTCACAAGAATATATGGCTCATCTACTGACGCTATGATGTTTAGAAAACTTAAGTGTAGTGTCCAAACTCTCGTTCAGTCATTCCCTATGTGGTTCACTTTTTTATTTATACTATAGGGAATAGTGAGTGAGTGAATGAGTGGATGGTTTCAAACACAGCGAGTGATAAAAAATATTTATATTCCCAACAAAACAAGCAGAAGAACATGAAAAAGACAGTCTAAATATAAGATAACACAGAGGGAATCGTTTTAAACAACAAGCTGAGTAATCACATTTTATGGTGACGGTGTACCTGATCTCCCATCCATCCATTATCTATGCTGCTTAACTCACACCAGCCAATCACAGGGCCACATGGAGATCACACTCACTCTCATATCTAATTTTCGAGTCACCAATCAGCTGAATGAGCATGTTTTCGGACTGTGAGAGGAAGCTAGAGGGAATCCACGCACGCAGGAGGAACCAGGGGCGTCAGTGGTGCAGTGGGATAGTGCGCTTGGTCAGTGATCGGGAGGTTGCGGGTTCAAGCCCAGCTCCGTGCGACACATTGCGATGTGTCCTTGGGCAAGACCCTTAACCCCAAGTTGCTCCCACTGCTGCGTTAGTGGCGTGTAAATGGGCATGAAAGTGCGTGAATGTGTTAGAGATACTGATGGATAACTAACATAGAAACTAAAAAAACCCATCAGTGAGCAAATGGGTGTGAATGGGTAGGTGTGATCTGTGGTGTAAAGCAGCTTTGAGTAGTCAAAGACTAGAAAAGCGCTATATAAGCTCAAGTCCATTTACCATTTACCTCTGCTGCCCCACCGAGCCCCTTGTATTTGCTCATCACGATGCAGTGGATCGTACCTGTGTTCAAAAGCAGAGGCGTAGCTGAGCTCCTGTTGTCCAAACTGTGGCAAAGGTCTCCCAGAAGGCCGGTCAGAGACGAAGCTTTCTCCAGTCCCTCCAGCAGCACGACCACACAGTGACCGTCTGGCACACTGATACTCGACGCCAACGCCGGCACCAAAAACCCTGGGATGGGGAGAGAAGAGGGTGGCAAGTAGATTTTGATTACTAAAGAAAACATCGTAGCAACTGAAGCACTAATGGGCCTAGAAAGCTATCTGAAGTAACTTTAAAGAGGATTTAAGTCATTTTGTGATTATTCCTCTTGTCATTTCTGGATGACGATCCGTTTGAGATTTACTGATGTGCATTCATAAGACTTCAAATCTTAAAGGTGTTTTTTTTCACTGGATGCATTGTAGCTGTATGACCACAGTGGAGCTTCTTGACTTCATTTTTATTTTTGGGTTGATTTCAGAAAAATTGATGGAAAAAAGAAAATTCAGCCATATTCACTCAGTGTAAGAAAAATACTGATACACAACGTGTTTTGCTGATCATAACTGTATCAATATTTGCTTGATTATTTGTTGATAATTTATAGAAATTTGAGAGTTTGTTTTTAAATTGTAATTCAGACACTGGCCACTAGCCAGCAGCAGTCATTCAGCCATTTGACTTCATTTTTGTGTGAAGTTATTATTACCTCTGTTAATAAAGTTATGTTTTGACCAGGGTCTGTTTGTGTGTTTGTTTTTCTATTAGCAAGATGATGCAAAAACTGCTGGATGGATTTACATGAAAGTTTTACCTGAGGTGTGGTTTGGTCAAAGGAAGACGCTGTTACGTTTTGGTGTTGATATACAGTACACATAGTCTGGATGCTAAAAATCCCATAACTTAACATGGGCAGTATTTTCAAAAAATTGTATCTCTGAAATCACTTGATGGAGTTGCTTCAAAATTTACAAGAAAATATTTAAAATAAAACTCTATCATCACGGTCAATTTCATCTGAATCTGATCCATACTGACATCACAGAAAGAAAACATTTTAGTTAATAACGGCAAATCCCATTTATTTCTCCTCAGCTGCTATGAGGGTTCCACCACCTTTACCGATGTCACTACATTTCCCAGCTTCCCTTGCAATGCCAACAGAGGACATATCGGATAGCGTGGGGGTCCAGAATTGCATCTTGGTGAAGGTCTGCGCTCTCCAAGTGGTTTTCTAGTTTTTGTCATGGGAACAGACAAAAAATTTAACCAAGTTGCAGGAACAATGCTTTGTGCAAATTAGATTTGAAACTATTTTTGTATGCCTATATATGATTAATTCGTTTTTAATAGATTGCTTCTTTAAAAATAATTGATAGATTACTCTGTTCCTAGGATTGCAATATGTTTTGAAATTGAAATGTTTCCCTATTATTCAATTTTTGCCAGTATGGACTTAATATTTACCTTTATCCATTAGTAATGCCTGTCAACACTGGTGGAGTATAGATAGAGAAAAGATAAACACAATACAGTTACACTCCATGTCTGTGGTTTTCGAAGTAAAAGTAATATTTGTCATTTCTGTGGAGAAATGCCATTTGTTTGTTCAAATTGCTTTTATTCTGAAATTTCCTGTTGTCAGTTTAACAATGAATCTGATAGTTTGTTTGACATTCATCCAAAACTTTGTATTGCCTAATTTACATTTGACTTTTCATTGATAGTTAGTGCAAAAAATTAAAACAGTATGTTTTTTTCTTGCCCTCAATTTGGTAAAAATCTATCAAGAATGCAAGGACTGCAGCAGCAGGAAGATGCAGCCAATATGTAGCCAACATGTGTCTGGTCGGACAGCCGTGGGTTTGCTAACTGGAGCAGACTTATGCATATTGAGAATATTCTAGTATTAATTTCTATATTAGTATCTTTGTTGACTTAGTTCTTCAGTATGTTCATACAGTACCAACTGCTAAAGTTTTCAAGCAAGGAGAATAACCATGTGATGTCAGTTGATTACAGCCACAATTCAGTTATTATTTTCTTCATTTACTAACTTAACGACATTCTCAAAGGATCATTATCCAGCTCTACTAATAGCTGCTGCCCCTTGACTCTCGATCACAGCTTCCTTGAGCTCTGAGATAATTGACAAATGAAGATAAAACTCAGTGATATGAAGCACGAGATCATAAAACTGAGCATGAAAAAGCTAGTTTCCATATTTGGTGTCAAAATGCACGCTCATCCGTACTGTCAGAGTGTTGATTGTGATACATAGCGCTGGTTTTCTTGCTTGTCTAACATAGCAACAGTATCTAGGGGGCGGGACTTTGGATTGATTTGGTTTGGATGAGCTTTTTCTCTGAATGGAGGCAGCTGGAAAATCTCATCTTCCAGCTCTTTTCATCACTCATAAGTCCATCCCTACATCTCTGGTGAAGTGAGTCTGCGCTCCTACCACAGGATATGAAGGTGTCCAGCAGCTGCTCTTTGGTCAGGCTCTCCTCCACCTCCACTCGCACCACGTCACAGCCGAGCCCCGCAGCCTCCTGCTTCGACTGGTGGAGGAAAGAGAGACGGAGAGAGGGAGATGATAAGCGAGGAGAGGGAGAGGCAAGAAGGGAGCGCGTTGTCATGGAAACAAAAGAAATCTACTACTACTATGCGCCGAGAGAAATGGAGCAAGAGCTGAATTTGAATGAGCAGAAAGGGCTTTTCCAGGCACATCGGAGAATACAGAGAGGACACGGCTACTGAGGGCATCATGTCTCCTTTACTTCTTTATTCATTCAGCTGTTCGCATGTCAAATACAGAAGATTAACGGGGAAGATGTATGAATCAGCGGGGGGGGGGGGGGGCCCTGGAGCCTATCCCAGCTGTCATTGGGCGAGAGGGGGGGTACATCCTGAACTGGTTGCCAGTTAATCACAGGGCCACATAGAGAGACAGACAACCATTCACGCTCACACTCATACCTCAGGACAATTTATAGACACCAGTTAACCTAATGAGCATGTTTTTGGTCTGTGGGAGGAAGTCGGAGTGCCCGGAGGGAGCCCACGCATGCACGGGAAGAACATGAAAACTTCACATAGAAAGCCCCTCGTCCTACCCGGGGATCGAACCGGTACCTTCTTGTTGTGAGGCACGTGCAGTACCTGCTGCGCCACCGTGCCGCCCACCTACCTTTTCAGTCTGGCTTTTACCTGAATTATCTTTTATTGTTTTTATTCTCATTACTGCTTTCTTTTAGTATTATTTTATTTCATTTTCTAGATTTTCTATCTTTTACTTCAGTTATTTTTTGGTTTATTCATTTAACGATATAGTTAAAATTACACTTTAACCTTACCCCCACTGTTCACTCATTTTAAACCTTTAAGATGGCATTTCCTCAGTGCGTACTGGGTACAGCAATGTGCTTTATGATTGTCTTTCATTTATGATTTTATCATTTTATCAACACTGTGTATGGATTGCAGTCTGGGTGGTATTGGGGGGTCTGGGTCGTAATTCCTTTATTTAAAATTATCTGTCTGTGAAGCACTTCGTGCTACATTTTTTTTAAGGAGAATGCTATTTAATAAAAGTATGACTTATTGATTGATTGATTAAGTAATTCACAAAATTGGACAGGGCAAGGTCCACCACTTTTGAATTACTGCCTAGCAAGTAGTCGAAAAATTTAAGATACATAAAGTCTCAATGTACAATTGGAAGATATTAAGGAATTTTATTATCTACAGTTCAATGTTATTCCTCCTGACCCTCATATTTTTCTCATTGTAATTACACAATGATTGTTTTGCACCAATTTACCAAGTCAAATTTCTGGTATGTGCAAATTTACTTTGCAACAAATACCAATTCTGAGTCTGATAATATTATCAAAATATTCAGAGAATCCAGAGAAATCTCTTCACATAAGCTGCAGGGTCAAAAACCAACACTGAATGCCTTAGACCTACAATCCCTAAGGTGGCACTGCAATAAAACAACCAACAACTAAGTATTCTTTCACTTCATGATTGAAAAATGAGTAAAGAAATGTTGTGATACATTAGTTTTATGTTTGTTTGTTTGTGTTTGGGCAAACGGGTGAGTAGTCACAGTTTACATGATACAGCCCAAAAGAATTTAGCTGTCTAGTAAAGTTCGTCATGTGATCGTTCTCTACAGTCATTATATTCACAGAGCTGGTCACAGTACACCAGCATCCTGCTGATGGGGTGTCAGAATGGTAAGGGGTTGACCAACGATTAGGAGATCCTCCCATTGGAGTTAAATACACCTGCAGGCAACACTGAACATGTTTAAGGGCTGATTAGTGCGTTGAAGTCAAGATACACTATAGTAAGCTGGCTTTACTTGTTACAAAATAGTTTGCTGGTCACAACTGCATCATTATGTGACATACTGCCCTGGTAGGTATTGCTTGGTTCTATTGCCTCAAGACGATAGCATGTATCAGCTTAAGCTCCTCTAAGCTTTGTCAAAGCAACAAAGTAACATTTCCATTTTGTTTTCATCTTGTGTTGTTACTCACGTGCAGCACATTCAGGTGGCTTTGTGAATCTTAGTGCTGCATTAATGAACTTACCTCAATTCTGAGTTTAAATTCATTTAACAAATAATTATTAAGCAAGTAAAAAGAGAGTCAGCGGGCTGTTTTCTCTTAAAGACTGATATAAAAGGACCACAGTTTCCTAAATGTGATGATCAAATTATCAATCTATCAAACTTTATTTGCATAGCACTTTTCATGCAGGACTTCGTAATACAAAGTGCTTCACATGGGAAAAAAGATAAAATGAAATAACAATAAGTGAATAAAAAGCAGAAAATTGCATAATTGCGTAAAATGAAAACTTAAGATCCCTGCAACCCCCCCCCTCCCAATACACATTCAATATACCAATCACTCTCTCAAACACACAAAGAAATAAACAGGAAAGTCTGACAGAAAGCTAACCTTAAGCTAAATTAGAGGACTGAGGAAATGCTATCTTGAATTCAAAATTAGGAAACACAGGAGCTAAAACTAAATTAATATTTAAAAAATACTCTAAAATACTATAGGGTAGGATAAGTAAATGTGTAAATGCATAAACAAATGAAATAATATAATAATGTAAAATAAAAGTTAGAAAAATAATATGGTGACATGAGAATGTGTAACTTCAGGTGCATAATAAAATCAGTTAGAATTGGATAATAAAAGGAAAAGTATTTAACAAAGAAAAATATTCCCAAAATAAAAAATTCTGAACTGAAATGTAGAAATAAAACATAATAAAAGGGTTAAAATAAGTTTGAACATAATGTAAAATAATGATAAATAAAATCAGCTAAAAGCCAGATTAAAAAGGTAGGTCTTGAGTTTTCTTTTAAAATGATCTCAGGATGGAAAAAAAAAATCTGCAAAAGTTAAATTTACTTTACATCTCCGGTCTTTCAGCTCATCTCAAATTTCCTCGGTCTTCTTCTTCATTAAACGCCTTCACAAAGGTAACACTCCAGACTGCAGGAACCTCAGAAAGAGCCAATCAAACGCTCTGACTGGAACCAGAGAGTTCGCCAAATGGTCGAATTAAAAACACACCAGTGCTTACGTATGTTAAATTTCACTTCACGGGTTTCCCTGAGCTGTAGCTGTAGTAAAGCTTCTCTGACTGGAGTTCATCGTGTGTCCAGAACATTTCATCACATCACTGAGACGCTGCTGTTTGCCTCCAGTTTCAGTCCCATTGCATCACCCTGTGTAACAGGGATGAATTGATTTCTACTGCAGAAATATAAAACTAGGGGAGGAATTGAAACATTTTAACCTCTTCCACCTCTGACATTGAAAAGGATCCAAAATTCAGCCCATCTCCTGCTGAAGGGGGACGATGAGTGAATGAGTTTGACATTTGATTTGACACGACTTTAAAGTGGAAGGTTGTTCTGTGTGAAAGGTGACTGACGGCTCTCTGCTCCACTCAGACATCAGGATCAAACTCCACGCTAAATTCATTTAGAGGGATGTTTGAACATTTTAACAAGAGGGCCTCTGAGGGCAGATGTTGGACGTGAAAGGCAGAATAAATGCTTTGGTACAACCTGAACATCCAACATGGCTGCTGAGCACAGTGGCAGTAGAGCTGTGCCAGACTGAGGACTTAAAGGGTTCATTTTGACTTTTAGTTTCCTTTAATGGGTAGAAAGAGAGTTTGTGTATTTGTTTTTTTTTCACTTTGAGCATTGACTTTTAGAATTTCTTCAAAACAGTTTTGTCTTTATGAGCTCTGCAGATGATTTTTATGTTTAAAAGTGTTTCTCAAGTTTTTCCTGTACTCATGATTTAATAACCTGCCTGTTTTATTTTGTATTGTTTTGATTATTTCTATCTTTGTAAAAGACTTTTGAACACTCATTTTGTAAAATGTGAAAAAGATTATCAAGACTGCTGGGGATGCACAATATTTGATTTTTGCAATTATTCAAAATTCCAATTAGCTGATAAGTCAATATCTCCAAAGTCATTATAAACAATAATGATATATTATTTGCAACAAAAGGCCTTTTCCATTCATGGTGAAAGTCTACTTGTTTAAGAAAAAGATATAAAAAGAAAAACAACACTTTATCTTTTATTAAATTAG
Organism: Scarus forsteni; assembly: GCA_036419115.1. Taxonomy (NCBI): domain Eukaryota; kingdom Metazoa; phylum Chordata; class Actinopteri; order Labriformes; family Labridae; genus Scarus; species Scarus forsteni. Next base: position 6,943,573 of record JAZDUH010000459.1, read on the forward strand.
ACTTTTACAGAGCTGCATTTCAGACATTCTTTGCAGAGTTGGTATCAATAATCTCAAACTGTCCTATTATCAAATGTTAAATATTTAAAAATGTTTAAAAAAACCCTGGATCCACATTTTGATTCTACTCAGCACTAAAACCTATCGACTTCTACCAAGTGACAAACATTCCCTGAAAAGTCAATCAAAAACTGTTGAGAACTTTTTGAGTTATCAGCAAAAATGTAAAAAAAAAAGTGCAGTATTGATGAATCTTAAAACAAATTCTGAATCTGCAACTAGATCACCACAAAAATCAAATCTCTTCGTCCTTGTGTTGTGACCAAAAATCCCAGAAAATTTCAACAAATTCTGTCAAGAACTTTTTGAGGTGTCTTGCTCATAGACTGACACTCACATGGGCAAAAACTTAGCCTCCCTGGTGGAGGTTATAAAAGAGGAAAAACAGCAATGATGTGATTTACTTATAAGTTCTTAAGGTTCTTGATTCTGCCAACGTTACAGCAAATGCATATTTACGCCAAATATCATGTGTTAATATAGGCAAAAGTTTTCTAATCAGTTCATACTACCAACCAACTTTTTGGGCAATTATCTGCCAATTTGCCAACTTTAATTTAACAATACTGGACACACATTTTTCCTGATCATTATTCCTTTTTCATGATCATTATGCAATGCAATACACAATGCACAAATGATGATAAACTGTTGAATGCATCTCTTCATGTCATCTCTCATTTTTTTATATTAAAGCTATGGTCTACGATTTGGAAGCTTTGTACATATTAATAACACCGTTTATAAGGCTGTTATGGTCCTATGGTCCTATCTACACAGTATAAAGACCAAAAAGAACGAAAAAAATCCATTCAGTATATCCGCTGAAAAGCTGCATACTAGCTGACCAATCAAACCCAAGAACCTGCGACTATTAATTGGTCCGTGAGTTGGTCCGTGAGTCCATCCAATCCTCGTCTCCCTCATTACGCAGTACGCAGCATCTTGCCCATGGTCCCGCCTCCTTCCCTCTACCTCCGGTGAGCAGCTAGCAGCGTTAGCTACTGAACTATCATGGAGCCGGAAAGCCTAGCGCCGAACCTGGGAATCCGCCTCCCTCTCCCGCGGGGCCCAACGGAGCTCTGCCCGCGGGTTGAGGCCTGTTACCGGGCTAACGGCTAACGAATAGCCTCAGCCGGCCGTCAGACCTTCAGCATCGGCCGTTTCGCCCCTGGTTGATCAGGTAATGGCTTTGTTCACTACAGTGGGAGATGTCTGCTGAATAACTCTGGTTAGTTTGTGCCTGCACGGGCTAATAACTTGTAGGGGAGCGGGTTAGCCTGTTAGCCGCTAATCGTTAGCACTGTAAGCTGAGCTGGGGAGGACAGGCTGAGAAAGATTAATCCTCCCCCACACTCGGCTCCGCTCTGGCGGCGCCAGACCCGCATTGCCGCCGGTCCAGTTGAAATGGCTACTGCTGTGTGTTATAAGGGAGATGTCTGTCGTGTTTGATACTTTCAGTTGAGCTGAGCTGTTTTTGATTGATTGAGTTTGCTGCTGATATATTGTGCTAGTCGCTCGTAGCTCAGTCCGAGTGGGCTTATATGAGGCGACATGAGCTGGGGGCGGGATCTTGGAACACGGAGGGGAGAGGTGAGGGAAGGGGGGGCAGGCTGCGGTTTCAAATCGTAGACACCAGCTTTGATTAAGAGTTCTCTGGAAGTTGCACTCACTACAGTTTGCTTAATTACCAGTCGAACTATAAATGGTAACACATGGGTCAGTAAAGGCAAAGACTGTAGTTTCTGTCATTGCATGTTAAACCACCTGGACTTTGATATTAAACCATGTGAAACGTTCACTGTAATCATCTTTCATTAACGATTAAAGCTGTCTCAGTTCGGCCTTTAGGACTCGTGTTGGTACCTTGATGCAGCGAACGACCAGGTGGGCGATATACTCCTGACAGCTGCCCTCAAGCCCGTGAAAGATGAGGTTTCCATACTGCTCCACCTGCAGGGAGGAAGAAGATGAATGAATCGATAAAGATCAATAAAGAGTTTATGGGAGAGAAAGATGACAACGCAGGGCTGTAGCATTAAAGCTCCTCAGTGTTAGTACTGGACTGTGTGATGGTCTGTGCTCTGGACCCTCTGGTGTGGGTGTTTGGACTTCTGGTGAAGAATGAAGCTGACAGCACTCTTTCGAATCCCCTCTGCTTTAGATCATCAAATAACTTTTTGTAGACACAGAGGACAACACTCTCCTGGTCCCCTCATTTTTAAGGACAGTATGCTAGGCCCTCTTTTTCCTTCAGAGCTGCCTTAATTCTCCGTGGCATTAATCCAATAAGGGTAGCAGCAGGCAGTGCACATGCCTCACACTAAACGCGACTTTGTGACCTGGGCGACCACTCTCCATGTACAGTCAATGTACAGACGTGACTGGGTGGGGTTAACCCACCAACAACGCGAAGGCTGTGATCGAGGCGACCTGGTTGCTTGTGGCTCCATCACCAAAGTTGAAAAGTTTGAACTCTTCTGATGATATCACGTGTGGCTGTGCAGCAACAGCCAATCATTGTTGTGTGGGTGTGTGATGGTACCAGTGACAGACTCTTTTTATTCACAGTAACAATCCATGTCCATGTGGGAAATATTAGTTTGTGAGTACATTAGTTTTGCCAAGATGGGACAGCAGAGAGCTCACAGACGGTGCTGCTGCAGGGACATCAGCTGCAGTGTTTTGTGGTTGGTAGATGAGTGAAAAGGATAGAGTTGGAATAATGTTAGTAAATGCATCCTGTTATAGGGTATGATATGATAGTGGTGAAACTAGAGTGTACATGACATCTCTGGCAATGAGGTATTTATGGCAAGGTGACACTACTTGGGTGGGCAACGTGATTTCAGTCGCAAAGTTGCGTTTGGTGTGAACGCAGCTTTAGAATTATGCTGGTTCAAATCCTGTGTTCAACAGGGCCTTTCTGTGTAGTTTCCATGTTCTCACCATGCAGAATGATAATAAAGAAAATGAATAAAAAAACAGTCCTACAACACTGACCTGAATCAGTGTTGTAGGACTCGAATCCAGGACTCCGACTCGAGTCTGGATATGTCGGATTCGTGACTCGACTCGGACCCTTGCACTGATGACTGAATATCCATACCTGTTGATAAATTAGCTGCATTCTTCTATTACTGTCTATTGCTTTTTTAACACATCAATCATTTCCCCCATCTTTTCCCTCATTTCCATCTTCTCCATCACTCGAACTTCTGTTTATGATTTGGGACCTCAGTTTTCAGGCAGTTTTTGTGTCGATTTTCTTAGCAGCTGTAATGATATCCCTGACCAGGTCTCCTGTACGGCACAGTCAGTCATACTTTGATTCCTGTATGTCTTACATCAGTACTACAGGAACATAAATTAATTACAAATTGAAGAATGTACCTCGAAAGCACTTTTTCTCGTCTCTAAAGTGCAGCATTAAATCACAGTTTTATACAACGATTTCCTTAAATTAAGCACTGCCCTAATATGCAGTTAATGATTAATGCGATAAAAAGTTAATATTACATGATTTTATTAATAATACAAGAGATGCAGTCTAATTTTCTTAACTCTGCTGCATGCTGATGCAGCGATCTAAGCCCCTGAAACATATTTTGCTGTCAGAATGAAGTCACTGAGGATTAGAACTGAGGATCAGTGTCAGGAATGTACATCAGTCTTAAAAAGAAGGATTTAATAGACTTTCATAGGCAGCTGGATAAAATCTGCAGCCTGAGGTTCTCTGTGTAAACTCTTCTTAAAGTTTCCTGTATCTACATGTCCAATCAGGATCTAATGCTCCTAATATGTCAGTTAAGGATTACAAAATATGCCTTGATTTCTTTAATGCTCTTACATCATTGCCCCTAAACAACCAGCAGGGGGTGGTAAAGCTGGAGCTTCTTCAACCTTCAGTTTCCTTTCATGTGTCGATCACGCTGTCTCACTCTCCTCTTTCTGTCTTTACAGCTCTCTCGCCGCAGACTTCAAGCTTCCTCTCTATTTTTCTACGTCTTACTCATCTAATCCCTCAATCCCTCGCAGTCCTTTGTGTGTTTTTTTCTTTGTGTGTCTGCATGTGTGTGTTTGCGTACCAGGCGGACGTAGTTGTGCAGCAGCGGCAGAGGGAAGAGGTATTCCAGAGCCAACTCATCGAGACACGACTCAGACAGACCTGTCAGAGAAGCACACACACACACACATTGGCAGTGAATTCACACGATAAATCCTCAAATCCGCTCTGGTTTACATGCTCAGAGTCAGCTGCTGGAGGCTCCTCCGTTACATCACACTGTCAGGAGCACCGAGGTGCCCTTCTTGGTTCAGATTCGGACCGGCGTGGAGCTCAAACACCACAGGTTCAGTGCCCAGAACATTGAGCAGCAGATTGTCCTTGCTCAGATAAAGGCCTGCTATGTAGACAAAGTAATCACTTCAGTGGGTGAAAAACAACAGAGTGGTCGGCGAGGTTGTTTATTCATTAAAAAGCTCTTAACGCTTCATATCAGAGAAGAAGATGAGTTATAGCTCTGAGAGGTTTTAATCTACTGCCTGAGGAAATACTCTCCAATGTCTGCCTCATATCAAACAATCTTCAAGTTATTACACAAGACGTAGTTAATATCAATGAATAAAACCATTAGTGTGATGTTGGAGCTGTGCAAATCAAATTATCTCGATTGTTTGGTGTGAAGCAATCACTATAATCAGTCTGAGATCTGTTGGTAAAGCTTTTTGTTTTTGAAACATTTCTATCAATATGAATCATAAGATTCTATTGATGTGTAATTTTGTTGGTGTATGATAGTGACTGGCCAATAAAAGCATCTGAAGACCTATTTCTGTGCAACAGAGCATCCCTAAGATCTATGAATTTAGAAAATATTTGAGTAGCATTGTTTGTTAAGTTACTAAAATGCTTTTTTAAAGCCAAACTGGCAGTAAGCAAGTTGTAAACATGGTCACAAACTAACTTCAGATCAACCTCAAGAGGTGGTGTTGAGACGATGATGATTAAAGACCTGCTGCCACTCAACCTGCCTCCACTGATTACGTGATTTAACTACAAGAAGGCATTTCTGACACTATTTGCTTTATCCCACAATGTTAACAAACCTATCGTTTCTTTTTAAAACAATATTTCACATATAGGGATTACATATAGGAAAAAAATACAAAAAAACAATGACCACAACAAAAGCAATAAGGCATAGATGTTCAATACAATAAAAGATCAAAAGTAGAGAAAAATACACACGTAAAAATAAAATTAAAAATAAATAATACAAATAACAGTCATAACAGAAATAAAATAAAACAATTAAATAAAAAGGCAGCAGTAGTGGTAACTTGAAGACCTGAAGTTATCACAACATTCTCATCCTCTAAAAATTCCAAGAAAGGTTTCCATACTTTAACAAATTCTTTTCTTCTTCCTCTAACAATATATGTAAGTCTTTCAAATGCATAATATGTTGCAATCTCCTTCAACTATATCTTTACAGAGGGCAAGTGTATATTTCTCCAAAAAAGAGCAATCAATCTTTTAGCTTGTAAAAGCTCAAAATCAATTAATACTGACTGTTTAGAATTAACAACCAAGATTTCAGTGTATTTACACAGGATACAGAGTTTGGACACTATCACCCACCATCGCAGAGATGGTTTGCATAACATTAAGCCAAAATAACTGTACTTTAGGGCATTCCCAAACACAATGAAACAATGTTCTTTTTCCTTCTAAACACTTACAACAAATATTAGGAATATTAGGACAGATTTTATTGAGTTTAACTGGGGTGACATAAGTTCGCATTAGCAAAAAAACTATTGTTAATATTCTTGGATCCGCATCTGGATTAGGATCACCACCAAAATCCAATCAGTTCTTCCTTGTGCCATGACTGAGATCATTTGAAAATCAATCAAAATACATCCATAACTTCAGAGCTACCTTGCTAACAGACAGAAAAACCTAGCGCCAGACAAAAGGGTTGAGTTTGGACGTGTCCTGAAGAACAGTGTCTAAAAACCTCTCAACTAAAAGTATAACCAAAGCTGAGGAAAGACCTGCACTCACTCCACCTGCCTCCACTGATTACTCCATTTTTAACTACGGACTTTATTTAACTACTAGAAATGCTCCAAGACATTTCTGGCACTATTTGCTTTATCTCACTATGTTAGAAACCCTTTAAAAATATTTCTAGATCCGTGTCCAGATTTGGACCCCCCACAAAATCCAACCACTTCTTCCTTGTGCCAGGACAAACTCTCTCTGTAAATTTCACTTAAATGTGTTCATAACTTTAAGAGCTATCTTGCTAACTAACACAAAGGAAAACAGACAAATGCTTCCCAAAACATAACCTAATACTAAAGGATACTAAATAAAAATGATGGCATGAAACAACAAACAGAGGAGATTAAAAATCACAAAGAGCTCTACGACAGAGATGATGATAAGCTAAAAAAAGACACATAGAGGATCAAAATATGAATATAGGAGTACACCCAGCTGGCAACCTTTGATATGTAGCAAAGCATCAAATGTTTCAGTGAAAGAGGTGGTACACCTACAGCTCTATGAATGAGTCACCATTCAGACTGACTGTTTACAGTTATTATAGGTCTTCCTCCAAACATAAACGTTCCTATCATCGCTCCATACCCTGAGCACTACTTCAAAAACTTCACATGCAGCTGCAGCCACTTAAAACTTCCCTACTTTCCCTGACAGGGTCTTGGCTGGTCCCTTACTGGTATGTGACAGACTGTAAACTCTCTGCCATATTTCAGTGAATTTGTGGTGTCAGGATTTCTCCCAGTTGATTTGGCAGATGATTTGCTAACCAAGGAAAAGATTTAGGGTATGTCATCTCATGGAGACACCCTGCAAATGCATAAAAGGGCATGTTTTCATACTAGGCACAATCACAGAGTAGTGGGGGGGGGGCTTCAAGTGGTTGGAATTCAGCTGATAACTGAGTGTAGACCAGTGATCAGCAACAACATTTAAATAAAGGGCAGTGTCTTTGTCTTGAGAGATGATGAGATGACCGTAATTTAAAACAGATTTTAATCACATCATTATTTTTGCTTAGTTACCATGTTATTTCAGTATTCATTTTTAACTTTTCCAACATATTTAAAATATAAAATGCGATCAGCCCCTATCACCTATACTGCTATCTTTGACATGGAGGCATGTGAAATACATTTCAGAGGCTGTCATGTTTATCTTTGGCTTAAACACAAATATGCTCATAATGTTGGATGAATATTGATTTAAAATGGCTAAAAGGTGGATTCATGTCAAACAGGACCAAATATGCCAGCTAATGCTTTTAGGGTGCTGCCTTAATAGCTGTAATGATTGAACAAGAATGAACTAGAAAAGCACTCGGAGAGCACAGACCTCCACCAGCGCCACAGTCCTCACCAATATTGTGAGTTTCACCATAAATATTAGTCCTACCTTTATTTCATCTAAATATTTAGATTCCTTGACCATGAAAATATACCATCACTAATTAGATTCATCATAATATCTATTTTAGTTCAGTAGTTATTCACAAAAATCACATTTTTCATCATGGCGGATCCAGACGGTGACCCAGATCACTCCTACAATCTTATCATTCGCTCCTTGTCCCAATCTGGACATCTCCTGAAAATTTCATCAAAATCTGTTCATAACTTTTTGAGTTATGTTGCTAAAAGATAGACGAACAAACAGACACTGGCAATAACATTACCTCCTTGGTGGAGGTAAAGATGCACTTAAAATTATAACAATATTTGTTCTCACAATTTCTAAATTTGATAGTGAATAAGGGCCATGTGGGAAGCTTTAGGGGGCCTGGTGTGGCCTACAGCTGATGCCTGATTGTACAGACACTGCTTGAGGTGCATGCAGAGGCAGAAGACACTGGAGACAATGAGAAATGGAGGAAACATTATTGGGGTTTTTGAAAAACCCAACTGAAGAATAGAGTGGTCTGGTTTTGTATTGTAATGGTTTGGAGTGGTTAACCCTGATCTCGTGTGCATTTCCAGCACCACTTGAGGGCGAGATGTGAGCCAGGAAAAGTCATAAAAGTTATGTAGCATGACTAGAGAGAAGCGGCCTGAGGTAGAGCATGATTGAAACAAAGAGTAGAAATGGAGGACTTAAGACCGTCCAGAACTCAACGAAGCATTGTTGCCTGAGGACATTCTTCATTTTTTTAATGTGCTGATATAAACAGTATATTTAAGATTTTTTTTTTTTTGTGACCAATCAACAGACTGCAGTGACTTTAGCTCTACCCTTCAGGGTCGGCTTTGGCACCCATCAAAGTGGAACAGTGGAAACCTGTAATTTTGTACTGCACTAAGCCAAATACAACAGGACTGGTTGGTGGGAACAGTTTGACATGTTGCACCTTCTAAATTTGGAGAACCAAAAACCCAATGCAAACCAGTCTGGAATCAATACCACCTCGGGCAACTGGAGACTATGCTGGTCACGATGTGGACAAAGCTACATTGTTGTGACTCATCTCAAACACACAAATCCCCTCAGACAGGGTAACTTCCCACTCCTGGAGGGAAGCTCAGGTCATCAAGTTTGAAAATCTGTGGTCAGCGCAGCAGAATGTGACAAAGGTTGCTCATTTATTCAGTCAGATTGAAGTTTATCGTGAAGGAAACTGAGACAACAAAGCAAAGGAAGGACAGAAAGTTCAGGTGTGCTGTATTTTTGGATATTGTGTTTTTTCTCTCTGGAGCCTGAGCCGTGCCGAGAGTGAGAGACAGTCGTTCAAGCTGAAGGTGAAGGCTGAGGCTCTGCTTTTCTGGCTCTGAGCCATCGCTGTGATGGTGGGCGGATGGACAGGCAGGTCGATACGTAGCTCTGAGTCAGGACTTCACACAAAAACACACTTAAAGCCACACACCGATGCACCCCATACCTCTTATTTTTGTGAAGCAAGGCGGTCATAAGACTGAGAAAATGAACCGTTGAACGAGGAGAAGACAGGGTGGGTAGAGATGGAGAGTTTGGCTGCAGCTCTCCGTGATCTTCACGGTGCCAGACTGTTGTTCACTCTCCTTTTTTTCCTGACTCACTGAGACGAGAAATGATCCAGATAAAGTAATAGAGGAGGTGGAGGCAGTAACAGCAGACAGTAAGAAAGATTATTCCAATATCTGAGGAGGGAGACAGTCTCCTGCTCAGGGGTGCTGCGGAGGCTCATCTATTATCATTAACGCTGCTGTCTGAGGACCTGTTCTGGATCCATGTTCAGCCTTGTAATAGTCCCAGGTAGAGCATTAAAAGGCTGTGTAGAACTAAAATTATTTTTAGGAGAGTGCTTCAATATTTCCTCTTTAAAAAAGGCTCCTACTCATGAATTCAATGCCAGCCTTTATAGAAACTAGAAGATAAATCCGCCCTCCACACAGGTCCCTGAAACCCTCTGTTGCGAGGAAAGGCCAAACCTGGTGCACTCATAAAAATATATTTTTATGCAGAACTCTTCTCTGCCTCAAACCTTCAAACCAAAGACCATTTTCTCTGTGGCAAGAACCTGGTACTCCATGTAATTATGTCTGTACATGTTATTTTCATGACTACACACATTTTCACTTCCTTAAAAAGTACGCAAATGGTCTTTAAAAAACGTTTATGTCACTAAAATCAGGAGACCAAACACCAAAATCATAAGACAAAACCTTCAGTGAATGGGTGCTGGATTTGAAGAGTGGTAAGCAACCAGTTTGCAGAGTTCCCTCCCCCCTTTTATAAGCCTATCTACTGTCTCTCTCCTGACAATGAAGGCTCAAAAATGTCCCTGAAATAATCTAAAAAACCCTCAGTGAATGGGGATTTGTAATGGAGATCAATTATGGTCCAAATTAAACGCCTTCAGGTCAGGTGAAGTTTGGGAGCATGTGTTGGGTCAGTACTTCCCCATTCATCATCCTTGATGACTTGTCCGTAAAACCAGCAACAGTAAGAAAGGATGCCAACCCCTTTCACTGCATCAGCAACTGCAGTGCCCCAGGAAGTCAGCTCGCATCTCCCAAAGTATCAGGACTTGAACCAGCCACCCTCCAGTCCACCCAAGTCCTTCCAGACTTAGCTATACCTCAAAGTATATTGAAAAAAATAAAAAGTAAAGTAAATGAATATGTTAAAACCTCCATCAAAGCTGATATGTTTGTGTTTGTAAGTTTGTTTTTTTTGTTCGTTAGCGGAATAACTCATAGACTTAGAATCTGATGAACTCAAACCCTGTAATTTAAGTGTGTCTTTTCTCCTGCTCAAGGCATTTTAAGACCAGATGTATCAGTGTGCAATTGTAGCTGTTTCTCACAGCTGCTGCATTCCTGTAACTTTACGCAGCAGCTGGATCAGCCGGATTCAATGTCTGTAATCAGGCAGGTCCATCTTGCCATGCTCCAATGTACAATGACTGTGAGCGGCCCAAAGTAGGTTGGCCCAATCAGTGAAGAGAGGCAGAAGCAGTGGACGTGGCGACACCAGGAAGTGACTGCCTGCTTGAAAACAATGGTGGCTTCTGAAGCGTTCTCAATATCTGTTTTGTTTATCAGAAATGGACTGATTTTTTTTCTTTAAAAAAAGGAGGAAAGAACATCACTTGAAGCTTGTCTTACAGGAAATCATGTCTCTTCTCCTGGCTGGGGATCACTGGGAAAAACTGGGAGAGAACGCAGAAACCCTCTGCGGACGTGATGGTTACTCAGTGACACTCTGCAAAATCTCTCCTCAGAAGTTTACCGTGAGAACTTGGTAGGGATTGTCTTTGATGAAGTTCATGGCACATTAAAGTGTTAAATGATACATCTGTGTGGTATAATTTAATGTAAGATGAAGGTAGTTTAAGCTAATGGTTAACTGTTGTTGACTGTTAGCCACTACATATAGTTGCTACATATGCCACATCATACGTAGCAGTGTTGCTTGATATAGATTGGTCTGTTACGAGTGTGATGCGCTGAACAATCGTTCAATCACAAGCTGCTGTTGTTTTTAAAGGTTTTGACTCTGAAACAGTTTGAACGGCTCTTTCCCAGATGGATCAGGAAATTATTTCAATGGGGGATATATGGAAATGTCTATCTGGCATGTCAGGTTAGTGGCCTAAAGCCAGTTGGCCCAATCAGAGTCCTTCAGAGCAGGAAGTTGTGGAACTACAAGTGAGATAACAGCAGGAAGTGACTGCTGGTGAAGATATTAGCATAGATGCTAACAGCTTCAATAGCAGTTTTATCAGATCAGGAACACTTTCCTTATTAAATGCAAAACAAATAGCAACAAAAAGCATTTTTACATTATAACATATTTTTTCGATTCCCATCCCTAGTTATGGAGTGCAGTAGCGCCTGCCTACTACATCATCTGACTGGCATTTAATGAGGGTGACTGATTGAACAATCATCCAATCACAAGCCAGCTATGTTTCTAAAAGGTTCTGCCCTCCCTAAACACTTTCTATAGTCTCTTTACAGACGAACAAGTGAAATATCTGAGCAGTCTATCTGGTGTTTTGGGTTAGCATACCTGACTGTTTTCATAAATTTCAGCTTGATTAAGAGTTTCAGTCCAAAGTCAAAAGTTAAAGTTTGTAACAAACCTGACCTTTTCAATCAAGAGGTGTTCCACCAAAGAAATGTGGAGAGCTTTTACGTTGAAAGGTACAAAAGGTAAGTTTAAATGAAGTGTTTCTAAGACATACTTAACAACAAATAAAAAGATACAAGAGTTCCAAGAGCAAAAGTCTCTGCCAAGGTACTTCCAAAAAGGTCTGACGAGTTATTATCTAAAATGTGGAAAACTGTCCTATTTTGCAATGTCAGCAAATATTTGTAAAGCCCTGGATCACCACCAAAATTAGATCACTTTCTCTTTGTGTCCTGACCAAAATTCCCTGAGAATTTAATCAAAATTCAATGATAACTTGCTGAGTTCCCTCACCCACCTCCTTGGTGGTCAATAAAGCATAATGTCATCTCTAAAACAAAAGTCTTTTGAGCTGTGCTTTATTCCCAAAAAGATTCACTTTCATTGCAAAATCTGCAGACTTTAAGTTATGTTTAAAAGTTAGAGGCAGAAAAAGGATACAGCTAATTGACTTGTTTAATCATGCATTAAAAAGTTCAAATTTAACCGTCATTACTTTTAGCACTATCAGTAGAAGAATGGATGAATGTCTTTCACTTTATTTTACAAATAGTTTAGAGGTTATTATGCAGCATATTTAATTCAAATTCCACCACGAATATAATGTTACAGTGCAGATTAATATCAGAAATTAGAGTTGAGTGACTCATCAGTTTTGTAATTTAATTTGGAAGCCACGAGTGTCCATTTACTCTGATTTAAACTCATCATCATTTAGCAAACACACTTGTTCTGACAAACCGTTCTGGCTGAATTATTCTTTCACGCCAAGCTTCTCAGTAGGCAGCTCCTGATCTATCACTGCCCACTGTACAACTGCTTCCAAGCTAATTTGTCGCTTTTTCTTTCACCAAATGGCGACTCTTATCATTGCTCTGATTTCTGTTTTCTAGCTTAATCGGGCTGAATAAACACGGGTGATGGATAGGTTGCCAGGTTTGTTACCTTTGAGCCGGATGGTGATGCACTGGCTGAGAGGTTTTCTGACCAGATCCCATGGAGAGAGAGGGAGCTCCTGACCTGGCAACCACTCAGTGTCTCCTGGAAGAAAAACAGGAGGGGTAGAAACATGTTTAAACACAGACTAAAATACATTCAGAGCATGCATTAATTATGATATATGCATAAGTTATACACAGCGTGATGTAATATTTATAAGTTATTCAAAATGTAGGACAACACTGTGCTCCATTCGAGTGTATTCAATTAATTTAAACTTAAAACCCACAAAGGACATGTGAGTGAATGATAAATAAGTGAAGTATTTTAAAAAATATAAAAATAATGCTGAAACCATTCTGATAGTATAACATTTTAGTCTTTTTACAGTCAGTAAAAATTGAGAAGGTCATGAGGTTTGCTCTTAAGTTTAGTTTCATCCTTAAGAGAGGAGCTGAGGGAAAACTTTCCTCAACAAAGAGCAGGAAACACAGTCTCGTAAAAAAAGAGAGAAAGAATATTTAAAGTAATCTTTCAGGGGAACCAGTTTATGAAGACACATTTGTTATTTCATCAGTACGAGGGCTGATCACTCTCTCCTTTGGAGGCTGACTCATATGTAATTTTGGACTCTCTGCCTGAGATGGGATGTTGCACCTCAAACTTGAAAAATTAAAATTCAAAACACGACTGCTTCGATAATTCTGAGTAAACAGAAAAGCTGTTTAAGCATTAGAATAAAGTAATTCTCAACCCCCACCCCCAACATCATTTAGGGCACCTGGAAGTGTTTGTTACAGCTGAAAATAAAAACTTAGGATAAAATGAGATAAGTAATTCCTACAATTAATAATATCTCAGCCAATGACTTTGATGCTAAATTGTTTTTTGATAATAAGCAAAGCACCAACTCCCAGAAATAGTTTAAATCAGGATCATTCCAGTTTAAGGCTTCTCTTGTCTGACAAAAATGTAAAATGTTTAAACAATTAAAAAATTAAAACCCAGTCTAGATAGTTTTGCATTTTGTTTAAGCAGACATATTTGGTGTTCTTGTGTTAAAGCAGATAACTCTGTTTCAGAATAAATCACAAACTTTTTACATAAATTTGTGAACCCACTGCAATGTTATGTAGACCAGAGCGGTTTGCCTGTAAATAAAAAAAGAAAATTGAAAAAATCCGAACTCCATGAAAACTAGATTGGATAAATATTGCCTGTAGTGCCAACATTTTAAAATAGAGTGAATGAAACTTTAAAAAGGGTTATTTTTTTATATGTATTAACCTTTTATCATGTTGCTGTGGTCCTAATAATTGTGAAGATCCAGGATGTAGCCTGCCTTTCATTAATCTCAGCAGAATTTTGTTCCAGCAGCTCATCGACCCCAGAAGGAATAAACAATCAGAGTGATGGATGGGTCTACTTTTTTTAAATTTTAAAATCAAAATAAAGGTCTTGCTTAACCGCTCCCTTCATACTACATTTTACAAATATTACAATACATCTTAAAATCTTCATTTATAGCCTTGCTCTTCATAATATACTTCAATCAAATAACTACAGTGTCAGAGTCAGAGTTCATAAAAACAGCCTGTCAGAAGTAAATTGCCATTTTAAATATAAATCAAGTGCAAAATCCCATCAAAAGTGAGCAACACACACACATAAGTGAAACAGTAAATGTATGCAGTCACCCAGAGCTGAAGCAAATAAGGCCTTCGTGCAGACACGCACTCGGAGATAAAAACCAGACACCAAAGAGTGTCTGTACGTCTGCGGTTTGATCCCCTTTGACACACAAGACAGACATTTCCCCCTAATTTGGCTCCCCTCGCCCCTCCCTCCACCCGTCTCATCCATTATGTATCCATCCTGTGCTAGGGCTCTTTCATCGTCATCCCCAAAATCACGCACACACACATCAGTCCTTTTATCAGAGTATGGAGCAGACAAAACCAGAAACTGAGGCAATATAAAAAAGTGTGAGGGATTGAGGGGGGGGCAAGGACAAAAGGGACGGAGCAGAGTCTGTGGAGCGAGGACGATGAGCTGGAATTCATCAGTCAGAGTCAGACGGACCTGCTGCAAGAGTCCGAGCACTCGTGTAACTCTAACCCGAACGCACCGGGACAATAAGGCCAACATGGGCCAACTGATTAATTATTGATCAGGTCAAAAAGAAAAAGAAAACAGTATCATGTGTGAAGCTGTGAGTATCTGACTCGCATGTATTAGCATGTCTAACACTAAGCAAACTTATTTTAGCCGTTTCAGACATTACACATTCACATAAAGAAAGTGTACAGCGAAATAATTTCAATATGCTCTTTTTAAAAAAACAAAACAAAAACATAAAACAAAAGTAAAATAGAAAGTAGACAATACCCCCAATAACTATAAACAGCATCTGTATTAAGAGCGATGGAAGCAGACTGATTAAAAAAAAATTAATTAAATCAAGAAAAAAAAATGTATACAATACATTTCTGAAGCAATTTAAGGATATACAGGAACATTAACAATGAAAATAATCATGGCAGAACAAGAAACATTAGGGAAGAAGAAGATCCCTACATAACCATCCAATTGTCCGAGCTTCTAATCAGACCATTATATTTTACCATCTTGAATGTACTTAGGTTAACATGACCTTGGATTCAGGTACTGCAAGAGACTCAACCAAATATTTAAGAAATATGCAAGATTATCTCGAGCCAACTTGACAAGATGATCTGTAGAAGAAGCTTATTGAGAGTTTGTAGAACCTTTATTGACTCATCTCTTATTACCAAAAAGCAAATTATATAACAAAAAATGCTCAAAGGGAACAAATCTATGCCAAGGCATTTCACTGTAAGACAAGATTTGACAGAAAATGTGGAAAGCTGCCCTATAATGCAGTGTTAAGAATCCTTGATCTGGATTTGGATCACCACCAAAATCAAATCTCTTCTTCCTTGTGCCGTGACAAACATTCCCTGATAATGTCATCAAAATCTGGAGGGAACTGTTTGCGTTATCTCGCCCAAAGGGGACCTCTAATTGTAAAAGCTTTGGCAATTTCTATGTATATACACTATATTGCCAAAAGTATTCACTCACCCATCCAAATAATCAGAATCAGGTGTTCCAGTCAGTTCCATGGCCACAGATGTATAAAATCAAACACCTAGGCATGCAGACTGCTTTTACAAACATTTGTGAAAGAATGGGTTGTTCTCAGGAGCTCAGTAAAATTCCAGCATGAAACTGTGATAGGATGCCACCTGTGCAACAAATCCAGTGGTGAAATTTCCTCGCTCCTAAATATTCAACAGTCAACTGTCAGCTGGATTATAAGAACGTTTAAGTGTTTGGGAACGACAGCAACAAGCCATAAAGGGGTAGGCCATTCAAACTGGTGGAGCGGGGTCAGCAGATGCTGAGGGGCATAGAGCGAAGTGGTCGCCAACTTTCTGCAGAGTCAATCGCTACGGACCCCCAAACTTCATGTGGCCTTCAGATTAGCTCAAGAACAGTGCAGAGAGCTTCACGGATGGTTTCCATGGCCGAGCAGCTGCATCCAAGCCTCACATCACCAAGTTCAATGCAAAGCATTGATACAGTGGGGTAAAGTATGCCGCCACTGGAATCTAATGGATGAGTTTGGAGAACGATACTTGTCGGGCTGCGTTGTGCCAAGTGTAAAGTTTGGTGGAGGGGGGATTATAGTGTGGGGGTGTTTTTCAGGAGCTGGGCTTGGCCCCTTAGTTCCAGTCAAAGGAACTCTGAATGCTTCAGCACACCAAGACATTTTGGACGATTCCATGCTCCAACTTTGTGGGAACAGTTTGGAGCTGGCCCCTTCCTCTTCCAACATGACTGTGTACCAGAGCACAAAGCAGGTCCATAAAGACATGGATGACAGAGTCTGGTGTGGATGAACTTGACTGGCCTACACAGAGTCCTGACCTCAACCTGATAGAACACCTTTGGGATGAATTAGAGCAGAGACTGGGAGCCAGGCCTTCTCATCCCACATCAGTGTGTGACCTCACAAATGCTCTTCTGGAAGAATGGTCAAAAATTCCCATAAACACTCCTAAACCTTGTGGACAGCCTTCCCAGAAGAGTTGAAGCTGTTTTAGCTGCAAAGGGTGGACTGACATCATATTGAACCCTATGGATTAGGAATGGGATGTCACTTAAGTTCATATGCGAGTCAAGGCAGGTGAGCGAATACTTTTGGCAATATAGTCTATATAAAATTAACATCACTACCACCACTGTTCTTGTAAAAAAGGCTAAAACACAAGGTATATAAAACAAGAACACAAACACAAACAGAACAAACAGCTGTGATCAAGCTGCCGCCTCCACCGTCTCCTCACACGACCCTACATGGTTTCTACGTGCTTTAGTCCAGAAGAGTGTTGAGTTTACACAACACAGCCAGGCGCCTGCAACATGAACCAGCAGCTGAACAGCACACAAGACAACAAGAGGGAGTGGACGCCTGCCAGCAAGATCCACCTCATCCCACTCCTCATCGCATTCAGGTGCAGTAACGAGCTGTGATTCAATTACAAGAGCAGCAGCTTAGACAACAACAGGTAGAAGACACAAGCTCAACCTCTGCAGGCTACATTTGCTTGAAAGAAAGGCAGGATCAAAGACGGAAGGACTAAAAATAGGAGAAAAAGATGAAGCAGGAGAAAGGAGTCAGGAATTAGGTTATATTATAGCTTAAGGACAGAGGACATGAGAGGAGAAAGATCTGAGAGCATCTTAAGAGAAGGGACAAAATACTGAGTGGATTATTTTAAGCATTTCCAGCACTTGAGATAATATGTGAGATAATAAACCTTTTATTCACTTTTAAAGGTTTCAATCATCAGCACAAACCCTGCCTTTTACAGTATTTGGTGAAAAATGATTTGTTACAAACAGAACTCATACCTGTTTTTATAGCTGAAGAACAAGCACACACCTCCTCAAAACATCTGAAATGGCTTGTTAGCACACTCATCATACTTTTGTTTCATCTTGAGGGAATAATAAAATAAACATTTTTGGATTTTCTCAGAGGCATTTTGTGCCATTACAGATTGGAGAGAGACACTAGACAGGCTTGTGAAGGCAAGAGAGAGCAGAAGAAGCATACATATGGGCTGTGCCAGGGTGCCTACCACTCCACCAAACCAGCACACACATTTCTGGCTAGTTTTTGACTTGAATAAAATGTGGCAAAGACTTTTGGTCTTTTTTGTCACCTAAAAGCAAGTGTTTCCTCACCTATCAGGACAGAGGCGATACTGGCAGGACCAAGTCCCAGCGCTGGACGTTGGGCCTCCTCACGGGCCGTCAGGTTCTCTCCACAGATAATCTGGAGGTAGGAGGTGAAGGTGAGGCCGAGGGTGGAGCCCAGCTGAGACCAACTCATGGAGCGGTCCACCGTGACTCTTCCCAACACTGCCTGGCCTCTGGTGACGCCCTCCTTCTCCTCCTCCAGCGCCTCCACGGGACACATGGAGCCATCTATGACCCCGCCTGAGGACTGGAGACGAACCAGGACCCGGTACGAGTCTGACAGGGGAAGAGGAGATAATAAGAAATCACCAGTAGGATTCAGACATTTTCTTTTATGCAAATGTATCAACGATTAAAATAAACAGTGTGCATGAATGTATAACCACACATTCTACATTTGCTTATTGAAACCGTGAAGCATTTTAAAAGAAATAAAGCAATGTTGAGTCCATTTCCTTTGTCTGTAGGTCCATCTGTCCCTCCATCCATCTATCTACTCATCAGCATGTCACTCTGTCAGTCTATCTATCTATCTATCTATCTATCTATCTATCTATCTATCTATCTATCTATCTATCTATCTATCTATCTATCTATCCATCCATCCATCCATCCATCCATCCATCCATCCATCCATCCATCCATCCATCCATCCATCCATCAATCCATCCATCCATCCATCTATCTATCCATCTATCTATCCATCTGTCTAACTATCCATCCATCCATCCGTCTATGAGTCAGCCTATTTGTCTGTCTGTCTGTATATCTATCCATCTATTTCTCTTTCTATCTATCTATCCATCCATCTAACAGTCTATCCATCTATATACCCATCCATCCACCCCTATACCTTTCTATTGGTCTATCCATCTATCTATCTTTCTATCTATTTATCTATCGGCCTATCTATCTATCTATTTATCTATTTATCTATCTATCTATCTATCTATCTATCTATCTATCTATCTATCTATCTATCTATCTATCTATCTATCTATCTATCTATCTATCTATCTATCTATCCATCTATGTATCTATGTATGTATCTATCTATCTATCTATCTATCTATCTATCTATCTATCTATCTATCTATCTATCTATCTATCTATCTATCTATCTATCCATCCATCCATCAACTTCTCTAAAGCTTTAATGATTCCATGGGGAACTCTTAATCTGATCAGACTTTTGTCATAGAAGAATAAAAAACAAACAGAGGGAACACTGACAGACAGACAGGTGGATCAACTGATCGTCAGACAGACATGTAAACAGGGGCAGACAGACAGTTAGACAAAGGCAGACAGAAAGACAAGCTGGCAAACAGGGGAGCAGACAGGCATACAGACTCATGCAGGAGGCCACTCACGGAGGTTTTCCAGGAGATCTTTGCAGTCATCAGTGGCCACGTCATGAATAGTGCGATTACACTTATCTCTCCTCTGGATGTCCTGTTCCGTGTGGCTGCAAAGCACCTCCAGACACTCCTACACACACACACCACAAATCACAATCCAATACCACAGCGCAGAAATCCTCTCAATTCACAGCAGGATGGGCCGCTCAGCCTGTGGGACTCATAAACAAGTGTTCAGTTTGAGATTTAAAAAGGTGAGGGAAGCGCTTGTGTGTTATTAGAGCGTGCATCAAAGAGCGGCCCTTTTTTAAATTCAGGTCAGACTCTCAGTCTGGTCTGCTCCGGTGTCTCCAGTTCTCGGTGAAAGTGAGCGGGACGTTTCCTCAGCAAGGTCAGCCCTCCCATTAGTCCGTCAGCGCTCGGTCTGACGCAGGGCCGGATGTTAATGGACGATAAAGTGGCCTGATTTTAATAAGAGAGTCAGTGAAGTGAACATAAATATTCACAACAAGGGGAACATTTACATTTTGGAGCTCTGACAACATAATGGCAGTAAATCAGCTGTGATGGTAAAGATCAAGTCGAGCTTTTGTTTGATTTTGATCAAAACAGTGGCCATGTGACTGTTAGTAATCTGCAGCAGCATCTTGTATCCAATTTTACTGTTAGACAAAATGACTGCAGCAGTCGAAAGGGGCGCTGGGAACACTACCTCAGTCAGTCATAGGATTTTAAACATCCAGTTCAAACACAACTAAACCCATGTAAAAGTGGACTGTAACACGCTCTCATCTCCAAACACAAGCAATGCTTTCATGTTGGTTCGGTCTCACCTTGAGGCCCAGAGCAGCAGCCATGTGTGCAGCCGTCCAGCCATCGTTGTTGGCCCGGTTCAGCAGGGCAGCAGGCAGAGTCAGGGCAGCGGGGGGGTCAGAGCTCAAAGTGCAATCACCCTGAGTCGGGTGGCAGAGGAGGAGACGCAGCGTGTCCACATGTCCTGAACGCACCACGGCGTGGAGAGGTGAGCAGCCGTCCTGCAGAAAGGAGAGAGTGAATTATTTAAACTGGGGGAGACTTTTGGAGAAACAGCACGGTAGCATTGTATGTCTTGTTCTTATTTGGCTGATACTGATATACTGCGTTTAGAATTTATTCAACTTTACAATATCTTATATGCCATTATATTTATTCACTTTTTAAACAAAGTGAACCCACAATTGTTGACTAATAACTTTTTTTCAAAATTTTTCCCCTGATGAAAACAAGACAGTAATAAAAACAAGTGCACATGGACAAAAAAACTCAAACTAAATTAACTGACATTTTCATCAACAAATAAAAACTAGACTACAATGTTTGAAAAACTTAATCCAATCTGACCGAATTTGGTCATGTAGAAAGTAGAGACAAGTTAGGAATATATCCAATCACAGCTGCCTTAGCTTGGTGGTGGTGGGATAAGTTGTGGAGCAATCCAATCAGAGCTGCTCTCTTTATGAATTGATATATTTATGTAGAGTAGGTTCACTGTTTGTTGTCAGTTCTGGTATTGTAACTGAGATGCTCTGCCAGGTAGCCCAAATAAAGGAGACTGCATTTCACACAAAAGTTCAATTTGTTTCAGTTTATTTAGACATTCAAACTTCACTAGCATTAAATAAAGAGTAATTAGATGTTTCATTTTATCCAAGTGTAAAACATGACTGAAGAAATTCAAGGAAACATGAAAAATGCCTTACACTTCACACTTCATATTTTAGTCGACTAAATTTAAAGTAGATTTCAGCTACTAAAATGTTGTAAAGTTTCATTAATAAAACTAAACTGCCAGAAGGATAGTAAACTAACTCAAACATGAATTGTGTTTTTCTGAGGTAAAGCAGGAGTATCATATCATCTGAGGTGACTTCTTCTGTTTTTACCTCCACCAGGAGGTTACAGTTGCAGGAAAAAGTATCTGAACCCTTTGGGATTACTTGGATTTCTGCTTAAATTGGTCATAAAATATGTTCTGATCTTCATCTAAGTCACATCACTAGACAAACACAGTCTGCTTAAACTAAAACTGCACAGAAAATGATAAGTTTTCATATTTTTATTTGACACAATATGTGAACAGTCACAGTGAAGGGCGGAAAAAGTATGTGAACCTTTGGATTTAATAACTGGTTACCCTCCTTTGGCCGCAATAACCTCAACCAAACGTTTCCTGTAGTTTTAGATCAGATCTGCAAAACAGCCAGGAGGAATTTTGGACCATTCTCCTGTACAAAACTGTTTCAGTTCAGCAATATTCCTGGGGTGTCTGGTGTGAATCACTCTTTTGAGGACATGCCACAGCATCTCAATCGCTTTGGGGTCAGGACTCTGACTGGGCCACTCCAGAAGCTGTATTTCCTTCTGTTGAAGCCCTTCCATTGTTGATTTACTTCTATGCTTTGGGTCATTGTCCTGTTGCATCACTAGTCCTCTGTTTTGCTTCAGTTGGTGGACAGATGGTCTTGGGTTTTTCCGCAAAATGTCTTGATAAACTTGGGAATTACTTTTTTCGTCGATGACAGCAATCCGTCCAGGCTCTGAGGCAGCAAAGCAGCCCCAAACCATAATGCTCCCTCCACCATATTTCACAGTAGGTATGAGGTCTTGGTGTTGGTGTGCTGTGCCTTTTTCTCCACACATAGTGTTGAGTGTTCCTTCCAAACAACTCAATTTTGGTTTCATCTGTCCACAGAATATTTTGCCAGTAGTGCTGTGGAGCATCCAGGTGCTCTTTTGCAAATTTCAAACATGCAGCAATATTTTTTTGGACCGCAATGGCTTCCTTGGTGGTGTCCTTCAATGAAATCAGTTATTGTGTGATGTTTTACCTATTGTAGATTTGTCACCAATAATGTTAGCATGTGCCAGGGATTTCTGTTAGTCTTCAGCTGACACTCTAGGATTCTTCTTCACATCATTGAGTATTCTGCGCTGTGCTCTCACAGTCATCTCTACAGTCATCTTTAGCACACATTGGCAGAGTAGCAACAGTGCTGAACTTTCTTCATTTGTAGACAGTCTGTCTTACCGTGGACATCAGGGCTTTTAGAGATACTTTTGTAACCCTTTCCAGCTTCATGCAGGTCAACAATTCTTGATCATACATCTTCTGAGAGTTCTTCTGTGCAAGGCATGGTTCACATCAGGCAGTGCCTCTTCAGAACAGCAAACTCACAACTGGTGTGTGTTTTTTATAGGACAGGGCAGCTTTAACCTACACATCCTATCTAATCACATTGACTGGACCCCAGATTGGCTGACTCCTGGCTCCAAAAGCTCCTGGAGAAGTAATTAGCCTAGGGGTTCACATACTTTTTCCACCCTGCACTGTGACTATTTACATATTGTGTCAAATAAAACATGAAAACTTTTTTTTTTTGCTGTATTAGTTTAAGCAGACTGTGCTTGTCTTGTGATGTGACTTAGATGAAGATCAGAACATATTTTATGACCAATTTAGGCAGATATCCAAGAAATCCCAAAGGATTCACATACTTTTTCCTACAACTGTATTTTATTACTGTCGTCTGTTTGTTTGTTTTGTTTTGTGTGTGTGTGTGTGTGTGTGTGTGTGTGTGTGTTAGTTTGTGTGTTATTTTTGTTTCTCTGTTAGCAAGATAACTCAAAAACTTATGGATAGATTTCGCTGAAATTTTCAGGAAATGTCCGGATTGGGACAAGGAACA
This sequence comes from Scarus forsteni, assembly GCA_036419115.1. NCBI lineage: Eukaryota > Metazoa > Chordata > Actinopteri > Labriformes > Labridae > Scarus > Scarus forsteni. Next base: position 6,966,633 of record JAZDUH010000459.1, read on the forward strand.
AATGACTAGATTATTCAAGGAATCTAAACATTTTGATGAAATAAAGGTAGGACTAATATTTATGGTGAAAATCACAATATGGGTGGGGATTGTGTTGCTGGCGGAGGTCTGCGCTCTCCGAGTGCTTTTCTAGTGCTGTAAATAAATTCAAAAGTTTTCCTTAAAGTATAACAAACTTGCCTTCTATGGCTGTTTGGAGTTTAGTTGATATGTGGATTTTCCATCTTGTGCTTTTGTCCCCCTTTATGGGGAAACTGGTACATGTCTACTTCCACAACACATTTCCTGTCCCTCTAAAACCTGTCCTGTATTTACCATTTTTAACCGCAAAGCCCAAAAGTACAATCTGGAAAAGACAGTTAAATGAAAACAGCTTTTAAAGCGGGACTACACATCCAGGCTGTTCCCTCTTGACCCAGTTTGGAGTGCCTCCTCCTGCTCCTTCATGTTAAATCATTACGTTTGACCCAACACACTGGCCAACATTTCCTGCCGTCTAAAAATACCCCCACTCTGCAGAGGTCAGATATGCTATAGAGACTGTGCCATCTCTGTGGGAAGTCGAACTAAATGCAGAACAAAGCAGGTAACTAAATATAGGCTCCCATCACATGCTGCCACGGCTACTGGCAGATCCCCCCTATGGTTACCATGGAGACCACTGAAGCCTGTGTATCAATTAGCATCCACCAATCAGAGGACGTAGCTCTTGAGGATGTGTAATTCCTTCATATGAGTGTGAAATAAGGAGTGATGATGACGAGTGAGAGGAGGTGAGAAATGAGGGTTATGTGAGGAAACACTGAGGACATGCTCTCTTTGCTTTTATCCTGGAATCCAGTGGAATTTTACCTCAAGGTTTGTGTAGTTTATCTAAATAAGTTCAAGCAACAACATTTGGTTTGACATTGAGTATCTATTTTCCAACTTGTCTAGTCCACATTAAATTGATCATAACCAGAAAGCCGAGGGTCCATTTATAAATGTTAAAGTTAATGGTCCAGTAAGAGAAGGGTCTATGCATTTTAGATCAGCAAAGCTTCACCTGTCTGCATTTCAAAGTGTTGTCTATATCTTTGGTTCCCAACCTGAGGTCCTGGCCCTTGTGCTGGGGGTGCCAAAGGGTCTAAGGGGGGCAGGAGGCTCTATCAATGATTAAAGTATTGCTTAAAATAATGATTTAGACACTGAGCACTTGCTATCCTTGAGGGTTTTTGCATAAGAATATACAGGTTGTCCATAAAGTCTCTTTACAATTTAAAAAAACAATTACAAATGCAGTTGATGAGATATCTTCACCAGGTATTTTTTATTTTAATCAGTGTTTTTAAAGTTTTAATTCAGATAAAATGTTTGTGTTTCAGATATTCTATTAATAGAAGGAAAACTGTAAAATGAACCCCTTTAAATATATCTATATCTCCTTTAGATATAGATATACGTATAAATAGATACTGTATTGACAGATTCAAAGTCCATAAACAAAACAACAAATACAAATAGAAACAGGAACAACACATATAATCAGTAATAATGTGCCCAAGATATTTTATTTTGTTCTTAAGACTAAGCTGTTGCCCTGACAAATAAAAATTGGGGAAATTGGGGTCCCTATCTCCTTTACATCTACAAATAAGTACAGTACTTTTATGGCATTATATAACACATCATATTTTACCCCATACTTAGTTATTTTGTTTCCTAACAAACAACCAGTTTTACATCCATTTAGTTGTCTTACCCCATTGCTAACACCAAAAGGGGATGACATTGTTTCTCCCGACTTGACTTGCATACTCTGATTAGCATACCAACAAGACAAAATTCTTACAATATAATCAGGCACTCCCTTATTTGATAATATTATAAACAGCTTCTTGTGGCCGACACGATCAAACGCCTTAGATGAATCAATAAAACCTACAATAACAGAGGATTTTTTTTTCTATATACATCAACAGCCTCTTTTAAAGCATAAATACAGAAATGTTTTCCATGCTTTGCTTTAAAGCCAAACTAATTTTCGGAAGAATTAAATATTTAGAAATGTGCCCAAGAGAACCCTCTGCAGGACCTTAGATACCACACTAGCAAGAGCAATGGGCCTGTAGTTGTCAAGTCCATTGCCTGACAACTACAGGCACAATGTGAGAAGGTACAATGTATGTCCTGGATTATTGAGACAAAACCGGATGCGCAGACTCAGCGAAACTACAGAACTGAGTACGGAAGAGAGGAGAGAGGAGTGGGCAACCAAAAAAATCTGAGGGAAACATCTATCATGTGAGACAAGCCTTTCCTTCCATTAACAGAATATATAAATATATATAAAATAAATCAAATCTGGTTTTTAAGTTGTAAAGAGACTTAAAGACACTTTGTATATGCAGAACCATTTTATTCAGATTATTCCTGCAAAGGTTCCAGGAGGAGTTCAACTCTTCTAAGGAACAGAAACATAAATCTTTTTACCAAACAAGTGTTTCTCCTCAAGAGGAGTGTTGGCGCATCCCAGGAGAGCACAACTTGTCTGAGCAGGGGCTTAAACAAGCGAGGGTATGGCCTCTTGGAATTCTGATTGGCCACCCCAGATGTCAGTCCAAATTTCTTCACTGTGATTGGATACATCCCATGTCAAAAGTGGGATTTATGTACAAACTTGTATGGGCTGTGTAACAACAAATTTCTCCAGGTTTTTTTGGAGTTAATGATGTTTACTAAGGACAGTATTCATTTGTTAGACCTTGAAATTGTGACTCTAGGGTTGAATCTTTTCTTTTAGTCTAACAAAACGTATATGACTCGTCACTTGGTTGTTTTTATTTTTTTTTACAATGAGATGGGGTTCAGAATATAAATAATTTATGAGTGGATACAACAAGGAAAAAAAGATGCCAAAGATTTCTGTTTTTGCACTTGAATTCTAGGAAAAGACATCAGTATTTACATGGTACGATGGATTTAAAAAATAAAAACCCCACTCTTCAAGTACATTGTAGGATCGTGATTGGGGGGCACAAAAAGATATATATCATTAAAAAAGTATGACAGGAAGCATTTAAACCAGTCCTACTTTAAAAGATGCCCCTCCTGCCACTCTATAAATACTGACAGATTAAATCAAGGAGCTAACATTAAACATAAAACGTTTAAACTAAAAGATCTTTAAAATTAAACACATCTGCACAGCAGTTCATGTAGTAAACAGAGTCGTGTGGTCTTTCTGTGTTTTCTCATCTTTTTAATGGCTGCATAAATATTGACCTTTGGACTGGCTATCAAAAATGTAAGCACTAAATCTCTGAGTATCTTTGAAACAGAAACCCTGAGCTTAGGAGCTTATCTGACCTCTCCTCATCCAGAAATTTCCCTCTCATGTATGGCATACTTACCGTGGTGGTGCAGGATCGATCTGCTCCGTGACTCAGCAGGACTCGGACACAGTCTAGCCGTCCCGCCTCACAGGCCAGTAGGAGGGGGGTCTGTCCCCCCGCCGCCACAGAATCAACGGCAGCTCCTGCAGACAGCAGCACCTCCACACAGCTGGGAGGAGGAGAGTCGCACAGAACACCAAACTTAGAAATAAAATCAGTTAACCAGCAGGATAATCAGGTTAGGCAGTCTTTAGGACCATCAAATATTTAGAGTGGTTTTGGTCAAGAGAAACAAAGGCACTTACATATTCCATGGCACATTGATGCCAGCATTTAACATGTTTTTATACACCATTATTTAAATTTCCATATTTTGAAGAACAAATACTGAATACAAAAAATAAAACCAGATAAACAATGCAATGAGGAAAACGTATTTATAGTAAATAAATACATACTTAGATATTGTTTGTATAAAATATTTAAACTGGTCAGATAAGCATAAAAATAAATAAAAGCATTAAACAACAAAAAGGACAACCCTAAGCTTCCTCCTCTGTAACTTCTGGTTTAAATAGGTAATGATGTGGATCTTCCTCTTTTACAAAGTTGGCCATAATCCTTAGTACCAATCTTCTACTTCTTGTAAACAGAGGTTTTGTTTGGTTGACCTACTTACAAGCACAACCGCGGTTTAATTTTGCATGTATTTCTTTCAGAAATGACAGAAAGTGTTAATTTTAGTCTAGAAGATAACATAACACAGTGCAAAAACAAGGCATAACGAGCACACAGGACTGTTTAGAGTACCTGAAGAGTTTATCTAATGACTGTAGGCAGAGGCAGGCTAACACTACCCATTGACTCCCAGTGTTTGAGCTAAGCTAATTAACAGTCTAAAGAAAGGTGTCTATCTGCTTGTCGTGGACTTGGGATTGAGGAAAAACTAGAAAACAAACAAAAAAAAAACACTGTAGTAAGCCTTGAAAATGCAATGTTAAAATCAAAGCACTGTCAAGGATTTTTTTTTACCCTTGATAGACCATGAAGAAAGTGGCGAGGAAAAACACTGAATCATGCTGGCGGACTCAAACATACAAACATGAGCCTTAAAGGTCAGAACACTCAGGCTATGATGCTCAACTTCGAGAATATAAAGTTTGGAGTAAGCAGCACCTGTTGACAAGCCAGTTAAAGCGATGACTGGCCCTCCTCCCGCAGAGAGAGAGAGAGACCAGATCATCGGAGAGAATCTGAGCCTCTGCCACTGAGTCAGAACTACAGAAAAGACTTTTAACCCCATAAAACACCCCTCAGTGTGTGCGCCAGCGTGCATGTGAGAGTGTGTGAGAGCATGCTTCCTGCATATCCCACTCTATAAATAACGCTGTGATCAGATATTACAACACTGCACATTCCCCAGCTGGTCCTGGGCCTCGAGATTTTGGCAACGGCTCCCGCTCAGATAAAAACTCTCTCTGTAGTCGCCTCCTCTGCCTTCAACTTCAGGGATCACATCAGGATCAATCGATGTAAACAGTCAGCGGTGAAGGAGCAGATGTTTCCCTCCTTGTTTATAATTAATAACAGAAGCTGCACTGATGATTTGGGAGGAGAAACAACCAATCAGCGGAAACCAAATCAAGCTTCAAACGTGGACGACAGCTGCCCCTGCTGAAGTCCCCAAACCGGGCTTATTACATCTGAGGGGAATCTCCCCGTAAAGCTGCATCAGGCTCAGCTCCACAAAGCCCTCCGGCCGTGCTGATGTGTTGACTGTACCGAGCAGACATGCTGGCACTGCTTTCTGCACAAAACCCAACAGGGTTACCGGGATCAGCCCCGCGGTCGTATTTCACACATTAGAGGTTAGAGGGGAGTCAGAGTGATGAGTCATCGATTAAAAACATGTAAAACACTTAAGAGGATAAAATGGAGGAGTCAGAACCAAAGAGGCACAAATAAAGTGTCTGTTACATTCTCCTAAAAATTAAACTGGACTTGCAAATTTAGAAGCTCAATGTTGTATTTCCCCCTTCAAACTTCTTCAAAAGCTTCTCAAATTACGAAAAAAAGTTGATCCTGTCTGCAAGCCACACTGAGGCACCGTTTTTCTTTATTTCAGAAGAGGTTATTTTATCACATCAGCAAGCCAAAAGGTTCAGAGAGGAGGAAGAAATGATGAGAGGAAAGAGATGCTTCTTAAAATGATGCTTCAAAAATGAAGAACTGACCAGAAAAAGTCAAAAATGTTGAGGGAAAAGTTCAGACACAGTTTCAGGAATCAAGCTGAAAATGTGATAAAAATACAAAATCAACCTGCTCACAAAAATCATTCAACTTTTTTCTCAACATTTTAACTTTTTAAACAGTTTACTACTTAATAAATATGAATTTTTTAAATAAACCTAATTTAGATTTTTTATCTTGTTTTGAAATCACGCAAATGGTTTTTGCCTTTTTCTTTACCATATATTTAACAGGATTTGAGGTCAACAGGAAATAATGTCTATTTTTTTTCATGTTGATCCTTATAATAATGTATCTGCTTCATCTGTTTACTGATTAAAATCATTAGAATTTGTTTATTTTATTTTATTTCTTTATTTGAATGTATTTAATTGTCTCTCTTTTCTTGTTTTAGTTGTAATTTGTCTTATTTTAACTAATTTCACTTTATCAACTATATATTATTTACATTTACTTATTTACTTTCATTTACTACATACATTTGTATGTGTGTCTGTATCCTTTTTTTCACATATACCAGGCTGCAGTAATCACACCATAAATAATTCAGTATTTTAGAACATAAAATGGAGCAGCATCATGACAAAAAACTTGACAATTGAAGGGTTAACATGCTAAAAAAGTTCTATAATATTTCATTTGTATGATTAGGGCTGATTCTGGTTCTAAGAGCTAGGGAAGAATATGCTTAAAAATTACAATATATAACATCTTCTATTTTGATTTTGTATAAGCACATTTTTGTGGACATTCATGTGAGGATTTAACTTTGAGCAAAACACAACAACACATCAATAAACAGCATATGCCTAATTGTTAAACTATTTGTAAAGGCAACCCTTGTTTTATTTTCAGACGTCCTCCTGCTGTTGAACAATGTTAACTGAAAGCAGAGAGATCATCCCTGCAGGTGAAACTAACCGCTGAAATAAAGCTGTCTAAATGCTGACCACTTGTTTCAAACCTTGAAAAGCGCTAACATGCTTTAATAGCTGTAATCTGAATTTCTGGATTCCTAAAATTCGAGTTTGATCCCTCCTTGTGTTCCTCTCTTTCTCTTGCTTATCATGATCATCTAATTTCCTGAACTTAAAAGCTTTAACAATGAAAGGAATGAAAAGAAATAACCTTTATATTTGTTCATGTTTCAGTCTGGACTTCTCTGATTAAAACAAAAAAACTCTTGCTAACAACATTTAAAACGGAGCCTTTCAGCCATAGTGAATGACTGTGACTCGTGCAGGCATTTTGATGTGATGAAATGAAACAACGAGGAAACAAAGTGATTTTACGCTCACCTGCTGTGGCCATGAGCAGCAGCAAAGTGTAGAGGAGTAAATCCATTTTCATCAGAAACATCAGCAGGCGATCCTGAAGACAGCAGCAGCTTCACACACTCTGACAAAGACATAAAGAGAGACAATGATGTAGCGCCACACTGGGAACTAAACTATCAGCAAATGTAGAAAAGACAAATGCAATAAACAGAGACAACAGGGAAATAAAAGCACTTCACACTAAAAGATACCTGGAAATAAACAACAATATACTAAAGCAGCTCATGCTGCAGCATCAATACACAGTAAAGTTCTGATTATAAAATGATCATGATGGGCGGCTGTAACAGACGGTGTTAGCAGCTTTATTAACTAGTTATAAGTGGACAAAGTATTGTTTAATTAAACACAATGTTACAGTTACAGTACTGCTTTATTCTAAAAGTCATAATCATTCACCAAATACCCGAGAGGATACACCTGCAAGGAGGAAAATCATCAGTAACACTTTGACGCAAATGTTTGTTTTTGGCTTTTAATTTCTAAGATATCCTTTCCTTTTTTATGCACAATGTTGACAATAAATGGTAGGCTGTGCAATTTTTACTCTTAATTCATTTGATATAACCCAACTTCAGCAATACGGAAATACTGATTTTAACATTTTTAGCCTATTTTAAATTATTTCACATGAAAAAGAACAGTTATTGTCCTTTTGCACAAAAATGTGCTCTTGAAACTCATTCAAACTTTGGTCCTTTATAAGATACAAAATATGCAACTTATCATTTCTCTGCATAATTTAAGTCCTGAGGCTTAAAATTTGTGTAATGAAGTAATTTCCTTCCCCATAATGCCCCCAGTTTGCAAGAAGCATACTAAAAATAAAAATTTCATTGTGAATTTTAAACCATAAAATGAAGCTGTACTATGTCAAGTACTTTGCAGATAAAGGGTTACACATGTTAAAAGTTCAAAATATTTGATACATATGATAGGACTGATTCTGGTTTTCATAACCATGGGGGAAAAATGATGTAAAAAATATCATAGTTTGGACATCAATAATAATATTTGCCATGGAGCAAAAAATAATAGTGCATGTTGATAAATGTTGCAGCTAATCTTTCACTTAAAAAAGGGCACCAATAATAGACTCATGAATAATTCAGTTCGTATTAAGTTTTTCAAAAATAAAAATATTTTGTATATTTTAGACCTTAAGATGGAGTTGCATTATGACAAAAACTTGTACATTTAAGGGTTAAAATTTTTTGAAAATTCAACAACTAGTCTTACTAACATGTAAGTATGGTGCTGGTTTCAAGAAAACTGAAAAATAGATAAAATATATAATTTATTGTGTATTTTAGATCATAAAACGGAGCTGCGTCACGACAAAAAGTTGGAGATTTAAGGGTTCAAAATGTTGAAAATCTGTCCATGTATTTATGATTATGACTGATTATGGTACAAAAACGTAGAAATAATAATTCGTCATTATTTGACTTTGTGTGAGCATATTTCTGTAAACAGACCTTAAAATAAGTAATTAGAAAGTGTGTGGGAGGGTTTTAATTAAACTTAAAACATATTTAAACTTCAAAAACAATATCCCATTATGACCCAAGTTTGTGCTAACATTAAGACTTTTCATTTATGTTTCTCATTGACAATAAAATCATTTTTCAGCTTTCAAAACTGTTGCAGTGTTGTAAGATGAGCTGCTGCAGTTTTTAATGACTGAACTCATTTTCTTTACCTCTTCAGTTTCCCATTTAAAGATTAAACCAGGCATGACAAACTCAAAAGACATAAAAAAAATGTCTGACACAATCATAAAATACTACTTTACCCATTATTTTCAGCTCCACTACAGAGGCTTTTATCTTTAAGCATTATTGAAATGACAAGTCGTCAAATTTCCACCCTTGAATTTTATCTTACAGAGTCAAATATTCAAAGAATACGAACAGAAATCCCCAGAAACACCTTCAGCTCCTTCTGCTGCCTGATAAAAGAACCTTTCAGGATATACCACGCTCGAGGTTTCAAAGGTAGAGGAGCAGTAGTTAAAGCAGAAGTGGGTCAGGACTTCAGCTCACAGCACGTGACATCAGTCCAAACTAAAATAGTCTCATACGTCTTTATATATCTCAGAGCAGCAGGGGGCTGACGGCAGTAACAGCCGAGCACGGCAACCCGATATGACGTCAAACATCTACTGCGTTGTTAAAGTCTAAAAAAGAAATTTACTGGAGCTGCCCCTCAATGTTTTAATGCTTAGGCCTTTATTAGCTTTAATAACTTTTTTTTTCCTTTTGGGGAGGCATTTATTGACAGGAGAGAGAGAAAGTGGATAGGCTTGTGAATAAAGAGAGTAATGGGAGGACACTGCAATCTGTCCACAGGCTGGATACAAACCCAGGCCGGCAGAAGTGTATTCGTATTGACTGACTGCTCCGCCAAACCTGCATCCAATACGATAGATTTTTAATATCAGGCACATGTGAAAAAGACAAAAAAAGAAGCAGGCAATCATTTCAGAACATCCCACAGAACAAAAGCCTGTTGTTGGGTTTGACAGTGATTCCAAATTGCCTTGAGGTGTGAGCAGCTGGTGAACTTGTCCACACATGGAGGGGCGTTTTTGAAAACTTTTGGCCTTCTATGCATTGTAAAAAGTGTTTTAGATCACTAAAAACACTGCACCTTTCAAAACTCCAGCCAGAGTCTTGATTTTCAGAAGCCCCATTTGTGTATCCTTGTAATCTCTGTTGTTAACTCCAGTTGTGCTGCAGTGAATGTTGCTTCTGGTCCACATGGTGCTGTTTTTACCCTCTTAAACATATTCTTAGTTACTGAAGCCATTAATTTTTTGGCCAACGCTCCGCATTATTCTTTGACAATTGACTATCTTGACTGCAGACTCATGTTTGACTTAAATCTTAATTTGGTTGGTTATCCCTCGTCTTTAATAATGCACATTGATAGTGCTTTATACTATTGAAAACATGATTAGTCACCTTTACGACAAGGTACAACTTGTAAGGATCGTAGGTTTGTGGAATGAGCAACTCAGCTAAACGTGTGGGTTGCACCAAAAAATGAGTTACAATCTCCTACAGCTGGATGCAGAGTGCTGAAAATTAATTAATATCATCTCTGGTACCATTTTCAAACTAAGGGCCAAGTTCCCTCTTCAACTCAAAGTCAGACCTAAAGTTTGGTTCCTCTTCCTTTGCTTCACTGAGGAACTGTGGGCTCTATTTCAGGGGAAGAGGGGATTCTGGCCAATTTTTTGGGGAGTGATACATTTAGCAGCGAGGCTCATTCCCCACAAATGCACAATCCTCATAAGTTGGACCTAATCGTAAAGGTCACTAACCAGGTTTACGAACCAACAATATGAAACACAATACCAAATGGTATTTACTAAAGTGGAGAAATAACCATCCAAAATCATGTTCCCAGACTTTTTTGAGGAGTAATAAAAATTCACATCCAATCTATTTTTGTGCAGGGTGGCACGGTGGGAGCAGCAGGTAATGCATGTGCCTCAGAAAAGGACGGTTGACGGTTCGACCCCAGGTCAATTAGGCCTTCCTGTGTGGAGTTGCATATCCCTCCCCTATATGTGTGGTTCTTGTCGGACACTCAGGCTTCCTACCACAAACATTCTCATTAGGCAGATTGGTGTCTCCTAGTTACACTTAGGTATGAGCATGAATGGCTGTCTGTCTCTCTATGTGGCCCTGTGATTGGCTGTGATAGGCTCCAGCCCCTGTAACTCTGTAGGGATAAGATAATGGATGTTTTTGTGCAACACAAAATACTGGAGCCAGAAGTAGACAGACAAGTTTGTAGCCCTGCAAACTCATTGTTTTTTCTTTATTAAAATCTGGTATGCTGATTTTTTTTCTAAATAAACCATAAAACATTAACCTATAATGGTGAAAAAATAGTTTTAGGAGACTTTTTTAGGGGCTTTTTCATACAGAATAAAGATAATTAATCTGATCAGTAAATTACAAAAACAGACGCTTTTCTTTGCCGTTTCTAGGAAATACAATCTGCTGTTCTGAAGCAATTTCAGTCTTTTTTGTCCCAAAAGCCTTTAACAGTATGGCCTTAGACTGTAAAATGTGGGAATTACCCTTTATTTGGCAAAACAATGACAGCAGTCTGAGGAATTAGTTTATGTGCACATGAGGTGCTTTCTACACCAAAAACTCAAACATGGGATCTAAAACTGTTCTTTACTGTATAATTACAGCAGGCTTTGTGGTTTTCTGTGCATGTAAAAATGTGCATGTGTGTGTGCACGTCTGTGTGCGGGTCCACCTCAGCGCTCTGCACAGCTGTCCTTGAGCTGCATTAGTCGTGTTCATGGATCAGCACTCCTCCCCTGACAGAGCGTTACAAAACATCTCAGCGGGGAGCTAACCTTGATGGACCTGATGTGTGTGTTCATATCACTCGGAGCACATTAGCTGTTCGGCGTGTGTGAGTCCCGGTGTGGGTGAGTTTGTGTTTGTGTCAGATGAACGAGCACACAGTTGACATCCCTGCTGAGGTTACAGCCCTGACACGACGGCCCATCTCTTTTAATGGGAGACTACATAATGGGCTTACAGCAGGATTTACAGGCGAGTTCATCAGCTGCAGCTCTGTTGCATTTTTATCTTCAGAGAAAAGGCTTATGCATGTCACCCAGCGCTGTTACCTCCATTCTTTAGGTGATAATACAATAAGGCATTTAATCCTTTCTGCCATTAGACCGTATAGAAACTCAAGGAGACTCAAATTCATGGCTGTTATGGGACAAAGGCAGAGGTGTCAGCCATTTCAATCAACCAATCAAACCTTATTAATATAGCACAACTCACACAGAACCAACGCAGCTCAACATGCTTTACATTGAGATAAAATGACTGACAAAGAATATATTTCTGAAACGAAACACAAAAGACAAAGTTGATCATAAATTAACGTCACTACTCTGCATATAGAAAACATTTAGTATGCCAATGATCCCTAGCCTTCTTGAATTCTTAATAGCCCAATCAGGGAAGAGAGGCGGGGGCAGCAGAATGCAGACGTGACAACAACCTGAAGTTGAGAACCGGAAGCTGAGGACCGACATGCCGATTAGCCTATTGTCCTCATGGCTAGTCAGTAAAACTTGGCGAAATCTGCCCTCCTCAGAAGTTTACTTGTGATTGTAAACAAAGGGATTGTCTTTGACGAGGTTCATGTCACATATAAGTGTTAAATGAATCATCTGTGTGGTACAACTTAGTGTAAGACGATAGTAAAAGGCAGTTAGCTGTTAGCAGCTAAGTTATCGGCTAACAACTAATGGTCATTAACTGTTGTTAGCTGTTAGCAGCTAAGTTAGCGGCTAACAACTAATGGTCATTAAAGGAGACAAATCATGCTGATGATGTAATACTTACATATAATATAATACATTTGAAAACAAGACCTTACACCCCCTTAATTTTCAAATAATGAAATACTGTATTTTTTCTGATATCCTAGAACGAGATTTGATGCCTCTGAAAATAGGTCATTGCGAGATGACCGCGAGATTTACATCGTCGTGACGACACGAGGTACATTTCTTTTAATTGGAGTAATCTGATAAAACAGCACCTCCTCTGTGATGTCCAACCATCAGTCAGGAACACATCCACCAAGCAGCAGTATATAGATCCCTAGCTCACACTCACTTATTACCAGCTCTGGCCTGTAGGGGGACTCAATACGCGGTCGCTGCTTTGAGCCTGCCGGAAAATACAGTAGAAGAAGAAGGACAGGCTGGCTCTACCCCCGATAGAACTGACCAATCAGAGCACAAAGGGCTGTGACGTTGCGAGGTTACTGTAGGTCATCCTGAGATCCGAGCGTTTCAACGAGAGCTTGATAATGGCCTAAAATGAGGATTTTGAGAACGCTATTGTGGGGCAATGAAGGAACTAAATGACTTGTACTGAGGGCAGAAATGCTTTACAGGCATCCTAGTCTGGCATAGTGAAAAGGAGAAACAAGCATGATATGTCTCCTTTAACTGTCGTTACCTGTTAGCAGCTAAGTTAGCTGCTATAGCTAACAGCCATGAACTGTTGTTAACTGTTGTTAGCCATTAGCCACTACATTAGCCGCTATGTATGCTACATTATTGGAGGCAACCCTGCTTGATGTGGATTGGTCTGTGAAGAATGTGACGAGCCAAACGATTGTCCATCCCCGATGGACTAGTGAAATATTTCTGTGGCAGATATATTGAGCTGTCCATCTGGCTGTCAGGTTAAATGATCCCACCCACAGAACAAGATATATTACAGACATGAAAATTTATAGTGATCACTTCTCATAATATCAGATGAAGTAATGTATGTACACATAAAAATTAATAATAATCCTTTTCTTACAACCACCTAGCAAATAAATGCTTCACAGAGGTTCATCTATCATTCTTCCCGCTGTATTTGTAACGTTGAAACGTTGGATGTCAAGGAGACTAACGCACCACAAAGATGACTGATAAAGTTTTCAAAAAGAAACAAGGGAAAATGCATAGCAGTTAAACCAAGATTCAGACAGAAATTAATAAAATGCTAAAAAATACACAAAAAAGGAACTAAATAAACAGGTCAAAAGATTAAAATTAAATCTAATATTATGAAGTGTAAAAAGATAAAAATGATAACATTATATGATCTATAAGCACATACTATAAATATAACAATACATCAGATATTAATATTAAAACTTTAATTTAATAATAATGTCAGATAAAAATTGATATTTACAAATAAATAGTTGATTTTAAAAGTTAGTTAAATTCTAATTATTTGAAGGATTTGAGGCCAGTAATGAATAGATAGTATGAAAACAATGTCAGAAACTATTTTTACATCTTCCTGAAATCAGACAAAAGCTGAGGTGGGACAAAAGCCTCCTTGTTTAAGTCTAGCCTGAAGTTACACTAAACTGGAATCCTAGTGACGTACCTGCACAGGTGAGTCAAATCATCAGATGATTAACTTCAGCACTGCACCACCTGTCTGCATAGAGACTGTGGCTGTAACAAGAATTTCCTTTATTTACATTATTATGAAAAAGTTAACATTCAAACTCTAAACCTTAAGTTTGGCAGATCAGCAGAATAATTGCAACAAAATAATTTGACGCTTTATCTGTCATCAGTAAATTATGTTTACCAAATAGGAAAGAAAAAGAATACTTAGTAACATCTCTCAATTGCATTATTTAGATTTATTGTATTTTTTAAGCATCTTTGATTCCTTGTCTTCACAAGAGTCAAGATATTTACAGTAAAAGTTTGACGTCTTCAGCAAAGATCATTGTTTTTGCCATTTGAAGGGCTGAAACTGAAATTGAAATAAAGGAGAAAATTAAGTAACGGTTGTAATTCCTGTCTTTTGCTATAATTTAGCTTGTCATTTTATTTCATTTGATCTTTAGAAATGCTGAGAACTGTGCAAATTGATGAAATTTCTCATATCTTCTCATAGAACTTTTATTCTTCATGAAACTGCGGATCAGATGCTGAACTCTCTCAGAACTTCGGCCTGGTTTCTCTTTACTTTCTGTGAAACTGCACTACAGAAAACATCTTTTATTCAGACTGACGTCAAACCGAGCTCCGCATTTTCTTTTCTACTGAAAGCCTGTACAACAAAAAATCATGTTTAATGAATCCTGAAGGACGATCAAAGGCTGAGCTTCTATAAAGACTGTGGTTATGTTGGGATTTAAGGAGCCAGGGAAGTTTTTATGAACAGAAACTCTCTTAAGGACGGATTGATTTGTGTAACAGCTACATCTAAAGGCTTTTAGGAATATATTAACCCTTTAACACTCAAATAAATCGCCTAGATAGATTCAAACATAAAAAAAAATCTGCTTTTCAGAAGTATGTGGATTCTTATTACTGTGTTTTGTCTTAAATCAGAGTGAACGTCGTCTTCATTTATCTGGAGGTTAACCAGTTCTCGAATTTATGCAGCAGCACACGTCTGAAAAGCAGCTTATTCAAATACTGCTCCGAGAAGGAAACTCATTTATGCAGGTTTGTTTACAGCCGTTCACTCATACTTAAAAGCTTCCACACAGGCCGTTGGTGCAGGTGTTAGTAATAAAATACAATCTCAAGCAAAGCTTTAAAAAGCAAAGACTTTTAATGAAATCTTAAATTTAATAAAAAGGAAAACACTTTAGTCAAATGCCATAAAACCAGAGAAATGATAAAAATGGAAACTCGTCATGTTGAATGAATTATTAAAAGGTGACTCAACTGCAAGCTGTGCTTATTTGTTAATTTTTAAAAGTATCATTCCAGGCTTTATAAGAGAAAAAAGAGAGACTGAGGCTGACTCAGAAAGTGGGACAGGAGTAAGAGACAAACACTACAAGGCAATCAGCACCGAACTGTTGCTGATTCTTAACTGCATATTACTTTTATTATGTATCACTTGGTCAAACAATTAAACTTCTGCAAGCCAGAAAAGTGACTCCTGCATTAATGTGACTTCAATACCACAAATTTTTATGGTTGAGAGTAAAAGAATTGCATTTAGATAAATACATTTTTGCTTCTTTTCTGAATTAATGGCAAAATTAGCTCAGTTTTATAAATGTACATTTCTTTAATTGTTGATAAAGATGTTATTTATTTAAAAACACAGGAAACCTTAACTTTATAACGTGAAAACAATATTTGTGATGATAGTTCTCTGAGACTTATATTTTAATTTCTCAAAATAATTTCTCCTGATATGAAAGTTTGAGATTTATCATCAGCAGGCTAATTTAAATGTGGAAAAAGCATGTATTTTACTATAGTTCTCAATATAAAGCAAAACGGTGAATGCAGAAGAGCAGAAAGAAACATTACATACTGGAGCTAGAGTTGCACAATGGCAAACAATTTCTGATAAATTTCCAGAAACTTTAAACTGGAAGTTAAACTAGGAAACTTTGGAAACATTTTAAACCGGGAACTTTTCATGGAAATTTTTTTTTTTTAAATGTATATTTTTGGGCATTTTGTGCCTTTACTGATAGGAGAGAGACAGTGGATAGGCTTGTGAAAGGTGGTGAAAGAGTAGGGGAAGACACTCTGCAAATTGGTCACAGGCGGGATTCGAACCTGGACCGGTAGAAGCATGTACATGGGGTGCTAACCACTACGCCAAACCAGCACCCCAGAACTGTTCATGGAAATTTATGTGAATAAAAAAATAAACTGGATCACATCCAAACATGAATATAAACATTTTCCTGTCACAGAAAGCCATCCATCCAAATAATACAATTTAAGAACATTACATTTATACAGTCCAGGATTCTGGAAATCATCTGTGCACATGATGGGGGGATGCACAGTGCATGTTGGGGGCATGGCCTCTACGCCCCTCAATAGAAACAATGTGTTGTGAGCATGTAAATGAGAAATAACATAAATTTACACCTGCATGACATCTGTTTTTTTGAGTAAAGATCATGCTAAAATGTATTTTTTCAACTATATTTATAATCTCTGTTGGGGGCCAAACTTCGGTTTTATAAAATCCAGATTCATTCCCATGGAACGTTTAAAAATTTGAAAGCTCCTGGAATTTTGCAACCCTAATTGGGACTGTTTAGTTTGTGCAATTAATGAATCACTTCTTAATCTTTGAAATCATTATGTTTATGATGTGTTTAAGACTGTCAGTCATGCTTATTAGAATCAATCCTGTGGAGATCCTTTGTTTGTATTTTCATGTATCACTTTCTTATTCCATCAATACATGTCAATACAAGCCTTAAGGACTTCTCTTTTCAATCAATAAACCAGCAAACTGCTGACCAAAACCACAAACACTGACCTTAATCCCAAGAGCTCCACCAACTCACTGAAATATACATGCATGGGGCGGCAGACATAACTGTCATGTCAAGTGCGGTTTAATTTACAGTGAGGATGTGCTCAAATGACCTTTCTGATATTCAACTTTACAAATATGAATTACAAGCATAAAATTACAGAAAATTCTATTTGTAGAATTATGAGCAAGCTTTGAAAAGAAATGAAAACATACAATCTCTGCTGCCATAAGGACCAAACTGTAAATGATGGTCAGTCATGCAGGAAATACACCTTTCTGACATTTTTTATAAGGAGAAAACCGCTCATTTTAGATTTAGTTTTTAGCAATTCAACATAAAATCAGGATGTTTTACTGAAAACAATATATTTTAAGATCCAGCACACCATGGTTATTTTAACATGTTGTGAGGGATAACAAATATACAGACTGTTTGCATGTTCTTTTTTTTTTTGGCTTTTTCTTGTACTGTAATTGGTTTATAATTTGTTGTGGAAAAAAAACTTCTACAAAGTTTTTAGAGCCCCTGTGAGTTTTGGGATCCAGGTAGTGTCCTAGTTTTTTAACTCATTTTGGCACCCTCATCCGGTCAAGTAACCTGACACACAGATGGATCATTTATATTTCACTAGTCCATCTGCTAAAGAGCCCAGAGAAAGTTTTTGGGAATGGGCAGAACCTTTCAGGAGCGCATGTGGCAGGTGATTGGACGATTGTTCTGTCATTTAGATTTATCATGGGCCAATCAGATGTTGTCCTAGGCGGGAGCTACTGCTGTGATGTAAAGGACAGAACATGAGCGACTTCATTTAATAAAGCAACGTGGTCCAGACTGATAAAACTGCTCCTGAAGCTGTTAGCATCAATGCTAATCTCTGGATGAGCACTTCCTGACGTCTTCCCACTCGTAACTCCCATCTCTCTCTGTTTAAAAGCAGTGATTCTCAACTGCTGGGTCGTGACCCAAAGGTGGGTCAAATACCCTTTTCAATGGGTCGTGAGCCATTGCCAAGAAAATTGAAGGAAAAAAGTCCTGTGCTTTTATTTTGAAGGGGATTTGTTTATGCAGTGGAGTGCTGTCTTTTCACATCACCTAACAATAGGGGTGGATAATATCCTGTAATGCTAATTGACATGTTTTAATACAAATGGTGTTTGTTATATATTCAATAAGTAGATACTCAGCTTAAGCTACAGATTTGTAAAATGTTATAAAATTTGAATTTTTTTATTTCTTGTTTGTCCGTTAAAGCTCTGTGGAGCCTGTTAACAAGGCTGAAGCTACTGAAGTGTTTTGTGTAACAGCCTCATGGTCAATGTCTTATTTAGTGCTACTGTATGATCAATCAATCAGCCTTTATTTATACTCCAGAAATCATTGAAGGGCATCCACATTTATAAAGATGTTATGTCAATTACAGACGAGATCAAGAGAATACAAAACACAATAAATATTACTACTTGGGATCGTGCGTTTCTAAGATGCACTTTATTATTACAATAAAAATGCAGTTAATTGAGTGTAAAAGGGAATATTTCCCTTTCCAGTATAGCCATATGCAGGTCATTTTGGTTTCTCACTAAACTTTTATTTTGTGTTAGCACACTGTGATGTTCTGGACTCTCCCAGGTTCAAAGTGCAGAATCTTTTTATTAAATAAATCTGAGATTGAAAATTCTCTCAATTTGGGTTGGAGCTTGAAATTAAGCGATGATGGTGGGTTTTAAAGCCAGACAAGTTGAGAACCACCGCTCTAAAGGACTCTCTGATTAAGTCACTGACGCTGAATCAGGCGGATCCACCTGCACTGCAAGGTTACCGAAACTGGTCACCGAGAAGAGAAAGAAGCTTCCTTTTGGCCAAAAATATTCTCTGACTATCAAACATCAATCAGGAAATAATGAATGAAAGCAAAGTTACCTGTGTGTCCATTCTGAGCAGCAGCAAACAAGGCAGAGGTTTGGTTGTGGTTGTGGTAGAGGTGGTGGTCTTGGTCAAGTAGATTGGGCTTGTTGTCCATGGAGTTGTTGGTGGAGGTGGTTGCAGAAGTAGTGGTGGTGGTGGTGGTGATGGTGTTGGTGGTCAGGTCTGGTTGGTTAAGCAGCATTGACAATAAAGTGACATTTCCCTGGGAAGCAGCTTGGGGTAGCAGGGGGTGCCCGCCGTCCAGGGCAGCAGGCCCACCGCCGCTTAGAGAGGAGACTACGGAGGGACACCAGCCTGCAGGGGGGAGGAGGAGCAGGAGCAGCACAGGTTAAACTAGGAAGAGGAAGAGCGGGGGGGGGCAGGAAGCTTCTAGAAGTGCTGAGTGTGGGAGAGCAAGGGTGCAAATGTGTGGACGAGTTGGACAGGATGGAAAAACACTTAAATTAAGCTCAGACTAGAGTTTGGCCTCTTTTGTCCAAGCAGCAGGAAAATGGTTCAGTCTTAAATACAGGGGTCGGCAACTGGGGGCCCGGGGCCCTTCACCTCACTCAATACAGCCCACCAATTAGACCAAAAAAATGAGCTAATATGAAGAAAACATAACAACCTCTAAATCTGATTTATGATGGAAAACCAGGACTACTTAATGCACAAATAAGAATAGGTGATAAAATATTTCTATTTTCAACAGATTGCTGGTACATGTCTTGTTTTTTCATGTCATTAAAAAAAACTCTTACTCTGAAATTATTGTATCTCTAAACATTTTTATAAGGCATTAAATTATAATATGAAGCATTAGTAAAAACTATATTTGGAAACAATGGTAATAGTCATACACGTGTGCATCAAAAACTGGTAAACATTCATCTTTTTATTGTTTAAAAAGAAGCTTAAATAAGCTTTAAGTCTTTCTAATTTAATTGTGAATTTTTAAATGGGTTTGAGTTAAAATATATTAACGTTGTTTCAATCCTTTTTTCAAACTTTGTATTTGCTATACATTTTAAGAATATATATATATATACATACTGTATATATTATTTTGTTTATTTATATAGTTGAAATACATTTTCAAGATTTCAACAGGAGCAGTGTTTGTTCAACACCAGCTGATCTACAGATGTTGTCCAGACAGTAACATCTGTAGACTCATTGTTTAGATTTCACTTTAAACTTTGAGCCTCTTAGCATCATCATCATACAGTTGAACATTTTAATATGCTTACAAGCTTAGTTTTATGCCAATGATATTTACAGTGTGATTGTCAACTGCTTATCATTTAATGACCAGGACAAAGTCTTCATTTTGAGGGCAGTATGTCATGTGTTTACATCAATCCTGTGCATTGGAGAGCTAAAGCAAAGCCACTCAAGCTAACTTTGTTTTTATAAAGTCAGAATAAAGGCAACATCACTGCACTTTAATGTAAATCTAATCCAACTTCTGAAATGTCTTAACTTTGTCTTCAGATTCAGTCAAATAAAAAGTGAAATTAAATATGCATACTTGCAATCTGCTCTGCAAGTAGGCGGCGTAAGTGAAGATTCAAGGAATCAATTCTAAACCTCCAAAATGAGGCCGTCCAATGGGGCCTTGTCGCCTGAAGCTATTCTTGGCTAAATCCCATGTGGAGGTATGTTATTTTATGAACAAATCAGTTGGATTATGAGTGGATTACGGAGGGATTATGGGAATACAGGTTATGCTACATACTGGGGTTTTGTTTTATCCTTAGCTGGAGCTCATCCAGGGAAACTGTAGTTACGGCTTATCTCACTTGACTCCACCTGGAAGATTATCTTTCATATCTGCTGCTGGAAATGCTGGCATATTATATTCAAGTTCCTGCATGATTTGAAGCTTGAAAAATGACTCAGATTATAGTTCAGATCACCTGTTTATGGTGCCTTTCAAATCACACAAGAGCTGGTTAAACATGTTCCATGTTGGGATTTATGTAGGCCAAAAAATGTATCACAGAAAACATTTCCTGACTTATTTCTGTGAATAAATTAAGGAGAATATCTCCAAATGAACCTTTTTTGCTGCACAGCATGATCTTGAAAAGTCAGCAGCTCCACAGGCTGCCAGATTTCACATTAATGAAAATTTCCATACATATTCAAATGTCAAAATGTCATTAATTTAAGTTGGAGAGTTAACTGAGAAAATTTCAAATGAGTTTAAAGTGAGCTAGAGCAAGTGCTGCCCTTGTATTTAACTCTATTTCCATGGGATTCAATCCATGAGTGAAGTGTGCTGCAGCCTGGACAAAAGAGGCTGTCATTTGGTTAGATTAATGCCGACCTTTAAATGCAATCCCCCACAACAATACTCAGAAACTGGGCAATTGAAAATACATACATTATCAAGAAAGGCAATGCAGAAACTATGAAGCATAATTAGCACTGGTTTAAAACAAACAGATGAAGAAAAGAACAGGAAAAACTCACTTCTAAACCAAAACACACTTACTCTGGCTCTACTAGGAGTCTAACTCTACAAACTATTTGATGGTACTGGTGACCATGGGACTATATGGCTGTGCTGGAAAATGTTAGGAAAGGGTTAAAAAAAGGCAAGTTTGAGAATTTCAGTCCAGAAAATACACAGAAATTCCACTGTAAAGACAGATAGGCTTCATTTCAAAGGCGAAGAGCAGCAGAGAATCTCAAGGACGGAGGTAATGATAATGTCAGTCACTGTGGTCCCTCTCTGTCTGAGTGAACTGTTGCAGGAAAAAGTGCAAAAGGTCCATAAAACATATCTGGCGGCTGACAGACGAGATGGTGGCCCTGCTTTGACACGCTGTTAAAGCTGTCTGGGAAACAGCTGGGTTTCCCAAAAGTGCTCCACTTCTTTGTCATGTATTTCAGCTGCAGATCGATCACATGCTATGAAATGGAAAGGCGAGAAACACTCATTTTTACTGGAAAGTACTGCTCGATAACAAAGATCGTATAAATCTTCATTCACAGAGGCCTGCGTCTGCCCTTTAAAATGTCAAAGCTGTATATAACACATGGAGAAGAGCATTCCCTTGTATGGCTCCATGTTATTGACGGTTCAGCTCTATGACAATAAGCCTGGGATTAGAGCTTATTAATGAAAAGAAATGTCCTTTGAGGAAAATGCCATTACCTCAGGGCGCACGTGTTTTATTTAACCCTTTAGCTACCAGCTCAACTGTTTGGCAGAGGTCAGTAAATCAATAAATTCAAGGATATTTAATGTTTAAAACAGAACAAATCAAATCATTGTTTGATCACATTAACACCTCGGGAAATGGAGAAAACTAAAACACAATCCAAAAACCAGATACTTTCTTGGTGTGGAGTTTAAAGGTTTAAAAAGCTAAAAGTTGATTGTGATGACATAAAAATGCACAAATATTTGGGTTAAAAATAAACCAGAAAATGCAGAAATGTTTGCAAATAAAGTAGCAGCTAAAAATGACTTAAAATAGATGATACCGAGTTTGACAAAAGCACGAAAATGTTTTTTATGAAAATTAGATTATATATAAATCATATTATCAGTAAAGGGTTGGGTAAAGTATATAAAACAATTATGATGGTAATAATAATGATAGCTTTTACCTTTTTAAACCTTAAAATCCTACACAAATAAAATATCAAGTATTTTGGTTTATTTGAAGTTTTTTCTGTATACTAAGAAATTGACAGAATCAAACAGCATGTTATGTTTTTAAGACATTAAAAATATTCCTGAATGTACTGACTTCTGCCAAGCAGTTGAACTGGGAGTTAAAGAGTTAATATAGTCTCTCTTTTAACATTCTGGCCTTTTGGTCACAAACATCCTGAATTTCAGATGATCATTTTATGTTTGAGAAGGATCAGCTGGAAGACCAATGCAAATTTAACTTGAATTTGCCTTCAAGGTCAATAGTTTTGTTTTGTCTGTCTGTCTGTCCATCCATTAGCATCAGCAACAGTGTTAATTGGTCAACAAATTATTTCCAGCATAGTTTTTGTCAACAACCTTTAAGATTTAAGATTCCCATTATGATATTAAGGATATACTGCATTTATAATTTATTCAACTTTACAATATCTTATATGCCATTATGTTTATTCACTTTTTAAACAGAGTGAACCAACCACAGTTGACCAAAAACTTCTGTTGTAGTTTTCATCACCTTCTTTTCCCTGATGAAAACTAGACTATAGTTAAAAAACAAGTGTATTATGACAACAACTAAACTGACTGGCATTTTCATCAACAAATAAAAACTAGTCTAAAATTTTTAACAGAGACTTAATCCAATCAGACCTAAATTGGTCATGTAGAAAGTTGAGACAATTGAAGAATACATCCAATCACAGCTACTTTGGTTGTGTGAAAAGGTTGGATGAGTTCAGAGGGACATCCAATCACAACTGCCGTAGCTTCATGGTGGCAGGATCCAAATGTAAAACACGACTTCAGAAATTAAAATTAAGTCACTAAATTATGACTAAAACTAAAAGATATTTCAGGCACAAGACTAAAACTACAACTGGATTAGAAAGCGCCGTCAAAATTTACACTGATCAGCATTCTGTCCAGTTATTTTAATCCTCTGTTTTAGAAATAGTTTCTGCCCTGATTTTTACAATCATTGCATCACCATTGAATACATAATCCTTTAAAACTTTCAATACTTACAAAGCTAACTCCTCAGAGGAGGCTCCATGAGAGTAAGCTTGTTGTTCAGGGAGGTTACAATTCTCAAATATTTCAATTAGTGGCCTCAGAAAGTGGCTGCTGGTGGTTTTAAAAGGATCTTACCTGAAGATAAAAGGTCCGTCTCTACAGGGATCCTTTCATAGGCACTCATAAAACAACACTGAGCCTGCCAGCAGCTAAAACAAGAACTTTCAGAGGATTTACTTTAATGGAGGTTCATCCCCAAAGGTTTACACTGCAGACATAACAGCCCTTATTGAAGCTTCTAAAATAATACTGGAGATTTTTGCGACCCTGTAGACATATTCATACTAAAAAATATT
Organism: Scarus forsteni; assembly: GCA_036419115.1. NCBI lineage: Eukaryota > Metazoa > Chordata > Actinopteri > Labriformes > Labridae > Scarus > Scarus forsteni. Next base: position 6,990,382 of record JAZDUH010000459.1, read on the forward strand.
TTAAAATGGGCCCAGGTTTGAAGATACCTGCAGATTCCTTCAGTAAAACTGTGGTACATAGTTGAAATTTCCAGACATCAGTATGAAATCAATTAATTTTAAAAGGTTGAAGTGTCATTTTCCACTTAGCAGATGAATACCTCAGAGAAATCTCTGGTTATAAAAGAATCTAGGTACAGTATTTTATTCCAGGATTTTCAGTAAGTGAGAGTGAGACTGAATGAGCAAGACATAAAATCAACCATCAGGGATGAGAGAAGTTTCAAACAAGCCAATAATGAGGCCAAACTTTCCACTTCTATAGGTTCTTTTTGGGCTCTAAGCCTTATTAAAAAGAACAAAAGAGAAGAAGTTGGAGACTGACAGGTGGAAAAGGAGCCACAGAGAGGAATTAAACTCATTTTAAGAATAAAAGACTGGACATGAGGTGGCTAAAGGGCCAATGGTGCCCCATGACAAATTTTCCAAGCCAAATTTGCTTTTGGATAAAGTGATGGTAAGTTTTCTTAATCAAGCAAGTTTGACAAACCCATCTGGTTATTCGAAACCAGAATCTGGTTACTAACCTGACCCAGATGGACTGATCAATATCTTTCATTAGTCTATCTGGGAAAGACCCCATAGAAAGTGTTTGGGGAGGGCTGAACTTCTCAAAGCATATCCAGCAGGTGATTGGACGATTGTTCTGTCAATCACATTTATTACAGGCCAATTAGATAATGTAGAAGGTGGGCACTACAGCTGCAGTGAAAAAAGGCAGAATGTAAGCCACTTCGTAAAACAAAATTTCACCAAAACATGTTGAAAGTGGAGTGAAAATAGCCTTTCTATAAAGAAATTTCTTGTAGCCCCACCTCTTCTTTCTCTAAAGGACTCTGATTGGGCTGTCCCCCTTTGGGCCACTCACAATCACTGTAGACTGGAGCTTAAGCTGGGCATCCACTGTACGACTTTTTCGATCGCGGCGTTCAGCTGCTGCTCATACTGTACGAGTGAATCGCCGGGATTAACAGCTCACGATTCTTCCTCTCACACTATACGACCTGATACTGGATGTAATCTGACTGCTCACACTGTTCGTCCGTGTACGACATGAATGGATGTATTATAAGAACTTATAATAAAGTCTTATAATACACAACACACGTCAGACTCTTGAATCCAGAAATGCAACGTTAAATGTAGTAGTAGAAGAAGAAGTGGAAAGTGGTCGGGTGCTCACAGATGCGAATGACTAACAAACAAAAACACATTGCCTGAATAGGCTCCGCTGTGCCTTTCACAGCTCAACAAGTCGACCCTCCATTGATTGGGTCTAGGTCCGCTGTGATGCCATGCTGCTCTGTCTTGTGCATTTGTTTTCTCTTCCGTATCTACGTTTGCGCATGTGTAGTGTGACACAGCCTCACGAGGGGCGACCAGGATTTCAAAAAGGTTTGATTTTCATCCGATTGATTGGGAGGTGGTCGTGAGGTGTTAATCGCTTCTCGTTACCTCGTGTACACTACACGATGTGAGACGGACGATTGAGCCAAAACTCGAACCGATCCCCAAAATGGTGGCACGGGTGAAAAACCGTGTGAAAAAGGGCAAAAAATCGCACAGTGGATGCCTGGCTTTAGGAAGCTTAATCTGCCTGATTATAGACATTAAATCAGGGGGATCCAGCTGCTGCGCAACACTATCTGGTAACCTGACTTTATGCATGTCTAACCCAATTAGCACAAGAGGTGTCCTTGTTGTTCACTTTAATAGACCAATAGACCATCATTATCATGGCAGATAAAAATGGAAGAAAAATGCAGGACATTAAATCACTGTAATAAAACACGGTGCAGCACTAAAAGCACATTAAATGACAAATATGCAGACATTCATATCAAACCCTCTAAAATACAGAGTCATTAATGACAAGCAGAGCGGACAGGAAATTAATGGAAGCAGAAGGGGAAGTAAAAGGAAGCAGGAAGTGATCATGGCATGCTACTGAAGGATGGAAAGGAGGGAAGGGGAGGTGAGAGCAACCTCTGGCATCAGCTTCAGAGAGGACAGGGGTTACTTGTAGGAAGGTCTTTTGAGACAGTGAGATGATAACAGAGCTGAGACGTCTGCCCTGCTTCAGCTCTCCCTGACATGCTCCTTCTGCTGGACCAAAGCTACTTTTAGTCTTTGAGGAACAGTAAGGCACATGTTAGCCACAGGTTGTCAATATCCACGAACAGGACTGATGTGACAACATGTAAGAGGAAGGTGTGGAAATATTAAAGGCAAGAAAAAGTGATCAGTAGAAGAATCAGATCCACAGAGAAATTTAGAGTTGAGGGTGACAGTGCCATAAACTGAAATAAGGTCTTTGCCCACTGGGTCTGCTTTTATGCAGCTTTTTTTGATTCTTAATATGAAGAAATATGTCAAATACAACATCCTTACACACCGAGTCCAATAGGTTTGCCTTTCTATTCATTGTAAAAATGTTAAAAACAAAGCAAACTGAGTTTTCAGGAAGCAAAGGTTTTGTGGTTCTTTCTCTTAAAACAGGAAAAAGAAAACAAATCCTGAAAGGTAAAAGACGTTCTGGAGCTCTCCAATCTTTATAAGTGAACTTCAGGATGTCAGCGGTTCAGTTAGATTTCGTGTAACCACTTGAGCCACTTTTTATGTGAAGACCACAAATGAGCTGGTAGAAGGTTGTTTGACTCTGAACTGTCAAACAACCTTCTAAACCAGTGGCTCTGGACTGGTTAGGACCCTAACATTGGTTACAGATTTGTTTAAGGTGGGTCACAAATTGGTAATGATGTCCCTAATCAGACAAACTTCCAAATTTAAGTGTATTGTATTGACATGATGACAACTTCCTGATAACTAGACTATTTTCTTTTTGAATTAAAAAAAAATTCACATTGACAAGACAAAGTTTTGTTGTCAAATGAGCTGAAGTTTTGTGGATTTTCTGACTGAGTCATCTAGCCATCACTACTTGGCCCTTATCAAACTCCCTCAAATCCTCACTCTTGCCCATTTTCCTTTCTGCTTATGCGAATGAACAACTGAACAATAATGGAGGACTGTTGATAGGAAATTTGGTTGAGGAGGCATCGTGAAATTAAAGGAGTGAGCTCTAGTGTGTTCTGGTTTTGTGCTAAACTGGGACTGTTTTGGTCATATATGTTTGATTCATTAACTAGGGAATATGGTTACGTTATTGCTCCTAATGCACTGTTTGCAATTTTTGATATCGTTCCTTCACCATACAATCCTAAAACTTCAAAACAGGTCTTGGCATTAACCAGCCTGTTGGTGTGCCAGGTGATTCTCCTAAAATGGAAACTGCCCAGTCCCCCTTTACATTCTCGTTGGTGCTTTATAATTTGAAGCCTGAGAAGTTCATGTTTACACTAACAGGCTAGGTGATGTCATTTCACGTTACTTAGGATCATTTTTTTTAACTATTTACATTATCTACTTCCTCCTTATAGTTGGAGGGTTGATATGTGCTTTACTTTTCCTCTGGATATTCATTTTATTTTATTTTTCTGCCTATTTACTCATTATTATTTTAGCATAATTATACTTTTTTCCTAGTTAAATGGGCTTGTAATGGGTGGTGGATAGTGGGTGTTGAAGAGAGCTGACATTTGGATGTAACAAGTAATGTTTAATCTATATTTTATTCCTTATGTTGTCTATCACACTGTCCATCTAAAATGATTAAAATGTTCTGTAAACAAAATAAATTATGGGCAGTAGGCTCATAGATCCACTGTTTTATTTTTGGTGTGCTTAACTTAAGTTAGAATGAGCACCATAGTGCTGGGCAAAAACTTGTAACCATATTAAAGTATAAAAAAATAACTTTTTTCATCAGGACAATACAATAACCGTAGCTTCGGTTATGGAGCTGTTTCCAAAAGTTCACCCTCTGGTACTGACTTCCAAATCTCTGTTTTCAGGCACCCAAAATGCTGTTATTGCAGTCACAAAAAATTGATCCATGTTGGGACAAATGTAAAAAATACAGAAAATTAAACCTGAGTTTCAGTGCGAGGCTCATCCCACCACGATGCACCACAGTAAGTCTTTTCTGCCTGTGGCCAGCAGACTTTATAACTCCTCCCTATAACATCACTGCTCCATCAGGTCCTGGAGAATAAATGTTTTTTCCCTGTTGTCACCTCTGATATTTGTTAATATTAGAAATAATCAAACAACATCCAGTGCAATACCCAGTAAATTTTAGTTTACTGTCAAACCGTGCTGTCATGCTAACATATTCATATAGTCACTCAATTTTTATTTTTTTTTATCTAGTGTAATGTCTTTTGATATTCCTATGTTGCACTGCGTGTGAGAGCAGCTGAAACAACAGAATTTTCGCTTGAGGATTATTGAAGTATTTCTGATTCTGAGAAAACAAAACCAAACTAAATCTTTTGATTCGGTGTGCAAACATGCGTCTGTGCATCACATCTCCTACTGTGCAGAACTTTGGGCCAAAAGGCAGACCCAGTGCGCAAAGACCTTAAGCCCATGTGCAGTCCCTGTTTCCTGCTGTGTGCTGAGCTAAGCTGTCGTAACTCCACCTAAAGACAGTTGAAGTAAAGAGGAGGTTGGTGTGAACTGGAGAGAGAGGGAGCATGGAGGAGCCCCTTTACCTGATGCTGTTGCCAGGGGGCTGCCTGCTGAGGCACGGGGGCTACAGGAGGATGGAGCACTAATGGAGGAGGAGGTGGAGGGGGGGTTTATGGAGGAGGGGCTACTGACAGTGATGGCGGGGCTGATGACGGGGGGGCACTCTGCACATGCTGCAGCCGGCTGCCGCTGAGGGCCCCGGCCGGGCCCCGAGGAGCGTGAGGGGGGGCAGGCACCCACCTGAGAGGCCGTCAGGGCTGGGACCAGGTCCAGGGCGGGTTTGGGCGGCAGCTGGGGCGTGGCGGGTTTCAGCCCTGCCCCAGGTGAGCGGCTGCTGTCCCCCACCACCTTTATGGGCGGGTGAGGAGGAGAGGGGGTCTGGGAGAGCCCTGGTTTTTTGGGAGGGATAGGGGGAGGGTTTCCCCGGTCGATCCTGGCCACCGTAGGTGACTTGAGCCCGATGGGGTGGCTCAGTCGGCCGGGGAAAGGGCCTCCCTCTGAGGCGGAGTGAGGCAGGCCTGGACGCAGGGGTCCAGCGCCTCCTGCTGGAGGGCTGGTGAAGCGCGAGAGGACCTGTGTGACAGTGTGGCGTGCTTGCTGCTTGGCGGCAAAATTATCCCGGTTAGTGGGGGAGAGGTCACGGGCCGGAGGACTCTGGGACGCTGTGCCGTTTTGGTCCTGTTCCTGGAACTTATAGCGGGCTGCCTGGACACGGGGGCTGACCCCGCTGGGTAAGCCGTGGGGGGCTTGTCCCTCTGAGCCATTCTCTGTCTGTGCCAGTCCTCCTGAGCTGCTGTGGACGATCCCCCGCCCAGTGGTCTTTGGCAGACTCAAGCCCACATAGTTGGCTGGGGTCGGTTTGACGGGTATGGTGAGGGGGGTCTTCTTGGGACCCTCCACCTCAGTGGGGGGCAGGTCCGTTTGGCAAGATGCTGTTCGAGAGCCGATGGGCTCCGTCCCTACAGAGACAGAGGCCAGAGCTTTGGGTTTGGGCGGTGTGCTGGTGGCAGCGGCAGGTTCTGCTCCACCCTTCCCGTCGCCCTGTTCAGTCCTGAGCCGCTCCACCTGCTGCCGCAAACTGTGGCTCTCGGTCTCCTCGCGGCCCAGCCTGGCACGCAGCTGCTCCCGCTCTGTGTCGAACTCCGACAGCTGCTTCTCCATCTTCGCCTCCATCTGTTGGCTCCGCTGTCGCTCAGAGCCAAGCTCGTCCTGCAACCGGCCAGAGGTGCGACTCTCCTCGTCCAGACGAGCCTGGAGCTCGTCGAAGCGCTGTGACTCCTCTACGACCCGCGTGGCGAGCTGCTTGCACTCGCGCACCAACATCATAACGATGTGCTTGTTCTTCTCACGCTCGTCCTTCAGCTGCGCCGTCAGCTTCCGGTGCTCCTGCTCCAGGCTTTGGAGCTGCAGCTTCTCCATCTCCAGCTGGAGGAAGAAACAGACGCAGAGTCAGAGGAGCAGAGATCGTGGAAAATTTTACAAACACACAACTAATGAGATCAGGAGAGTGATTTCATGGTTTTCAAAGTTTGGCTTAGTGAGATCTGAGAAATGCTACTTTTGGAAATTGCTCAAACTCTGAGCTGATTTTCAGGTAGATCGAGTCAGGTCAGGTCTAAATCTCCTCGAGCTCCTTTTTTCTGCCTCGTGTTCCAGGTCAAAACAAATTGTGATTAGCTTTTCAAATACATAAAAGTCAGATTTATTGTAATATAAACGGGTCCTGTGTTACAACAGGCTGCTTATATATTTCTTTATATTTCAATGTGGCACCTTTTCTTTTGTTTGAACTTAAAACTGTGATCTCACAAAGTTTCTTTAACTCTTTAAACAAATAAACTTTGCGTACATAATTTTTTCCTTTCCATCTAGTTTCCCTGTAAAGACACAGTAAGTATTAGAATATCAGTAAAGATTGATGTAAATGTTTACAGTAGATTTAGTGAACGTGTATAGTGAAAGTAAATCAGTGGTTTGAGACCTATTTTGGTCTCATAATATAAGCTGGTCCCCGGAAAACAAAGAGAATAACAAATTATTCAAAATGGTTTACTTAACTCATTTTTGAAAAAAAATAAATAAATAAATAAAATCACCAAATTTAACACTTTTGCACTGTGAAAACAAGCCATGAATGTAAGAAATCGAGTGAAAAATGTGCAAATCAAAAGTGTGCAAACCTGCATACACACAGAGATGTTCATCAATTCAGCTTTTTCTACCGCACTCTCAGGCTTCACTAAACACACCCAGCGAAAAACAACAATCATGCACAACATTTCAAAAGTAATGTGGAGATATCAACCACAAACTGTGAGTTTTAGCATGTAGCTCTTTCACAGTGAGCTAGCAAATATTCAAGAGTTTTTGTGGATGTGCTAAAAGTCTTGTTTTTTAAGGACAAATTAGATCAACAGCATGATTTATGTCTACCTTGCCATTCCTGTAACCTAGTTATTTATATAAATACGACAACATGTAAATGAAAAAGTCAAACACTATCTTGCAATGCTATTTTTCCTGTGTTTCCACCCAGTGGTCTGATTTGGTTCAGAACATTTCAGTACCATCTGTAGAGGTTAACTCTGGCCTTGTTTGCATTTTAACTGCCAGTTGAACCTCCGGAGGCAGGAAAAGAGGGACGTGACATTGCAGCAGTGCAACACAGTGCAGCATTCTGCGGAGAGCCCGCGTAAGCATCCAATCAACAGAATGCAGCATTTTAGCTACACCTCTCCAGAAGGCTGCCATAAAGTAAAGGCATGGGTCAATCATTTGGGTACATTTTCTCCTTATTGGACAGTGGAAACACAAGTAATTAGGTGTCATATGGCCCTTTTCCACTAGCACGCCTTGGCCCTACTCTACTCGGCCCTACTCGATTTGCAGCGTGTTTCCACTAGCCTGGTACCTCCTAAAAATAGCTAGTTGTAGTACCTACTCCGCTCTGGTTCCAAGCGAGCTGAGTTGATACTGAAAGACGACGTCACCGACTGCTGGCTACTGACTGGTCAGACAATGTTGTCATTGATGAGTCATGAGCGCAATGACCTAGCATGCTAGCGGCAGCTATCGTTAGCTTACCCTCATATGTCTTTTCTTTTGCAGCTCGATTGTTCTCGTCCTCGGCTTCATTCTGTTGTATAGCTTCCAAAACTCTCCTGTACTCCTCAAGGGGTATTTCTTCTTACCACCTGCAGCCTTCTTCTGCTTTTCCCGTTTTACTTGGTTTGTGACAAAAAGCCACAGATTGTTGTGTCGCACTCAAAAACAACGTCACCACAGAGACGCTCAGCGACACTGGACCCCGTTGGGCAGGCAATTGGGGCTAATGGAAAAGCAGCACAAGGCAGGTAGAGTAGAGCCAGGTAGAGTCGAGTGGAGTAGAGTAGGGCTAATGGAAAAGGGCCAATACAGAGCCAAACTGAACTGGAGTACTCGGTGCAAACGCAACAACTCTATAATCATCTTCTAAAATTTAATGAAAAGAAAACTTTTCTGCAGTCAATCAAACCATTTGAAAAACAGACTGCTCTCAGTGATAAAATGTCCCTGAAATGAAAACAAATTCCTGCTGCAGATAATTCACACAAACATCATCTGAAACCTTCATGCCACCTGTTTATCCTGCAGCCCATCTGGGACAAACCGCTAATCTTAGCCCGTCGGACGTCATTGGCATCCAGAAAGAATAACATCAATCATCAGGATAACAGATAACAAAAAGTTTCTATTCAACCCCCTGGTTTTCTTATTAAAGTGAGGGTTTTAATTTCAGAGGTAAAGCGACTGTCCAAATCCTCACGCTGAGTCATTCCTTAGTCATGAGGCTAAAATGAAGCGGAAAGATTTTCTCCAGAAGAGTGGAGATTAATCAAATGAGCCTGACGAAGTAGCTTGATTAAACAGACAAGTAAGATGATGGATGGAGCAGCTTCACACAAATAGACGCTTTCTAAGACCACGGGTTGTGTTTGTGACGCTCTTATTTATCCATTCAGAGAGACTCGCTGTCTGTGCACACGCTTGAATTTCGATGACTTGTCAAAGCCCGGGACTCTAAATCTGGAGCGTCGCTGCTATTGTTAGCTCAGGATCTGCTCCACAGAGGGTGACGAGGCTTAACCGGGGCTCTCCACCCAATCACGGAGACACAATCGCTCTAACAGGCCTCCAACAAAAGAGCTGACACCCTGAGACCTGTGTCCCAAACTAGACCCCCCGCCTCTGCTGGTACTGCTGGAAACCATCAGGGATTATGTATCACAGCCAGCTGAGGCAGAGGAGGATCGAGGGGTTAATAAGTAACAGGGAACTCCAGGCTGGGCTCAAAAGGAGGTGCTACGACTAGCTGCTAATTGGGGGAGGATTATGACTGCTGTGTGTTGGCCTAATGCCTCTGAGGGCAGATTTAGGGGAGCTGAGAAGGTGGTGACACTCCGAGCAACACAGATACAAACAAGGAAGGATTTACGTGCCGCATTTCTGACACCGATAGAACAAAAATCTACTAAACACTTCTGCTGAAGATGTAATACTGTCCTTGAAACAAACTTCACTTGAATATCAACAAGGTTTATTGTTCTCACCTCTTTGTGACCGGTGTAAATTTTGACAGGAACAATTTTAACCTAGTTTTAGTCGACAAAATCTGCTCTAAATTTAGTCGACTAAACTATTAAGTGTGAAGTGTAGGGCAATTTTTATGTTTCCTTGAAGTTCTTCAGTCATGTTTTACACTTGGATAAAATTAAACTTCTAATAACCCTTTACTGAACTCAAGTAAAGTTTGAATGTCTACATAAACTGAAAATTTTTTTTCTTTTGTGTGAAATACAGTCTCCTTTATTTAGGCTACCTGGCAGAGCATCTCAGTTACAATACCAGAACTGACATCAAACAGTGAACCTGCTCTACATGAATATATCAATTCATTAAGAGAGCAGCTCTGATTGGATCGCTCCACAACTTATCCCACCACCACCAA